>CM062804.1:55321364-55921364 GCA_031772625.1 Pinus tabuliformis
AATACAGCCGAATACGAAGCACTACTGCAGGGATTATATAAGGCAATCGACCTTAAAGTCCAATATTTAAAAGTATTCGGCGATAGTGAGATCATTGTTAAACAGGTAAGGAATACAATTCATTGCCTCTCAAGCCACCTTAAACATTATCAAACGCTAGTGCAAGATCTCACTTCGCATTTCTCAGCATTCAATATTTTTTCAATCCCAAGATCGCAAAATTCAGCAGCTGATTTGCTAGCCAACGTAGCTTCCAAACTCCTCCCTTCCGAAGACTATAGTCTTGATAGATTTTCTGTAGAGTTAATTTTTAGACCTTCAGTTCCTGATAACATCACTAACTGGAGGGTTTTCAACCATGACGAGGATATTTTGCAATTTTTGACCTCTGAAAAGTCCTATGACAATCAAGTCATTGAAGAGGATGAGCATGATTCTCAAATGAAGCAAACATCTCAAGATAACGTTATTCCTAAACCTGTGGTAAAGCTTGAAGACCTTTATGACATCAAAGATAGGTTTAAACCTGTAATTAATGCTAAACTCCAGAGCTCTACTCTTAGGTTTGAATTGATTAATTTAGGAACGGCTCAAACTCCTCAAAATATAAATTTAGGATTAGGACTTTCTACAATAGAAAAGGAAGCATTTATCAAACTTTTAAGAAAAAACAAACAAGTTTTTGCTTGGAAGTATGATGACCTTAAGACATATGATACATCTATCATACAACACACTATTCCTATGCTTCCCGATCAAAAACCAATCCAGCAGAAGTTAAGAAAAATCCATCCAAATTTGGAGAGCCAGATAAAGTCGGAACTTAATAAGCTTTTAAAAGCTAAGATTATTTTCCCTCTCCGACATTCAAACTGGGTCTCCAATATGGTACCCGTCAGGAAGAAAAATGGCGATATCAGAATCTGTATTGATTTCAGAAATTTAAATAAGGCAAGCTTAAAAGATAACTTCCCTCTGCCTACCATGGAGCAAATCCTTCAATCGGTAGCAGGATCTGAATTGATGTCCTTTCTTGACGGTTTCTCAGGATACAATCAAGTGTTGGTCCACCCTGATGACCAATTAAAAACTACATTCAGAACAAAATGGGGAACTTACGCATACCAAAAGATGCCTTTCGGACTCATAAATGCAGGAGCGACATTTCAAAGAGCTATGGATACAGCCTTTAGAGGGTTAATTAACCGAACAGTAGTTGTCTACCTCGATGACATTACTGTATACTCTAAAAAGAGATATAATCACTTGCATGATTTAAATCAGATTTTTCAACGATGCAAAACATATGGTATCTCTCTTAACCCGAAAAAGTCTTTCTTCGCTCTCAACCAAGGCAAGCTCTTAGGGTTTATTGTATCTAAGGATGGCATTTATGTAGATCCTGAGCGAATTAAAGAAATTTCTGAAATTCCTTTTCCACACAATAAAAAATCGATGCAGTCGTTTTTAGGACAAATTAATTTCGTTAAGCGATTTGTTCCAGATTTTTCACAGATTGTACTACCACTGCAAAAGATGATTAAAAAGAATTCAACCTTCAGATGGGGACTAGAAGAAAAGCAAGCTTTTCATGATATTAAGCAATCCATAATCAATGTCCCAGCCCTGAATACTCCAAATCTTGCTAATCATTTTACATTATATACTATTGCATCCGACTTATCTTACGCAGCAGTACTAACTCAGTTGAATGATGACAATTTGGAAGCGCCTATTTCGTTCTTCAGTTCTAACTTTCAAGGCGCCGAATTGAATTATTCCGAAATTGAGAAACAAGCTTTTGCTGTCTTTAAAGCAGTCAAACATTATCGGCCCTTTCTTCTTAAAACCCATACTAAAGTAATAGTTCCTTTCTCCGCAGTTAGGAAACTATTAATTCAAAAGGAATTGGGAGAAAAAAGGGCAAATTGGGTCGCAGCCCTCCAAGAATATGATCTAGAAATAAAGCCAGCAAAATTTGTTAAAGGTCAAGGTTTTTGCAGGATCTTAGCAGGAGCATCAAACATTCCTGAATCAGGTGATACAGAGCAAAACCAAGAAGTCAATCAGCTAAGTATACCGGATTCCGAATCTCAATATTCAGATCTAATCTTTTATTTAAAGAATGGTTATGCACCTACCAATTTGTCCTACAAGAATAAAAGAGCCATTAGATTGAAAGCTAAGAGTTTTTCTCTTATTAATGATGTGCTCTTCAGGAGAAACTATGATTCTGTATTACTAAGATGCCTTGAGAAACCTGAAGCTCAAAAGGTTTTGCAGGAGCTACACGATGGACCGACAGGAGGACATTTTGGAGCTGATACAACAGCTCATAAAGTAATTCATGCCGGATATTACTGGCCTACTTTGTTTAAGGATGCTCATGAATATGTAAGGAAATGCATTAAGTGCCAAACTGCCAGTGGAAGACAACAAAAGCCAGCTTTCCCTTTACAACCAATCAACATTGAACAACCTTTTGAACAATGGGGATTGGACATTATTGGAGAAATAAATCCTTCATCTTCCAAGCAACACAAGTATATCCTTACAACAACTGATTACTTTACAAAGTGGGTAGAAGCAGTTCCATTAAAGACAACAAACTCGGAAGCAATCATCGAATTTATAGATCAGTTCATCGTAACCAGGTTTGGTGTCCCAAACGCTCTTGTCTTTGATAATGCTTCTTACTTCTCAGGCAATGCAATGATTGATTTCGCTATCAAAAGAGGATTCAAATTAAAGTATTCTGCCAACTATTACCCCCAGGGTAACGGCCTAGCAGAATCAACTAATAAAAATCTAATCAAAATCATTAAGCGAACAATTGAAGAGAATCATAAGAACTGGCATAAATCCTTGGTATTTGCATTATGGGCTGATAGAATTACACAGAAAGCTTCCATAGGGACCTCTCCGTTTAATCTTGTTTATGGAAAAGAAGCAGTCGTACCAACCAATCTTCTTCTCCCATCTTTAGCCCTAGTGCAATTTATAGACGAAACTCCTTCTTCTTCTATACAGTTTAGACATGATCAAATACTCAAACTTGAAGAAGAAAGGGATAAAGCCAAGGTTACACATGCAAGACATCAGCAAGTCATTAAAACAGCTTTCGATCTAGCCTCATCCAGCCCTAGACAATTTGAAGTCGGAGATCTAGTCCTGAAATGGGACAAAGCCCATGAAGATAAAGGTAAACATTCCAAATTCCAAAAACTGTGGCCAGGACCATTTCAGATCTGTGAAAAAGTAGGCCATTCCACATTCATACTTCAAAATCTATCAGGGGTGAGAGATTCTCTCCCTGTCAATGGTCTAATTCTGAAGAAATTCTTTAACTGAGGAGGTAACCCCTTCTCTTCGTAGCTTATTAGTTTTTCATAGTTTGTAGGTTTTGTAGGAATAAGAATGTGGGACATTCCCATTGACCTTTCGCTGTAAACAAAAGCTGTCTCGCCATAATAATATTAATATTTACTCTTTAAAAAATAGCATCCTGAACCGAGAGAGATCATTTCTAGGAAATTAGATATCTTTTTATTCTGAGCATTACAGACTCACCTTTGTAAACTTCACTCTGAACGAAGTTCTTTGAATCATCTTGAGTGATTGAAATTAGTCCCCAAAGGTTATCTATATGAAAATAGGAGCTAATTCATCTTCAGCATCTTCAACTCTTAAACCTGTCATCCATTTATTCTTAATAAGATAATTGTTCATCCCATTCACCAACAGTTTTTGATTACTCAGAGTGTAATTCTAAAATATAAAAGATTAAAGATAAGAGGTCTTATCACAAGCCTACTTACCATGTTCATAGGAAAATAATTTAACTGACATTACCAAAACTGCATACCAAACAGGGTAATGGCTTGAAATCTCAAGACAAGGGGTCTCATCACGAGCCAGCTTGTTCAGTTTAAATTACTACCCGTGAATGGCATTGTCATCTATCTGGCCACCAAACCAGGACAATGGCTTTTATCTTAAGAAAAAAGAAATTGAAATTCAAAAAAATACGAGAATATCTTTTGAATTCATTCTGTTTAGTCACACTCTAAGGTGAATGGAACAATGGACAGCAACATGGTTAAAAGGTAACCCTGCCGAGACTATGAATGTTTGCTGGCAGCAGAGGCTCTACCTGTGACAGAGGGGTTTATTTTAAAAAGCTGATATGGAAAAGTTTTCTATTTTTACTTTTACAAACCAATAAGGACTTATTTTAATACTCGAAGTGCATTTATAAAAAGAGGAAGTTAAATGAAGAAACCTGTTTTATTTAGAATCAATAGATATCTAGTTATATTAGAAATTTCCTTTCTTTTATAAAGATTCTATTTGAGAAAGTGTAAGTATAATTGTTAGGTCAGAGATAACTGGTTCTCCCAGCGAATCGCCAATTGTTGTGCCCTACAACAACCCCCCATTTCATAACATTTTTATCACAAACAATTTACATATGAAATGGGTCCCTTTTAAAATTTTTAATTGGCATCAATAAACTTGTTCAAATAAGGTATGATAATCAAATGAATTTATGCAAAAAACCCTTGTTGAACAAATGATAAGCAATTTTTGGTTAAGTCCAAAAAAGTAATCACAAGTTCGGTTGCCATCTTGGTTTTTCCCGATGCGATATCGCTATCGGCCATCGGCAATAGCCAATGCACACACAAAAGGGCACATACCTTTTCCCCGATGCGACGCGATATCGGCAATCGGCTATCGGCACGGCACTATGTCTCGTGAAAAATGTTTTAACACTCCGGCTCGATGCGATATCGCATATCGGCAATCGGTACAATTCTACGCATTTTCATGAGACGTTTATATCCTTTCCCCGATGCGATATCGCTATCGGCATTCGCTAAAAGCAATTGATACACATTCAGGGGTTATGTTCGCGCGCCGAATGCGATATCGCAATCGGCGTTCGCTAAAGAACTTTCCCAAGTGATAACGCCACACACACACTTCCGATGCGATATGATGACGCTTAATGATGACCTCAGTTTCAAAAGGTGATTATTTCAAAGCATTAAAGTTATATTTAAAATCGATTTGACAAAATCACGGATTTCAAAATGACGTTAAGTAAAGGGATAAGGTAATGCATGCGTATTTAAAGCTTTGCCCCTTCGAATTAACGAGCAATTACGATTAGACCTTTGAAAAAATCTATTACACGCTTTAAGGGGTCATTCGGTTTAATAACTTAAGTAATGGTCATTTATGAAGCTGCAGGCCGTAAAATCACCATTATTGCATCTACGGTGCCTTCTCAAATCATTAGATCCGTAGCCTCTTTTAGGAATAATCTCGCCACGCTTCAAATCATATATTTATCCCGTTATGGATTGTCATTGTTATTTCTTTGTTACAATTTCTCTTGCACTGTGTAGAATTCGACTACTGAGAGAAGTCTGAATATGATGGGAAAGAAGTTCAAGAAGGTGGCAGGTTCTACTGCGACACCTGCCTCAGGCCAAGCTGCTACAGCTTCAAGGAAAGGCTTAATCTCAGATACTACATGCACTGGTCTTACTGGTACTACATGGCAAGGGACATACAATTTGCTAGAAGGAGAACAACCAGAAGCGACAGTAATGGAGGCAAGTGCGGATGAACTAAGAAAGTCTGAGGCAACTCTTAAAGATTTGGCTGATTCTTTTCTGCACAGAATAGCAGCCAGGGAACAAGTCTTGCCTTATACTGATGTGGTACGTTGGGCAATTGAAGAAATTCCTCTCACTAATAGAACCTTCGTTTCTAAGGATGGAAGGATTTTCGGCTCCTTCAAGCCTGACGACTTGAGACGAATGTATCATTTGCCCAATCCCGAGCAAGTCTATAACAGAGCATTTGTGGAGAAATTCGCCAGAGAGAATGAATCACCAGCCGAACCTCTTCGAGATTGGAGGCAAAATCCAGCAAAACACAAGCAGGATATGTCGGGTAAGTACTCCAATGCCTCTCTGGCTTCACCTTACTGCTACGCTGGAATTATGATGTGTAGATTGTGGGGATTTCATGATTCTGCAAATATCCATGTTGATATGGTTCCCTTAATGGAAGCGGCCGTTAATAGTATAATCATGGATTGGGCCACTATCCTGTCTGATAAGTTGGTCTTAGCTATTCGTGAGTTTAGGGCCAAAACCAGAGTCACTGAAAGGAAAATCCCACCATTTTATTACTCTGCATACATTATGGATGCCCTTTGTTTTAATTCTGAGTTTCCTGTCCTTGGTTGGAGATGGACAACCCATGACCCAACACCTATTCATTTGTATCATCGTAAATTGTGGAAACCTTCTCACAAAGACCATTTGTACCAAATTTGCAACGGTTTTATGGTTCCCGTTCACTATTCTATTTTTGACAGGCCTATCCCTAGGATTTCCTATGAAGCCTCTTTTGACCTACCAGCCGTAGCCCATTGGTTCGGCGAAGAATGTTTTTCTTATATCAGAGTTTTTGGAAGCAAGGCCAGGCCACATGTTCTCCCCTTATACATG
This sequence comes from Pinus tabuliformis, assembly GCA_031772625.1. Classification (NCBI taxonomy): domain Eukaryota; kingdom Viridiplantae; phylum Streptophyta; class Pinopsida; order Pinales; family Pinaceae; genus Pinus; species Pinus tabuliformis. The sequence continues at coordinate 55,327,895 of CM062804.1, forward strand.
CCAGACAAATTGCTAGCCCGGGAAATCTCCTATCAGATCATGTCTGAAGGTGTTACCCAAACTCTCAAAGAGGAGAAGAAGAGAGGATGGCCATCGTTTCCTTTAAGAATTGGAGTTTATACGCTGTTAAATTATAAGCATGCAGAAAAGGAAGCAGCAAAACTCCAAATGCTATCTCTAGTTTCTATTCCCAACAGACTCTATGACCCGAAAAAGACTGCTTTCATCGCCTTGGAACAGGCTAAGCTGACAAAGGTTGTTCACCAAGAAGACCAGTTTGACGACCTGTTCATGGGTGCTGATTCAATAAGCCAAGTCAAACAACTTGCTGCGATGAGATATGAAGATATGGAATTAACTGAATTCAATAAACTTAGAAAGCAAAGGTTGCAAACTTTGCCTCTAAAGTTATTATCTACAACCCCAACTTCATCCTCAAGCGAGCCTGATCAGCCAGAAATAAATTCACCTCCCGTTACAATTAGAGAACAGGAGGAAAGTCAAAGAAAGCTGCAGGCAGAAAGTCATAGAAGAGAACAAATAGAAAGGCAACAAAAAGCACAAATTGAACAAGAGCAAAGAAGGCAAAGGGAGATAGAAGAACAGAGACAGAGAGAAATAGAAGAACAGAGGAAACGAGAGGAAGAAGAAAAAATAAGGAAAGAACTGGAAGATAGGCAGAAAAAGGAATTGGAAGAACAGCAACGGAGAGTGCAAGAGGAGCAACAGCGGGAGGCAAACGAAGAACATCAGAGAATTGAAAAAGAAAAAGAACAGAGTAAGCAAATCTCTGTTGATACTGAATTGATTAAGGAATGGAATCAATTTGATTCCATTATAAGTGGTAAAGAAGCCTCTAAAGACTCAGATGCCTTAAAGACTCCCGATACTACTGTTTCTCCGGTTCTTGAAGGAACCAGCGGCCCACCCACTGTACAGAACGTTGAAGAAGTTACTCAGAATCCATCTGATTTAGTTGATCTTCAGGTAGAGGAAATTCCTCCTCTAGACATTTTCTACAGCCCTAAGCATAAAGCCGTTGTAAGACGCTCAAGGAAGAGGCGAAGGCTTGATCAACCTTCTGTCTCAAATGAGCAAACAGTCACGGGCAATGTCGTCTGGAAGGGAGAATTAAGTCCCTCTGAAGACTTAACAAAGCTGTCGCAATTTGCGGGAGCTTATTCAGCAGCAACCATTGATAAAGCATCCGAAGTGAGTCTTCTTTTGAAGACTAAAGAGCATGAGGTATATGCATTGCAAGCAGAATTGATAGAGGCAAAGAATAAGGCGACACAGGCCGAAGATGAAATAATAGAATATATTGAATGGCAAGATACTCCAGAAGGGCAAGCTGCTAATTTAGCCCGAATCAGTGAAACATACAAGAACATACTTTTCATGGAATGGGAAACACAGGTAATGAAGGCAGAGAGGGTAGCATCCAGGTGCAAAACAATTTCCAAAAACATGATCAATATAGTCAATGATACATTGTATCTGGCTAACATGATTTTACAATGCACACCTGGAAACATAACAACCGCGAATATGCTGGAGCACAAGAATTATCTTAAGCTGGAAGAACAAGGGCGGTTAATCTCTGGAGTGAATACCTTGACCTCCGATGCATACTGGCTTTTCCTGATTAAACCGCATTCTCAAAGGTCGGCTCTTAACTGCCTAACCGACGCCCTCCAATACCTGATCGCCGATTTCCAAGATGCCACATATGATGCACAGCTGACTTCTTGCCTCAATACTCCACCAGAAGTAGAGCCAATGCTGGCGATATGTCAGCGAAAGAGTAAAGGCAAAGAGACAGCTGACTGAAGCATCGTCGCCGACTGCCGAATCACCCAAATGCAAAATGATATTTGTTGATGCCGATTTCTTAGTTTACAGTTTTTAGATATTTAGTAGTTAGATTAGCATAGTATTTATAGACCCTTTCATTGTTTTGGAAAGGGTCGTAAAATTTTGTAAAAGACTAAAAGGCTGAAGTTTGCACTATTGTGCTTCGGTCTATATTCTTTTTTGAAACTCGACCACTGGTCCTTAATTTTACTTGGAATGCTGTTTAAGTAAATTGTGCACTATTGTCGTTTGCTTGGAATGCTTTCTGGTTGGAAGGAAGGACTGCGACATAGCGATTAATATATTGGATTGATCAAACAGCTTGCATGGTACTATTATCTGTATCTGTTCTCTTTTCAGTTATATGAATTGCTGTGTTATTACTTTGCTATTATTGAATACATGTATGTAATACAACAACAAGTCTGCATTTCATATCACTATTGAATGTTTTGTGATTTGTTATCTTTCACTCATGTATGTATCAATGATATAAATGACTGAGTGCAGTAATTCGCTATTATAGCTCTGTGTAACTACTTACGCAGAGCAATCTCAAATGATTAAACATCTATGCTTGTTGTTAGTGTCATCTATATGCCTGTCATTAAGCATAGTTTATCAAACGCTGTACTGTCTGAATTGATAAGTCCCGGGATTAGCTTATAGTTTTTGTATTTCTTTTATAGTTTAGTTATTTGTTTATTATCATTTCATATCTTAAATCATCCATCCATCCCGTTCACTTATAATCTTTGGGAAACTGGTCCCGTTATCCCCAGTCGGAGCCACTATTCCAAACGGAAAAGGAGCTGCACTAAGTTCCGGACCGGGTGGTTTCCCCGATGTTGTTGCAACGAATTTCGGGGCATCAACAAGTTGTCACTTTAATTTCTTGCATTTCTTTTTCTTATTTCATGTATATTAATGTATAGATGTCTTTACTTTATTTTCTTGTATTTCTTTTTCTGATTTTCATGTATATTAATCTACAGTTTGAATTACTGCATTTTATTTTCTTTTTAACATGTATATTATTGTACATAAATTGCTTTCAAGTTGATTGTAGATTAGTGATGCACATAGCCTTTTAATGAACTAATGACGTGATAGAATCATCTTGTCCTTTTGCTGAAGCAGCAAGGATACTGGGTCTCATAGTCATTCTCTCATTATTTGATTATTGCATTTTAGCTTTGATTGAACTAGTTGTAATTTACACTTTTGTTTAAATACTAACTCCATCAATAACATGTTTTAAGTTCTTTTGAAGTGCTAAGTTTTGGAAGTTACCATTAAGGACATAGGCCTTGTCTTGAAATCTTTATCCATACTTGTCCTTTAAAAGTATTCTTAAGACCTTAGAAAACCAACAAGAACAAAACCCCAAAAACAAAATAAACTATAAAACAACGAAGTAAGAGAAAGGTTAACTAAGCACATATAGTGCACCACACTTCATCAGTTTACGATACCCGGATTGATAATTTATGTAGAGCAATTTAAGACATTAAATTGACTAGACAATTATCTAGCAAACTGAAGAGATACAACCTAGAGTAGATCCGTTGTAATTCCCTCTTTGCTCTCACACAATCTCCTCTCTCTTTCTCACTCAGAATATAGATCTACATAGACACAATACAATTCCCTCATATATAGTGAGGGGTTTCCTTCTAGGGAAAAAAGCCCTAAATTAAACATAACTTCTACTGTCAGATCTGCGACTAATGAACGACCTAGATTGAATACGAAATTACAACATTTTACAAGGCAATTTTACATCTATTTTAGCTTAGGGGCACTACCCTGGATCCCCCACTAGGAGGGGCCTCCCAAAGATTGCAGTTGGCCCCCCTGGACCCCCCTTACAACAGAAATATTATGAGCGGTGTTTCCGCCACATTACGAAATGGGGTCCAATGCAATGATACCTCTGAATAAAGAAAATAATCAGGCTCCACACCCAAATATCTCCCACTAGGAGACTGATTATAGAAACTCCACCACTGCTTCATTTGCTGGACAATGATTACACTTTGGACCTGGTTGTTTCTCATCTTCTTCATCATACTTGAAGACAAATTGAAACTGAGCAGAATCTTAGTTTCTCCCTGGTTACAACTTTTGTTAACATATCTGCAGGATTCTGGCTAGTGTGTATCTTTTCCTGCTTCAACTATCCATCTTCCAATGCTGACCATATGAAATGGTACTTGAGTTGTATATGTTTAGTATTGGAATGAAATGCAGAGTTCTTTGCAAGATGTATGGCACTCTGACTATCACTGTATAACCTACCCAACTCCTTCTTCTTACCCAATTCATCCAAGAAACTTTGTAACCAAATCATTTCTTTACTAACCTCTATAGAAGCAACATACTATGCTTCCATTGTTGAGAGTGCAACAACACTTTATAGTTTTGAAACCCAACTGACAGCTATTCCACCTACAGTAAACACATACCCTGTTGTGCTCCTCCTGTTATCTCTATGACCCGCCATATCTGCATCAATATATCCCTGTAGAGCAATGTTTGAACCACCAAATAATAATGCTTGATTTGTGGTACCTCTCAAATACCTGAGAAACCACTTCACCGCTATCCAATGTTCTTTTCCTAGATTGTTCATGTACCTGCTTACAACTCCCACTACATGTGCAATATCAGGCATTGTGCAGACCATTGCATACATTAAACTTCCAACTGTTGATGCATATGGAACTTTAGACACATAATCCATTTCTTCCCAAGTCTTTGGACACACCTCCTTACTTAGTTTGAAATGGCTAGCCAAAGGTATACTAACTAGTTTTGCATTTTCCATATTAAATCTTTTCAACACCTTTTCTATGTACTCACACTGAGACAATGTTAATTTTCGATTCTTCCCGTTTCTAGTTATTCTCATACCAAGGATTTGTTTTGTAGCACCCAAATCCTTCATTGCAAATGAGTTCGCCAATTTTCTTTTGAGCACATTTATTTCCTGCATGTTAGAACCTGAAACAAGCATGTCATCAACATACAATAACAATATAATATAACTGCCATCATTTTGCCATTTGAGATAAACACAATGATCAGAGTGACATCTAGTATAACCTTGTTCAGACATAAACTGTCAAATTTTAGATACCACTACCTTGGGGCCTGTTTTAAGCCATACAAGCTCTTCTTCAACTTGTACACTAGTTTTTCCTTCCCTTTTACCTCATATCCTTGTGGCTATTGCATATATATCTCTTCCTCCAAATCCCCATGTAGAAAGGTTGTCTTTACATGTAACTGCTCAAGATGCAAATCTTCAACTGCTACTAGACTTAAAATAGTTCTGATTGAAGTCATTTTAACAATAGGAGAAAATATCTCATCAAAATCTATACCCTTTTTCTATGCAAACCCCTTCACCACAAGTCTAGCTTTATACCTTTTTCTACCTCCATCTTCTTCCTTCAACCTATAAACCCACATATTCTACAATGTTGTTTTACATGTAGTGAACCTGACTAAGTCCCAAGTTTGGTTATGTGCTAAGGAGTCCATCTCTTCTTTCATGGCTTGCTCCCAATTTTTCTTGGTTTCTACCTACACTACTTCTTCATAACATCTTGCTTCACCAAAATCAGTCAATAATACATAATATAATGAAGGAGAGTATCGTTTAGGGGGTCTACTTATCCTGGTGGATCTTCTAACACCACTTTCAGGTGTTTGAGGTGCTTTTTGTTGTTGTGGTTGTTGTTGTTGTTCTGGTTGTTGATCATTATGATTTTCAGGCACCATCACTTTTTTTTCATCTCATCAAACACTATGTATTCTCTGTTTTCTTTTTCCTATTTCTTTTCCTATAGTTGATCCTTATACAAAACATTTTCATTGAATATGGCATCTCCGCTTCTAATGATTTTGTGTTTTTCATAACCATAAAAGCAATAACCAAAATCATTAACACCATATCTAATAAAGGTACATTTCTTTGATTTTTCCTCAAGCTTTGTTCTATTTTCTTTATTAATGTAGACAAAGGCTTCACAACAATGATTAGTTTACCTTTTTATCTGTCCATGCCTCCTTTAGAATACCACCATCCAAGGAACTTGAAGGTCCTCTGTTTATTAGATAGACAATAATATCTACAGCATCTGCCCAAAATTGTAAATGAAATCCTGCATTCAATATCATGCACCTTGCACGCTCCATGATTGTCTTATTCATCATTTCTGACACACCATTTTCTTGTGGTGTTCCTGGAACTGTCTTCTCTCTGCGAATTCCATTCTCTAAACAGTACCTATTAAACTCTTTGCTGCAATATTCACCACCATTTTCTGATCTGAGACACTTCAACCTTTTTCCTGTCTCATTTTCAACCAAATCCTTCCATTTCTTGAAAGTATAAAATACATCAGATTTATTTTGACTACAATAAATCTAGATTTTTCTGGTTGCATCATCAATAAAAGTAACATAATAATGACAATCACCGAGAGATGATACCTGAGTAGGTTCCCATACATCTGTATGCACAAGCTCTAATTTTTCACTCTTCTCTTCTTTCCCAACTTTGATGAATCTGACTCTCTTCTGTTTTCCATAAACACAATTCTCACAGAATTTTAAATCAACATGCTCCAAACCTGGCAACAAATTTCTTGAGTGAAGAATCTACATCCCCTTCTCACTCATGTTCCTAAGCCTATGATGCCATAATGTCGTATTTTCTCCTGTAGAGGTTAAAGCATAAACAAAATTAGAAATATCATTGCATAAATATAATGTTACAACCTTTTCTCCTTTTTTTATTACGATGGATCCTTTAGTGACCTTCCAAGTTTTATCTATAAAAGTAGTAACACAGCCTTGACCTCCCAACTACCCTATTGAAATTAGATTTTTCTTCAAATCTAGAACATGCCTTACCTCCTTCAATAGCCATTGATTTCCATTCCGCTGTTTTATGAAAACTGTACACATTCCAATGATTATAGGGCTTATCATCACCCAATCACACCTGTCCAAAATCTCCTTCAACATAATCATGAAAATGTTTCCCATCAGTTGTGGCATGGAATGAGGCCCTTGAATCTACCACCCAGGCATTAATAATAGTTTCTAATGAAAGAATCAAAGCATATTGCAACACATCACCTGTCACATTCACTTCATGATTGTTTTCTTGTTGTGCATCTACTTCTTTTCCCTTCCGAGACTTGCAGTCTTTCTTTAGGAGTCCTTTCTTATCGCTTTTCCAGCACACTATCCCCGATCTAGACTTGGATCTGCCTTTCCTTGACTTACTGTGATATCTTGTGCTCTTTACTCTTTCCATTTTTCTTCCCCTAGTCTATGTACTCAAAGCATTACCTGATGTCTCACCGGAGCTTTTCCATCGCATTTCCTCGCCAAGGATTTCGCTAAGAACATCATCAAACTTTAAAGTACTAGATCCAGAGACAGAGATACTAATGGCCATAACTAGACCATTCCAACTTTCTAGCAATGAGAACAGAAATAACAGATCCCTAAATTCATCATCAAAAGTTACCCCTACAAAACTGAACTGACTGGTAACTGTATTAAATTCATTTAAATGATCAGCAACAGTTCCACCTTCTCATATCTTCATATTAAATAAACGCTTCATAAGAAATACCTTACTTGAGGCTGAGGGTTTTTCATATAGTTTGACCAATTCCTTCATTAAACCCTCTGTTGTAGTTTCCTTTGAAATATTAAATCCTACCGATGCCGCTAGGCACAATTGTATTGTTCGAAGTGCCTTTCTGTCAAGAATATCCCATTCTGTGTCTGTCATACTCATCGACTTCTTTGTCTTTCCACTCAATGGTAGGTAAAGATCTTTCTGATACATATAATCTTCCATCTGCATCTTCCAAAGTTGGTAGTTTTGTTTGTTAAATTTTTTGACCCTAAACCTACCATCTTCTGCCATTGCTCCCACTCAAACCACGAACCCTTCTCTCTTGCGAGTTTATCAACCAAATAGACCTTCGAATCTGATACCAGTGGTTATAAAATTATATATTACAGAGCAATGGAACACATAAAATATATTTCAGAAATATAAACACAGAAAACACATAAAACAAGAGAGACACAGATATACGTGGTTCACCGAATTTGGGCTACATCCACAGAGAAACAGCCAGTCCTTCCTTTTATATTATCCAGCAAACTGAAGAGATACAACCTACAACAAATCAGTTATAATTCCCTCTTCACTCTCACACAATCTACTCTCTCTTTCTCACTCAAGATACAGATCTACATAGACACAATACAATTCCCTCATATATAGTGAGGGGTTTCCTTCTAGGGAAAAGAACCCTAAATTGAACATAACTTCTACCGTCAGATCTTCACCTAATGAACAACCCATATTGACTATGAAATTACAACATTTTACAAGGCTCCACACCCAACATATTCAAACCCTAAAATAAACATGGTTGACCATGGTTGATTTGCATGTTGAAACAAACCTTGTCGCAATGTCATATTGAGACAATATTTGTCACAATGTGACACTGAACCATGGTTGATTTTCATATTCAGACAATGTTTGTCAAAATGTGACATTTGACCAAGGTTGACCATGGTTGATATTATAAACCCATGGGAATAATAAACCCTAAGGGATTGATATTATAAACCCAAGGGAATAATACACCTATGGGATTACTACTAAAACCCTAAGGAATTATGAACCTGTGGGAATAATATTAAACCCAAGCGAATAATATTATGACACCTACAAATCTAATTGAAGATCCATGTATAGAAAGTGACAGTCTTAACATATTCTCAAGACATGAAGTCTTAACCCACTTTCCCGTCATCATTTATGAGTGGATCATTATTGAAATATAAATTGCAATAGCCACCTTGACTCACACCCTAGTGTAGCATAGTACCTTAATAACATCATTGGGCTATGACTCACATAAGAGGGCTTGGATCATCATATTCTACAACAAAATTCAACCAAGAAAGTCCACATAGGTGTCATGTGAGCATCATACATATACCAACAACAAATAAACTTGCTATGGAAATAGATTTAGTATGGGCTGAAGGAGGCCTGTAAATAGTAAATTTCTATGTAAGAATTTATTATTTTGACCATCTTTATTTCATTATCTGATCATTACTAGATATTAATCATGTTAATCTGTATTTATTTATTACCTTATTTTCTATTTTAATTTGAGCAAGGCACATAAGAAACTATTTTTTGTTTCATTTTGTAAGTAGTTTATTACATCTTGATGCTGACATAGGTGAAACTTCAAAGCCCTTGAAATTAGATTGCAATTTGATAAGTGGCATAACTTTAGACCTTAATCATCTTTTTAAACTACAGAGTTTCGACGCTAAACCATGGTTTGGGTTGTACGCTCTATAAAGGTATGCATGAGTGGAGCATTGCATGACAAGAGAAGGGGTTTCAAATTTCCAAATCCATACATTGAGAAGACCAAACAAAAGCTTAGGTTATTTGTTAGAATTTTTTTGGAAGATTTTTTGGCCTATTTTCTAGTTTAATTTGTTTAAAATTTGGTAAGGATTGATTGGAATTACAAATTTTAAGGGTGAAATTTTCAAAATTCAAATGCTCAGGATTTTTCAATGCATTGAATCTATATATACACTCAAAAAACCAGTTTAAACAACGCAAATCAAGTTTGATCACAATTTGTTTTAACTAAATTCCCATTCCCACAACAGACTCCAAAAAAAACTAACAAGTAAACAACACCAAAAAAATATCTATTAATATGTTATAATAAATACAAATATAAATACAAATTCACACACCACCCACATCCCCACCCCCATCTTTAGACCTTAGTGATGTTCTTAGACTACACAGTGCAGAAGCTAAATCATGGTTTAGGTTGTACGCTCTATGGAGGTAGGCATGAGTGGAGCAATGCATGATGAGAGAAGTGTTTTCATATTTCCAAATCCATACATTGAGAAGACCAAAGAAAAACTTAGGTTATTTGTTAGATTTTTTTGGAAGATTTTTCAGCCTATTTTCTAGTTTAATTTGTTTAAAATTCGCTAGGGATTTATTGGAATTACAAATTTTAGGGGTGAACTTTTCAAAATTCAACTACTCAGGATTGTGTGTTGAATCTATATATACACTCAAAAAACCATTTTAAACAACAAAAATCAAGATTTGATCTCAATTTGTTTCAAGCAAATTCTCATTTCAAAAAAAAACTCCAAAAAAAGTAACAAGTAAACAACACCAAAAAACATATCTATTAATATGTTATAATAAATACAAATATAAGTACAACTTCCCCCACCACAGCCCACCCCACCGCACCGCAGAAATATCCTAAAAAGCTAGCTACTTCTTTACGATCACACTTTGTCCATGATAATATGGGAGACACTCGTGCCCAGAGTAGACTAGATCAGCTTTTTTGTCATTGTGTATGTCTTAGTGATGCGGAAAACAACAATTTGCTAAGATAAACTTCGAACTCTCCATCACCATACAGGGAGTTGACTGTGAAAAAACACTAGGTTCAGTCTGCGGGATTAACATTTTGAAAGATCAATCTTTTAATTAAGATGTAACCTTGGGTTTTAATCTTCATTTTATAGTCATTAATATGCCAATCCCAACATTATTTTAGTGAAATGACCCTTTTGTGAGCAACAATATTTCAACAAGATTATGTATCCTCATAATCGAGAAATATTTTGAAATTAACAATCCTTAAATTTAGATGTAACCTGAGACTTTAATCTTCATTTAATAGTTATTATCATGCCAGCCCCAACCTTTAGTTTGGAGAAATGTGTTGGAAGTAATGCTTCCATGACTTCCAAGTTGTCCTAAGTTGTATTGTGTGAGTTCCTAGGTTAATAGGTGTACTAGCTATTTTTAGTAATCTAGATCCACCATTCTCGAATCTAGAAAGATCATGTATTCCTATATATGTAATGTCCATGAGATCAATAAGATATTATGTGTTTTGTGTTGTGTGAACAATCTTTCTCTTGCTCTCTCTATTTTTCTAACATGGTATCAGAGCAGGTACTGGCTTGACTCCTTCACGGGAGGGCCAGGAAGATGGAGAACCTTGAGCGGCCTTGCTTCCGTACATAGATTAATTTAGTGTGGGAATTTTCTTTTTGGTGATTATGTGTGTATATTTATAGATCAGTTCTTCTTTGTAGCTGCTTCCAACGTTTCCGGATCCTTCCTACGTCCAATTCTCTCGTGGTTCTTTAAAATCTCCTCCAGCGTGACTACCTCCAATACTGTTTGGATGTATGTTCATTCTTTTCAAAACAAATGGATGCTTTTCTTATGGACTGGATCCATATTAACAAATTACAGCTATGCCATTCTACGGGAAAAACGTCTCCAATTTGACTGTATTCTGCAGATGTGTGAAAGCCTGCGTTGGCATTTGATGGAGAGAGACTCACGTAGTGATATATGTCAAAAGTGGTTAAAGATTTTTCTAGTGAGTTTCTCAGTTTGTTTTCTTCAAGCAGAGTCACAGGTCTCCCTCAAACCGTAGTTGTCCATTATTTCTGAGGGTCGAAGTCTCGTTCAGAGGAATATGTGCCGTGAGCCACTTGCAGACTTAATTATTTTAGAAGTTTATTTTTATGAAGGTCACGTGAACAAAAAAGGTTTTCTTTTTTAAAGTCAAGCCATTTATTCGAATGGTTTGATTCATTCGTTTAATTAGACGTGAATTCTTATCATGTGTTTCACTATTCACACATATAGAGGGTTCAATATGACTATTTTATCAGCCACGTGGTAGGTAGATCTTTAATGGTTCGGACAACAGAGTTTGTTGAGAAAATAGTGTGTGAAGTTGTGGTGGTTTTATTAGTGTTGGTTGTAAAATTATTTTGTTGTGTGTAATAAAAAAAGAAAAAAGGAAGAAGAAGAAATGCAGAACCACAAAGAATAGATCAATTATTCAATGACTAATGTGACCCATCGTGCTTTAGGAGCATTGGTCACAGGTAGTTCTTAATAAGGTCAATTTTGTGTGACCCGTCATGCTTTGGGAGCGTCAGTACATGTTATTTATACAAGGTCAAGTTGTAGAATTGTCTTCTGAAGACATTCTCTACCCAGAATGTTATCTTAGATAACTAATGAAGGTTGTGGAGGGCTATGGATTCACATATGGTGGCAATTCTATAGGATGGTTCAGTATCAAGATTGACCCGTTGCACTCTGGGAGGTTGAGAAGCGTCAATTCTGCAAAGTTCATCAACAATGGTCAAAGGCAGTTACGTTTTAAATGGAGGTCAAGTGACAGCTCGAAGATGTGGTGGTGAAAGAGCAGTGTTTGCAAGATTCCAAAGTGGATGTGGGTGTTGATGATGACCATATCAGACAAATCTAAAAAAGATTTATTTATTGTTATAATATGGGTTTTTTATATTTTCTACATGTAAGCATTAAGGGAGGGTGTTGGAAGTAATGCTTCCATGACTTCCAAGTTGTCCTGAGTTGTATTGTGTGAGTTCCTAGGTTAATAGGTGTACTAGCTATTTTTAGTAATCTAGATCCACCATTCTCGGATCTAGAAATATCATGTATTCCTATATATGTAATGTCTGTGAGATCAATAAGATATTGTGTGTTTTGTGTTGTGTGAACAATCTTTCTCTCACTCTCTCTATTTTTCTAACAAAATGACCCTTTTCTAATAAGAGGATTACGTTATTATTATAGTAAGAAACTCAGGGTTGGTCCAATCGAGGACATGTAAATTAATTCATTTAAAGTTTAAGCAAGTGTCATTGAGATGCATTGGTTTCTTAATTATAGCAGTTTTCAAGAAGTTCATCATAAGTCTCTGAAATAGTTTTGAAGTATTCCTAGCATATTTGCTTTGCTGGTGAATGTCAATGTTGACCCAATGAAAGGGTGGTATAGACGATCATATTGTTAATTAAAAAACTATTAGAAGTAAAGATAAATATAATTGTATATAAAGTTTTTGAAAGTATAATAATATAAAATTAAAAGGAAAAAAAAGATATTTTAATTGAGAGATGAAAACTCTTCCTTTCAAAAAGTAACTATGAAATCTCTTTCCCCTTTAAATAGTAACTCTAATCAAATTTTTTAAATTATTTTTTAATTTTTTAATTTTAATATATATATATATATATATATATATATATATATATATATATATATATATATGGCGCTATTTTATTTTATTAATTTTTTTTTAAATTAAATTTCACAAAATGATAAAATAAAGTACAGTTTTGAAGTTGGTTTTTATTTCAAAATTTAATAAATAATAAATAAAGGGAGTATGTTAGTACTCAGCCACAAGTAAGTATTATGCATATTTTGTGATTAGGGTTTTAAGGGTTGCCTACAATGAAATTAAATTATTCTTCCAAAGTATTCTTTCGAAGTATATTGTTAATCTAATAACTAGTAACTTCATCTATGATTAAGTCTTTTTAAACTATTCACCACCAATTGTTTGTGTAACAGCTGGCCATAAAGCCACCATATATTCATTGGTTATTTTTAGAGTTCCAAAAAATCCACAAAATTTAGCTTCCAAAAGAAACATCAAAGTTTTAGGAGACAATTTTTTGATGACATGACAGAACAAAGAATATTGTAAGGTCTCTTGGGAATTAATTCCATTTCATTTGATTGGGTTATGGTGTTATGAAGCAAGTGATATCTACTAAAGGGAAAATCATGATCAAATGCTCTCTGTGCTAAATAATATAAATTTTCGAATATATCAATTCTTTTGGATTCCAAAAGGGCATGGCCCTGAGAAATGGTGAGTGGTGAGCAACAATAGTCATGTATTCCTGTAGTATAATGAAATTATCCTTGAAGCCATAGAGATGAATTAAACATTGACCTATATGTATGCACAACTTTGATTTAAGAAGGAATTGAGGTAAATGGACGTTCCTAAACATTGTTATAAATTATTTGAAACTCAGCAATCATAACAGGTGATTAACAAATTTCTAACACACTATATAAATGATCTGGGAGTTTTTGTTGGGTAACAGAGAAAGAGAAAGGAAACCCTCTTCTAGAGAACCGTGAGGGGAATAATTCCCTGTGCTAATCCATGAAGAAATGGTTCAATAAGAAGTAGTTGTTTGATTACTTTTTGAACATGCTCATTCCACAATTTAACTATTAGTTTTCTCTTAACTATTAATTATTAATCTAATGGCCTAAAAATCTTCAATCCTCTAATAGTGCATATATGAATAACTCAGGGAGTTGTTCTTAAAAAACACTTTAAAACATAATAATTATGGACCTATAATGTAATTATCCCAGGAAAATAATATATATATATATATATATATATATATTTCAGAGGGGAAATCCCCAATGAAGAAGCATTATATTACAACATGATACATACAATATCTGTACATATATTGCGTCAACCGACAACAACCCAACAAATCTATACAATCGTTGGGTACAGCAACCCGACATGTATATGCGTGTTTTGAATGGAGTGAAAAGGGCAATATTGGTGGTTGGGACAACAACGCAGTACCAATATATATATACCTATAAAAAAAACATATTAAAAAAAATTGGGCAGCGGCCGAGGGGACGGCGACGACGAAAAAAGATGTGACAAAAACCATTGAAGTGTACAGGTCGATGGCGAACTTTTTGTATTGAATATCGTGGTAACGAAAAAAAGATGATACATGGCGTACATTTCTTATGTTAGCTTTCACAAAAGTCAAAATAATAAAGTCAGGCCCGTTTGGAACTTCTACATTTTTGTATTGAATATTACTGTATTTTCTAATAAAATCTGATGGAGTGAGGACAGGTGGGTTGATTTATAAGATTTTTTTGAAGATCAAATAGAGATACTTAGTGCATCATTAGTGATGGCAAGATAGATAGTGAGTGAATCATTAATTAATGGTATGGAGCTCAATATTTTGTTAATGGTATACAGTATTTAATATTTTTACCTTATAAACAATATTTCATTGAATATCAAACAGGCAGTGACTAAATTTAATATTTTGTTAATTAAATATTTGTTTATTTTTATTATTAAGTAGTGATGGCAAGATTCCATTGACTATCAATAAAGATAGTGAGTGAATCATTAATTAATGGTATGGAGCTCAATATTTTGTTAATGGTCTACAGTATTTAATATTTTTACCTAATAAACAATATTTCTTTGAATATCAAACAGACAGTGACTAAATTTAATATTTTGTTAATTAAATATTTATTTATTTTTATTATTAGGTAATCAAAAAGATTTTATTAGATAACATTTTATTTAACAATGATTAATTTATTTTATAATTCTGAATATTTTCCAATAAAATTAAAGTTAACATAATTTTAGTTAAGTGTAGGGCAGCCAACGTCCCCTTTTTCACGTATAAAGGGTTGCCGTTTTTCAGGAACATGTATCTTCACACTACGACTTTTTCATTCGTTCGGAATTCCATGGCGATTCCCTGCGATATTCAGTCGTTTCTGTTTCTCTTCGCTTTCGTAATTTCTCTAATCCTCCCTCGATTGATCTTAGGGAAGAAAAGCCGACGGCTTAAGAACCTGCCGCCAGGCCCGTTTGCTTGGCCGATTGTAGGAAACCTCCCTCAGTTGATATTTTCTGGCGACACATACGAGGTATTCGCGAAGAAGGTCCATGAAAGATACGGCCCCATCTTCACCATATGGATGGGTACCACCCCTCGCATATATATTGCCGGGCGCGAGCTCGCTCACAAGGCGCTCATCCAGAGCGGCACCACTTTCGCCTACCGCCCGGTCCTCACCGGAACGCGCAAAGAGTTCAGCAGCAACCAGCACAACATCAACACGGCCACCTACGGGCCCCTGTGGCGGAGCCTGCGCCGGAATTTGATGAGCGAAACCCTCAGCTCTTCCGCAATCAAATCCTTCGATGTCGCAAGGAAATGGAGCATCGGGCGGCTGCTGGGAGACCTTAGGAACGAAGCAGCGGAAAACGGCGGAGCGGTGAAAGTTGAAGAAAAATTATATTCCGTCATATTCTGCATCATCGTCTATATGCTGTTTGGGAGCAAGCCGGACGAGGAAACGATTAGGAACTTGCAGGACCTTACGCGGGAGATCACCAAGAGTGGCCAGGTGGGTCCGAGGTACTTGCTGCCACTTCCGAGCATTTTTGAGCGACGCCGCCGGGCAAGAGCTGCGGAGATCCGTCGGCGGCAGCGCGACACCATGCTGCCGCTCATACACGGCCGCCGCGGCGCTGCTGGCTGCGCGTACGTGGACTCGTTGTTCGCTCTGACGTTGGACAACGGCAGGAGACTAGAAGACGACGACATCGTGTCTCTCTGCACGGAATTCATCCACGCCGGCACCGATACCACGGCCACCTCTCTGCAGTGGCTGATGGCGAATCTGGTGATCCGTCAAGACGTTCAGGCAAGATTATACGACGAGATCATTGGCGTCGTGGGGAAGGGGAGACCCGTGGAGTCGGAGGACGTGCAGCATATGCCATTTCTTCACGCCGTTGTGAAGGAGTTGTTGAGGTGTCACCCTCCGGGCCACTTCGTCATGCCCCACGCCGTCTCTCAGCCTTGCCAACTTGACGGTTACGACATTCCGACCGAGGCTTGGGTCAACTTCTTCATTACGGCCATTGCTACCGATCCGGGAGCATGGCAGAAGCCATTGGAGTTCAGGCCGGAGCGGTTTGCAGACGAGGGCGCGGAAGTGGATTGGACGGGAACGAAGGAATTAAAGATGATGCCGTTTAGCGCAGGGCGGAGGATTCGCCCCGGTATAGAGTTGGGTCTACTTCATATGCATCTCATCGTGGCAAGGTTAGTGCAGGAATTCAAATGGGAATGTAAGGCAGGGGAGACGGTCATTTAAAGTCCCACATCTACACCTCTTACTTTGTCATCAGATCTATATGTCAAAAAACTGATGAAGGCCAAGACTCGCAATTTTGGAAGCCAAAGAACAGAAAAGCGACCGAAATTTTTTAGAAATCACAGTTGCAAACCAATGTCTAATGGAAGGTAATATAATTTTAAAAGAACAACAAGAATGGCAAAGCATGAAGATAGTGTGGCAAAGCATGAAAGAATTAATAACAGCAAACTTGGATGTGATCATTTCTAAACAAACTCAGGTACATACACAAGTATCTCAGCAAACAAACAGACATTTCCACAAAGAAGGCAAAAAAGAACATTGGGAAAGATAGTCCAAAAGAAATCAAAGCTAGAGATGAAGACCCTAATGGTTACACAAGGAAAGAGGAAGAAGAAAATGCAAGTGCTAGTAGAGCACATAAAATAGAACACAAAGAAAGACAAAACATGAAAACAAACTTTATTATCAGGTGAATAAGAGATTATGAGAATAATAAAAGTACTCTCAATTTGACAAGAGACTTTCTGAATGAGAAATTACATTGGAAAGGGGAAATTTGCCAAGCAATGAGAGTTGGGACGACATGTGAAGAGAGGCCTTAACCCATAAAAGTTACCATAGCAAGCATATAAGACAAACACCAACTTTTGGGGTAAAATAAACTCTTGAAAGGCTCACACTTCTTCCTCGATGAAGATTTAACCAAAAAACAATAAGAGAAGAGAAGGGATGAAGTGGAGAAAATTAGAACAAGAAGAAATGAAGGGAAAAGGGCATGGTTGTACAATGATAAAGCCATTATTGCAGTGTTTGGGTTTTCGAGCAAAACTGGGCAGCAAGCTAGAAGTAAAGAAAAAACAGTGAATTCAATAATAGGGATAAAAACAACAAGAGCAGCATGGACGAAAATGGGTGAAGACACAAATTTGAGACTTATGTGCCAAACTGCGCAGTAGTCAAATCCTACCCAGGTTCACCTAAGTTTAGTTTGTTGGAATTGTAGAGGTTACCCTTGGAGGAGGGGACCTGGGTTAGGGCCTATTGCGGAAGGTAGAGACATAGTTTGTCTCATAGAATCTCATCAGCGTGATGGCTGCAAAACTCCTATGTTTAACGATTATTTGAAGTTGACAGTTTGGAACAAGGTAGCGGAAAATGGCAAAGGGTATGGGGGAATACTAGTTTCAGTGAAATAAAAAGAAGGTTGTCACATTCAGTTAATTAAAGAAGATGAAAATAAACAATATTTATGGTGGAAAATATCAGAGAATGAGAACCACATAAGAATTGCAACATGCTATTTTGCCCCTCAAGTTTTAAAAACTTACAAAAATAAGGGGTTTGACAACCAGGATCTGTATGCAGTTTTGAAACAAGATATTTCCGTGTACTCTCAGCAGGGATAAGTTCTTTTAGTGGGAGATTTCAATGCTAGAACAACAAATAATCAAGTTAGAATTCTTTGTTGCAAAGAAGATAACAATCCTATTTGGCTCACTGAAGAGGAGAATCCCTAATGGGTGAGGTGTTCAGAAGATGCCAAAGTTAGCAATCATTTTGGAGAGGAATTGCTTACACTGTGTGGGACTTTCAACTTAATTAATTGCAATGGTCTAGATAGATGGAAAAGATGTGGGAACTTCACTTGCAACACATACAATGGGGCAAGTGTCGTTGACTATGTGATGTGTTCAAAAAGCTTGATAGAAAAGATATACAAAGTTAATATTGGAGAACATATTTGGGACTTAAAATGAGACCATAACCCAATTTATATAAGGCTATCATGGTGAGAAGAAAAACAACATAGGAGGAAAACCCAATGCTCTCGACAATCACTATCAAGGGGCAAAATTCTTCTAACACAAGAAAATTGTACTATCTTCAAGACAATGTTAGAGAGATTATTTTGGAAAGAAAAAACCTGTTTCAAAAACTTTAACAATCATGAGTTAATGTTAAGAATTTTAATTATCACTTTTTCATTAGATATTCACATCGTGGGATCATCATGTTTGTACTATTTTAAGTTGATTGTTTTTCTAGGGAAAAATATTGGTCTAGTCTAACTAGCCTCACTCGACATTCTATGTCCATTATTGATGTACTATTTTTTCACATTTCGTAAGTCAAAAAGTTAATGAATGAACAATTTTTGTGTTAATCATTGACTTAATGCTTCCACATTGTGTTAATGGAATAAAGAGTCCGTAAACCAATTATTAATTTACTCTATATATAATATTTTTTCTATATTTATAATTCAGATTTTTTTACCATTTTCTCTATCATCTTCAAGAATAAATTTGAGATTATATTAGCACACTCGCATTAAAAAATGTGGTTGATTTAATTAGCATATAAAAGATGGAAAATGTTTTCAATTGGGACAAATTCTTAGACCATGGTTAACTATGGTTTAAGTTAGTTGACTATGGTTAAAAATGGTTGTCAAGAATTGACCATAATTAAAGAGGTTCGAGGAGGTTGATTGTAATCAACCATCAACATAACTATGAATTTATTTTACATTAATGTCACATTTATTGTTAATGATTGTTACATCATTACATTCATGTTACATAATTAATGTTGACAATGGTTGACCATTGTTAACCATAGTTGACTATTGTGAAACATAGTTGAGGTTACGTTAATATTAATGTTACCTGATCTAAATCAAATTTAACTTTTGATCTACCAAATTAAGAAGATTAAATTTTTAGAAATATAAACCTTTTTAAAAATAAAATAAGATTTAATCTCTTTAGAATCTCACAGATTATCTGGAATTAAAATTTCTCTAAATTAATATATAATCTTTTTATAAATATAAAATTTTAAAAATATATTATTTGGTAATTTTTTTTTATTTAAATTTTATCTTAATTATTATTTTTATTGTTTTAAACACTATACATATCATTTTTTTATTAATAAAGAGTTTGACAAAGATCATTCTTATTCTTATCCCCTCTTAAAACTATAGTTCATCCTTTTATTAATAATGAGTTTGATAAAGATTATGTTTGAGTAATTTTTTTGTTTAAATTTTATTTATTACTATTTTTATTTACTTTTCACAGTATTTTTTAATTTTTAATTAAACTATACAAATAAATTATGAAAAATTAATTAAAATATATATTTATGAATTGACTTGGGCGAACACAAAATAAATTCACATTATTTTTTAATATTATATTAAAATTTATTTTTTATTTAAGAAATAGTGAATTCACATTATTTTTTAATATTATATTAAACATTATTTTTTATTTAAGAATCACGTGACTACTTTCTTATCATGTTCTTATGGTTAATTTATGAGAGTATTTAGGAAATCCATCTAGAAATTATGTTCTTCCCTGTGAAGGCTTTATCAATCTTTGTTAATGGAAAATGGCTTTACTAATCTTTCCCACAAGTTGCTTTTGCACATTTATTCGAGAATTTTGACATGTAGTTCGCTGAAAGTCTGCAAAATCCATAATTTCGAAATCTTCGAATACTGAAGTATAGTTCATCAATATATAACATATTTCTAGAAATCTATGGGATATTCATTATATTTGGGTTCTAATATATAAAATATGGTTGAATATTGTTGTCAAAATTTTAAGTTGTATTGTTTTTCAAAACATGTATCAGGGTTTATAGTCTTATCAATATTATTTGAGCATCTAAAGGAAAATTTTAAGGCTCCACGAATTTTCTAGGTAGTGTTTTTTATTTTGAACTAGTGAGGCTTATGCTAAAATATAACTTAGTAATAATAGGCACTCCCATTCTCACCATTGGATGGGAGTGTAACCACCCCTCCACATTTACCCACTTTCACCGCCCTGCCAGGGTAAACAAGAGATGATGAGCTAATATGACATGAATCAACCTCCTAAGTGTAGATAAGGAAGTGGAATCGATAAACCAAAACTTTACTGAGCTAAATAACAACTCCAAGTGCCCAAACCTTGATCCAACTTGCCTTTTTAGTGATATGGTCTCTTAGTCGCTTGCATAACAAGGCAAGTCAGTGGCTATAACCCTCTAGTCACATTGATAACCCTACCTCCTAGCAACGACAACCCAGATTTCCCCATTCTGAGCATGTGACCCTAGAATTAGAGCCACTTTTTCAAGGCTAGCCTCCATACCACTGCCCAAAACTTGATGAGACTTTCCAAAAGAATAAATAACACAAAGAAAATGTATTTAACACAAACCTTGATCAAGGACTTAACCTAACCAAGCCTAACCATGAAAATCATTTTGTCAAACATATAGTGAACATGAATTCTACAGGTCATGAATGCATAATTAAACATAGGGGTCTGATACTTATCTAATAATGGTAAAGAAGGTCTAATGCCCTCTCAAAATAACTACAATAACATATATCGGGTCATGCATTCAATAACCATTCATTTACCAATCAAAACATGAGAAGAGAAATAACTTAAATATGTCATAAAACCATGCTTTAACCAACATATAACTAGAGTAATAACAATGATAGAATAACCATCAAAGGCACATCATAACAAGCACATTTACTCATAAAATATAAGAGGAAAAGAGCTATACTTATTAACATATGAAAAATCCAACCAAGTCAGGGACTTCCACATACCACCCGACCATAGATTGGGTTGAACCAAATCTCTATCTCAACCAATCACCCCCACGCCATATTCCAAACATGAATGTGGGATTTCATGGAATAAACAAAACAAAACCAAACCAAAGCTTCTAGAGGTCAAAACACCTCAACCATCAACCAACGATTCCACCTCACAGTTGGACATCACTAACACCTACCAGATTGGTCTCTACCCACAATGTTTAGGGCTCCAACGCATTTGTCCCAAACATGACTCCAGGAACTAATAAATCAACCTACAACCTTACAAGGATCGAGAGTGATAACTTGTCCAACTAAGGCTCTAGGACTAGTAACTCAAAGGGCTCCAAATTGTTTTTCCAACAAAGGATCCACGAATAGTAACTTAACCCACCAAGGGCTCCAGAGAATTTGGCCAACCAATGCTCCAAGATTAGTAACTCAACCCACCATGGTCTCTAGAGTGTTTGTCCAGCCAAGGCTTTAGGACTAGTAACTCAACTGACTAAGGGCTCTAGAGCATTTGTCCAACCAAGGATCCAGGACTAGTAACTCAACCCACGCTATTCTAGGGCTCTAGAGGGTTTGTTCCAACCAATGACTCCACGAATTAGTAACTCAATCCACAACCATAAGGAATCTAAGCACCAATCAGAAACAACAAGTGGAAAAACCCACAACACCATGGCTATCCAGGAAATGAAAAGGCTAGGAAAAACCACTGTTAATTCGGGAAATCCTCCATGCTAATAACAGATCATAACCAAATAACTAGATGCATATACCATGCATGATAAAATTAGTAAGGAAATCACACATGCAATTTGATACCTACAAAGAAACCATGTTGTGGATGTTGATCCCACTGTCCCCTTGCACTTTCTTGCTTTCTCGTTTCCTTCCTTCTCCAAGTCCAATGAAACATAGAGTGCTCCAAGCATGCCCCAACAATGCTTCAATTATTTTCCAAGTGTGCAAGAGTATGAGAGAGAGAATAGAGAGAGAGATCAACCATAGAACTATCAAAATATTCAAATAAAAAAAGGTGTGAACTGATCCTCAGAATCCCTTTTATCATTATGGCCTCTATTTTCTTCATTTTTCCTTCAATTTCCTCTCATGAAAATCTGTGACCCTTCATCTTCCTTTTCTCCTATTTTACATTATTTCATAAATAAATGCCAATTAATGTCTCTTTTCCTTTTCCAATGCCTTTTCCAATTCCTTTAGCCATAATAAACCAAAAGTGACACCCGTAAGGATGTTTTTCCCACCATTCAACTTGGAATACATGTCCCATGACCTTGGTCTTATATTTTTTTACATGGAAAATCAATCAGGTGCTATTACAGGGAGGTTTAATATGGATCTCACAATAGATTAAGAAGAAGATTTATCATGAGGAGTTTGAATTGCAATAAGGAAACTTAGTTACTAATCATATAAGAGAGACAACATTTTATTATAGATTTGATTTATCCATTATATATATGGCCATATTTCTATAGTTCATCCCAAGATGTTATATGGTCATATTAATGGGTATCAAATGTTATATGGCTATATTTATGAATTTTAATTTCAATACTCAAATACATCCACTATAGTTGTAAAATGTAAATTTATTTCCATCCAGCTTTGCAATGATTATCTTTGCTATTTTCTAGCAGACATGCAATATCATGTGCCACACTAGATAAATATAGCTAGATCCTATTCTTTCTTACAATATGGAGAATATTTTAGGCTACAATAATTTACTTATGAGGATTTAAACTTTGAATACATTCACGATCTTCCAAATATTGATGTCTCATCTACACTAAGTAACTAACTAATATGAATTTTCAAAGTGAACACAAATGCTACTGTGATAGTCTGTTTTGTCCCTGAAAATACTGTTGGAAATAATACTGAGAGGGGGGGGGGGTGAATCAGTATTATCAAATTCTTTTCAATCTATCTTCCTTATTTATACTTTGAATAATTCTTCAAATATTGATCATTACTTTGTATGTCGGTATCATAAAATAATGAGCAGGAACAAGAAAAGCAAATAGTCACACAAAAGAACACCAGATATAAGGTGGAAACCCAATGTGGGTGAAAACCACCTGCTGCAATATGTCTCTATCTTCTTTCAATTAGAAACTTCTTTTACAATGATTTTGTACTAGTGCAGTCCTTTACCAGTACGTAGGCTACAACCTGCAGAGAGCTACAACCCTCTCTCTCATTCTCCAGCTTCTCCTGGAAGGGAGCTACAACCCCCTTAGCTCTTGTACTAGCCAAGATACTAGTACGTAGGTGTTGGCCTACTGAAGGCTACAACCTTCTCTTTCTTCCAGGGACCACGTTTCATAAATTTTCAGACTGGATCCATGAACATCAATCAATCATCAAGTATATCTGCATCAAACAATCTCCTTTTCCCAATTAGCACTGAATCAAGTAAACACTTCTCTGACAGTTGTACTCAGAACACGGTAACAGTAACCACACACCAAATTCTGAACCCAGAATACTGCAACAATAGATAGAGGCAGCTAGATCATAATTTAAAGATATACGCTACTTCAACAACCTAAAACCTGCGTGCAGATCTATAAAGGATAATTCCTTCTTTCAAATATTCAGACACTAATTAACCCAGATTGTCAGATTTATAGATCAAGCATGCGCCTCATATAACAGATCAAAATCATGCAAAGATACTATTATTCAAGCATAAAGATTATGACCCATCCATAGAACTTATCCTTCTTTATGCGCTAAGGTTCCTCCTTCATTCAGATCCAGATCTGCACCATAACCCAATCACAAATATTTCAGATCTAGCACTTATTAGATATTCAATTCATTCGATGATACTTTGCCAAATGATATCCTTCCTCTTTTATAGTCTTAGGCCTTCCACAATACCACGATCCAAAACAATAGGATCAAAAAACTGTTGGACTAATACCATGAACCAACCATGAAAGTGCGTGAACTTTTCTCTTGCATGAAGAGAACTTTTCTCTGCATGAAAGTGCGTAAACTTTTCTCTACATGAAATAAAATTTTCTCTGCATAAAAGTGCGTGAACTTTTATCTACATGAAATAAACTTTTCTCTGCATAAAAGTGCGTGAACTTTTCTCTACATGGAATAAACGTTTCTCTGCATAAAAGTGCGTGAAATTTTCTCTACATGGAATAAACTTTTCTCTGCATAAAAGTGCGTGAACTTTTCTCTACATGGACTAAACTTTTATCTTCATGAAAGAAACTTTTATGTTCATGAAAGTGCGTGAACTTTGCTGCACTATAATTTATCATTTGAGATGAGTGGGTTGCCATCAAGTACAACATATGTATCATAATGCCAACAATCTCCCCCTTTGGACTTGATGGCAACAACAACCAATCACTCTCCCCCTTTGACATCAAGGGCAAAGGGTTATGCTCCCCCTAAGAAGATGCTCCCCTTGACTATAAACCAGATCTGCAAAGAAGAACCATAATCCATCAAACACCATAAATGACCATGAAAGAGATAGAGACGTATTGCAGCAATATTCAAACCAGCATCCATGATCTCCTTCTGTACTTCCTCCATAATTCCAACAATGCATGATATGCTCCCCCTGAACCTGTGCCATTCGATCTTTGACCAATCTGCAACCCAGCACATGTACGCATATACTTCAGATGAACCTTGCGTACAACCAACAATCAGAAGAGATTACAACAAGATGATACATCAACAACCCCCAACTTTTGCCTGAGGTATTCAAAGGTCTCCCTAGGCAATGGTTTGGTGAGTATATCAGGAACCTATTCCTTAGAAGGAACATACTCCAACTTGACCTTTTGTTCAAGCACTTGTTCCCGGAGAAAGTGATACTTGATTGGTATGTGCTTGGTTTTTGAGTGCATGACTGGGTTCTTTGAAATGCTGATTGCACTTGTATTATCACATAGGATGGAGATAGGTGGTGTACAAGTGATTTGAAAATCCTGCAGGGTCTGCATCATCCAAAGAAGTTGAGTGCAGCAAGATGCAGTAACAACATATTTTGCTTCAGCTGTAGACAAGGCAATCGAACTCTGTTTCTTGCTGAACCAAGATACCAATCTGGAACCCATAAAGAATGCACCACCACTTGTGCTCTTCCTGTCATCCACGCTTCCGACCCAATCTGCATCAGTATAAGCATGAAGTGTGAGATCTGTATCTCTAGGATACCATAAGCCATAATTTTGAGTCCCTTGAAGATATTTGAAGATTCTCTTTACTGCCTGAAGATGAGTTTCCTTTGGATTTGCTTGAAATCTTCCAACTATTCCCACTGCATGCATGATGTCTGGTCGGGTACCTGTCAAATAAAGTAGACTTCCAATCATAGATCTGTAGGTTGGTTGATGTACTGCTGCTGATTCATCATTTGCACTGAGGCTACATCCTGTGACCATGGGTGTACATACTGGTTTTACATCTTCCATGCCATATTTCTTCAAAATCTGCTTGAGATACTTGGTTTGAGACAAGAAGATCCCTCCTTCCTTTTGTTGGATTTGCAGGCCAAGAAAATATGTCAATCCTCCAAGCAAGGACATTTCGAATTCTTTCTGCATCACCAAGGCAAAGCTTTGACTCATAGATTCTTCATTGCTGCCAAAGATAATGTCATCTACATACACAACAAGTATTAGCAATTTGTCATTTTCAATTTTTATATAAAGATTGATATCTGCTGATCCTTTTGAAAAACCTTGTTGATGAAGATATTTGTTCAAACGATAGTACCAAGCCCTTGGAGCTTGTTTAAGACCATAGAGAGCCTTTTTCAGTCTGCATACAAGATTTGGATCATTTCCAAGAATGAAACCATCTGGCTGCTCAATGTATACTTCTTCTTCTAAGTCTCCATTCAGAAAGGCTGATTTCACGTCCATTTGAAATACTTTGAACTTTTGAAAGCTTGAGAGAGCAAGGAACATTCAGATGGCCTCAAGTCTTGCAACAGGAGCAAAAGTTTCCTCAAAATCTATTCCTTCTTGCTGCGCATACCCTTTACAAACAAGTCTTGCCTTGTTTCTAATTACTTCCCCATTTTCATTCAACTTATTTTTGAAGACCCATTTTGTCCCTATAACATTCTTATCCTTTGGTCTAGGAACCAACTCCCAAGTGTTGTTCTTTTCGATCTGCTCAAGTTCTTCATCCATTGCTTTGACCCAACATTCATCTTTGCATGCCTCTTTTACATTTTGTGGTTCAGCGGAGGAGAGTAATGCCAAATAGCTTGAATCTTCTGCAATTGTTCTTCTTGTTTGTACACCTGCTTCTTTCTGCCCCAAAATCTGAGATTCTGGATGATTCTTCTGAACGTACCGGGATGGAGTCTTCTCTTCTATCCTTATCTGTTCCTCTGGTGCTTCTTGATGTTCTTCTTCTTCATCATTCTGTCTTTGAGGGTAGTCTTCATCTTCTTCGATATTTTCATGATTTACTTGCCTAGGAATGTATCCCTTTTCATCAACCACTACATCAATGCTGTCAACAATTCTTCCAAGTCTTTTATTGTAGCACTTATATGCTTTGCTATGTGGAGAATAACCAAGAAGAATGCCTTCATCTACTCTAGGTTCAAGTTTGCCAAGTTTCTCATCAGTATTCTTAATATAGCACTTGCTCCCAAAGATTTTGAAGTGCTTTACTGAAGGAGTCTCACAATACCAGAGCTCATGAGGAGTTTGAGTGTTGTTCACTCGGACATTTTTTTTATTGAGAATAACAACCGCAGCATATGCGGCTTCACCCCAGAAAGTTGTGGGAGTTCCAGACTCATCCAGCATAGCACGAGCCATTTGTTGGACTATTCTGTTCATCCTTTCCACCACTCCTTTTTGCTGAGGAGTTCTAGCTATAGAGAATTCTCTTCTTATCCCATTTTCTTCACAGAAATCGAAAAATTCATTTGAGGTAAACTCCCCACCTCTGTAAGACCTGAGGCACTTAATTTTGTAACCTGATTCATTTTCAACCAAGGCTTTGAAGGATTTGAATTTCTCGAATTCTTCGTCTTTGTGCTTCATAAGTCCTAACCAAACAAACCTGGAGAAATCATCAATGACTAATATCAAGTATTCTTCTCCTCGAGGTGTCCTTTTCCTAAATGGACCACATACATCTGTATGGACTAGCTCAAGAGGCATGCTAGCTGATCCTTCCTTCTCTGGAAAGTTAGTTCTGGTTTGCTTTCCAAACTGACATGATTTGCATATGGTGTTGTCTGGAATTTTGATATCTGGAAGACCACGAACTGCCTGATATTTGCATGCTTTCCTTATTTGTGAAAAGCTTAGATGCCCCAACCTTCGGTGCCATAACCAGTGTTCATCATCCTTGCTCAAATAGCATTGTTGTTGTCCTTCTTCAAATATGTATAGATTATTTGGAGTTCTTCTACCTTTGATCACTGTTTCACCTATATCAAGATCACGAACACAACATCCGTTTGATCTAAATATCACCTCGGTTCCTTGATCACACATCTGGCTGACACTTAGAATATGATGCTTCAATCCATCAACATACAAAACATTTCCTGCTTTGACCTTTTCTTTTAACTGAGCAGTGCCTTTTCCTTTTATAGCTGCAGGAGTATCATTTCCAAAAGAGACTTTCTTTCCCTTTTCTAAAGCAGAATATGATTCAAGTTTTTCTTTATCACCTGTCATATGTTTCGAACATCCACTGTCAATGTACCATAGATTTTCTTGTCCTTCTGCATAAAATGCTATCCCACATCTTTCTATTTGTGGTTCCTTTATTCTCCATGTTCTGGTGCTTGAGACTTGTTCCTTTGTCTGCTGAAACCTGCTTCTGCATTCAAAATCTTCATGACCAAAGTTATTGCAAATAGAACATTCAACTTCATTTTCAAGAGCCGAAAAGTTGTTATAGGTCCTTTTTGTAATCCCGATCATACTTCTTTGTTTTTGAGCTTCTCTAGTCATGATTGTTTTATATGCAACACATTGAGCTGCTTTGTGACCAAAGTTATGGCAAGAGAAACATTGCCCATTGAAGAAACTTCTGCGATTATCAAATCTACCGGCCAAATGATTGTAATTTCTATTGTCATCCATTCTTGAAGCAAATTGAGAAGATTTTACCTGTGGCTGGTTGTAGCTTTTGTTCATCCTTAAGACAGATTGCCCCTGGTTTACCTGATAGTCTTTGTTCATTCTTGATGTAATTCGTCCCTGCTTTACCTGGTGATCTCCATTGTGCTTTTGCTCATTCCTTCTTGCTGCATCAAGATAACTCTTTGAGGTGGATGCTTGAGATGTTTCTCCATTATACCCCAGACCTGTCTTGTTTAGCGGAGAACGCTGTACATTGATGATCTCATCTAGAGTTTCAGATCCTTTGACAAACTTAAGATTAATAGCCTTTGTTTTCTCAATTTCTTTTCTATGGCCAACAATTTCACCTTCTAACTTTTCAAGATATTTTTCTTTTTCATCAATTTGAAATTGTAGAGTATCAATGATCATATTTTTTTCTTCTATACATGTCTTAAGTCTAGAAATCTCTTCATAAAAACTATCCACATCTATAGCATACATGTAATCATCATCTTCAAATGCCATTAAAAGTTTATAGTCATTACCTCGTTCATCTTCATCACTATTTGATAGACCATCACTGTCTTCATGAGTGTAGTAGCTTTTCTTATTTGCATTCTGTTTCTTGTTCCATCTGGCAGGTTCCTTTCCTTTGTCAATCTTATCCTTATGAGGACATTTGGCAGCATAATGACCTACTCTTCCACAAGCAAAACATTTAAAAGGTAGCTTACCTCTGAACCTTCCAGTACCCCGTTGAATATTTCTGACAAAATTTGATTCTTCTTCTTCTTCTGGCACGTGACTTGATTCATAGTAGTCTCCTTTGCCTGAAGCCTTAAAAGCAACTTCTCTCCTGTCTGATTGACCTCCTTTTCTCATTTCATAAGCAGCTAGAATTCCGTGTAGCTGAGACATAGTAAGAGTTCATAGATTTTCCTTTTCTTCTATTGCAGACACTTTAGATTCAAACTTGGGGGACAATTATCTTAGGACTTTCTCAACCACAACAACCTCTTTTATTTCTTCACCCAAGTTTTTCATACAATTAACAATCTCATCTACCCGAAGGAAATAGTTAGCCACACTTTCATCATTATACATTCTGAGATTCTCATACTGAATCCTGAGGGTTTGAAGTTTTGCACGTTTTACCTGTTCATCTCCTTTGTAGCTCAAAACAATCTTGTCCCATATTTCTTTTGCGGATTTATATTGCATAACCTTCACGAATTCAGATTGAGATAGACATCCTAGAAGAGTATTAACCGCCTTTGCATTTGTTTCATATTTCTTCTTCTCAGCTGAATCTGTAGGAGTAGCTGATGGAAAAGTATACCCTGTTTCTATAATGTCCCATACTTCTGTACCCAAAGATTGAAGATAGGCAGTAACTCTTACCTTCCAATATACGAAGTTTGTTCCATCAAAAATCGGTGGCCTGATTGATGCTTCCCTCTCATAGTTGCTCATGATGTTAGATATTCCTTCAAGCGATCAAGCTTCTCCAGAAGGACCTGCTCTGATACCAATTGTTGGAAATAATACTGAGGGGGGGGGGGGGGGTGAATCAGTATTATCAAATTCTTTTCAATCTATCTTCCTTATTTATACTTTGAATAATTCTTCAAATATTGATCATTACTTTGTATGTCAGTATCATAAAATAATGAGCAGGAACAAGAAAAGCAAATAGTCACACAAAAGAACACCAGATATAAGGTGGAAACCCAATGTGGGTGAAAACCACCTGCTGCAATATGTCTCTATCTTCTTTCAATTAGAAACTCCTTTTACAATGATTTTGTACTGGTGCAGTCCTTTACCAGTACGCAGGCTACAACCTGCAGAGAGCTACAACCCTCTCTCTCGTTCTCCAGCTTCTCCTGGAAGGGAGCTACAACCCCCTTAGCTCTTGTACTAGCCAAGATACTAGTACATAGGTGCTGGCCTACTGAAGGCTACAACCTTCTCTTTCTTCCAAGGACCACGTTTCATAAATTTTCAGACTGGATCCATGAACATCAATCAATCATCAAGTATATCTACATCAAACAATCTCCTTTTCCCAATTAGCACTGAATCAAGTAAACACTTCTCTGACAGCTGTACTCAGAACACAGTAACAGTAACCACACACCAAATTCTGAACCCAGAATACTGCAGCAATAGATAGAGGCAGCTAGATCATAATTTAAAGATATACGCTACTTCAACAACCTGAAACCTGCGTGTAGATCTATAAAGGATAATTCCTTCTTTCAAATATTCAGACACTAATTAACCCAGATTGTCAGATTTATAGATCAAGCATGCGCCTCATATAACAGATCAAAATCATGCAAAGATACTATTATTCAAGCATAAAGATTATGACCCATCAATAGAACTTATCCTTCTTTATGCGCTAAGGTTCCTCCTTCATTCAGATCCAGATCTGCACCATAACCTAATCACAAATATTTCAGATCTAGCACTTATTAGATATTCAATTCATTCGATGATACTTTGCCAAATGATCTCCTTCCTCTTTTATAGTCTTAGGCCTTCCACAATACCACGGTCCAAAACCATAGGATAAAAAAACTGTTGGAATGATACCATGAACCAACCATGAAAGTGCGTGAACTTTTCTCTTGCATGAAGGGAACGTTTCTCTGCATGAAAGTGCGTAAACTTTTCTCTACATGAAATAAACTTTTCTCTGCATAAAAGTGCGTGAACTTTTCTCTACATGAAATAAAATTTTCTCTGCATAAAAGTGCGTGAACTTTTCTCTACATGGAATAAACGTTTCTCTGCATAAAAGTGCGTGAACTTTTCTCTACATGGAATAAACTTTTCTCTGCATAAAAGTGCGTGAACTTTTCTCTACATGGAATAAACTTTTATCTTCATGGAAGAAACTTTTATCTTCAAGAAAGTGCGTGAACTTTGCTGCACTATAATTTATCATCTGAGATGAGTGGGTTGCCATCAAGTACAACATATGTATTATAATGCCAACAAATACACAGATATATTCAATAAACAATGTGATGGCTCGTAGTTTGAAATTTGTTCTCCAAATATTTCATGACAATTCATGTTAGCAGAAATATGTATGGTTGGATGATGCATATGTTGACATTAATGATACATATGGTACACGACAAGATATATTATGTTACCTTGTTGTTAATTATTGTTTTCAACATATTTAGGGTTCCTAACATGCTCGACCACCTAATCATTCCATAACTAAAGATATCAAATATGACATTTGCGATTGCCCATAACTGATTTCTTCATGGAATGTATAACTCATATTTTTTTGGTGGAATCCATATTTTGCATTCTTCATTTATTCATGGCCACATATATTCCTATTTCATTATATTATATATTAGTAATATGTAATGTGTAATAGATCTTACATTAAAAAATGTTTAAATCTAATGTCTAACATATAACACCTACACAAATCTCCTATATTTAAAAATGTTTACATTTAATTCCTACACATCTCCCCTATATTGGGTTGTATAGAGCCTCTTGGCATAATAATGGTTGGAAAGGCTTGAAAAGGTTGACCATTGCTGATAAGGTTGACCATGGTTGATTAAGGTAGACCTTGGTTGAGTATGGTTACTTATGGTTCACCATGGTCAACCATGGTTTACCAAGGATGTAGATGATAGATTATGGTGGACCAAATGTGACCATGTTTAACATGGTGACAATATTTGACAATGTTTAACTATGTGTGGCCATGGTTGAGCTTATTTGACAAAGATTATCTATGGTTAACTATGGATGGCCATGGGGACCATGGTTGACCATGGTTGTTCATATTTAACTATAAATGACTATTGTTGACCATGTAGACCACCCAACCATGTTTGACCATTATTAATTATGTTATCCATGTTGACAATGGCCAAGCATAATGTAACTAACTTCATCATGGTTGACCATGTTGTATATGGTTGTTTATAGCTGATAATAGATGAACATATTGACCATGTTTAACCACATTAACAAAAGTGGTTGACTATGATTGACAATAGTCACCATGGTTAATTATAAGTGATATGGTTTAAGCATGGTTGACTATGGTTGAACTTGTTGACTTATGTAAACTTAATAAGCATATTAAACCTCTAAAAATTAGGCAAACCCATGTGAACCTAGGTCAACCCAATAAACTTAAGTAAACTTGGTAAACCTAGTAAACATAGATCAACCTAGTAAACCTAGTTGACTATAATTGACCATGGTTGACTATGGTTGTGCGATATCCCCTATTTTACAAAATTTCATATTTGTAACACTTCTATAATTTTAGCATTAAAGGTAAATTTTGGAAAATTTAGTGACTTAGGAAAAGTGGGTGGAGTAGGCCCCATGATATTTTTGGAGACAAAAGGAGGCAATGCACTCTAGGAGAGATAGAAATAAAAGTTTTAGTGGAGTGTGGGGGCCACCAAGGGAGAAGGGTCGAACTAGTGGATTGTGGGGACCACCAAGGGAGGTTAAGGGGGTTTGACTACTTAAGGAAACAATGTAGAATATCTCACTATCTTTTGACTATCTCACTTATGCCATTTGACCTCCCTTGGAGCTATTTAGTGCAAGAGCCAAAGTTCTCTTAAGAATAGGCATTTCAAGTGAAATTCCACCCATCCCTTGGAGAACCTCAAGTGTCTCCCTAGTTGGGATAGATGGGAGCCTACTTCCAAGCTCCTACAGGGATATGTTGTAGCGAGACATCTAGTTTTAGTCACTTCTTAGGCAATCCGTGTGACATATTCTAGGTTTGCTTCATTGACTTGGGTGAGCCAGAAATTTGTAGGAGAATTTCCTAATTTGAGACCAAAGTTTTGGTTCCATTTTGTAGGGCCAGAGTTGAGGCAATCTTAAGGACCAAATTTTACTAATTATGGCAGTATGAAGGGGTTTTTGGGCAAAGCTTATGCAGGTGTGGGAGAGGGGTTAATTCTTGGGAGTGAAGGGCTGGACAAAATCGAGCTTCCAGAGAGGATTCTACAATGGAGCTTGGGGGAATTTTCAGTGGAACATTTGGGGAATTTAGTAGTAGATTTCATTCAAAAGTTCGCTCAGCCAGAGAGGAAACCCACTCACACCTCTTGGAGGATTTCTTAGTCATATGAAACTATCCCAAACCCGTTGTGATTTTTGTTGGTATTTGGAGGAGAGATGGTAGTTGAAGTTTCAAAATTTTGTTAGTAGTGTGGTGAGACCTGATATTGTACCAAGAGTGCTGCAACTCCCAGGGACTCCTCAACTCTATTTATCAACCTGTGGTTCATACAAACTTTGAGGTGAGAGTGTTACATACATAGTAGATGGAATTATACTCATTCCACCCTCAACTAGGTCATTTTTCAATAAGACTCCAAGACCATTCTTCTGGAGAAACCTCTCTTGCTGTGCTTTGGTGACATCTAAGTCCAATTGGGCTTGCATTCGCAAAGTATTATACTCAAACTCAATAGAGAGAAAAGCTTTCTTTCCATAAACCAAACCATATGGAGTAAAGCCAGTAATTGTTTTCCAAGTTGTGTTATAGGCCCAAGTGGCCTCCATTAATTTGTCTTCCCAATCCCTCTTGCTACTGCTCACAACCTTGGTGAGGATGCTCTCCAATGCCCTATTTGTAATATCTACTTGTCCATTTTCTTTAGGCTTATAGGAAATAGATTTTATGTGTTTGATATGATGTTGCCTTAACATATTCTCGATCAAATGTGATGTGAATTGATCTACCTGATTGATCACTATCTCTTTGGGGTACCCAAATTTGTAGAAGACATTCTCCCTTAAGAACTAAGCTACTTTCATCTATGTTGCTGCCTTAACAACCTTTGTCTCAACCCACTTTGTCAAATAGTCAGTGCACACAATGATATACTTTTTCTTCCCTGATAGTGGATCAATTAGCCCAATGAAATCCATTCCCCACTTGTCAAATGGCTCCAAGGCCACTTGGGGTTGTAAGGGAATTTCATCCTTGGGTGTGGGTTTCCCCAACCTTTGGCACTGATCACATATGTTGGTATACCTTATTGCATCTTGGTGGACAGTGGGCCAATAATAGCCAGCTAGTGGAGCTTTGAAAGTTATTTTCTTGGCTAAAAAACGACCTCCACAGGGCCCATCATGACAGGATGAGAGGATGTAAAATACTTCATCTTCCCTAACACAACTCCTTAGTATTTGATTGGTCCGAGCTTGAAGAGATTTCACCCAATCCAAGTGAAAGGGGTGATCTTCCTTACAATTTTTCTCTTCTCCCTAGATGAAAAATTTGGAGGAATTCTTGTAGCAACTAGGTAGTTGGATATGTCAGAAAACCATGGAGAGAGAATTGAGATTGAAAATAAGTGCTCACATGGAAGCTGATCATCAACCATACCTTCATCACCTGCAGGCAAAACAAGTCTCTACAAAAAATTTGCAACTACATTTTATTTTCCTAGTTTGTCAATGGTAATTAAATCAAAATACTATAACAATAGAAACCATATAATGATTCTAACATTCACATAAGGATTATTCATCGAGTATTTGATAGCTGCATGGTCAGTAAGCACAAGATTTTGATATCCAGTGATGTAGTGTCTGAATTTGTTCAAGGAGTGTACAACAACTAGGAGTTATTTCTCAGTTACAATGTAGTTCAATTCAGCCTTAGACATATTTTTACTAATAAAGTAAATGGCATAAGGTAACTTACCATCTATTTGTCCTAAGGATACACCCACATATTTTTCGGATGCATCAACATGGATATGTAAAGGCAGAGCCCAATTTGGGCTGCTAAGTATGGGTGCAGTGGTTAAATTCTCTTTCAATATCTCAAGGGCTTCTTGGCAGCTATCTGTCTAGCAGAATTCTAAGTTCTTGGCTAGCAATGCAAACAATGGTGAGACAAATTTGTTAACTTCCTTGATAAACCTCCTATAGTATCCAGATAAGCCCAAGAAACTCCTAACATCCCTCTATTTTGGAGGAGTACATACCCCTTTTATGATGGCAATTTTGTTTGGGTCCACTTGTATTCCCTCCTGAGGTATCAAATGGACAAGGAAAATTCTTGCATTCATTAATAATTCACACTTCTCAGGACTAAGTGAGAGGTTCATTTCAATGCACTTCTTTAGGACTTTCCCTGGGTTAGAGAGAACCTCCAGGAAGTCACACCCATAGGGAGTGAAATCATCCATGTAGATATCTATAGATTCACGGACCAGCTAAAAAAAGATTCTTAGAATTTCCCTTTGAAAAGTGGAAGGGGAATTACATAAACCAAAAGGAAGGACATTATAAGAAAAGGTACCCCAAGGACAGGTGAATGTAGTTTTGTCTTGATCCTTAGGGATGATTTGGATCTGATTGTAACCACTGAATCCATCCAGGAAAGAGAAGAACTTCTTCCCTGCAAGACCATCTAAAACATGATCAATGAAAGGTAAAGGGAAATGGTATTTCTTGGTGGCTTTGTTTAGTTCTCTGTAATCCACACAGATCCTCCACTTCCCATTCTTCGTTGGGATCAAAACTAGAGGGGAAACCCACTCGCTATCTGAGATGGTGTATATGAACCTTGCATCCAACAACTTTTGTAACTCTTCCTTTACTATGTCCTTGAGGGCTAGGTTCATCTCCTATAAGGTTGGCACACAAGTTTGCATCCCGCCTTGATGTAGATGTGATGAGTACAAACTTAAGGATGAACCCCCTTCATTTATTTATAGTTCCAAGTAAAATCATCTAAGTGATATCTCAACATTTTGCACAACTTTTATTCTTATTTGGATGAGATAGAGGGGTTAATATTCAAGGTTCTAGATGAACCAAATTCTACAACTTTGACATGGGCAGGACATGGGTAAACTAAGAAAAATTCAATCCAAGGATTACCCTCAGATTCCTTTACAAGCTCAACAAGAGGCATGGAATTGAGGGGCTAGTTCTGGACGATCTGGTCAATGAGGTCATCTTCATCAGGTTTGCCCCCTCCTATAACAACATCTAGGGTACACATTGGATGGGATGTTGTATGATACACTTAATATTCCTCCTCCTCTTCAAACCATAGGGGTAATTAATCCTCAATAATACCAATGGTTTGGACAAATGTGCATTCTTAATGATCATGTTCCCGTCCTTCTAACTAATGCAAGCATCAACAGTGGCTAACCATGGCCTTCCCAAGATGAGAGGATAAAAACTTAATTTTCTTTTCGTTTGGAGAACCAATAGTTCGGTAGGATACTCCTAGGAGTCAATAGAGGCCATTACATCCTCAACAACTCCCTTAGGAGCCACTCTGGATCTATCTGCAACTTGCAGCAC
The DNA here is from genome assembly GCA_031772625.1 of Pinus tabuliformis. NCBI lineage: Eukaryota > Viridiplantae > Streptophyta > Pinopsida > Pinales > Pinaceae > Pinus > Pinus tabuliformis. Next base: position 55,364,811 of record CM062804.1, read on the forward strand.
TATAGTGGTATTTCTCAAGGATCCTTGTAGGTTTTGTTCTAGCATGGTTTCTTTAGTCTTCACATTGATGGAAGCCCCGAGATCAATCAGGGTGTGAGGGACAATGATTCCATCAATGTGCACATCTACCAATAGACTTCCAGAGTCTATATATTTTGGACAATTCCCTCTCCCCAACATCAAATCAGATAATTGACCAATAAGATTGATGGTGGGGGTGTCTCCTTTTCTCCTCCCATGGTGTTTAAAACATTTCTCTTTGATAAGATTATTTTATATGGTAACATCCTTAATAGCTTGGAGGAGGGGTATTTTAATGCACATATTCTTCAATTATCCGAGAAGTTTAGTTTCTTCTAGGGTGTGTTGGTTTGGATGGATCAATCTCTCAGGAAAAGGAGGTGGATTTACTTGAGGGTTACTCTCTTCCTTTTCCTCTTCAATCTCCTTAGGTGGAGACAGAGGTTGGTTATCTGGGAACACTCTTCCAAGCCTGAGGTTGATTTCTTGAATCTCCACAACATAGGTAGGGTAAGATGTCTCTTCATTGTAGACTTGTTGTGATTTATTTTTATTCGGATTCAGATTGGGTTGAGAAGGCATCTGAGGTTGCTTGGGTGGAGCAGGATGAGTGAGTTGTGGTTGAGATGGAGGTGGATGGAGTAAAGTAGAATGATGGTTGAGTTGAGGCCTCCACCCTTGTGATGGGTTATTCCATTGAGGATGTGGAGAAGCATATGGTTGAAATGGTTGATTGAAAGGTTGGGGAGGATATTGAGGTGCATAGTGCCAAGAAGAAGGCGTGGACCATGATGGATGAGTGGAAGAGTCCCAATGTCACAAGGGTGAATTCTAGTTGGTATGCTCATAAGAGTAAAAAGCACCTTGCATGCCCTACTGGTATGGTCGAGGTCCTTGAGGCCTCCTCTGATTGATAAAATAATGTTCCTCAACCCCACCTTCTTCCCCTTGGTATACAAAGTTTAATCCAAGAAAATAAGGAATTCTATTTGTGGCATGGTTTTCCTCATATACTGAGCAAACCTCTATGACATTTAATGGATATTCATTTATGGGATGCCTTCCAATGCATTTAGGGAAAAAAATAACTAAGGTCCTCTCTGCTTCCTCTTGTCTCCTCTTAATCTGAATGGTATCCATTTTCAAAGAAAATTTATGTAACATTTCACTTTTAAAGTCCTCCAACATTTCTCCAATTTTGTTCTTGATGGATGTTGTGGAGGGAGAGGAACTGGCCAAATCATGACTAACCAGACCTTTCTTCCTTGCATCCCTAGAGTGGTTCTTGAACAATTTCTTTTATCTCTTAATAGGATAACCAATAGATGTCTCCCCCAGATAAAATGTTGAGGGTTTCCAACATGTCCTCCCTCATCCCTTGGAAAAGAACTAACTTGAGTGATTTAGGATCAAGGGTGCATCTGGCCCTCCTATAACTCATCTGGAATCTCTCCTCATAGTTATCTAGGGATTCATCAGGTCGAAGATTCATTATAAAGATTTATTCTTTGGTTTCTTTGGATCTACAGTAGTCCCTGCACTTGTTATTAAAGGCTTGTTTCATTTGAGCCCAGGTAGTGATGTTATCCCCAGGCAGACCCATAAACTAGTGCAAGGTTGCATCCTTAAGGGTAGATGGGAATAACTTCAGCTTCTAGTCATTATAGGTATATTCATAGGTCCTATAGACAACAACAAGCTCAAACATAAAATTATCAAGGTCCTCAGAGGTTAAGCCATGGAAGTAAGGAAGGGCAGTAGGGTTTATATTATTCATTCTAGCCTCCCCATTAGTCTCTCTAATAGGGAAAAACTTCTCCTTACTATTTTAAACCATGGTTTGGGTAGGTGAAATGGATTCTTCTTCTTCCCCAATAGGTTCTTCAAAAATATCATGTTGTTCACCTAAGGGCTCTTCTAAGTCCCCTGTAGTTAGAGAGGGAATATGACAGTCACCGAAGAAGAGTGAAGGTTGACTGTTTGAGGGTGTAGGGGTGTTTGGTAAGAATTTTCCTTGAGTATCTGTATTCTTACGAGGCATGAAAGAAAATTTTTCTTCTTTTACGTCATTTTTTCAAAACTAAATGCAAAATAGAAAGAAATGTTTATGCAGAAATAACATCGACCTAAACACTTCCCCAATGACGATGCCAAAAAGTGGTGAACCCTGGTATTGCACCAAGAGTGATGCAACTCCCAAGGGCTTATTAACTCTATTTATCAACCCAGGGTTCATACAAACTTCAAGGTGACAGTGTTATATACATAGTAGATGGAACTCTACTCATGCCACCCTCAACTAGTTCATTTGATCAGTAGGGCTTCAAGATCATTCTTCTATTGAATTAGGGGGAAATTAACTACTGAAAGTGAAATTCAAAGGCTAGCTCTAATGTAGAAACTGTAAATTCTTTTAAAATATAACTTGTAGATTCTACCAAGTTGTAAATGCTACTGAATCAATTCATGAAAGAACACAAGAGCTATACTACCTGCAGAAAGGAAACTACACTATTTGCAATCAACCATATAGCTATCAAATTCACTTGTAAATAGGAAATTATCCTACCAACTCATAACTCAATATTTCATGCATCATCTACTAATTCACACTTGAATATAAATTAATGTTCTACTTGTGCCAAATCTGTGATAAAGAAACTAATGTTATTCTCTCTTGCAGTGAAGGAAAAAGGATGGTTGGAATGGCCTAAGTGTTTCCTCTGATCATGGAGTCAAAGCTTGGGGATCAACCTACTTCTAAACAAAGTAAAAATTGAATTATAGGTCAAAACAAAGTCAAAACATGATGCTACGGGCATGATATAGGATCCCTGTATTGCTACACAAAGGCCTGTAATGCTAGAGGAAGGCTGCCTAGAGGGTTTGGCAAGTAAGAACGATGAGATCAATGGATGGCAAGGTGGATGGAGGTTTTGGTATATGGATGAATGTTGTGAAACCAACTCACAAAAACATAGTAGAACAACGCCTTATAAATCAACCTCTTCAAGGGGGAAACCTCCTTTATATTACACAAATGAACAATTTTCGGATGATACAATTGAAAAGACCTCCTTTCTATATATAGGAGTCTAAGGGGTCATAATATAATCAGAGTTGACATAACAATAAATAATTTAAGGCCATAATAATAACAATAGTGGGCTTTTATGGGGCACAATAATAACAATATAGAGACTACATGGGCGCAACAATATAATAAGGGCGTTGCACTGATAAAAATAAGGGGTTACACTAGTAGTATAGGGACCTAACATGCCCCTCTCCTTCAAAAAGTATTGTCCTAAATGCTTGAGTAGTTCTTGATGCTTATGTATACAATTCTTGTCCTCCAATGTGGAATCTTCAGGGGGTAAGTTCTTCCACTTGATGAGATCCTATAAAATTGATCGATTTCGTAGTTGTCGGGTTCTTGTTTCTGTGACCGCTCTAGGTTCCAATATGATTTCTCCTTCCTCGTCAAGTTCTAGCAATATTGTTTGAACTGGGATCTTCTCATTATGTAAGGTCACCATTTCTTAAGTGCATGTAGTCTTGCCAACATTTCCTTCTCATAAATATCTTTTTGTAAATACTTTCCTTTGATTGGACGACTTTTGAAAGCAATGGGTCTTTCTTCTTGCATTAAAACATCACCAATTCCATTTCCTGATGCATCATATTCCACAATAATGGTTTTTGTGAAGTCTGGCGTAGCTAAGACTAGTGCTTGGCACATTGCCTCTTTAATATGTTCAAAGGCCTTCGTTGCTTCTAAAGTCCATGAAAATGCATCTTTCTTCAATAATGTTTGTTTCGGAATGTCTTCAGTCTTCATTCTTATTTGCTGATATCCTGAACGAAGATCCAACTTGGTGAAATAAATTAATCCATGCAATTCATTCAATAATTCATCAATGATAGGAATGGGAAATTTATCTTTAATAGTGAGTTTGTTGAGCTCTCTATAATTTGGACACATGTTCCATGACACATCCTTCTTGTGCATCAATACTATTGGAGCAAAGAAAGAACTTTGACTAGGTTGAATTATACCATCCTATAGCATTTCTGCAACCATACATTCAATTTCACTCTTTTGGGCATAGGGATATCTGTAAGGCATGATGTTTGGAGGAACAATTCCTGGAATCAAATGAATAGAATGATCATGATCACGAATAGGTGGGAGGAATTTGGGAGCCTCAAATACCTTGGAATGATTGTCCAAGACTTTTTGGAGATCTAGAGAAATAAATGATTTCGATGTGGGAACCTCTAGCGAACATAATTGTGCAATTACGCCTCATTATTATTTATTTAGAAGCTTTGTCATTTTGTTAGCGCTGATTAACTTTCTAGGTTTCCCTATGATGCACCTTAAGTCAACTTCCTTTCCTTCCGAGGAAAGTTTCATTAAAAGTTCTTGAAAATTAAAAGCTATTGTACCCAAGGATTGTAGCGATTGGACTCCTAGTACAACATCAGCACCACCCAATGGAATGGAAAGCATTGGGCTATTAAATACATATTCCCCCATGGATAGCTTGATATTATGGCACTTTCCAGAACAATTAATGGTTCCTCCACTTGCAACCATCACTTGAAACTCTGTTGTTGGATATATGAAGAAATTCAATTCCTTGGCTATCTTACAATGAAAAAAATTATGGGTACTGCCCGAATCAATCAACACTGTTACCTTTTTCTTCTTGATATGTCTTTCTATCTTAATATAGTTTGAGGAGTAGTAATTCTGGCAAATGAAACACAATATATGGTCGGATTCATTTCTTCTTTCTTGATGTGATCTTTCACTTCTTGAACCTTTTTCTTCTTGATATGTCCTTCTATCTTGAGAGTTTGAGGAGTGGTAATTCTTGTCAATGCTTTACAAGATATGGTCGGATTCATTTATTCTTTCTCTAGGGTTGGTTCTTGGTGTATATCCTCTTCTTTTGATGTTTCTTGATCCTTTTCTTCCTCCTCTTCACAATCTATGTAAAATAATTTTTTCTCAGCACACTTATGATCTTTATTGTATTTTCTATCACAAATGTAACAAAGCCCTTTTTCTATTTTTTATTCCAATTGTTGTGGTGTAAACCTTGTAAGTTGTGGAAGACTAGGAGAAAAAACACTTCCGTATTTATAGTTGTGAGTTGTGGGATTCCTTGTTTCCATAATTCCTCTTTTAATTTTTCTTGCCAACCTGAATGCCTTCTCCAATGAATCAGGTTCCCAAAGACGAACCTCATGTTGAATGTTATCCTTTAAAGTCCCTATGACGACATCAATCCTTTGCTTCTATGGAATATCATTTACCCTTATATTCAATTTTTGAAAGTCTTCAATGTGCTATTCCATTGAACCCTTTTGTTTGAGATTTATCATTTGGCTAAAGAAGGTGTTTCTCTTTGTATCATCATAATGTGCTATCATTTCCTCTATGAAAATTGACCACGTGACAAGTGGCTTACGAGAACAAAGCCATTCATACCATAAAAATTGATTTAGCTCTAAATATAAAGATGCAATATGTACGTTTTGTAATAATTTCACCTCATGTAGATCAAAATATTGCTCCATCTATAGTATCCAATTTATCAGATCCTTGCCATCAAACTTCCTCATATCATTTTTTCTTGTTTTTAGGAGCTCTATCTTGAAACGGTTGTCACTCTGTAATTTTGAATCTTTAAGTTATGATATTTCGATATGTGATATCCCTCTAAGTCCTCTTTCTAACCCCAAAAGTATGATCGCAATTGGATTCTCGAAGAAAGAGTTATGTCCAATCTCCTGTGATGACCTAATTTTAGACTAGTTTAGTACAACGCACTTCTACGACGTGCCACATGTCACTAGTTCGACCTTAGGTTCTGAAAATGATACCCAACAAACTACAGTATGTCTGATATTTTTAAATTTTTATGAAATTTGAATTAGATGCTTAGAGAGATAGTTATGATGATTTTCCCATGGTCACCTATTTGGGGTGTAATTCAAGAGCTTGCAAAAACCCTAAATGTCTCGGACCATATCTCTAAAAATATAGCGAAACAAGATCTACAATTCGGGCTCGAGCTGCACCAAGATTTCGGCTCAAATAGGTTTTAGTTTCAGAATCCAAAATTTTGTAGACAAAAATTAGAGCGAAAATTCCAAGATGACTTCTTTGAGATGGAATTACAGAGCTTCTAAAAACCCTAACTTCCGCAGATCATAACTCCAAAAATATAGCGAGACAAGATTTGAAATTCATACTCGAGGTTCAGTTAGACTTCAGCTCAAATGGATTTCTTTTTAGCTTTTGAAACATCACAGAAAAAATTTTTATAGCGAAAATTCCACGATGACCTATTTGGAGTAGCGAAACCCTAGAATTCAAAGCTCTAATACCAAATGTTATGAAACCAGCTCACAAAAAGATAGAAAAGATAGATCAACACCTTATAAATCAGCCTCTTTGAGGGAGAAGCCTCCTTTACATTTACAAATGAATAATTCTCGGATGATACAAATGACAAGACCTCCTTTCTATATAGAGGAGTCTAAGGGGTCATAATATAATCAGAACCGACATAACAATAATAATGTAAGGGCATAATAATAACAATAGTGGGCTTATATGGGGCACAATAATAATAATATGGGGACTACATGGGCACAAAAATATAATAAGGGGGTTGCAATAATAACAATAAGGGGTTACACTAGTAGTATAGAGACTAAACAATGAAAGGTGAGCAACACCCCTGTCCAATCTCAGCACTTCAGGAAGGCCAGTTTTGGACTAAGAGGACTGCTCACTGTGACCTAAGACACAAAGCTTAGGAACAATATTTGAGATTCATCAAAAGAGGATGGAGAAGTCTTAGATGGAGATGGTGAAAAGGAATATTTTCTGTAGATTCAACAATCCTACAACATCACATGCACATGCTCTCTTATCATTCACAAAATATCATAACCAATGGTGGAAATGATGAGTTGAATTTAAAAACTATCTAACTTATGCCAAAATTTTGTATCTTTGCAATGAATCAACTTCTAAGCTACATCAAACATATGCAAACAAAGATAACTAATGTAGATTTTTTTCCAAGAAATCATGAACATAGTGTTTATGGGCTGTGATTGTAGATTCCTCTAGCCAGGTTCCCATAAGAGAGCCGAGATAGAGGTAACAGTCATAGGATTTTTGAGGAATTATATTTGAATAAAATGAAGCAAACTAACAAACATTCTAAGATAAAAAGGAAAACCAATACACAAGAGGGACCTAAGCTACTAGGGTTGGACCCAAACCCAAGAGCTTCATCCCTTTGAAACTAACCCAGTGATGGATCAATAAGAAACTTCTCATTGTCATTGTAGAAATGTCAAATACATCACATAAAAAAGTAAAAATAGAAGTAACAAGTGCTTGAGCTAAATAACTTCTCAGCTAAAAACAAAGTTTAAATGCTAATGAGATCTTTAGCATGTTTTTTATACAAAAGGATAGCTACCAATAACTCCCTAGAAAATATAGATTTTGTCTCCCAAAACTCGAGAAAGGGGGATCTAGATCTTCTTTGAACTGCACTGGCTTGGCTACCAATGACTTCGAGTTTATGAGAGATAAAGTGGTGATATTGGTTGATTGAAGAAGTTAAGGAGGTGAAAAAACTCCTAGAATCTACTGTCTACTTCAAGCTCCTGCATTGAAATTATCTCAAAATTGCTCCAATTCCTGCATTTAAACCATATTATGCCACATGACATAGCAACACATTTTTCACCCCTCTAACTAAGCATAATATAACAAAAATTGTAAATAAATGTGAGAAAGAGACAATTTTAAAGTTGGAGGATGGAATTAGGACCCTTATATATACCTATTGATGAGCCTCATCATAGTGTATGGGGCATAATATTTAGTTCATTTGACATTCGACAATAAAATTTCTGGGAAATGTGCATTCCCAATTTGGAGCCATTTCAGCATTTGGGTCAAAAATATTCCACGTGGGTTTTGCACAAATTTCTTAGAAATCTCAAGTTCCGTTGTTCTTACCCATTTCAATGTACTCAAATTCCCATAATTACTAAAATACCTCATTTTTTTTGCCCTATTTTATTGTCGTTATGATTTATGTGGTTGGGATTTAATTTTTATTGTTGTTCCTAGTTCGTAGTTGTGTTATTCACTATTAATTTCCTATTAGAAATATTACAATGTTATCAGAGCATGTTCTTGGCTAGCTATGGGTGCAAGGAATGGTGATGCCACCTTGGTTTGGGGGTGTTGTATTTCACAAACACAGGGGAAGAGGTAGAAGAGGGCATGGTAGAGGCCGATGGCCTAACCCTTTCTCAAACACTGAATTAGAGCACACTAGAGGGTGTGAGGATTGGGATGAAGAAAATATGGAGAACGAATAGTAGCCTCAATAGGGAGGAAAGGAACCACCAATTGCAGAGTTGCTTAGAAAACAAAAATTCATGATGAATATGCTAGCACAATTGGCTAGTGTGTAGTTGTAGCTTCAGGTTAGGAAGGAAAAAAATGGTGAGTGTGTGTTAAAATTGGCAACCAGGGCAGCACTTCATGTGGGTCATCTTATTCATGGCTAATAATATTTTTATTAGATTCCTCTCATCGAGAGGTGTAGGATTGATATAAAGATCATCCAATTCCGATAAGTATTCATGGAGATATGAATTTATTTTGATTATGGAATTATTATCAAGCCGACTTACAACTCATGTAGGCTCAGAAGCCCAACAGTCGCATCTATTCACCCACCAACGTTGTGTATAAATATAAGAGGACTTTTCCTCATTTGGACTCACTCATCTCATCACATCTCTCTCTCTCTACTGCGCAGATATGAGTCTCTTCTCTACTGCGCTGAAATGGGTCTCTCTCTCTCACACATGTGAAGCCGGAAACTGCTGAAACTAAAGCTGCAACTGCAGAAGTAAAGATTGACTTGCGTGGCCTAGAATATCTCCTCTTTAGAACTGCGCTGTAGGTTCATCTGAACCTCCTTTGAAAGCCGCAACTTTTGGTGGTGGAATGAAGTCATTCCGAAGAACGGTTTGCAAGATATCGACTGCCCTAGTTTGAAGCCGGAAACTGCTGAAACTGAAGCTGCAACTGCAGAAGTAAAGATTGACTTGTGTCAGGCCAGGGTAACTCCAGAATGAGTGGAAGAAAAACTGAGATATGATTTCATTAGAGAACTATTGATTATATACAAAAAGGAGACGGAACAGTTCATCTTCTTGATGACTGTTCACGTTCCAGTTCACCCATCCGTTGAGGATTAGGTGTCAACATTCCCCCCCTTAATCTGAAGGGATGTTGGTGAGTCCAAGCATCGTTCTGAATCTTTCAAGCTTTTCTCTTCCAAGCGCTTTGGTGAAGATGTCTACAATTTGCTCGTTTGTGGAACAATGACGGAGATGGATTGTTTTGGCCTCAACATGATGTCGGATCAGATGATATTTAGTATTGATGTGCTTAGTACGATCATGGAACTTTGGGTTCTTGGCCAACTTTATTGCAGAGGTGTTATCAATCATGAGTGGAGTTGATTGTATTTGTTTTACCTGCAAATCTTCAAGAATTTTCCTGAGCCACACAATTTCTTTCGTTGCTTCAGCTACTGCCACATATTCTGCTTCTGTTGTGGAATCTGCTGTTACTGATTGTTTACGTGATCTCCAGGAGACAGCTCCTGATCCAAGACTCATAGCATATCCTAAAGTAGATACCCCAGTTTCTTTGTCTCCATCGAAGTCTGAATCAGAGTATCCAATCAAGTTGAAGTCGTCCACCTGTGTATACTTGATTCCAAGGTCTTGAGTTCCCTTCAAGTACCTTAGAACTCTTTTTGCAGCAGACCAATGTCCCTCACAAGGCTTTTGCATAAACCTGTAGAGGATTCCAACAGCAAATGAAATGTCTGGTCTGGTAGTAGTGAGGTAGATGAGACTTCCTACAAGCTGTCTATACTTTGTTGCATCCTCAAATTCCTTTCCTTCAATAGATGTGAGCTTCAAGTTTTGTTCCATTGGAGTAGAAAGAGGATTTCACTCTGTCATGCCAAATCTGTTTAACAAATGTCCAATGTATTTCTTTTGAGAAAGAAATATGGATTTTGGATGTTGGGTTACTTCAATGCCAAGATAGTAATGAACATAGCCCAAATCAGTCATTTCAAAACTTTTTCCTAATTCTTTCTTTATGGATGCAATATAGCTTTCATTGTTCCCTGTCATTAAAAGATCATCTACATATACCACAAGATATACAACTGTTTTGCCAACTTTCTTGACAAATAAAGTTGCATCATCAAGATCAAAATGTTTGAAGTTGAGTTTTAGAAGATGCTCAGTTAGTTTTTCATACCAGGCTCGTGGTGCTTGTTTGAGGCCATACAAGGACTTCACAATTTTGCATACTTTGTGTTCATGTCCTTTCACAGCAAATCCTTCAGGCTGGGACATAAAAACATTCTCTTTTAGATCTCCATTCAAGAATGCAGTTTTTACATCCATTTGATGGACTTTCCAACCGTTCTGAGCAGCTAGTGCAAAGAGTGTCTGGATGGTGGCCCATTTTGCTGTGGGGGCAAAAGTTTCCTCATAATCGACCCCTTCCTTCTGTGCAAAACCTTTTGCCACAAGCCTAGCTTTGTGCTTATCAAGTGAGCCATCAGCTTTGTACTTGTTCTTGTAGACCCACTTGCAGCCAATTGGTTTGGTTCCAAATGGAGGATCAACCAGCTTCCAAGTGCCATTCTTTATGAGGGCATCATACTCCTTCTACATTGATTCTTTCCATTCATCATGAGAAGCAGCTTCTTTGAAGGAAGTTGGTTCAAAATCTGTAGACAAGTTCAATTCACAATCATAAGTAACATCCATATCAACAGGTGAATTAGAGTTATCTACATCACCTCCATCTTGTCGGTTTGTATTTCTGGTTCCTGTTTTTCCGATTTCATCAGGATGAACACTTTCAAGTGTCTTTGTCAGCCACTTTGGGGGACCTTTTTGAGATGGTCCAGGCTGCTCTGTTGATTGAGTTGGGACTGAATCAAGATTAAGTCTCCCAATTCTATCAATTACATCACTTAAAGCATCATCCGTTGTTGGAGTGTTATGCAGGGGAGATTGTTCTTCAGAAGAAGAAGATTCCACATGTTGATCTAGTATAGGAATCCCCCCTTCAAGATGTGGAATCTGATTATCAAACTCTTGAAATGATTTCGGTTTTGTGAATCTATCCAAGCGATCAAGTTGCCACTCAACAACACTGTCAGATTTGGATGATTCAAGAAAAATGACATCTCTAGATACAACAAACTTTTTATTTACTTCATCATAGAGACGATATGCTTTAGAGGTGTTTGAGTACCCCAGGAAGATACACTTACGACTTCTAGCACCAAGTTTGTTTCTATGTACCTTTGGTATTAAAGCATAACAGGTGGAACCAAAAATCCTGAGATGTTTTACCGAAGGAACATGTCCATACCACAATTCATAAGGAGTCTTGTTTCTTATAGCACTAGATGGACATATATTCTTTATATATGCAGCACATAGAACAACATCAGCCCAAAACATTATCTTTACATTTTTGAAGAAAAGCATGGATCGTACCATATTCAAGATTGTTCTGTTCATTCTTTCAGCTACACCGTTCTGTTGAGGATTATAAGGCACAGTTGTTTAATGTTTAATCCCATGTTGGCGAAGATAGTGTTCAAATTCATTTGATGTATATTCTTTTCCATTATCAGTGCGAATAGACCCAATATGAGATTGTGCATCATTTTCAATCCATTTATGAAAATTCTTGAATGTTTGAAAAACATCAGATTTGTTCTTCAATAAATAAACCCAACACATTCTGGTGTAATCATCAATAAATGTCATGATATATTTATTTCCATTTGCAGAAGGAATAGGAATTGGACCACATAAATCTGAATGAATGAGTTCAAGCTTCCTATGTGCTCTTGAATGTGAATCATGAAAAGACTGTTTGCTATGCTTTCCTAGAATGCAAGCATCACATTGCTTATGTTTTCTAGGAATTGTAGGCAAACCAACAACACCATTTTTCTTCAATAAGCGGAGACTGTCATAGTTTAAATGTCCAAATCTAGCATGCCATAATAAACTTGACGGAAGTGTACCTTCTTCATGATGAGAAATATATGAGAAATGTTGTGCATGAGCAGAAGTTCCTTGCAGTTTAAGAAGTCTTTCTTCTTCTATACCCCTCATGACAAGTGAGTGGTCAGATGCCTTTCTTACCTCAAGCTTGCCATCAAACATATGAATGGAGTGACCTTGCTGGTGGATGTGAACCAGGGACAGCAAGTTTCTCTTGAGCTATGGGAGATATAGAACATGGTCCAGAAGAAAGTCTGGAAGACCAGGCAGTTTAAGCCTGATTGTGCCAAGCCCCGATGGCTTGATTTTTGACTGATCTGCAAAGTATACTGCTCCATCAACATTGTCAGTGAAATCTTCAAAAAAATATTTCCTATGAGTCATATGACAGGTTGCTCCTGAATCAAGCAACCAGTCATTTTTTGAAGAAGCAAGTGAAGCATTAAACAAATCTTCATTTACTCCAATGTTACATTGTGCCTCAATATAGTGAGCGGATTCAGGTGCTTTACCTTTGTCTGTGTCATCAATTTTACCTTTCTGCTGATTTCTTCTCTGCTCAATCTTGTCCCATGGTAGCTTGCATGTAGAAGCATCATGTGATCCATTTCGTTTGCAGCGAATGCAATGCAGATCTGCCTTTTCTGCTTGAGAATGTTTGCCCCCCTGCCTCTGAAGTATCTTCCTCTTCCTCTTCGTCCACTTCTTCCTCTTGTAGAATCTTGAGCAGGATGCTTTTCTTTATGAGCAATGCAAACAGTCTCTTCTGGAAGATTCAGGGACTGTTTTCTTTCCAAAGGCTTTCTCTCTTTCAGCAAACTTTTTCACAAGAGACTCAAAGGTTATGTCTTTAAGATTTCCATTTGCTTGTAAAGACTCAAGATAATTGGAGTAGGTAGGATAGAGTGCTTTGAGAAAGGCAATAAGAGAGATATCCAACTCAACCTTAGTGGATTTAATATCATGCATTATAGACTTTATTTCAGATGCAAGAGCAAGGGGATCATTATTTTTCAGTTCAAGAGTGAAGAGTTTAATCATGAGCTGAACAACTTCAAGTGCAGAATGTGAATCATAGAGTTCTTTCAGCTTTTGTAAAGCTTCAAAGGCAGTGGAATAGGATGAAATATGATGACTTACTTCTTCATTTACAGATGCTGTGTTCAATGCATAGGCTTTGCTGTTCTTGTTTTCCCAAATGACAAGTTCTTTATCTGATGTAGGCTGCACAGGGTCTTTGTCTTCTTCTCCAACACACACTCCTTTCCACAACTCATTGTATATGAGGGTGTGTTTTAACATCCGAGACCATTCAGAATAGTTCTCCTTGCCAGTGAGAACTATTCCTACCATAGAAATGATTGAATGCATTCTGTAAAAAAAACTTCTGCTAAAAAAAAAAACTCCTGCTGATAAGAAATTTCTATTGATAAAAAAACCTTTACTGGTGTACAGTGAAATTGTACTCAAAAGATTTCTGTGGGAAATAACTTTGGTTGTTTAAAAATAATCAGTCATTCACCGCGAGCTCTACAAAGTTGGAGCAGCAATGGTATTAACCGCGAGCTCTACAAAGTTGGAGCAGCAATGGTATTACAATTTCAAAGTTCACTGAAAAGACTAAAAAATCACCATAAATCCCTTTGATTCTATAGACCTGAGCCCATAACCAGATTGACTCTCAGCCCTTACAAAAACCCCCGCATTATGGAATAATGTCAGATACCATACTCTACATTTTGGCCCTTACAATTGGTGTACAAGTGAGAATAATCTCACAATTTGTCACATATTCCAGTTCAGTATAATTTCAACAATCAAGTTCTCTTGAGAATGGATATTAAACGACTTCAAATGACATCGTGAATTTAATGCCCACTCAATAGGCGCAGCATGCTTTCAAAGATGGATTACATAGCCCCCTTACAATCTTACTGACTCATACAAAATCATCAGCCTCAAAATCCAAAGCATTGCGCAATCATAACATAGCAAGTAGCTGCGAGACAGAAAGCATTTCACTTACTCAAGTAACAAAGGTGTCTAATGGGAAGCTCGAGGCACACTACAAATTACTTTCGACATAATTTGAACTGAATGAATACCTCGCTAATTTTTTTTTTTGCGTTGCTGATCTTCTTTTCTACATGGAGTCGTTTCCAATGTTGGAGTCGACATCTCAAACATCTACAATATCAATCGAAGAGAAAGGAATTTGATACCAGCAAGGGAATGTGCAATTAAATTTGCATCATCACTTGCGCCCACGCATATTAACTTCTCTTGACTTCGCATATCCTTGCTGTCGTGGGTTCGGCCCCTTTTGGACGGCTCTTCCTCAGGCCTTTTGGCACGGTCATTGTTATCAGTGATGTTATCACCAAATTACCAGGTGTAGCCGAGTCGGAGTCTTAGAAACGCACATTCAGATTTCCAAAACGCACATTCAAGATTTCCAAAACGCACATTCAACGGGGCAGAGGCACGCAGTCTCAGGACAGAGGGCGCAGTCTCAGGACAGAGGGCGCAGTCAATGGTTGAAGGCAATGTAGCAGACAAGCGTACAGGTGGGCTGGAGAGAGAATGTCAGGCACTGACACCGCAATTGTTATATGGGCAGCGCTCAGGTATTTATGTGCAAGACAGAGGCAGCTCAGGACAGAGGAGCGCTCAGGATAGAGGAGCGCTCAGGAGTTACAACTAATTTTAGAACCTGGGACCTGTGCTCTGATACCATGTCAGGCCAGGGTAACTCCAGAATGAGCGGAAGAAAAACTGAGATATGATTTCATTAGAGAACTATTGATTATATACAAAAAGGAGATGGAACAGTTCATCTTCTTGATGACTGTTCACGTTCCAGTTCACCCATCCGTTGAGGATTAGGTGTCAACAACTTGCGTGGCCTAGAAGATCTCCTCATCTAAACTGCATTGTAGGTTCATCTGAACCTCCTCTGGAAGCCGAAACTTTTGGTGGTGGAATGAAGTCAATCTGACTGTCGGTTTGTGAGATAAGGTCTGCCCTAGTTTGATAATGAAGCCGCTAATGCTGATGCTACTGATCTAGGGTTTGCTACTGCTGATGTGAATCAGATTTATTGTACTATTTCTTTCTGCTGAATTATTGAAGATAAAAGAAGATTTGATCAAAGGGTTTCCCCACACATTGTGGGGTTTGTCCCTGGCTAGCCGCCACATCTTGTGTCTCTTGTCTTGGCTTGTTTTCTGTCGATCGTTTAATGTTCTATCTGCACTTTACTTTATGTACATGTGATTGCTAATCGGTGGAATATAATAAGAAAAAGAAGTAAACTGTTATAAGCATAGAACATACCATAACTTAACATGGTATCAGAGCTGAGGTGAAGACAAAGCCCGAGCAAGAGCAAGAGCAATCATTGAAGAGAAGATTGGCAAGGCTATCCTAAAAGAACTATGGGGTCCTCAACACTCTTTCCTGCCGAAGACAAGCTCCGTGAGAAAGCTGACTATCACAGATGGAAGATGTCTATCGATCTAACCCTTGAAGATCAAGGAGTGCTGGACCATGTAAGAGGCAATATTGTTGAGCCTTCATCAAATGCATCTGCTGCTACCTGGAACAAATGGAAAAATGGAGAAGTCAAAAAAAAGAAGATCATCCAGGACTCTATCGACAAGCGCTTGGTGGCCTACATCTCTGATCTAGACACCTCCAAAGAAATTTACGACAGACTGGTGAGTTTATTTAAAGTTAATGATGCAAATCAAGTTTTGTTTCTTAGAAATAAGTTGAGGGAAATCAAGAAGGGTAAAGATGAAAGTATGCAAGCATACTTCTTAAGAATCACCGAGATCAAGAACGATCTCCTATCTATTGGGGAAACCATTACTGGTAGAGAAATGGCACTCACAACTCTCGGAGGATTACCATCTTAATGGTATGTGTTCAGGACTACTCTTCTGAACAATAATGTAATTCCTAGTTTCGAGGAATTAATGGCTAGATGCATTCAAGAACAAACAAGGGTAGAAGAGCAGCAAATGCCCTTGCCTAAAGGTCCTCCTGCTACTTTTTCTTCTCATGCTAAGAAAAGAAATAATTCCGAGTCTAAATCGAAAAGAAAGGCTGGATTTAAGGGTGGAAGAAAAGGACGATGTTTCATTTGCAATAAAGCAGGTCACTGTGCAAGGGAATGCCCTGATAGAAAGGACTCTCACCATGACGATGATCAAAATCCCTCTCATGGTAATCGAAGGAATGGAAAATTCAACAACAAAGGAAAGAGGAGAGCTGGGAATCAAGGAAGAGGACAAGCATTCAAGAAGGCTAGAAATTCCAGGATGTATGAAATGCACCTAACCTCAAAAAGAACCTAGTGTCCATCTCGACAACGGAAGACAAAGGCTACAAGGTAACCTTCAGCGATGGCAAGGTACGTATATGGAAAAATAATGTTAAATATGCCTTTACACTTGGGTTTAGTTTTGATTCATTATATCAAGTCAATGGAAGTCTACTAGGTGTCATGTCTTATGACACATCTCTTTAGTCCGAAATTTGGCATCGGAGGTTTACCCACCTTCATTACAAAGCTCTACCCGATGTAAGATAGATGGTAACAGGGATGTCCGAATTCCAAGTAGAGAAAGAAGGTGTATGTCCTGGATGTGCCAAAGGAAATCTCAAAAGGGGACCATTCCCCTCAAGCCAAAGCAAGACCTCCGATATATTACAATTGGTTTGCTCAGGCATACCTGAGGTTGGAATTAAGAGGGAGACTACTACACCACATAATCCTGAGCAGAATGGTGCGGTGGGAAGGAAGAACCACACGATGATGGAAGCTGTCCGGGCCATGCTACATGATCAAAGACTTCCAAAGTTTCTATGGGCTGAAACTACAATCACCGCCGTATATGTACAAAATCAATGCCCTCATCAAGCATTGGGTTCCTAAACTCCTGAAGAAATGTTCACCACCGGTCAAAGGGAAGTCGTGATTAGTCATGATGTCACCTTTGACAAAGATATGGCTCTCAGCAAGGTGGACAATCTGCTGACTTTGAGTAGCTCTCAAGAAGCCGACACCAGGGAACCGAAAGAAAAGGATGATGAATCAATGCCTGATGTAGAAGAACCCATGGATCCGATTGATCCTCATCCACATGGGCCTTCCTCTTCTAGGAAGAGGCCTTCATGGCTTAGGGGGATACTTGATGATGCTGAAGGACATGCTGCACCCTGAGGAACCTTCTATCAAAGTAAGAAACTTAACAGGTATCAGGGATACCTGACCATCATGAGCACGATCATACAAAATGAACCTTCATCATTCTCAGATGTCATCAAGCATTAATTATGGAAGGATGCTATGACCATAGAATATGAGTCTATTATGGAGAATGATGTCTGGGAAGTAGTTCCCAGACCCTGGACAAGACAATTGTTACTTCAAAATGGCTTTACAAGATAAAGCATGCAACAAATGGAAGTATGGAAAAGTATAAGGTTCATTTTGTTGCTCGTCGTTTATCCTAGAAGGGAGGGATAGACTATGATATTTGCACCTGTTGCCAGATATACGACCATCCGCTTGATCATAGCCCTTGTGGATTCACAAGGATGGAACCTACATCAGATGGATGTTAAGACTGCGTTCTTGCATGGTTCTATCAAAGAAGAGGTCTATGTGGAGTAACCTGAAGGATTTGAGATTTATGATTGAAAATATCATGTATGCAGGTTGAAGAAGGCTCTCTATAGGCTGAAGCAAGCACCCCGAGCATGGTATGAGAGGATCGATAGCTACTTGAAGAAGCTGGGATTCACTAGGAGTGAAGCTGATCCTAACCTTTACTTTAAGGTTGAAGATGACAAGCCTCTCATACTGGTGTTGTATGTGGATGACCTCTTTCTAACAGGTGCAAACCCGCTCATTCACAAATGTAAGAGGGAGTTGGCTTCTGAATTTGAAATGAAGGACCAAGGACTTGAAGTGTGGCAGAAGCCAAGGGAAATTTTCCTATCTCAAGGAAAATATGTGGTAAATATACTGAAAAGATTCGGTATGATGGACTGCAAGCCTGTGACTACCTCGAGGATCTTAACTTTTAGAAGTTATATGGTAGTGATGTCAGACCGGACTTGGGAAATGCCTATGAGTTTCAAAAACTCATTCGCATTGATGTTCTTGGTGAACCTCCATCCCAACATATGTTTTGCAGTTAGCATTGTTTGAGCTCATATTTGGTTGAGCCTCACTGGATTGATGCCAGGAATCTTCTGAGATGTCTTCAGGACACAATCTCTCATGGATTAAGATACACTGCCGAAGTTGTGAGACTACTTGGATATACTGATGTTGATTGGGTAGGCAGTGTGATGGACCGTAAGAGCACTTCCGGGTACTGTTTCACCTTGGGATCTGCTTCGATATCCTGGATGAGCAGGAAGCAGAAGTTGGTGGCTTTGAGCACTACCGAAGCAGGATATATTGTTACTAGCATAACCTCGTGTGAGGAAGTCTGGTTGCGAAAGCTCTTCAGTGAGCTGTTTGGATTTACATTGGATACCACTATGATTCTCTGTAACAACTAGAGGTGGGATTCGATTATTGAGGAATCCCATATTCGTCAGTTACTCCAGCAGATAGACATCATCTGGGATATGATAAGTCGATGAGCAAGGAAGATCCATCACATTAAGATGATGTACAGGTTGATACACCTTGTCAAAGTCCCGAGGAAAGATCTAATCTGTGATTTTCCCAAACGAGTTGGAGTCAGCAAGAAACCCTTGTACAAGGGTCCTGCATGTTGCATACATTGAGCTCTGGGAGCTCTGAGGGCTTGCGGTTATTACTGGAGCAACATATGACCACAGGGTGACTCACCCTCCCCTGGTGGTGCACACTGGAACAAGATGATTCGCTCTCTTGTGGGATAGGATGATTCGCTCTCCTGTGTAGCAGGATGATTAGTTCTCCTGTGAGGCCTAGATTGATGTGTTCTCCACGGCGATTGTAGCAGGATTGATGTGTTCTCCTGTGAGGCCTGGATTAATGTGTTCTCCATGGCAATTGTAGCAGGATTGATGTGTTCTCTTGTGAGGCCTGGATTGATGTGTTCCCCATGGCAATGTAGCAGGATTGATGTATTCTCTTGTGAGGACAGGATTGATTAGTTCTCTTGTCGAGGCATCCTACCCATGCAGTCTGGGACTCATGGGAAGTACCTCTCATCTGATCAATGAGTAGGGAAATGAAGTTAGGGACCATAGTAGTACCGACGGACGCATCGTTGTAACTACCGTACTCCCTGCGCTAGGATAACCTCCATTGATTTGGGATCAATGATACTGGTCTGGGACTAGTGGTAGGAGTGGTACTTACTATGAAGTTGACTTCGGGTCGGCTGAGACTGGTCTGGGACCAGTGGTACACACTCTGAGACTGACTTTGAGTCAGTGGAGGATGATATTGGTCTGGGACCATTGGAGTTGTACTCACTATGACGCTGACTTCGGGTTGGTTGAGACTGGTCTGGGACCAGTGGTACATACTTTGAGACTGACTTTGAGTTAGTATGATACATCCTCGATCATTTCTTCTTCTTCATAATTCGGACAAAAGCAGAGTAGAACAAAACAATGCAAGAGAAGAGAAGAACATAACAAAAAAGTACAGATCAGTGCAGGGCAGAACAAGACAAAGCAGAACAGGCAAAATAGAGCAGAGCAGGGCAATGGTCAGGCTGTACAAGGCAGTGCGTTTGATGGATGAATAGTAACGACCAATAGACATATTGCACATGAAGTTCTCCATGGTTGAGAGGGAGTGTTAAAATTGGCAACCAGGGCAAAACTTCATGTGGGTCATCTTATTCATGGCTAATAATATTTTTATTAGATTCCTCTCATCGAGAGGTGTAGGATTGATATAAAGATCATCCAATTCCGATAAGTAATCATGGAGATATGAATTTATTTTGATTATGGAATTATTATCAAGCCGACTTACAACTCATGTAGGCTCAGAAACCCAACAGTCGCATCTATTCACCCACCAACATTATGTATAAATATAAGAGGACTTTTCCTCATTTGGACTCACTCATCTCATCACATCTCTCTCTCTCTACTGCGCAGATATGAGTCTCTTCTCTACTGCGCTGAAATGGGTCTCTCTCTCTCACACATGTGAAGCCGGAAACTGCTGAAACTGAAGCTGCAACTGCAGAAGTAAAGATTGAATTGCGTGGCATAGAATATCTCCTCTTTGGAACTGTGATGTAGGTTCATCTGAACCTCCTTTGAAAGTTGCAACTTTTGGTGGTGGAATGAAGTCAATCCGACGAACGGTTTGCAAGATATCGACTGCCCTAGTTTGAAGCCGGAAACTGCTGAAACTGAAGCTGCAACTGCAGAAGTAAAGATTGACTTGCGTGGCCTAGAAGATATCCTCATCTAAACTGTGTTGTAGGTTCATCTCAACCTCCTCTGGAAGCCGAAACTTTTGGTGGTGGAATGAAGTCAATCCGACTGTCGGTTTGTGAGATAAGGTCTGCCCTAGTTTGATAATGAAGCCGCTAATGCTGATGCTACTGATCTAGGGTTTGCTACTGCTGATATGAATCAGATTTATTGTACTATTTCTCTCTGCTGAATTATTGAAGATAAAAGAAGATTTGATCAAAGGGTTTCCCCACACATTGTGGGGTTTGTCCCTGGCTAGCCGCCACATCTTGTGTCTCTTGTCTTGGCTTGTTTTCTGTCGATCGTTTAATGTTCTATCTGCACTTTACTTTATGCACATGTGATTGCTAATTGGTGGAATATAATAAGAAAAAGAAGTAAACTGTTATAAGCATAGAACATACCATAAATTAACAGTGTGGATCCCAAACTGGTGAGGGGAGTGAGGAAGATGCACACATAAACAATCCAAAGACCCCATACATGATTAGGCCTTCTATCCATACCACCATGCAACAACTTATTGACAGACCTACAAGAGAGCCAAATTCCTTCGCAACCTTGTTGAGATCATTTTCAAATGAGATTGACAAGTATGATGAATTGGACCCAAGGATCAAAATGGTTATGTACTTTGGGGAGTTTTGTCACCTAAAGGAGAAGCAGAGAGGTGTAGCTAGGTCATCACACTGGGTAGGTTAGCAGAACCAGGATGTGTAAAGGACAACGAGGAGGATAACCATCTCCAACTTTGATGGATTATCCAAGAGTTTGGCTAGGGCATGGGTGCAAACGCTAGACACCTATTTCTAGCTTTACCCCATGGGGGAGGCATAAACTATTAATTTTTCCACCATGCACTTGGATGGGGATGTGAAAGAGTGGTGGTACCATAGAATTATTACTTTGGGTTATCCAACCATTACTTCCTACATGGAGTTCACTAAGAGGCTCATAGAGTGTTTTGATAGGAAGGACCTAGAGTAACACTTACGGGAGTTGGTTCATATGAAGCAAGCAAATAGTGTATAAGCTTACATGGAAAAGTTCCAGAGGCTAACTATGATGCTTTTAGACATTTCAGGGGTGAGTTTGATCATGTTATTCATTGAGGGGCTGTCAGACCCATTACATGGATGGGTGAGGGCTTATAAGCCCATATATTTGCAAGATGTTATTACTCGGACTAGGGGCATGCTAGATGTAGTCCCTAAGACTAGATAACCACCTAGACCTACCTTTCCTAATAAGGGGAAGGACACTAAACCTCCATAGAGGGAGTTGATGGGACAGGGGGAACTTAATGATGAGACCATGAGAGATCTCTAGAAGAGGAAGCTTTGCTTCACCTATCAGGAGCCATGGTCCTAGGCCATAGATGTACTAAGGGAAAGACCAATTACATAGAGGTATTTTTGGATAGTGAGCCAAAGAAGGAGACATCACATGAGGCCACTAGAGGGGAGGATCAACACCAAGATGTAGGAGGAGAAATGTGCTTCATAATTCCCACATGAAGTGCCATTGTTTCACTTACAAGAGTCCCAAGATACTTGACATTATGGATAGGGGTATTATTCAAGGGAAAATATTATCTGTTCTAGTAGGAAGAGGGGGCCACCCACGACTTTATTTTTTTCACATATGGTAAAGCGAAGAGGGCTACACACATAGTCCTTTGAGGGATTCTTGGTATTTGTGTTGGGGAACCAAACCATGTAGTTTAATAGATATGTCCCCATGTTGACCTTGACTATTGGGAACTGTTTAGTCACTGATCATTTCTTTGTGGTGAATGTGCCAGACATCAACATGGTGATGGGTGTCTAGTGGTTGTACTCTCTTGGGCATGTCACTATAGATGATATGGTGTTGGAGATGGATTTTAGTGGGACTAATGGGAAGATGGTAGTTTTGAGGGGCATGCACTCCTATCCACCACATGTAGTGTCAACCACTTCGATGAAGGAAGACTTGATACATGGGGATATAGCTTGGGAATTGGGTCTCACATTTCAGATTTAGTTAACTAAGCATGACAACCACACCCAAACATTATAGAATTATTGGAGAGGCACTTGGTAGTTTTTGGAGACATTCCTCCAAGTCATCCACTATATATAGGAATTGTGCACTCTATCGATATGGAGGAGGGGGTCCACGCAGTCATGAATACCTATACAAACATCCCAATGCTTACTAGGATGAGATAGAGTAGGTCATACATGAGTTGCTAGCTCTGGGCCATATTAGACTGAGTTTTAGTCCTTTTTCGTCTTTCTTGGTGTTGGTGAAGTAGAAGGATATAGGGCCATGAATAAGAAGACATTTAAGAAAATGTACCCAATTCCCCGCATTGATTAATAGATGGATGGGATTAGAGGATCCATGTACTTATCTAAGATAAACTTGTATTCAGGGTACCATCAAATTCA
Source organism: Pinus tabuliformis (assembly GCA_031772625.1). Classification (NCBI taxonomy): domain Eukaryota; kingdom Viridiplantae; phylum Streptophyta; class Pinopsida; order Pinales; family Pinaceae; genus Pinus; species Pinus tabuliformis. The sequence goes on from CM062804.1 coordinate 55,387,910, forward strand.
TGTGAGATAGATGGATATCATGAAGACAACATTTAGTTGCCGCTATGGGAATTTCAAGTTCCTGGCTATGCCCTTTGGTCTAACCAACAGTTCGTCTACCTTATAATATTGGATGAATCATGTGTTCCACAAGTAGCTATGTAGATATGGTTTTTTTATTTGATGCCATATTGATTTAGAGTCGGACCTGGGAAGATCACTTGCAACACTTGGAAGAAGTGTTGTGTATTCTATAGGAGTAATAGCTGTATGCTAAGATGGCCAAGTGTGAGTTTTGCTTAACTGATATGTTTTATTTGGTCTATGATTAGAGATGTGGAGTGTGAGTACATTAAGAGAAGATTTGGGTCATTTTGGATTGGCCTACCCCCAGGAATGTGATGGAGCTATGAGGATTCTTGGTTATATGCACTTATTGTAGGTGGTTTGTGAAGGGTTTTTCACAATTGGAAGCACCCCTCATAGATCTCACAAATAAGGGGATGTTTGAGTAAATAGATGTAGAAAAATATAATTTTGAAGGCCTCAAGGTAGTGATGCGTTAGTGTTGAGTCTTAGCACTACCATACTTTTCCCATCCCTTCATATTGGAGTGCGATGCATCAGGAAAGGGAATTGGGGTAGTTTGATGCAGGGAGGGCACCCGATAGCTTATAAGATCTAGGAACTTCAAGATTATGGAAGGTTGTACTCCATTTATGACAAGGAGATGTTATCCATCAATCACATATTAGCTGAGTTAAGATAGTATTTTTTGGGGAATCGATTTAGGGTGAATGTTGAACACATCAATCTACGATTCCTTTTAGAGCATAAGGAACTTAATAACTGGCAGCATAAATGGGTTCGTAAGATCCACGCCTATGATTTTGAAATTGAGTATGTGAGGGGGAAGCATAATGTGGTGGCTGATGTAGTTTCCAAGAGACCACCAACACTCTCTCTCATGGATGTTACAAAGGATTGGAAGGCACAACTCTTGGTAGAGTACTCGTAGAACTATCATGTATGTGAGTTTTTGGACAGGGATTTTGGAGATGATAGGTACAAGGTCATGGATGAACTAATTTACTACAAGGATCAAACTTATCTATTTCCCAGTTCTCAGCTTCAGGAGAAGATCCTGAAGGCTGCACATGATTCACCTCTAGTTGGTAGGGAAAATTTTAAGGATGGAAAATTATCTTGAAGTTTAAAAATATTGGTGAATCTCACTAGTCTCTAATATGAAAACTATAACATGTTTATTGATATTTTTGTAAAATTAAAATTTTATAATGGTTTTATATATAGTCTCTATATAATGTTGGTGATTTTAGAGGTAAAATATTTTTATAGTGTAAAATTTGGGCAAACCATTTTTATAAAAAGTGGAAATTCACGAATTTTTGTGTGTGGAAAAATCATGGAAAATTAGCCCACTTGCAAATGTTAGCCCCTAAAATTTTCCATGTTAGTTGGTTATTCAAGATTTCTAAAGACTTACATGTTAGTTAGAGAGTGTTTGATGTGGAGGGGCCTCAAGGAGGATGTGCTGCGATATGTGAAAGAGTGCATTATGTGTTAGAGGAATAAGGTAGAGTGCACACACTTGATTTGACTACTTCATCCTCTACTTATTCCGAAGAAGAAGTGGGAGAATATCTCCATGGATTTCATCACAAGGATTCCAACTATTCAAGGATTAGATTGTATATATGTGGAGGTGGATTGATTGACAATGTTTGTTGGGCAGCAGATCCCCCCACAACATGTTTTTGGGGCTTAAAGCCCGAGTTTTGGTCAATGTCATGTAAAGACTCCGTGAAGTACGAGCATGGAGCGCGAAAGTCTAGGATGAGTCATAGGGTTGTCTGCCCTAAGAATTGTAAAATAATGTAAATTTGTGTCGGCCTACCCATGGTTTGCAGACCATGGGATTGTATAAATAGAGAAAGGCTCTAAGTGTAAAGGAGGATATTTTTGGAACAACTAAGTATATAAATGCGAAGGCATGGTTAGATGATAGAAGTGGATCTGGAGTGTATTGGGTCGTAGTAGTAGGAAGAGGACGTGCAACTGAGTGCGGAGAGGCCTAGTAGAGTCCACAACTGAGTGCACGAACCTATGTAGCTGAGTGCGCAAGGCAGAGTCGGGTCTATAATTGAACTGAATTTGAAAAAGATCATTAACAAAGATAAGTTGGATTTGGAATATTGTGCATCTGGTCGTGGACCTATATTTTTGATATTATGCATTAAGTGTTATTTGTTTAGTTATATGCGCGCACTTGATAAACACTTGTCTGAATGTTTATGTATGAAAATATTCTAAGTAATTAGCGAACATAACCTAATTAATGAAGACTTGGATAATCAACATGGGTCGCACTGCAGTTAGAGTTGTGCGAAGGTAGTAACACAGGATGCAACACGCCCGCGGGTGCACGTAGCCCAGTAAGCGCTAAGTTTGGATTGTGTCCCTATCGCCACATATTAGACATCCCCAGGGTGCAGAAACTTGGTTCTAGCACCCTCCCATACTACTTCGAGTGATACCTCAGTCCGTGATCCGCGGATTGTTGCCGAAAGGGCTAGTAGTACGAGTATTTGCTTGGCTAAATCACTTCTGAACCTGGGTCAGGCCCCACGTAGCCAACAAATGGTTCTGTTGCTGAGACCAGGATCTACCTAAGGGATGTCTGATGTCATGCCACTGAAACCCAACAAAGAAGGAATTGAATAGTGGTTGGACAAGAAGATTCACGAGTTCGCGACATAAGAAAATAGAACTCTGCAAGTATCTGAGAAAAAGTGGTTGGATCGCTACGTGTATACGAAAATCCACGAGATTTTCTTTGCATCCTTCCCTTCTGAGCTATATGAGTGGATCACAAAGTTAGCGACAGCCAGGGCAGGTGTAGGCTCGACAAACCAATAGTGTGGACTCCAGAATTAGTGCACAGACTAGAGGCATCAGAAGATAAGATTTTACGAGCTGTGGGCCATTAGCTTGACTGGATAATAGGGGGATTTATCATTGAGTTTGTGGTAGACATGACTATGAGCTACAATGAAGAAGAACGAATCTTTCTCAAGGGACCGAGAGGTAAGTATATTAAGTCTTTGAATACTTGGATTAAGATGTTATTGTGTGAAAAGAGGGTCATGCGAATACATTAATGTTTGGGACAATACGAAGTGGAAAGATCTACAAAAGCAGTGAGGAGTTAGAAAATAGTCCCTTAATTTCACCTTTACAAGAGAGCGAGGAAGATCTTTCCAAGGTCTCTCCGAGAAGCGTGGCCAGTCTGATAAGGTAGCGCATTCTGCAGTTACCACTTCCACCCACACCACCACCTGCTTCACCTCCCTCGCCTCCATCTCCACCCACTCCACCTCCACCACCTCCACAGTTCAGTATGGCGAGTGCGATCAAACTACCAGTATTCAGAGGGGTAGGGAACAAAGATCCAGACCAATTTTAGTTCGTGGTAAGAGCAGTATGGGAAGCGAAAGGTGTCACGGACAACAATATTAAGAAAGCTACATTGGTAAGTGCACTGTAGGATCGCGCGTTGACATGGTATATCAAGCACTCTAACAACCACCGAAACACAGGAATAGTGGAAATCCAGATCGCGGTAAATAGGGAATTCAGCAAGCCAAAGTCAGAAACACAGTCAATCGTCGGATTTAAAGAAACCGTGATGCTCCCGGGTGAGACCTCCTGGGATCTGGATCAACGGCTGAAGAGTATGATCTGCGAAGCCAATATGAAGTTGACGGATGGACAACATCATGCATGATTTGTGGTGTCTCTAACACTGCACTTGAGGATAGCGCTGTCACAACAGAAACTTTCCACCCAGGCCGAAGCGTTGGAAATGGCAATGAGGTTGCATGAGACCTCGATACAAGACTGTGGGTTGGGAGTTCAACAAATCCACATGCAACTACAAAATATATGCCTAGAAATGCAAAATTTGAAGTAAGATAGGGCACCGTGGCTAGAGGCGCGTGAGGAGGTATGGTGCATAAAATGAAAATGCCAGGGTCATGACAAGGATCACTGTCCAGTGTTCGCAAACTACTTGGAAAGAGGAGGGCCAATGCTATTGAGACCAGAGGCATAGGCAGGCCCGATTGCGACACCTGTGTTATGGTGTGCGATCTATCAGATAGGAGGAAAACACACAATGGATAATTGTCATTTTTTGCAAAAGTATACACAGACTCCCCAGCAGTTTTTTTGTAATATCTGCAGGTCGGTAGGCCATGACGAGCGCACTTGTCGTAGCTACAAGATAATGATGGATCAAACCCCAGCCTATAGGATGCAGACAGAAACATGAGCCATTGACCCAACTGTAGGGATGGCACACGTTGAATTTCAGGGGCGAGGTCGAGGACGAGGAGGAATGGGACCAAGAAGGGGCCGCAGACAATTAATTTGCTACAATTGCGGAGGACCAGGGCACTATGCTCGCGATTGCACCAACCCGATGAGGATATCCTATTCGTATTGTGCCCAGTTTGATCATGAAACAATAGATTGTCCTATGTTGATTACACAGATGTGCGAAAAATGGGTATTCCAAGCTCCTCCGACTCAGAATATACAAATGATGAGGTCTGAACCACGTGAAGAAGACCTGAATGTAAGCATGATGCTCAGAAGCAGTGCGACCATGGGAGAGGATAAGGGGAAGCACCCAAAGGAAGATGCATGGGTTCGCAAGGCTCCTACAAAGGAACCTGAGATTGACTTAGAACGCGCAAAGGAGACATTCATGGAAGCTAAGAAGAGCTTCACGGAGGTCTCCACTTCAGGTTGTAAGGATCAACGAGAGCCAGGAATGGATCCTTCAATGCTTACTACCTTTCTAGAGACATGCATGAAACTACTGCATGACAATAAGGTAGTTAAGGGACTACAGGAGTTGATAACCAGGTGCATGGGGTCAGTAGAACTATGCATAGTCCAGAAATTAAGGAAGCATGCATTGCACACCAGGAGGGAAATGAGATTAACTGCGCATATTGTTGAGTATGAAATGGATCAGGTAATCCTAGATTTGGGTTCGGATGCGAATGTGTTACCAAAGCAAACATGGGAAGGCATGGGCAGGCTCGTGTTACAGTGGTCCCCTATTCAATTATGAATGGCGAACCAACAGAATATTTTTCCCATGGGGAGGTTGCAAGGGGTAACAGTTGATATTGAAGGCGCAAGCACACAGACGGATTTTGAAGTGATGAGATTGTCGATGACAATAATCCCTATCCCCCATTGTTAGGAATAGACTGGGCCACCAATATGAACGGAGTCATCAATTTTAAGAAGCGCAAAATGATCTTCGAGAAAAATTCGCTACGCGTAGTAGTCCCACTGGACCCGGCCAAAGGAGCGCGCTACACTAAACTAGTGCACGACAATGAGCTAGATTGTATTTACAAGATAACTGCGTGAGACTAGGATTGGGTAAATATGACTGCAGATGGGAGAATCTCATGGGAGCACGAAAGCTCTTGCACTTCGGATTTAGATGAAGAAGTAGCGAACTAGAAGAATTGGTTGCACGAAGTGACAATGCTGAATTGCAAGATGATGATTAGGTCACTATGTTGCATGACAACAGAGGCACGAGAGCTGCCGACATATGATGGATTGACAACGGTGGATGAATTCTTGAGAAAATTTGAAAGCACAGTATTGGAACAGCAACGGTTCGATGCATTGAAATGGGCACTGTGTGCAACACCCACACGATGGTGGGGTACACATCAAGGAAAGTTTGAGGACTGGCGTGGATGTAGAAGGATGATATGCCTATGGTTTGCAAGCCCCCAGCCTCGAATAAGAGTCAGTCAGGCAGGGTGGGGTAGCTTGCACGCCCACCTGTCTCGATGGGTACAGACATGTGCACACACACAACCCAAACTCGGGATCGAAAATAGGAACGCAACACAGTGGCAGGAAGGGTGACACACACCACAAATTTTCCATGTGAAAGCATTCCCGAAGGTATGAGGGATCCTGAACAGAGTTCACCAGGCACGATGATATGATTGGGACTTGCACGTACCAGTGGTCCGATGGGCCTATAGGGCCATGTAAAAAAACCAGAGTGCGGAAATGATTCCAAATCTGAGGAGCAGAGTTGAGACCATAGTTTTGGGAGGAAGGAATCCTCACGCAGTAGCTCCCAGAGCTGGGATAGTACGCGAGGACCCGGATGAAGGAATTATGTAGTTATAGGAAGCCATTCGGCGAGGGGACCTTAAACTTCGCAAACTCAAAGAAGATCAGGTACGACTGAGGAGGAAAAGCATGTTAATGGATGCAGAAATCAACAAACTGGAAACCGAAATCTCACAAGCAGGCTGCGCCGAGAAACTAAGAATGACAGGAGAAGATATGGGCAGCCATATTACTGCATTAGAAAATTTCCGTCGAAAATTTGTGGCCCTGCTGCCATGGCTACGATCGCACCTTACCAGGCAAAGTAACCAAGGGAGCGCACCACATAAGGAAGAATGCGAGGCACTGACTGCCACGAGGGTAATTGAGGAGTGCCCGCGGACCAGGATGGAAGGTAAAATAAAGTTTCCCACAAGTGGTGCGACCACTTGACTATATGTAGGAAGCACAGTCTCAGCACTCCAAGTATTTGAAAGAGAGCGCGAGACTATAAAAGAGTCTGTCAGGGAGTTGTGCGACAAGGAGGTTGCGTGCCAGATCAATATGCCACAAGGGACACGCCCGTGCATAGGGGGCTACGCTGCCGCATGGGTAGGCTGGGAAGTGACCGTTGGTGTCACTGTTCATGACAAGATGTCTAATTTAAGGCAACGAGGAGCAGGCAGCGGGCAATTAAGACATGAAGTCAGAACTATATTTGGGATGATCTGCCGCCAATCTCGCATTAATAAGCCGAATAAGGAGAAATGGAAGAATTTAAATTCAAAAGGGCCTATAAATCACTAGTGGTTATCCACCAAACAACCCTTGGCATTTTGAGAATTTAGTTGTTGCGCTATCAATTGGGTTTGGACCCTACGGATTTAGAGGCTATGAGAGAAAGTTTAGTGTTTGAGACATTTTCGAAGGAGACGGAGGACTTCCTAAACAGAATGATGTTGACAACCAAGGGAGACATGCAAAGCCCTACGCCACTGATGGGGGATGCACTAGAAATTCCAAAATTGCCCTAGACTCCGAGGCCCAAAAGGGATCCACAAGCAGCAGGATCGGTTCGTGTGTCTCCACAAAATTTGTGGTTGGGTAAACTGTCTATGGAAGACAAGGGAGAGACTATTAATGTTGAGAGAGATGACAAGGAGGAGGATCTCCAGGTGTTCATAGAAGAGATCGAGGTGGGTGAAGAAATGGAGGAAAACATTCAACTAGTGCGCGCTACAGCAAAACTTCCCAAGTATGTCCCTCCGCAGGAAGGAAGAGTAAAAGTACCCAAAGATTTTGATGTCATTAAAAGCGCACTCCAAAACCCGCTCCTCCCAGAGGGAATTCTGTTTGAAGGCATGGTTCTAGGCCGCATGCCCACAATGAAATTTGAATATTGGGACCTCGCGGACAGCGAAAATTTCCCACATTTTGGGACTAGCCAACTCATGAAATAGAGTAAGGAGGGGTTGGTTACATCACTAGAGCCACGGAAATGGCTATGTGGTGTGGAAGAGGCTGGGCTACTCCACCTTCTATGGATTCCACATTTTCACCGAGCACTGATGACGATATTTGTCATCAGGCAACTGCTTTTCCTTGTGCATGATGGGTACTTGTGGCTGGAGGAGCCTATTCCCATCACTGTGGAGCTTATTCACAGGATTTATTGGCATCCCTATATGGGAAGGGACCCCGCATAAATACCTGGCAAAAGCAAATATTTGGCACTCGCAAAGGCCATGAAGAAGAAATACAAGTTGGAGAAAAATTAGAGGGGCTACGTAATTAGTAGCATTCAAGACAAAGGGGTGCTTGTAGCCACCCAACTGCTGGCAATAAAATTGATGAGAAAATGGTTCGGCAACGAGGTACCAGCAACAGTCGTCGCACTGGCTAAACAATGTGCGGAAGGGGTACAGTTCAACTGGGTGAAGCTCCTCTGGGAGGAGTTTCTGATGAACTACAAGGAGGCCTAGGAGCAGGGTAAGACCTTCCACTACGCGTGGTTTCTCCTATCCATCTTGTTGGTTGCAGGGGAATTACCTAAGGATAGTCAGTTTCCTCCTCTTGAACAAGACTTGCCAGAGGTGGCAAAATATGCGTCGCTTTGGGTGACAAAGGATGCCACGCGAATCTGCGAGACTAGGATCTTCTGGATACTCATGGAGGCAAGCGTCTAGATGTGGATCAACAAAAAGCCTCGCCTATCCCCCATGGTGTACAACAATCTGCAGAGATTTTCAGACTTTAAGGTAGATATGTACAATGTGTATATCAAGGCACGAAAGGATCCGGAGCAGAACCAGAGCAAACTCCCTTTTATCGCGATCGATGACAATGTGTTCGACTCATGGCCACTTGAGTGGCGCACCCTAGATTTTGCATCGCACGATGAGACAGCGATACAAAAGCAGAAGGATGCCACCAAGTTGCTGGCACAGTAGAAGCGCAACGAGCAGTTCGCTGAGGAGGTAAGGGCTTCCCGCGAGGCATCGAAGACCACTGCAGAAGAGACCAAGGTTACCAAAAAAGCAGCAGCAGCACTGGCAACTGGGGCCACCACAATGCAGGGGGAAAGAAGACCAAACCTGGCCATAGGATAGGGGATAGACGACACATTGGAAGGCACGGACCCAAGCATGACATCTACACAACTGAAACGGCCACACAGTACGGAACGAACAAGGCCTTGAAAGAAGACCAAGGCTTCCAAACTGGATGGTGAACCTATTACACTGACAGAGGGTGACCTATACGACATTGGTGACACAGTTCACGAGGTCACCAGGGAAGCACTCCAGGAAGCAATGACGGAGCAACAGACTATGTTGGGGGCCCTCAGGGTGCAACTGCAGGGACTTTAGGTGTGGTCCCCACAAGAAGGAATAGTAGTTACCTACGTTGCCACGCGTACATCAACAAAAAAGCAGTTGTTGTGGGCCAAAATGGCTAACAGTGTCGTGTTGCCGGAAGGAGCACTAACTGCAGACAACATAGAGGACAGAGCCACAGTGGGCCGGATCAAGGGACTTGGCCTCAACTTGGCTGCCCTTCCATGGGATATATTATACTAGCTGCAGGATGGAGCGACAGTAGAACTCTGTGCTAGGGAAGGATGCGTAGTGAAAATGCTCAGTGAACAATGAATCAACATCGAGCAGCTTATCCTACAATGTGATGAAGCACTGGCGTAGAATCAGCAGCTGGAGAAGATAGTAGGGGAGGCATGTCGCTACGCCCCAGAGCTAGAAATTGCGACAGACCTACCAATAGGAGTGTGGATTCACAGATTGGCCAATGGATTCCGCTAGGAAAAGGAGGAAGCAACAAGGATCCAGCTGGACCTCAACCTTCAGATTGCTGAACTGCGATTAAAGACGCAGTCATTCACACCCCTGGAAGTTTGGGAACATCGTGCTAGTGCTATCCAAAAGGGGTTGGAGGAAATAGGACAGGCAATGTAGACCTGTACCACTATGTTGGAAGAATCCTTTAGGGTCCTCACTTCCTTACAGGAGGACCCCACCATACAATGCTTGGAAACAAAGCCGTAGGAGCTTCAAATGCAATATGATAGTGTGTGCAGGATGGTGCGGACAGTAGTCCTGACCCAACAGCTCGGGAAGCTGCAACAGGCGAGGCATTGAAGGAGAAAGTGGATGCAAAGCACCAAAAAGAGGCAGTAATTAAAACACGCGTCCAACCTTTGATTTATGAGGCCTTCCTCATCACCGTCGACATTGAAAGAAAGCTCTCACAGATGAAAGTAATGCATGCTTTAAGATAGGGATTTTCACCTGACAACGAGCATTCAGCTGAGCGAGTATAGCAAATACAACAAACGGCAAAGCAGTGTGTTGCGGACCTTTGCATAGCCGAGACATAGTTGGAAGGGCTCCGTGCCAGGATCGCCGCACAGTGACTCAAGACGAGTCACAATGATTATGTTGGGGGCCTGTTGGGCAGCGGATCCCCCCCACAACATGATTTTGGGGATTAAAGCCTGAGTTTTGGTCAATGTCATGTAAAGACTCCGCGAAGTATGGGCGCGGAGCACGAAAGTCTAGGATGAGTCATAGCGTTGTCTGCCCTAAGAATTGTAAAATAATGTAAAGTTGTGTCGGCCTACCCATGGTCCGTGGACCATGGGATTGTATAAATAGAGTGAGGCTCTAAGTGTAAAGGAGGAGGTTTTTGGAACAAGTAAGTAGATAGATGTGAAGGCATGGTTAGAGGATAGAAGTGGATCTGAAGTGTATTGGGTCGTAGTAGTAGGAAGAGGCTCTGCAGTTGAGTGCGCAGAGGCCTAGTAGAGTCCGCAGCTGAGTGCGCGGACACCTGCAGCTGAGTGCATAAGGCAGAGTTGGGTCTGTAATTGAACTGAACTTGAAAAATATTATTAATAAAGATAAGTTAGATTCAGAATATTGTGCATCTGGTCGTGGACCTATATTTTTGATATTATGCTTTAAGTGTTATCTGTTTAGTGATTTTCGCGCACTTGATAAACATTTGTCTAAATGTTTGTGTATGAAAATGTTCTAAGTAATTAGCAAACAAAACCTAATTAAGGAAGACTTGGATAATTAACACGGGTCGCATTGCTGTTAGAGTTGCGTGAAGGCAGTAACACAGGACGCAACGTGCCCGCGGGTGTGTGTAGCCCAGTAAGCGCTAAGGTTGGATCACGTCCTTATTGCCGCATATCAGACATCCCCAGGGTGTGGAAACCTGGTTCTAGCAACCTCCCATAATACTTCGGGTGAGACCTCAGTCAGTGCTCTATAGACTGTTGCCGAAAGGGCCAGTATTACTAGGATTTGATTGGCTAAATCACTTCCCAATTTGGGTCAGGCCCCAAGCAGCCAACAATGTTTTCCCGTTTCTTTGTTATTCCAACTTGGTAGTCAAATTCACAAGTAGACAAGCTATTATTGAGGTGGGTGTTTAGAATCCATGGTCTCCCCAACGCCATTATTAGTCACCAAGAAAATAGGTTCATGCGACGATTTTGGAAGGAGCTCTTCATACTGGTGAGTACAAATCTCACTCACAACACTAGCTACAACCCTCAGACAGATGGGACAGCAAAGGTGGTGAAAAAATGATTGGAGGCATGCTTGAGGAATTATGTTATAGGGAAAAAATGGGCATGGGTGAAGTGACTAAATTGTGGGGAGTACTGCTACAACATCACCTATGATATGTCCATTTCTATGCTGCCTTTCTAAGCTCTCTATGGTTATGATGCTTTATCTTTTGATGACATAGTTTTTGGAGAGAATAAGGACCTAGGGGCTAAGGATTGGGTCTAAGAGATCTAAAATATACTCAGGGATCTCAAGGACACTTTGCATAATGTACAAAATTAACATAATATTTATGCAGATCACCACTAAGTTGAGAGGAAATTTTAGGTTGGGGACATGGTCTAGTTGCACCTACAACCATATAGGGAATCAAATCTCAAGAAGAAGGGGGATGAAAAACTCGAGCCTTGGTTATATGGACCCTACAATGTGACTAGGAATTTAGGAGAGGTGGCATATGAGTTGGAGCTTCTAGTAGGGAGCATAGTACGTAATGTGTTCCATGTGTCTTGCTTGAAGAAGGCACTGGCACAATATGTAACAAATTCAAAAGAGCTACCACCCTTGGATTAGGAGGGACATATTGTGTTGGTTCCTTAAGCCATTTTGGAGGTTTGGGAAAGGAGGATCAAGAACAAAGTAACTAGGGAGTTTCTTGTTAGATGTAAGGCCTTACCTAAGGAGGATGTAACATGGGAAGAAGAGAAGGTGTTTCAACACCTGACATTGCATTTTATTGAGGAAAAGAAAAATTTGGTGGGGAGGACTATGATATCATCTATTTTATAAAATATCATGTGCAGGGCAATTTTACAATTTTAGCATTAAAGGTGAATTTTGGAAAACTTTGGTCACTTAGGAAAAGTGGGTGGAGTAGGCCCCACGTGATTTTTGGAAGTAAAAGGAGGCAATGCACACTAGGAAAGAGATTTTTTTTTTTTTTACTAGATTGTGGTGGTCACTAAGGGATACCGGTTGAACCAATAAGGGAGAAGAGTGGAAATAGTGGATTATGGGGGCAACTGAGCGAGGCTAAGGGGGGATGAACTTCTTAAGGAAGAAAAGGAAAATTTCTTGCTACCATTTAACTATCTCACTTATACCATTCGGCCTATCTAGGATGTTTTTATTGCAAGAATTTGAGTGTTTTTTTAACACATGGATTTAAAATGAAATTCCATCCATCCTTTGGAGAACCTTGAGTGTCTCTCTAGTTGGGACAAAGGAGAGTCTATTTATGGGCTCCTACTAGGATATATTGTAGAAAGACATCTAGTTCTATGGATTTCCTAGGTGGAAAGGAAATTCCTATGACATATTTTGGGTTACCTTCAATGACTTCAGTGAGCGAGGAATTTGCAGGATAATTTACTACTTTGAGACCATAGTTATGGCACCATTTTGTAGGGTTGGAGTTGAGTAAATATTGAGGGATGAATTTTGCTAATTCTGGTAGTGTGCATCGGTTTCTAGGAAAATCATGTGTAGGTGTGGAGAGTATATGATTCTAGGGAGCTAAGGGCTAGAGAAAATTTTGATTCCAGAGAGGATTTTGCAGTGGAGCTTAGGGGAATGTCCAATGAAACATTTTGGGAATTTAGTAGCAGATTTTCTTTGGAATTTTTCTTAACCAACCAGGAAATCCACTCACACCTCTTTGAGGGCTTTTTAGTCATCCATAACTAGCCTTAACCCTTTCTAGGGTTTTTGGGTATTTGGAGAAGAGTCAGTTGCTAAATTTTCAGAATTTTCTGAGCAATGTATAGGGAATAATCTCAATTTCAGTTGGCAACTGACAGAAAAATTTGTAGGTTGTGTGCATTCCCAGTTTGAAGCCATTTGAAAATTTGGGTTAGTGAGATTCCACTTCAGTTTTGCATAGATTTTTTAGAAATATTAGGTTCTATTCCTCATGCCCATTTCTATGTATTCAGATTCCCATAATTAATAAAATGGATCAACTATTTTTCCCTATTTTATTGGTGTTCTAATTTATGTGCTTGAGATTTAATTTTTCATTATTGTTCCTAGTTCATAATTATGTTATTCACTGTTAATTTTGTAGTAGGAATATTAAAGGTTGACATAGTAAACATAGATCAACCTAGTAATCATAGGTCAACTTTAAACCTAATAAACCTTGGTTAACCTAGTCAAGCAAGTAAACCTAGGTCAACCTAGTAAATATAGTAAACTTAGGTTAACTTAGTGAACCTAATAATTTAGGTTAATATAGTAAATGCAAGTCCACCTAATAACCTCAATAAGCATAATAAACCAAGATAAACAAGGTGAACCTACTAAACCTAGGTCTACTTAGTAAAACTAGGTCAACATAATAAACCTAAGTTAACTTAGTAAATATAGTACACCTATTTTACCTACTAAACCTTAGTAAATCTAGTAAACCTAAGTCAACGTAGTAATAATAGTAAATCAAGTAAACCTAGCAAACCTAATAAATCTAGTTCAGTATATTGAAGCACTCATCAACATAATAAACGTAGGTTAACCTAACAAATGTTGAAAGCCTATTTAACCTAGTACAACTACTAAGCATATGCTGACCTAGGTCAACTTGGTAAACCTAGTAAACTTAGGTGAACCTAGTAAACCTTGTAAACCATGGTTAATCTAGTAAACTTAAGTCAACTTAGTAAATACAGTAAACCTAATAAATGTAGGTCAACCTAATAAACATAGATCAACCTAGTAAACCCAATAAACCTAGGAAAACCTAGTAAAGATATGTCAAAGTGGGCCAATATAAGTCAACCTAGTAAACCTAGTAAACAATGGTTAGGATCATAAAAACTAGCCCTAACCTAGTAAAACATAGCTACCGATCAAATGAGAAAATTACCGATTACTTGTTTTTTTGAGGTAGCAAAAAAATCACCCAATTTTGAAAAGTGGTTATTCATAATACACCTTTTTTTTGCAGCATATTTTTGCAGTTTAAATTTTCTTATGTATCAAGTATGAAAATTTTATTAATGTTAATGATTTTTGAAACAAAAAAAAAACTAAAAATGTCATCATATTTTAATATAAAATTCATAAAAAATTCTTAATATTTGTTATTTTTACAACTTTTTTATTCATTCTTTCATAAAAATATTTTATTTAACTTGTCGTTTTTAGCGCCCTAGGGTTTTGATTTTTTTTTTATAAATTTATTTATTTTTTAAATGTTTTTAAATTTATTTTTAATGTTTTTATTTCTTTATTTTTATTTTATTGTTTTTTTTTTCAATTTTTTTTTAATGTTTTTATTTCTTTATTTTTATTTTATTGTTTTTTTTTTCAATTTTTTTTTAATGTTTTTTTTATAAGTTTAATTTTTTTAAATGTTTTTTTTAATCATTTCTTTTAAAGTTTTTTTGAATATTTTTGAATTATGTTTTTTAATGTTTTATTTATTTATTTTATTTTAATGTTTTTGTTTGTTTGTTTATTTTTATTTTTTAAAATTTTTCTCATTAATTTATTTAATTTTTATGTTTCTTTTTTTGGGTCAAATTTTTAAATCTTTTCTTTTAAATTATGTTTTTTTGAAATATTTTATTTTCTGATTTTGTTTTATTTTTAAATTAATTGTGTTTTTTATTTACATATTTTATCTTTGAACCTTTTTTTGTTGTTGTTGTCGTCTTTATATATATATATATATATATATATGTTCATGTTTTTTAATATTTTTATATATATTTTAATTTACTTATTATTATTTTTTAAATTTTTTTGTGTTTTTTTGCTTTGTTTTAGTTTCTTTTTCAATGTTTTCATTTTCTCAATATATTTTATTGGATAGATATGTCAAAATAAAAAGTATGTAGATGTAATAAGTCTAGGAGAACAATTTTTTTGTTGATGGTGTACTTCCTTTGTGGTCGATAGGTTTCTAGAAATGACAATTCTTTTTTTGCATAATCTTCAATATGTTTATTAGTTTCAATATATTAAATTCAAAAGAAATATAATTTTAATATTTAATTATTATTATTATTCACCAAGGAAAAATCGTAACTTTCATTATACGAAATATTGAAAATTACATATTGTAGATGCTTTAATGAAGCATATGAGAAAATTGGTGGCCTTGCCACACACTAAAAAAGTCTATGATGGTCTGTACAATGTTGTAGTTGAAATTCTTACAAAGTAGCTAATACAAAACAAGAAAAGTATATAGTCTAAAATTGATATAGAAAGATACATATGAACATAAAAAAAAGTCTAGGATCAAAACTACAATAATCATGGCAATGTTGGCCCCTATTGATGTTGCTCAGTAAATGGTTCGTGGAAAATTGGAATAATTTATGCCTGTTGTACTCATGGATCATCAAATAACCTCAAGGCTGTTATGATGCCTCCTTGGAAAAGATGTCAGAAAGATGAGTCCTTTCCTTGTAAATATGACGAGCAAAGATATAATCGAAGTGATATTTTAGTGCAAGGACTTCATCCAATAAATTCCTAAGTGTGTGCACGTGGAAATCAGCTTGTATATTGAACCAGTTTATGACTATATTTGAATCTCCAAATATCTGGATACGATGGATGCCTTTCTCAAGTGTAAAAATAAAAAGATGGTGGAGACTATTAAGTTTCGAAAAGTTATTTGTGCCTCGTCCTAAGCCAATCTGCATTTTGTAATAGTGCTCATCATGTAACTATAATACAACACCTCCACCATAGCCATTCTGTCATGCTAAGCCATCAAAGTAGGCCCAAGGTATAGGTTTGTCTATAATTTAAGCCATAATGGTGCTAAGATGCTATCAAGGATTGTCATCCGGCATCAAATTATAAAGGATTGTGATATAAAGAACGTACAACATTGAGTTGGGGGAAATGTCATGAAATATATATTTGTTCAGACAAATCCAAATACACCAGCATGCCAGTATAGGAAGTTTGTAGAGATTAGATGGATTATCATTGTTCCACCTGTCTTCCCAGGTAACATGGAGCAATGCACTTGCCCATCTCAAAGGAATATTCAAGGATTGATATACCTGGTTCCATAGATCTATAGCTGTGCGACAATGAAGAAAAATATGATCAATGGATTCCATGTCATTCTTACATAGGATGCACCAAATGGGACCCTGAAAGGATCACCTCTCCAAGTTGTCTCTTGTGGGGGCCTTATTGAAAAGTAAACACCACATAAGTAACTTTATCTTTGGTGGGTCTTTTAATTTCCAAAGCATACGCCACCACCAAACATAATTTTGAGGCTCATGGTTAGCATATATGTAAGGATAACCTTCCTTTGGGGAGTAGGTACCTGATTTGGAGATGACCCAAGAAAGCTCATTAGCCCGATCCTGAATTCTAATATGAGCTTCAGATAAAGCATTGATGAAGTCATTCCACTCCTGGTGCCACGGTTCCAAGATTTGTAGATCATGAGAAGAATTCCAGGGTATACAAATATATTCATGCTATTAGGATTCACTACATGATTTAGGTTCCTTATATCAAATGCCTCCAGAATTTGGATAAGTTCATGCGATAGTAGGTGAGCATTCCCACACCCCGACTAGGCATCCAAACTGATTCACACCTTGTCTCCAGATCCCACCTTTTAGGAGAGTCCTAAATGAATATATGGGATAACATTAAAAAAAACTCTCCAGATGGTTGATATATCCTTTCTATTCCAATTTGGAAACTGAATCCAATCAAGTAAGTTCTATGGATTGATGTGATTACTTCGGTCCAAAGCTTGGTTGAGTTGAGCATCTGCCATCCCAGTTTGCAGCCAGGGCCTTGGAAAAACATTCAAGTTTCTTCATCCCCCATCCACCCCACTTTTTGGATAGCGTTATATGTTCACATGCAACCCATGAGAAAGTTCGGTCTTCCCTACTTCCACACCAAAGAAAGATCAAACATCATTATTATATTTAGGATTAAACACCTTTGGGGATCCATGCGAGTGACATCCAATATACCAGAGTGGCTTCCAATACTGATTTGATAAGGACGAGTCACAAAGCACAAGAGATCCAATGATGATGCCATATGTTAATTCTCTTTTCTATATTGGCCACTAGCCTTGACCAATCAGCAATCTTATATGTGTTGGGTTTAAGGCAGAATCCCAAGTACTTGAGACCTTCTTAGAGGCCAAGATCCTGAAAGGAAATATCTGATTGGCATAATCAATTTCATATTGTGAACATCCTAATGTGGTCATAAAGGACTTCTCTTGATTAATAACCATTCTGGTAGCCTTGCATAAGAGGTTAAGAATGACATTAACAGATGTGGAGTCACTGAGAGATCCATTTATAAATATAAGTACATCATCCACAAATAACAAGACTGAAATAAAACGACATTGTCTGCAATATTGATTCCTTTGATTATACCATGAGATTTCTCCTTAGTGATTAATTTTCTTAGACCTTCCATGACCAAGAGAAAAAGAAGGGGGGGTAGAAGACATCCCTGACATAAGCCGTGCTCAACATGAAAGAAATTAGAAGTTGAACCATTAATGAGAATACTATAGGAAACTGATGAAAGGAAACACATAATCCACATAATGAAATCATGTGGTAAACCTAGATGAGTTAGCAACATCCTAAGGTACAACCAGTTGGTTTTGTCGAAGGCCTTGGAAAGATCAAGTTTAAAGATCATGCCTTTCAGTTTGTGGATTTTAAGAGAATGAAGGCCTTCCTAAGCAGTTCCAATTTCTTCATATGTCTGTTGATTATTGAGAAATAAATTCTTCAGGTGAGATATGCATGGATAAGATAGGCTTAATACGATTGGTGATGATTTTGGCTATGATCTTATAAAAATAATTGCAAAGTGAAATTGGCCTGAAGTAATCAAAAGTGCGAGGGTTATCAGATTTGGGAATCAAGGCGATAAAAGTGGCATTGAAGGCATCATACATCCTACCACTCTGACGACATTCCTCAATAATCTTAAGGAGATCATGCCCAAGCAGTTCAAAAAATGTCAGGTAAAATTCTACAGGCTAGCCATCTGGGCCTGGACTCTTGTCTTTTTTAAACCATTTTAGTATAGCTTCAAGTTCCCCCATGGTCATAGGTGCATTGAGAGCTTCTGTTGCCTCCTCATCCACAAATATGGGGAATAGGCTAACGATATTGATGGTGTTACCCAGAGTTGCCTCCTGTGGGGCTCTAAATAAGTGTTCAAAATGTGAAATACCCAAGTTGGAAAGATTGTTGAAAAATTTAACCGCGAATCCCTATTCGCCTTCTAATGACCAAATAGTGTTCCTAGCTTCTCGCCCGTTGGAAAATTTCTAAAATAATTTCATATTCTCATCTCCTGCTTGAAGCCAGATGGCTCTTCTCTTGAGTCGCCAACTTTCCTTTCTATCTTTTAAGAGTTTGAGATGACCGAATTCAAGTTTATTGACTTGTTCTTTTGTTTAAGCAGACCCAAAGCCTCCTCCCACTAGGTTTTCTAATTTGGCCAAAGTATCTTTAATTTTTTTGAGGGCTTCTTCATTCTTCTTTTTCTTTTCTTTTTCCTAGGTGATTGTATTCTTCTTAAGAAGGTTAATATTTTCTGCAAAATATGATGCCACTGACTATTCATAAAATATAGTAGTCTCCTGCCATGTGTGTTTAACCATAAGTTGATAACCCTCATCTCTCAACCATGTCGAATTGAATTTAAAAGGAGATTTTGGTTTAGGAGAGGCACCGACAATCTCAAGGTAAATGGGAGAGTGATCCAAAATCCCACTGGAGGCAACCCATTATCTAATCTTCACAAATTTTTCCATAAGGGCATCCTTGATGAGGAATCTATCAAGGTTCCTTGTGAGCATAACATCCCATGTTCTCCTATTTCTCTAGGTTGGATGTAATCGTGCCATAGGTATATCTATCAAATGGTGATCCTCCAACAATTGTGTAAAGAAGTCCAAGAGGGCATTGATTTGGGCATGATTACCCCACGATTTAGCATGACCAATGTATAAATTGAAATCCCCTCCAATGATGGCATTGCCTACTAGCAAAAATGAGGATCTCATGAGATTTTCCCAAAATTCTGCACGCCTATGACAAGGTCCATATATATTCATGTATCAAAGTTCCATTCCTAACTCTTCAGAGAAAATATCTGCCATTATAACTCCATTCCTCCCCCAAACATTTAATAACTTCATGGTTCTTCCATCAAACCCTACAACTATGCCTCCAGATCTGCCTTGAAAATCCAATGCATGGAAGGTCCATCCAGGTTTAAGTCCTTCATGAAGAGAGAAGATTTGATCATTGCTCCCAAGTGTTTCTTGTAAAAAAATTACATCAACCTTTTCTAAATCTAAAAGTCTCCTAAAGGCTAGTTTCTTGGCGGGGCTAGCTAGTCCCCTACAATTGAATGATATACACTTCATCAGGAAACCATCTCAAGGTTTCCTTTTGCTCTAAAACCCCTATATAGTGATAAATTCCTACCTTCAGCGGCGTCCAGGCTGACCCTATGAATGGCCTTTGAAATGTAAGATTTTCTGCCCCAGACAGGTTTATTCAATTTGCGAGGGGACAACTATCCAAGTATGCATGACATGGAAATAAGTTGTTTGGCTAATGACCTCAGAAAATATCTGTGGATGGAGTTGAATTCAGAAGAGGCATCCCCCCTATCAGGATCAAAGGTCAGGGAGGAACAAGGGATGGATGGGGAGGGGGTTGGAAAACAGGCAGGGATAGAGGCAGGAGCACATGAGATAGAACCATAAAAACTCCCAAAAGAAATGAAACGAGTACGATGATAAATATTATTAATATTTAATACATGCATACTAAAGGTTCAAGGAGAGGAAGGGAAGAAACAATACCTGAAGAGGTTATTGCAACAGCTGCACAGGCTTTGGTGTCGATAGGAGATGAAGGGCGAGTATCAGAGACATTCTTCACTTTGTCTGATTTGATGCCTTTTGATTTGCGAGGCATCATTGTTTATGAGGCATTTGGTTCATCAAGGCAGTTTCCATGCCCTATCGAGCATCCCTGGTTATCGATTCTCCACCTGGTTTATTTTTGGCTAGCAAGGGGCAATCCTTATCAGTATGTCCAACCTCATGGCATCTATGACACCAGAAAGGGATGCCCTTGTAGTCCAATTTCTATAGACGTATATTACCCTGCCATTGCAATCTTAGGCTTTCGATAAATCTTTCACGAGTGTCCAGGTGTACCAGAATGCAAGCATAGGCCATCTTCCCTTATTCTTGGAAATATTTTTCATAGTCCAAGAACACACCCAAATCATTTCCAACACATCTGAACACATCTTCAGTCCAGAATTGAAGAGGGAGTCTAGGCATTCTGACCCAAATTGGTCTTGCTCCCAATTGTTCATGTTCTAGATCAAATAACAGGGACCATCACTTTAGTAAGACCAACATCATTTCAATGTGCCAATATTTTGATAGGACCCAAGTCACATGTTTGGGTCTATGGAAATGCAGGGTGAACCAACCCCTGGTCATGGTCATAACTAATGGTAAGGAATCAAGAATTTGCCCCTAGATTTCGACCACCCATTTCTTCAGACGCACGGTAGTGTATTCTCTATTGTGGAACCTTCCAACTAAGACATTTTTCGCAGTGTCCATAATTTCATCTAGCTGTATACCCTCTCCTAACACAAGGAGCCTAGATTTTACATTGATTTGGTACTTTTGGTTTTATTTTCACATTTCCTCTAAGGTGCACCTTCCATTTTGACAAGATCATGAGAGATTGGGTTCAATGAAGTGCTAGCCCTAGCTGCTAGCTGCAATCAGTCTGGGGATTGACTAGAGGACCTTCAAAAAATCCCGATGTCTGTATCAGAGTGGAGATCTTGAGACCTTGAAAGATGGATGTTGCTTTAGTGGGGTGGATCAGTGTTACAATAGAGTGAGAGGGATATTTAGAAGGGCCCAGATCTAAGATGAAGGTTGATTGATCCAATATACCTCCCTGAAAAAAGAAACTCCTTCAGAGAGAGCCAGACACGAACAAGGATTAAAGAAAGGCGTTAGGAATTGTAATGACGAAGGCGATGGGACCAAAAGTATGACATGTGACTCAGAAAGTGGATCCTCAGATACCCCAAAATTTTGAAACCCTAGTGATGGTTGACTGTCAAGATAGGTATTATCATATGCCCGTGAACTAGTGTTTTCAAAACCCTCTTTTGAAAAATCCCTAACATTTGCTACCTGTGAGACCGGTAACCCTCCTACTACCGGTAGATACATCGTGGGAGGATGAGGTGGTGTTACCATCCAAATCAAGATGACTTCATATGGGTCAATGAAGTAATATGCAAGCTCTTCATCCATGTCGCATGTGAGTGTTGACCAGGATCCATTCGAAAACACCTTGATACCCGAAAGACAAACCCCACTCCAACATTTGACCTGTTAGCTTCCAAAATGAGCGTTGATGACAAAAATACCTAGTGTGAAAAAACTACAGGACTTAGGTAAAGGGTTATCTGAACTTGGTCGGGGGTCGCGAGTTCTAGACCCCGCAAAGAGACAGAGCCCTATTCTCCTGCTTCGCCATCAGAACCGCCTCCAAACACAATGCCTTAAATTATTACTATTATTATTATTATTGTAATATTATTATTATTATAAAGAAAAATATAATTATAATATATATATTTCTGAATAATGAAATATAGCTTTCAAAGAATAATTTGCAAATTTCAAAATCTTAAAATTATTTAAAATTAAAGTATTTACACAAATTTCCAAAAAAACAATTGTTTTAATGTAGAGATTAAAAACTCCAAAATCACATATAAATTCATTTATTTTGTAAAGTTGTTCATTCATCATAATTGAAGTGTTTCCTATCCAGTGACTTCAATACATTATATAAGAAAGACATTATATTTAATAAATTGTTATTAATATGATAAACTTAAAATAAAAATAAATTAATATAAATTAAATGGTAATAATTTTTTAAAATAACACCATGACTGAAAATTGTTGGAATTTTAAGGCTTTCATAGAGGTGATATTTTATCTTTAATGCCATTCCTGAAAATCCTTAGAATTTAAGGGTTTTCAGAGACATGATATTTTATCTTTAATACCATGCCTGAAAGCCATTGGAATTTTAAGACATTTTAGAGACGTGATATTTTATCTTTAATGTCATGCGTATCGTCAAGGTTTTTCAGAGTGGTGATATTTTATCTTTAATTTCATTATTAAAAGATGTTGACAATTTACCCCCAAAAAAAAGAATTATTTATTCTAGCATCAACACATTTTCATTTTTAGGGTGTTTTTTGCACAAAAAAATTGACTTTTCCATTTTTTAAAAATGTTGAAAATTAACCCCTAAAAAAATGTTATTTTAGCATCAACACTTTGTTTTCAGGCTTTTTTTTATATGTTTTTTTGGGGTTTTTTGACTAGACTTATCGTTTTGAGGTAATAGTTCTTGTTTGATCGGTAACTTTGTTGTAAATGTAGGTTTACCATTATGACATTATTTGTTATTTTTTAACTAAGTTTGAAATGTTGTTTGTCACATTACAATATTGTCACACTATGACATGGTTTGTTCATTGTCACATTAAGGCATTGTTTGTTGTTCACCATGTTGTGATGACATTTCATGTTTGTCAAATACAAAATTGTTTATTGTTCATCATATTGCGAAGTTGTTTATTCTTTGTCATGTTGGGAACAATATTAAAGTAAATTCTCATGGTTACTATGGCTTGCCATATTGCCATGTCATTTATTATTCATCACATTGTGACATTGTTTATTGTTTGTTACAATGTGATGTTGCCTGTTGGTTATCACAATGGGAATGATATTAAAGTTAATGCCCATGGTCTAACATGATTTTCCATGGCATCCATGTTGATTATGGTTAACCATGTTAACTATAGCCAAACTTAGTGAACCATAGGTGATGTGCTAATGTATAGGTTAATGTATATATTAATGTATAGTTAATATGTTGTCAATGTGTTAATGTGTAGATTAATGTATTACTAATATACATGTTTGTTGGTTTTCCACATTTTAATATCTTTTTCATAAAAGAATGAATGGTTATGTATCCAACCTTTCCCTTTTTCTCTTGTTCTAGATTTGATATTTTTTCTTTCATTAATGTTATATATTTTATGGCCTTTCGACAACATATATTTCATGATCAATTACTCATGATGATGAATCCTAATATGGACTTGAAACATCAATTAAAAATGTTCACAGTGGATAAAAATCTGAAAACAAATTCTTCAAAATTTGACAACTACAAAAACTTACAAACAAGTAACATATATTTACATAAAGGTTGACATATTTTTGTTTGATACATTGAGATGTTGATATTTATTTGTGATATTGCAAGGTTAATTTTTTAACATTGTTGTTTATGGTCAACAATGGTTGTCACATTGCGATATTAGTTGTTGAACTTATCTATGGTCAAGTGTGGTTGACTATGGGTGAACATTGCTGACCATATTTTTCAATGTTAAACTATAAATGAATATGGTTGACCACGTTCAGTATGGTTAACCATGTTAACCATGGGTGGTCATGTTGATCATGGATGGCAATGGTGACCATGGTTGACCATATTTGGGATAGAGTAATCATGGTTAATATGGTTGCACCATTTAAAACGGTTATTTAAATATTATTATTATTATTATTATTATTATCACCAATATTACTAAACTTTTTAAGACTTTGACCATGATTGACAAAGGTAGACTATGGTTGAGTATAGTTGAATATGGTCGACTAAGGTTGACTATGAATATGTTGAGCATGATGTTTATAGTTAACTATAGTCATGTTGAGAATAATGCCTCTCTTTAATCATGGGTGAACAAGATGTACATGCTAACTATGGTTGACCAAGTCAATTGTGATTAATGCATGTTAATATATAGATTAATATATTAATGTATAACTTAATATCATAATATGTATATTAAAATATTATTAATATGTAGATGAATGTATTATTGATGTATATATAAATATATTATTGTATAGTTTTTAATGTATTATTATAAAGTTATTAAGATTTAAAAATACTATAAATTTATTAGTATTATTAAAATTAATAATCCTTATTAATAAATCTCACTAAACTTCATTATTAAATCTTATCAATAAATTTCTTAAACCTTATTAATAACATTAAAATTTAATTCTTACGAAATGAAATGAAATGATATTTTAATGTCCACTAGACTAAAAATAGTATATGGGAAAATCGGTTCCCTGTTTTTTTCCTTTTGCAATTCAATCATTTTCTTATTCAAATTGATGATGAGCTAGCCCAACCTTCCAACAATCCCCTCACTCAAAAGACAATGCCAAGAAACTGATGCTAACATATTCCTATTTCTCTGATGTCTTTGAAAGCATCACATTCCAAAATGAAACATTTTTCCGATTCCATTGCCGAGATGTGAAAAATGTACACGCTCATTGTTCTCAAGCTTCTTTATGCATTTTACGCCATCTTGTTTCACACTGAAGTTGATGTGAGTTGGTTCTTAATTGAGCAATACGAACATTTGCTCTTAGTAAACCTCATTATCATTAAACTTTATTAACAATATTATTAAAAATTGTTGATAACCTTATTAAAAAAAAACTTAAATTTTAATATTATTATTGTTTCGTTAATATTATTACTACTAATTTTATATTAAAATTATTATTCTTATAAAAACTTTTACTTTATCAAATATTTAAAATTGAATATTTATCTTTAAATATTATATATTATTTATTTATTTATAAAATCTATATCAACTTAATGTAACTTAGTAAACCTAATTAAACCTTTGGTTAACCTAATAAACCTAGATCAATATAGTAAACTTAGTCCACCTAGTAGTAAACCTATTAAATTTAGATAAATCTAATAATAAATAAAAATGTATAACTTAATATTTTATTGAAATAATCTATTAAAATGTATACTTAAAAATATAGCTTAATCTTTATTAAGAATAATATTATAAGTCAACAATGTTTCATTAACAAAATTTTATAATAATAAGATTTTATTTATAATATTATACTTGGTCTAATAACTTAAACATATAAATTTAAAATTATTAATAATAATTATATAAATTTATAATGTTATCAAAAAAATTTAATTAATGAAATTTTATATTTAATAAAATTTAAGATTATATTTATTAGAGTTTAAAACTTATATTTAATAAAACTGAAAGTTTATTAATATAATTTAATAATTTTTTTTTTATAAATAATAATATATATATTTTTTTGTAAACTGCGGAGGGACCTTTCTTTTTCTATTACTGCGAATCAAAACCATTACATGTTCGTGGTGGCCTCAACCCGCCCCAAGGGGAAACCGGGTTTATTGGCCACCTTAAATTCTTAATAGCCATCCTGTTATAGACATTTTTGTGCCCTACAACCCCAAGCATGAAATGTCCATAAACCAAGGGCTCCTAAGTCCCTAAAAGTGTTGTTCTAACCCCTAAAGGGACAAGGTCAACAGATTACAGCTTCTCCCAGAAGTTCTCCATGAAAAACTACTCAAAATTGGTCAAAACAGGATCATTGCAGCTGCTCCACTGGCTAGGTGCGTTGCATCTCACCCAAATACACTGTGAGGGTGTGTTGCATTTCAAAAGTCCCTTCTGTGGGGTGCGATGGGCGAGAAATGACAAATGGCAGTGTCATTCCGTGAGGTGGAGAAGCAATGGAAGCTTCCAGAATCTTCTCCTGTGACACTTGCCTCACTGAGTTCGACCAAGGATGAGTAAGAGGCCCTCAGTCTCCAAGTGGAAGCAAGAACTGTCAGAGAGAAGACACTAATCAAATCACAAGCTGACTCATCCTCCTTAAAAATATCTATATATGGATCCCTCATCCCAGAGATCCAGAGGCTGGAATTTTGTATATTGTAAGGAATTGCTGTTGGTTTCTAGAGATAAAACATCAGATTTTTGGGTGATCTAAGCTTTGTTTGAGGTGAAGAGGGGTTTCTTTGCTGGGAGGTTGATGCTGGGTCGGAACAACTGGTTGTAACTCCTCCTGGATCTTTTCTTGTTTATCAATAAAAGCTATTTGAGTTTTCCTCCATGCTTTTGTATCATTGATGCTTGTTATATTTGTATGGTCAATCTACATCTAATCCTAGATTGTTTATGAATATAGATCCATGTCTTTGTATAGTGCTATGCTTCTGTGATCTTACAGGTACTTTGTGAAGCTGGGCGTGGAAGGGAGCAGGTAGCCGGGGACTATCAAAGGAGAGAGGGATCGAATCAAAGGATTAGCGCAAGACAGAGGTTGGTCTTTCTATTCCTCTCTATCTATAATTCATAAAGGAAAAACATAAGTAGCTTTTCTCTGTTTGTTTCTAAGGCAGCTGTCACACCTTAGTGGGATATGAGTCTGCGAAACTAGAGATTCTGGGTTTGATCCCCACCGGAGTCGCCATTTTGTTACAGGGAAAAGTGTCTATTTAGAACTGCTCTATCCCACTAAGGTGTGACAGCTGCCTTACAAACAAACAGAGAAAAGCTACTTATGTTTTTCCTTTATGAATTATAGATGGAGAGGAATAGAAAGACCAACCTCTGTCTTGCGCTAATCCTTTGATTTGATCCCTCTCTCCTTTGATAGTCCCCGGCTACCTGCTCCCTTGCACGCCTAACTTCACAAAGTACCTATAAGATCACAGAAGCATAGCACTATACAAAGACATGGATCTATATTCATAAACAATCTAGGATCAGATGGGGGAGTTCAATCTCATCCGATCTTCACTCGAAGTACAAGTCGATCCATGTGAGAAATGTTCTGAAGTCGAACATGGAAAGACATCGCTTGATTACCAGTCAATGATGTAAACTGTTAACAAGCGCGAGAGGAATCACCGATAATGATAATGACCCTCAAGGTACTGCAGTACAATTCACATGGTGTGAATAAAGGACTTGGCGTCGAACACCACGCAAAATCTTTCGGTCGAAGGCCATTGATGTAAACCTGTCGCCGGAAGTGAGAAACTTTCCATTGAGGCATGCAAGCTTCAAAGTACTGAATGGGGTGTTCCTAGATCAACTTCTTGGATAATGAGCTGATGTCGATAAGAAGTGATCCGTCACAGGAGGGTCTTAATGAATCCCACATCAATGACACGGAACGGAGCAAATGATTTTGATGGAGGCGAAAACGATCTGGTGATATAAGGTTCAGGGTGGTGGTCATGAAAGAATGGAGTATAATGTATGGTAGTGGGTGAGAGACAGGTGAATTCTCCGAATGACTTCTCTTGAACATATCGGCGACACTGATGTGATGGATTGGTAGCATTAACCCCAAATGTGGATGGTATGGCGTGACCATGGTGATGTGACCGGTGAATGAAACAACCCAACCCGACTCGGACACGGAGCGGAAGTGTCATTGTTATATGGAAAAGTGTCTATTTAGAACTGCTCTATCCCACTAAGGTGTGACAGCTACCTTAGAAACAAACGGAGAAAAGCTACTTTTGTATTTCCTTTATGAATTATAGATAGAGAGGAATAGAAAGAACCAACCTGTGTCTTGCGCTAATCCTTTGATTCAATCCCTCTCTTCTTTGATAGTCTCCAGCTACCTGCTCCCTTGCACGCCCAGCTTCACAAAGTACCTGTAAGATCACAGAAGCATAGCACTATACAAAGACATGGATCTATATTCATAAACAACTTAGGATCAGATTTAAATTGACCATACAAATGTAACAAGCATCAATGTTACAAAAGCATGGAGGAGAACTCAAATAGCTTTTATTGATAAACAAGAAAAGATCC
Source organism: Pinus tabuliformis (assembly GCA_031772625.1). Classification (NCBI taxonomy): domain Eukaryota; kingdom Viridiplantae; phylum Streptophyta; class Pinopsida; order Pinales; family Pinaceae; genus Pinus; species Pinus tabuliformis. Next base: position 55,416,031 of record CM062804.1, read on the forward strand.
AGGAGGAGTTACAACCAGTGGTTCCGACCCAGCATCAACCTCCCAGCAAAGAAGCCCCTCTTCATCTCAAACAAAGCATAGATCACCCAACAATCTGATGTTCGTCTCTAGAAACCAACAGCAATTCCTTACAATATGCAAAATTCCAGCCTCTGGATCTCTGGGATGAGGGATCCATATATAGATATCTGTAAGGAGGATGAGTTAGCTTGTGATTTGATTATTCTCTCTGTCATTTCTTGCTTCCACTTGGAGACTGAAGGCCTCTTACTCATCCTTGGTCAAATTCAGTGAGGCAAGTGTCACAGGAGAAGATTCTGGAAGCTTCCATTACCTCTCCACCTCGGGGAATGACATTGCCATTTGTCATTTCTCGCCCATCGCACCCCACAGAAGGGAGTTTTGAAATGCAACGCACCCTCACAGTGCATTTGGGTGAGATGCAATGCACCTAGTCAGTGGAGCAGCTGCAATGATCCTGTTTTGACCAATTTTGAGTAGTTTTTCATGGAGAACTTTTGGGAGAAGCTTTAATCTGTTGAAGTTGTTCCTTTAGGGGTTAGAAAAACACTTTTAGGGACTTAGGAGCCCTTGGTTTATGGACATTTCATGCTCGGAGTTGTAGGGCACAAAAATGTCTATAACAGTTGCCCCCTAAAGTATGAGGCCATTAACCTTTTGGTGTCGGGTGAAATGCTTTATTATGAGGATCCGAAGTTCTTTCAATGCTGGGAGGAGACTTGTAATAAGATACAATACAATACATTATCTTCATAATATTTTCATGATCTAGCTGAGGTGGGCATTCCCATGCTCAACTTTATAAATTCATTTTCATGTACATAGGACAGACAACCGTCTGAGTGTAGACTGATGATTTTGACAGAGCCATCATCCTTTTGGTAGGATGATTATCTGTGCTACAATGCTGTACATTTAATGTCTTTATTTCCCTGAATATATATCACAGCCTGGATGGATGAAACTAGATCTGGGGTCTTCAATCTCGTCCGATCTTCACTCGAAGTACAAGTCGATCCATGTGAGAAATGTTCTGAAGTCAAACATAGAAAGACATCGCTTGATTACCAGTCAATGATGTAAACTGTTAACAAGCGCGAGAGGAATCACCGATAATGATAATGACCCTCAAGGTAATGCAGTACAATTCGCGTGGTGTGAATAAAGGACTTGGCGTCGAACACCACGCAAAATCTTTCGGTCGAAGGCCATTGATGTAAACCTGTCGCCGGAAGTGAGAAACCTGCCATTGAGGCAGGCAAGCTTCAAAGTACTGAATGGGGTGTTCCTAGATCAACTTCTTGGATAATGAGCTGATGTTGACAAGAAGTGATCCGTCACAGGAGGGCCTTAATGAATCCCACATCAATGACACGGAACGGAGCAAATGATTTTGATGGAGGTGAAAACAATCTGGTGATATAAGGTTCAGGGTGGTGGTCATGAAAGAATGGAGTATAATGTATGGTAGTGGGTGAGACATAAGGTGACTTCTCTGGATGACTTCTCTTGAACATATCGGCGACACTGATGTGATGGATTGGTAGCATTAACCCCAAATGTGGATGGTATGGCGTGACCATGGTGATGTGACCAGTGAATGAAACAACCCAACCCGACTCGGACATGGAGTGGAAGTGTCATGTTCAAGAGCGACTTGCTACCAACAAAGTTTCTTTGAGTTTTCTTCCCAATTTTTCCCCAGTCATTGCTGACTAGTACCTCTTTATTTTTGTCAAGCTTGAGGAGGATAACATATGCTTGTTCTATAATTTTCCCTTCGGGCAAACCCATCGCTATGTTTTAACGAGCCTAGCGATAGTGAAACTTGTTCTCGTCTAAAGACAAGTTTGTCGCTATTAATCTTTTTAACGAGTTTAACAACAAAGATAACTCGGTCCTTTTCAATTTTAGAGAGTCTGAAAAGGAACGTAAAGGTAACTCCAAAATTCGTTTTTCGTCATCTAATCCCTTAAGTCCAAAAAAGTATAAAACAATACAGAAGGGATGAATTTTCGATAGTTTTAACGAGCCAAACAAAACAAGCGCTCGATCTTTTTGTGTAATAATCCCTCAGGTCCAAAAAGATTAAAATCTAGAGGAGGGATAGCACTTCCTGTCCCTTTAACGAGCTGGAGAGGCCAGTGGCTCGACAATCTTTTCATATTTTACAAGTCAGTTGAAAAGAGCTTAAAGGAGACTCGTCTTTTGAGGAACGAGTGATAAAACGGGTAGCAGTTGATTCCAGGTAAGGTTTGGAATTTTCCAATCACGGCAGTGTCACAAGGATGGCTAGTGAAATCACTCTTCGCAGCTGTTCCTCAAAATGGGTAAACAATCAGATGGAGGTGAATGATCGGCCAATGAAAAAGTGGAGGTGACGGTGCAAACACGACCAAGGCTTTAATGGCTGAAGTACTACATTCACGATGGTTATTTACCAGGGAATAGTTCATTTTTTAATGAGCTTAAATGTGGGTGGAAACATTTTCTCATGTCTTATGTTTATTTTTTAACGAGCTTAAACTATGTGCTAAAACTGCTCGATGCAGGTTTATTTTTTAACGAGCTTGAACCTTGCGGTAACACTGCTCGATTAATCCAGTCATGTGATAAGAATGTCTCATACAAAACGACAACTTTTAGAGTTTTGCCCCACATCCTTTCTTTATGCAAGTTAGGAAACGACCAATCCAAAAAATAGATAAATGATCACTCTTTGCTTGCACTCCAAAAGGTTTGCAGGGCCCCAGGTATAAAACAGAGTTTCAAGGTTACCTCTTCTTTATTCCGTTAAAACATTTGTTTTACCGAGAGAGGCCTACCTCTTACAGGTTACCAAAGATTGTTCTATTTACGGCGTAAACAAAACATCTCTTCGGCGATGTCTACCGAGATAAACAAAGGTGAGCGGCGGTGCTCGCCAACTCACATAACTTTGACAAGAGAATCTTGTTCCAGTCCAACTCCCCCTTCCAATCACGGACGGGAGTACGGAGGTCATATTCTCTCGCAGAAACCTACCCTATACCCGAAGTTTTCCTGCCGAAGCAGACCAGGATGCATGCCCCCTGGGTTTCAGTCATCTCCCTCCGAATTACTCGCACTCATCGGGTGGACGGACTGGAGATTGAGACATTTCTTGTGTGAAAAGACCATTTAGGGATGGTATATGACTATTTGCTCTGTATGATCTAGGAAATGAAAGCTGGTCCACGAGCTTGACCACTCTTCCTTCGTGCGGAAAACACATTACTCTAAAGAGTGAGGAGACAATTGCTCCCATGCAATAAATATAGTCTCGTTCAAGGAGTAGATTGTAATCGAGGGGTCCTTGAACTACCATGACGTTCATGTGAACGGTTTTCCCTCTCAATGTTATGGGCACATCGGGAAGGATCCCTAATGGTCGACTGGTTCCTTTATCAAAGCCTGTTAGATTTCTCATCTCAGGCAAAAGCGATGGCGAACCAAGCGCTTTCCAAGCAGTTGAGGAAAGGATACTCACAGAAGCCCCCTCATCTATGATGGTACCAACCATAACCATTCTATATATTTGAACAATAATTCGGAATGGTACACTAGCTGGTAAACGGGGTCTACCTAGTTGATTCCAGTCGAAGGAGACAACTAGGTTGCTTGGAGGTGGGACCGAATAGACGGCCGGGTATGACTCTGACGAACTTCCTTCCTGCGGTAAAGGAATGGGTAAATTGTCCCCATGTTTGTTGGAGTTTGTGCTTATGAAAAGAATTTGGATGGTGTCATCCTTGTTCTCTTCAGTGATTGTATCATCTGAAGATGGAACCTCTGAAGGCAAGACCGGGTCAACTGCTGCCTCGTGTAGGAATTTACAGGGTAAGTTCCTCAGAAAGAATACCAAAAGGACACCGCTCACAACCAGATCACAGATCAATACACCAGTATTTTTGACGTGGTTAAAACCCTCAAAGAGGGAAACAGTCCACGGCTTATCCCAACGTGGGTACTACAGGCAATTTATTAATCAAAGAATGAAAATTTACATAAGCTTCTCTCATGCACGGATTACCTGAACAATGACCCTCCATGCGCTTTAAATAGAACTCATGGACCAATCGGGTGTCAAGCCACGGATCAAGTGTCGGTAATACCGAGGAGAGAATGAACCGTCGGATCACTACATATCGTGACCATCGGATTGTAAGTTACAAAATGTACAACGGTAAAGAAACACACTTTACCTAACTCTATACTAGACCAAGTTGAACTTAACTATATCCTATGTGTCGGAATATCCTAACATCCCCCCTTAAGAACAACTTGGGATAGGATTGAAGGATTTAAAAATATGACACAATAGGAGAAGGAAGGAGGCACTAGAGCCTATCCCCCCTTAGTGACAACTTCCTGAACTCCAAGCATATATCGAAGTTTAGTGAACTTCGCCTCTGTGAGAGCCTTTGTGAAGATGTCTGCAACCTGATCATCTGTTGGAAAATATTGCACTTCAAGAACATGGTCATGAATGAGCTTTCTGATGAAGTGCATGTGTAGTTCAATGTGTTTGCTGCGCTGATGCTGGACTGGATCTTTGCATAGCTGAATGGCACTTTGATTATCACACCAAAGTGTGGTTGGATGCTGCTGCTCAAAGCCAAACTCTGATAGGATCTGACGAAGCCACAAGGCTTCCTTACTAGCTTCCACGGCACCACGATACTCTGCTTCTGCTGACGAAAGAGAAATGGCAGCCTGTTTCTTACAAGCCCATGTAATAGGTCCTGAACCAAGAGTGAAGACATAACCGGCAGTAGACTTCCGATCATCAGGGTCACCAGCCCAATCAGAATCAGTGAAACCAACTAACAGAGGAGCTGCTTTGGCACTGTAATGAATCCCAAACTGTACTGTACCTCGAACATAACGAAGTATTCTTTTAGCTGCTTTCCAATGACTTTCACGGGGGTTTTGCATAAAACGAGCAACAAGGCCAACAGCAAAGGAAAGATCAGGACGAGTATGGGTTAAATACAAGAGTTTTCCTACAAGTTGACGGTATAAGGTAGCATCAACTTCAGGAGAAGTACAAGAGACTGAAAGTTTGACTCCAGACTGAAAGGGAGAAGGGGCTGGCTTACAGTCTTCCATGTGAAAATGACGAAGAATATCACAAGCATACTTGGACTGGGAAAGGAAAATACCCTCCTTGGATTGCAAGACTTGAAGACCGAGAAAATAGTGTAAGTGTCCTAAGTCTGTCATTTCAAATTTCTTTTTAAGGCTGGACTTCACATGGTTTATAAGGTTGGGATCACTACCAGTAAGAATAAGATCATCAACATAAAGAACAAGGATGATAAGAGAGTTGCCCACTTTCTTGGTGTAGACAGTATTGTCAGAATGACACCTAGAAAAGCCAGATTCTAAAAGAAAGCTATCCATTTTGGCATACCAAGCCCGAGGAGCTTGCTTGAGGCCATAAAGGGATTTCTTAAGTCGACAAACAAGGCTGGAGTCTGTTTGTATGAAGCCAATGGGTTGTTCCATATAGATTTCTTCCTGCAAGTCCCCATGCAAGAAGGCAGATTTAACATCCATCTGATGGACTTCCCATTTTAAAGAGGCAGCAAGGGAAAGAACAAGGCGGATAGAGTTCATTTTGGCAACAGGGGAGAAGGTTTCAGTGTAGTCAATGCCTTCAACCTGTGAAAAGCCCTTAGCAACGAGACGAGCTTTATGTTTATCAACTTTCCCATCTGGTCCATACTTGGTTCTGTAAACCCATTTACATCTAACAAGTTTGCGTCCCTTTGGTAGAGGAACAAGATCCCATGTATCATTTGTCATCAATGAATGATATTCTTCATTCATAGCTGCTTCCCAATGTGGATGGCCTGAAGCTTCTGCAAAAGTGTCAGGATCATGATTTACTGGAGCTTGAGCCAGTAAAGAAGAGGCTCTTTCAAACTGAGAACGTGTACGTCGCTGATCTGTAGGATCACCGGCAAGATCACCTGCTGCATCCCGAGTAGCACGGACCCATCTTGGAAGTTGAGGATCCTGAGAAGGTGGGGGAGGATTATCATCCTCGCTTTCATCATCTGAAGAAGAAATGTTTTCAAAAGTAGAAGAGATAGGAAGAGGTGGCACATCCGCCGGACTAGGCTCGCAGGCCGATTTATTTTCATCAAATTTTACATCTCTTCTAATGATAACATTTTTGGACTTAAATGGAATAAGTCTATAACCTTTTACATCTTCAGAATATCCAACAAAAGTACATTTCTCACTCTTAGGTTCTAAAGCTTTATGCTTTTCATCTGGAATATGGGCCCATGCTTCACTTCCAAACACACGAAAGTGACTTACATCTGGTTTAATGGAACTCCAAGCTTCTTCTGGAGTGATATTCTCTAGAACCTTAGTAGGAGTGCGATTGATTATATAATTTGCACAATTAATTGCTTCGGCCCAAAAACTAAGACTGAGTCCTTTAGATTGCAGCATACAATTAGCCATTTCCTTTAAGGTGCGATTTTTCCTTTCAGCTACACCATTTTGTTGTGGAGTGTATGGAACAGTATGTTGCATTTGAATTCCATTTTCGGTGCAAAAGTTGATGAATGTGTTTTTAACATATTCTCCACCATTATCAGTTCTTAGCTTAAGAATTTGATGTCCAGATTGTTTTTCAACAAAGGCTTTGAAGGCCAAAAATGTGTTAAATACTTCGCTCTTGAGTTTTAAGAAGTATACCCAAGTGCGTCTGGAGAAATCATCAATGAAAGTTAAGAAGTACTTGCAGCCAGAGAATGAAGCAACAGGAAGAGGACCACATAAATCACTGTGCACAAGCTGTAAAGGGGCTGAGGCGTGCCAAGAGGCACGTTTGTCAAAACTGTCCCGATGATGTTTTCCGAGTACACATCCGGAACAAACACCATCTCTGCAAGATACCATAGGAAGACCTGTCACCATATTTTCTTTACATAGATGCTGAAGGGAGCGATAGTTTAAGTGACCAAATCGCTCATGCCAAAGTTTGCTCACTTCATCATTATGAGCAACAAATACTGAGGGAAGATTTGATGACCCAAAGTTGTGAAACTTATACAACCTTGTGGAATCATCAGCAAGACCAGTAGCTAGAATCTGTTTAGGATCTTTTAGATCCTTGATTACAACATCATGAGGTGAAAATTCAACAATTTTACCTTCACCTGAATGAGTTATCTGATAGACAGATAGAAGGTTGCAGGATAAGGTTGGAACACATAATACATCATTAAACTGACCATTGTCTAGATGAACAGTTCCAGTCCCTACAACATTAAGAGATCTATCATCACCAACATATATATTTTTGGTGTTACAATCATTTAAAGAAGAAAACATGGCTTGGTTTTTGGCCATGTGATAAGAGGCTCCAGAATCAATGAGCCACTCATGAGAATGAGAAGAAGAAGAAGATACATTTAATGCATAACCAGACTGAGATGATTGACAACGACATGCAGAAAGTGCCATTCCGGAAGTTGAAGTTGAAGTAGGCTCCACATGGATGTTATGTTTCTTCATTGCGGCTTCCAAGGCTTCCATCTTCTTAAAGCATTTAGATTCTAAGTGGCCATCTCGATTACAAAAGTTACAATGTCTGTCTTCTTCCATTTGTTTTTATTGGTCTTATCATTTTGCTGAAATGATCTTTCATTTTGAGGCTGAGTTGGTTTAGGACCATTCTTTTGAGGATATGACTTCTTAGGATTCTTTGAATTTGGTTGCTGCTGGGCGGCTAACGCTTTCGTGGAAGAGTTTCCAAGATTAAGAAGACCAAGGTGTAAGAGTTTTTCTTGTTCTCTTATTAAGGAATCACAAAAGGAGTCAAAGGAAGGGGCCTTGTAGTCTTTTCCTTGACAAATGAAAGCTTCCCTTGTAGAATGGAAAGTGGAAACAAATACAGAGTAGGCTGGTCCCAACTTAGTAAGGATGGAATAAATAAGGTTACCATCTTCTTTCTTAACTTTAACACCTTCCAAGAGATATCTAAGGGTCTTGAATTTGGACAAGAAATCTTCAATGCAAGAAAAATTATTAGGATCCAAAGTAAGCAACTCATTTTCAAGTTGATGGGCTCTAATTTCATTTTTAATCCCAAAAACTTTAGCGAGTTTTTCTAATGCTTCATGAGGAGTCTCAAGTTCTGCAATGTGGAATCTAAGATCAGGAGAAATAGACATCCCTATCAAACCACGTGCTTGATCTTGTCTATTTTCCCATTTTGCAGCCTTGTCTTCATCTTTTGGTTTCTTCTCTTGGTCTGTGGCTATTTTGAAGAGACCTTTACTTCTAAGTAAATCTTCCATGTAGGCTACCCATTGGAAGTAGTTAGTGCTGTCAAGAATGACTTGGCATGGACTTTCCATTTTTTTTTAAAAAAACTGAAGCTGAAGATGCTGAAAGTAAGTGTTCCAATGGATAGATCTCGAAAAAATAGGCGGTTTTAAAAAAAACGGCTCTGAAAAAGGCTTCCGGATGAAGAAGTTATGGCTTTTTGAAAAAAAATTGTTGACGTTGCCGGCAAAGTGCGCGAATGTGCAGGAATGAAAAAATCCGCCCCCACAAAATGGAGACTTGAACCCAAGACCTCTACTCTCTTAAAATAGCTTTGAACCAATTGATCTATACAAAAAATTTGAGAGAGAGAGAGACAGAGAGAGAGGGGGGGTGGGGGGCCTTGGTTTGCGTGCTTGCCTTGAGAAAGCTCTTTTTCCCTACAAAACACAAAACACAAAACCCAACACGAATATGCAAAGAAAAACGAACCTTGCGGCTCGAAGTTAGCTTTAGCTAAAAAACTAGAAATTTTTTTAAAAAAAATCTGAAACTTAGCTTTAGCCGAAAAACTAAATATTTTTCTCAATGTTTCTGATTTTCCGAGATCACACTAAGGTGCAGGGAAAAGAGCATACGCATGAGAAAAATCCTTCCTTTCTGTTTCTGATTTGCCCAGATCGCACAGAGTCGCAGGGCAAAGAGCATACGCAGAAATGAAAGGTATAGATCCGGTTAAAAAAAAAGGATAAATAAACCGAAACCGAAATAAGCAGAGAGAAAATAACAGTAAACTGCAAAAAAACACTGTATACCTCCCGATCTGAAAAATGACGCAGCTAGGGCTACCGGAAACCTTTTCGCGTGAAACAAAAGGGGTTCCTCACTGGAACAGATGCTCCGAATGCAACAGAGCAGTCCTCTCAGCCCGAAAGCAGTCAGAAACAGCAGATCTATGAAACGACAGCCGCATGCAGTTTTACCGGCTTCAGATTTGGATCACCAACGGACGCGGCCCTCAAATAGCTCTGATACCATGTAGGAATTTACAGGGTAAGTTCCTCAGAAAGAATACCAAAAGGACACCGCTCACAACCAGATCACAGATCAATACACCAGTATTTTTGACGTGGTTAAAACCCTCAAAGAGGGAAACAGTCCACGGCCTGTCCCAACGTGGGTACTATAGGCAATTTATTAATCAAAGAATGAAAATTTACATAAGCTTCTCTCATGCACGGATTACCCGAACAATGACCCTCCATGCGCTTTAAATAGAACTCATGGACCAATCGGGTGTCAAGCCACGGATCAAGTGTCGGTAATACTGAGGAGAGAATGAACCATCGGATCACTACATATCGTGACCGTCGGATTGTAAGTTACAAAATGTACAACGGTAAAGAAACACACTTTACCTAACTCTATACCTAACTCTATACTAGACCAAGTTGAACTTAACTATATCCTATGTGTCGGAATATCCTAACACCTCGACCTTTTGACTTTCATCTGGTATGGATTCAGATGGTTCATCTTCAATGATAGATGCTTCGGCCGACCACCTGAGCGGGTCAGCCGGATTTTCAACTAGTGACGGACTCGGCAAGAGTTTTTTATATCCAGGAGGAAGTCGTAACGGTGAAACCGAACGATCATCCAAAACTCTTTTAGCTTCGTCTAAGAAGGGACAACAGTGGACGGCATGATCGCCTTCGCACAGTTTACAAGGAAATCTATATTTTTCTTTTTGTCCTGGGGCTTCACTTTCACTAGTTGACGGTGTGTTTCAACATGATCATTAGAGGTTGACGACACCGGGTTGTGCAAACGAGGAGACCAGTCCCTTAAGATCCGAGGGATGCAAGGAAAATTTCTGTGAAAGTGGTCTCCTTTGCAAATGACACATGGCGATTTAGGCCTGGTCGGTGCAGTGTGTGGATTTTCGTTAGATGACACTCGTTTGCCCCCATTCGCTTTTGGCTCCTTCTTCTTCTTCTCTTTCTTCTTCTTTTCCTTCTTCTCCTTAGGAACTTGACTTTTGGCTTTACCAGCCCCATCAAGCGAAGAGGAAGGAGGAGAGGAAGAATTAGAGGAAGTAGAAGGTTGGTGGGTAACTCCGGACTTGTCTAATTGCTGATTCGATTGTTCAGGAATAGTGGTGTTCTGAACGACAGAGGTTGAGAAGAGCCATACAGGAAAACCAGTTGTCAGTCTTGGAAGCGACAATGTGGCCATATGGGGTGCACCAACATCTCCCCAAGAGGAGAAGGGACTAGGATTTCCTCCAAGGGGAATTCCTTGGTTGGTGGACTCCATTTTCTCAACCCAAGATCAACGTAGGAAAGGGGTAATGAATATTCCGTTTAAAATAAATTTTTAGACGCTTTAACACAACTTGTTTTTTCAATTTTTAAGAGTCGAGAAAAAATAAAAGATGACTCTAGTTGCCTTCGATTTTTAATGAGCCTGAAGTGACAAGTGCTCAGATGGACCTTTTCCATTAAGGAGTCTGAAAAGGAATGAAATGGACTGCTCTGGAGGTCTAGGTAGAGGGAGTACCAAACCAATCGCAAAACTACAGAATACTTTTTACGGTACGGCAGTCAATCTTCCCGAATGCTGTGTTCAGTGCATTGCGATCGATAGGGCGGCAGACACGGCTTCCTATGGATAAAGGATTTAAGCCTATAGGGGTCTCCCAAAATATACTCGACGGTATGTGGGAGCACAAGTCCATACTGGCACTTATCGTCTCAAAGTGGAGGAATCACCCAACCATCAGTGAGGACAACAGTTACCAGGCTTTACGACGCTAGAATACGTCTCTAGCCTAGACCTCTAAATGTTGTGTGTTAAGTTCCAAAGCGTTGTTAGATTCATTGAATTTATTTTAAGTTGATCTTGTTTATGAAGTTTGCCTTTCGGGTTCAGCACGAGATGTAGATTTAATTCCTAAAATGCAATCTAAAGATGATAAACAAACTTTTTATCTCTTTTGTGCAATGAAAATCCTAGCTACTAGGGAAAAGAAAGACAGGATCTTTTCACAAAGAGCAAAGAGCACACTGTAGATGCACTTTCCTAAATCAAGCCAAACAGACTGTCTATATGCAAATGCACATGCATGTATTTGTTTTCGACTTTCTTAGTATTGATGCTAAAAAGAAAGTTGATGTACAAATCTGAATTTCTTTTCAAGCGACAAATATAAACAAGCTCTTTTTCGAAATAAAAAATAGAGATGATTACAACACCTTACGATTTTGAAATGAACACTCGTTCTTGACACTAGAAAATTACAAATTCAGACCAAAGGAAATAGTAACAGGATAATCGACCATCAACAGCAATCAAACTTTCTCCTATTATCGAAATCGACACTTGCGACAGATTCAAATCAAAGGACGACAGTACGACTATGCTACTTTTGCAAATGAAAACTGTAAACGACTCAACAAACACACAAAAACATCTACAGTTCTTTTGTACAAAGGAGGCGGAATAAGAGCAAGGAAAAGGGGTTTCAAACAGACATATACTGATCACAGGCAGCAAAATTCAGGGATAGAACTTGAAAGAATGAAGCACAAGAACCACATCTACACAGAGCTAGTCTGATCAGCGCACCTGTAACATAGAGAATCTAAAATGCAGCGCAGGTTATTCCTTCGGGAAGTGTGCTGAAATTCAGAATCTCTGAACAGTACATGCGCTGGGCCAGAAACGAGACCCTGTCCAGGTTCCCGGTCACAGTTTGCAGTTCAGTCCTTGGTTTTTGGCCGAGTGAAAAGCAATCAGTAATGCAACAATCAAGGGTAGATCTAAGGAGGATCTAAGAGCTATCACAAGGGAAATCAGATAGTTTGTGAATCAGTTGTTTAAATCATAAACATATCCAGTGAATGGATTGAAGCAGCAGTTATCTACTTTGCATTTGTTATGGCAAATGCAGTTCGAATGTTACTTATAAGTTTATGAAACAAACAACAAAGAATGATAAACAAACAAACTAATTATCTCCCCAGCGGAGTCGCCATTTTGTTATAGGGAAAAGTGTCTATTTAGAACTACTCTATCCCACTAAGGTGTGATAGCTACCTTAGAAACAAACAGAGAAAAGCTACTTTTGTATTTCCTTTATGAATTATAGATAGAGAGGAATAGAAAGAACCAACCTGTGTCTTGCGCTAATCCTTTGATTCAATCCCTCTCTTCTTTGATAGTCTCCAGCTACCTGCTCCCTTGCACGCCCAACTTCACAAAGTACCTGTAAGATCACAGAAGCATAACACTATACAAAGACATGGATCTATATTCATAAACAACTTATGATCAGATTTAAATTGACCATACAAATGTAACAAGAATCAATGATACAAAAGCATGGAGGAGAACTCAAATAGCTTTTATTAATAAACAAGAAAAGATCCAGGAGGAGTTACAACCAGTGGTTCTGACCCAGCATCAACCTCCCAGCAAAGAAGCCCCTCTTCACCTCAAACAAAGCATAGATCACCCAACAATCTGATGTTTGTCTCTAGAAACCAACAACAATTCCTTAGAATATGCAAAATTCCAGCCTCTGGATCTCTCGGATGAGGGATCCATATATAGATATCTGTAAGGAGGATGAGTGAGCTTGTGATTTGATTAGTGTCTTCTCTCTGTCAGTTCTTGCTTCCACTTGGATACTGAGGGCCTCTTACTCATCCTTGGTCGAATTCAGTGAGGCAAGTGTCACAGGAGAAGATTCTGGAAGCTTCCATTACCTCTCCACCTCGCGGAATGACATTGCCATTTGTCGTTTCTCGCCCATCGCACCCCACAGAAGGGAGTTTTGAAATGCAACGCACCCTCACAGTGCATTTGGGTGAGATGCAATGCACTTAGCTAGTGGAGCAGCTGCAATGATCCTGTTTTGACCAATTTTGAGTAGTTTTTCATGGAGAACTTCTGGGAGAAGATGTAATCTGTTGAAGTTGTTCCTTTAGGGGTTAGAACAACACTTTTAGGGACTTAGGAGCCCTTGGTTTATGGACATTTCATGCTCGGAGTTGTAGGGCACAAAAATGTCTATAACAGTCATGTTCAAGAGCGACTTGCTACCAACAAAGTTTCTTTGAGTTTTCTTCTATGCTTTTGTATCATTGATGCTTGTTATATTTGTATGGTCAATCTACATCTGATCCTAGATTGTTTATGAATATAGATCCATGTCTTTGTATAGTGCTATGCTTCTGTGATCTTACAGGTACTTTGTGAAGCTGGGCGTGCAAGGGAGTAGGTAGCCGGGGACTATCAAAGGAGAGAGGGATCGAATCAAAGGATTAGCGCAAGACAGAGGTTGGTCTTTCTATTCCTCTCTATCTATAATTCATAAAGGAAAAACATAAGTAGCTTTTCTCTGTGTGTTTCTAAGGCAGTTGTCACACCTTAGTTGGATAGAGCAGTTCTAAATAGACACTTTTCCCTGTAACACATCCAAAAATAGAAAGTCCTAATTCTTCTTGTCCAAGCTAAATATACTAAACAGTCATAAAGACTTCTATTTTTTCGTGTCTGCATTCTAAACTTCAAAAAGGAACTAAAGATGCCACTCTACTATCTAACAACTTCTTGAAACCAGCATATATACATATCTTCCATTATTGCGCCGCCATGCTTGTTTGCTGCTCCACTTCTTTCTTGATGTCTGGATAGCAGTCCTTTATCTGCTGCTGTATTTCATCCATTTTTTTGTCCTGCATTAACAGAGTGATCTGGATGTTCTTCAGTTCTTTCCTTAGATTTGGAATTCCTTGAGAAAGCTTTGCCATTTCCATAGCTACTTGCTCCATTGCCTTAGCTAGCAGTCTTTTCATTACCCAGTATACGTGTAGAGCCTGCTTATACAGAGTCATACAGCCTCTCGTGTTTCCTGGATCCGGGAGGAGATATTCCCAGTCTTCCATTTCAGAGTCTGATTGTCCCTGAGTTGCTTCCTCTTCCAGTTGCTGTATTATCCTTCTAATCTCCTTGTTGGTTTTCTCACAATAGGCTCTCTCCGCGAGCTAAATCTTTTTTCCTATAGATCTTCTGGATTTTCTAGCAGATGTAGTTGCATGTTCTTCCTGGTAGCTTCCTGCTCTTCCCCTTCCCCTTCTGCGTTGTCCCCGTCTCCCTCCTGTGCCTCCTCTATTCCTATAATTTCCTCTGCCTCCCAGACTCTTCGTGCCCGAGGCACTGCCGAAGTCACGATCTCCTTCTCGCCCTTGACCTCTCCATTCGTCATCTTCCCTGATCTCCTGCTTGTCATTCGTCCCGGGCTTTGCTACCCTCCTAAACCTCTCTCGTGCTTTCTCCCCTCTGTCCTGGTCTGAATCAAACATCTCTATGTCATCCTCTGAATCTTCCTGGACAATTAAGATTTCCTCAGCCGTTCCTTCTTCTGCTATTCCTTTTCCTTTCTTTTCCTGGTTGCTTCATTCTCTATTGGCTTCACTCCCATCGTTTCTCGACCTCCTTCTTGTCGCCATTCGACCCTTACCTTCTGCACTGTCTGTTTGAATTTTCCAGCTCCTCTGTCCTCCTGTTATCTTGGTCCGAGCCCTCGCCACCCTACCTCTTCGCCATTTCTCTATTGTTTCCTTTCACATTTTCTTTCCTATATCCCCCTTTCCTTTTTATGTCTTCATCTCTTCCGATTTCTCGTTGCTTCCTTTGCCCGTTCTACTTGCCACTTGTTACCTCCTTCACCACCTGCGTCCTTTCATTCTTCCTTCGTACTGTCATACTCATGTTTGATTTCTGACATTCTGTCATTCCCACCTCCCTCCGTCACCACTCCATCAGCGTTCCTCCTTGAGATGCGCTCTCTTCTGATGATCCCTCTATCCCTATTCATAATTACCTGACCCTCCTCTGTCATCTCCTTCCTTCTCACCTGATTTGAATTAATTGTTATGTACACCGTCGAAATCACCTCGATCGGGGATCTCTTGCAATCATTATTATTGGTTTGTGGATTCATCATGGTCTTGATTGATTATGGTTGCCAGTTCCTCCCATCTCGGATTATTCATTATTGTAGGCCATCTGTTATCAATTTTCCTTTCCTGTTCGTTACTCCCCCAGTTGGCAAGGAAGTCTGCAGCCTTATTGCCCTTCCTTCTAACATGATTGATAATTTTATAGTCTATTCTCTTTAATAATTCCGCCAAATCTTGAACAATCCCGACTGTCCTCCAGCTTCCAGCTATCTGCTCCCAGTTTCTCCCATTATTGAGTTTCCGGAGCATCTCTACTACCACCTGTGAATCCCCCTCTATCTCCAAGTTCATGTAGCTATTCCTTACAGCTATCCTTAACCCTTGATGCACTGCCCACAGTTATGCTTCATTGTTAGTCATTTCACCTCCCCATTCCACGTACACCCATCTGGTGTGTTTCTCACTATCTCTAAAGATGCCCCCAAAGCCTGCATTCCCTAGGTTCCCTTTGGAGGCCCCGTCAAAAGTATCTGAACTGCTCTGGGCAGTGAACCTGAGTACTTTGCCGTCTTTCTTTGTATATCATATCAAATTTCAGATTTAATTTTGTTACGATTTGTCCTTCTTCTTGGTTTGCTTTCCCAGTCTTCAGCCAGAACTGTTTCTCTAATAGAGTTTAGAATGCTTTTCCATATTCTTTCAGGTTTATTATTTTTGTCTAAGAAAATCCTTCGATTTCGTTCCTTCCATAGGAGCCATATCACAAAACCCATTGTCAGTTTCCAAGCTCTCTTGACCACTTTATAAAGGAATTGTTCTTTAATCCATTGAAAAATGGTCTTTTTTATGTCACTGGGGTCTCTATTTAATTTACCAAAAAGATTCCTGACCTCTTCCCATATATGCCGAGCAAATGAGCAGTTGTTCAAAATGTGTTCCTGGGTTTCAGTTTCTATATTGCAGAGACTACACCTCGATGGCCCAAGGAAGCCTCTCTTTTGGATTTTATCCCATGTTAAGATTCTTTCTCTTTCAACTAGCCATGAAAATATGGCTATCTTCGGCCACCATTTGCTATCCCAAATAGCTTTCCATTCTATTATTTCCTCCACCCTCTCTTGATGCCTTGTCAAATAGTAGGCCTCCTTAACTGTAAAGGTTCCTTTCGTTGATTTTCCCCATCTGAGAATATCTTCCCCTGTTCTGGCTTTTATTTTTCTTGATTCTAATTCTTTTAAATATATTCCTTGCTGTTCTTGATTGATGTTTTCATCCCATTCTTCTGGCTTTCTCCATATTCTCCATATTCCATCTGTCTCTCCTTCTATCCAATAGTCCCTTACATGTTTTCTCTTCTCCCTATGTGCTTTTTGTTGTATACTTTGCAGAGCTTGAATATTGATCAATTTATTTCTTTGTTGCCACCCCTCTTCCCAAAATCTAGCATTCCTTCCTCCTCTTATTTCCCAGAAGGCATGGTTGTTTATAATATTCTTGTTCTAGCTTGCAAGTTCTCGAATTGTAGAACCTTTCGGGGTCTCTTCCATTCTGAGGATTTCATTCGTTGTTGTAGGCATATTATACTTCTGGGTCCATATTTTCTTCCATAGGTCATTTCCTCCCCTCATCCACCACCACCATAGTTTTGCTCCTAGCACCTTGTTTAGCACCTCCGGGTCTCTCAATCGAAGGCCCCCTTCCTCTTTTCTTTTTATTAAACTTTTCCATGAGACCAAAGCCCATTTCCTTTGTTGATTTGGTCCACCCTAAATGAATTTTCTAAAAATTTCTTTTGTTTTTGTGCACGCCTCTTTGGGAGCAGCCATGATAAATAAGGGGTAAACAGGTATTTCTTGGAGGACTGACTTCAGAAGAACTATTATGCCTGCTATATTCAGAGATCTAAAAGACCAGCTTGCCAATTTGTTCTTGAGTTTTTCTATAGTCTTCTGCCAGTTTACCATTCTTGTGGGATTTGTATCTAACTGAATCCCCAAGTATTTTGTTGGAAGTTCTCCCTGCCTGAACCCTAGCGTTCTGGTTAGATGAGTCTTGATGGAATCCATAGTGTTAAGTATGAAAGTACATGATTTCTCCTTATTAACTTCCATACCCGATGCCTCCATAAACAGGTCCAGGATTCTTTTAATATTCCTTACTTCTTTTATTGATACCTCACAGAATAGCATAATGTCGTCTACAAACTGTTGATGGGTTATGGGCAGATTGTTTCCCCATAACTTTAAGCCCTTAATTCTCCTTTCCCTCAGCTCCTTTTTAAAGTATCTTCCTAGACCTTCTGCTGCCATTATGAATAAGAAAGGAGATAAAGGGTCCCCTTGCCTTATTCCTCTAGTAGCATTGAAAGTTGTCGTAGGTACCCCATTTATTAGAATTGAGAAATTAGGAGTTGATATCATGCTGTACACCCATTCTATCCATCTGTTACTGAAACCGAAGGTCTCCAGGACTTTCTTGAGATATTTCCAACTCAAGCGATCATAGGCTTTTGACAAATCAAGCTTTATCATCATTCCTTTCTGCTTCTTCTTTTTTAGAGAGTGTATCACTTCTTGTGTTACTACTAAACCATCAAGAATTTGTCTTCCCTCTACAAATCTTGTTTGTTCTAGAGAAATTATGCTAGAGAGAAGGGGTTTTAATCTTTTTGCTATCAGAGTGGCTATTATTTTGTATATTACATTACACAAGGCAATTGGGCAAAAACCCTGGGCATTTTCAGAGTTAGCATTTTTAGGGATCATAGTAAAAAAGGTCGAGTTTATAGCTGGCCATACCTTTTGTTTCATGCGGGATTCTTCTACTACCTCTAGGATCTCCTTACCTAGAAAATGCCATCCTGCTTGGTAAAACTCCATCGTGTATCCATCAGGTCCTGGTGCTTTGCCTTTATTCATACTCTTCACAATTTCTTCCACTTCCTCAAGAGTAGCTGCTCTCATCAGGGCCTTGTTCTGCTCTTCTGTTACTATTTTAGGGATTTCATTACATATGCGCTCTATAGCTGCTGTACGATCATTTTGTGGTTCTGTCAGAATTTCTTTGTGATGTTCAACTAATACTTTCTCAATTCCTTCTTGTTCTATTATCCTTTCCCCTTCTTCATTTTTAATGGAGAAAATCCTATTCCTTTGTTTGTGCTGTATCATAGCTTGGTGAAAGAATTTGGTGTTTCTTTCTCCTTCCCGTAACCAGTTGACCTTGGATTTTTGTTTCCACAGGATCTCCTTCTGTTTCCTCCGCTCTTCTAGTTGACTTATTATTACTCCTTCTTCTTTACATCTTTCCTCCGTTTGTCCTTCTGTAATTATTCTTTGTTGTATTTCTTCCATTTCTTTTTCTAGTTTATGTTTCTCCTCCAGTATATTCCCAAACTCTTCTTTATTCCATTTCTTTATTTTACCTTTCAATTCTTTGAGTTTTAGCTGGAAGGTATGCATCTTCCCTTTTCCTTTTAGTGTACTTTGAGTCCACCATTCCTTTGTTTTTAGTAAGAATTGAGGGTTCCTAAGCCAAAAGGCCTCAAACCTGAATTTTTCTTGATATCTATTTCCAGCCTGATTAGCCAATGATTTGAGCCTATTGCCGGCATTATTTTTTCTTCCACAAAAACATCCTGGTTCATAATTTGTTCCGATAAAAGGAATCTGTCTAATCTAGAAGCTATTTGATTTATTACCCCTCTTCGATTGTTCCATGTATAAATACCGTTAATTGTTGGAATATCAACTAGCCTCTGTTCTGTAATCATCTCATTAAATGCCTCCATATTTTGATCTAGTCTTCTTATACCACCTTTCTTTTCATCTGCAGTTCTAATCATATTAAAATCTCCTCCTACTATCCAGGGTGTTCCAGGGGAAATCCTTCTAGCAGCTTGCACGTTCTTAAGAAAATTTTCTTGTTCTCTTGGTATGTGTGGTCCATAGACTCTTGAAATGAGGATCCTCTCCGCTGATGCTACTATTCTGAACAGTCCAGTGAGGATTCTAGGGAGGCTTATCCAGTTTTCAAATATTATCTCCTCAGGATTCCATATGATCGCTAGGCCCCCTGCTGTACCACTCGCATCTTGGCCCATTACCTCATATTGCATTTTTAGTTTTTTAATTATTCCTTCCAATTGTTGCGAGCTAATTTTCATCTCTTGGATTATCATGATACCAGGTTTGTCTTTCTTCAACCTCTTTTTTAAATACCTCTGCTTTCCTTTACTATTGAGGCCCCTAATATTCCAACTTGTGATTATCATTTAAAACTTCTTTGGTGGTTGTTGGAATACCTCTGATAGGGGTATAACCCTACCTGAGTTGACCAGGATTTCTCCTACCGCTTGTATAGTCTCATTTAGTGTTCTTCTGCCTCTCTTTCTGCCCCCCTTGCCAGTACTGTCCATTCCCAAGTTGTGGCTTGCTTGTGCCCCTGTTTGGTCTATTTGGTTTTCCAAGGTGCTGCCTTTCTTCTCCTTGTATTTTTGGAATGTTTCTTTATATAATTGTTTCTGAGTTTCCAGGATAAATCTCTCATCAAGATTTTTCCATTCTTGTATCAATTTCCTCATGATTCTTTCCTCCTCATTCCCACTGTCCTTTTTTGATTCTATCCCTGTCTGGGCTTGCTCTATTGTTATCTCCAGGCTTTCCCCTACCCCTTCTTCGGCCTCCCTGATGTGAACTATGTTATTATCCTTTGTCTCTTTAATAATTTCCATTGGCTCATTCTCATTGTCATCTTCTTCAATCATTTTTCCTGCGTTCTCTTCTTCATCCTCCTATAGGGCCTGAAATTTATTTTGACTTTCAGCTATTACAGGTTTCGCTTGTTGTTGTATCCTTATTCCTTCCTTGCCTGATTTTTTCCTCCTATGGACCTCTTGGAAGCTCATTTCCCCGACATCTGCTCTCTCTGCCCTCCTTTGTTATTCTTCTTATTTTCTTGATATTTCCTCTTCTTTGTTTAAAGGGCACTGCTTGTAAAGATGCTCGTATTCATGGCACCTTCTGCACCTGAAAGGTATGTGTTCATAATCCATTGGTTGTTTCCATATCTCATCATGGTATTCTAGCTCTATATATTCAGGCAGTGGCTCTGCTATATACATATAGATGAATATCCTTGCATAAGATGTGTACTTCCCTCTTTTTGTTGACTCAACTACTTTGATGAAGGTCCCAATTGTATTACCGGTCCCTTCCAAAATGTCAGGGTCCCAGAACTCCACTAGTAAGCCAAATAATCTGACCCAAATGGGTGCTGCTAGCATTTTCTCATTGTCCGGGTTATATCTTTCTTCCCAATGTCTCATGAACAAGCCGACATTGTTTATAAAGTCTGGTCCTTCTTCAAATGTTCTTTCCTTATCTTCTAGGTTTGCAAATATCACTGTGAAAAACCCTTTCGCTCCTAGTTTTAGATCTATATGCCCTTTTGGCTTCTATCTTTGCTGTATCCATTTTACTAGGTCCTTTTCTGATGGCCAAAACCCTACAAACTTGCATATCAAGGCATGATCTCTCATATAGCATCTATAATCTTCAAGTTTGTTATTGGGTATTACATACATTGGTTTTTTCTGTGCCCTCGATAGGCATCGACCTCCTGTCTTGGTTTGCCAATGGTTCCCTAGTACTGGCGCATCTTTGCTGATATCCTTTAGGTTTCTCTGCATTCCACTCCCGCTTGCTTCACCTGCTGTTATATTTTTGTAGGAGGGGATCTCTCCCCTCCCCTGCCTGCTTTCCATGGTTTCCTTCAGCTCTACTTGGTATTGTTTATCCCCTGCCTCGTGTTATAGATTCGCAGCTCGTACTTGCTTGCAGAGGGATTACCCTTCTGCTTTTCTCCGCCGTTATCTCCCGTTCTCCTCAGCTTCTGTAAACCCTAAGATGTCAAACCCTTGCCCTGCCTTCCTTGTTCGACGCTCCGCGTTCCATCCGTTTCCTCCCCGATCATAAATAATAATATATTGATAATATTTAATACTTATAATTTTTAATGCTGATGGTGCAATTTCATTATAAAAGTTCATTTGTTTGCCAATAATATTGCAACTAATATTCATCTGTTCTTTGTGACTTTTCTACCAAGCAAAATGAAAACACTATTAATTTTCACTGAAAATGCTATTAATTTTCCTTTGCATTCTGTGTGATTTTTCTGTGCAAAGCAAACTGAAAACACAATCTTTTCGTGATGCAAAAGGTTGGTAAACACCTGCAGGTAGATGCTGGGTATTTTGTCCATGACGCAAAGGTTGGCAAACGACTCAACCCACACGTTAAACTTTTGGTATTGTCAATAAAGAGGCAAGATGCTATTTTTACCAGCATGCAATCAATCATATTTTGTACTATTATATATATAATAATGTTATTATGGTTTAATAATAATAATTATTTAATTTTAAAGTTATGAAAAAATTAGAGATTAAATTGTTCTATTTTTTAAAACCTACATAATAAATTATATATATTTAAATTATTTTTAAATTTTAACCTATAATATTTATAATATATAATATAATTTTAAAATCATAATATATTAAACAAATTACATTAGGTTCATATATAATAATTTCAGAAATATAATCATATTAATATTAAAATAATGTATTAGATTTTTTTATTTATAAAATAAAAAACTTATTTCCTTACCATAAAGTATATATACTTTATCTTTCCCTATTTAAATCGGTAACCTTTTATTAATATATAAAGAAAATAAATAAACTTTAGTTATTATATTAAATCAATTTAATAGTTTATTTTTATTTTTTTATTATCAAAAGAGCATTTCTATATTATAAGTAGTATAAAAATGGACTTTATGGTTTTACTTCAAGTAAACCAAAGATGAAAGTGAGGAGAATTCGAGAATGCAGAAGATATAACCATACAACCATTATTTTCGATAGGCTAACCAACCTTACATAGTAAAAATGTGGCAAAAAAGACAGAGAACCTAAGAACATCATGTCATGGAGGACGGTGAGGAGGAAGCCCAGGAAGAACTGCTGGAAAGCCATCTCGCTCAGGCATATGAAAGTAAATGTGCTCTACTCAAGCCTCAAGGATCCACAAATGGTTGTCGAGGCATTGCTGGTTCCATTCAATGCTCTCGAGCTACGCTAGAGTCTCATTAAGGCTGAATTGAATGTCGTTCACGTATGCCACAAATTGGTTCCTATCTTCATAACAATGCTCTCTTAAAATGTCTTGGTTGGCCTGGATTTCTGTCAACTATTCAACAATCATTTCCAGTGTGGCTGGTGCCTCCACTATGCCTGGAGAATGACCACGAGCATGGGCCACCTCATCCACTCGTTCCCCACTAACTGAAACCTCTAGTACTGAGCTCGGGTCATTGGATAGGCGCCTGATAGGGTTGTGCTTCTTATTGCACAAAATATTGTCACCATGACATTTGCAACTAGTGTGAGTCTATCACTACTCATAATTTCCTCCTTTGCAAGTCTTAAACCTTAGCTCTTCATGTCAAGCATTGAAAAATGAGAGAAAGCCCTTAAAAATCTCTAAAACTCTGGTTCTAAAATTTCTCTTAGGATTACTTGCGGTCCCGCACCCCCTGGTCATGTCCCCTGCAGACCTGCCTGCTCTGTTTCTGTGTAAAGGGTGCGGACCCCTGTAAAAGTAAAAAAGGCACAAGTATATTCTTAAAAACTCACTTTGGGTTATTTCTGGAAGCTTCTAGAGGGAATCTTGAGGTGGCAAGTTTGCTCCTTTGAGGTTCATGCATCCCATAACTAAAGGAGCTAACCCCTTGATGTGAGGAGCTTATCCCTTTGAAGGAGGACCCTATCCCTTCATAGGTGGACCTATAACTTCCTTCCTCTGCACTATAAAATGAGGCATTGGGTTGGTTACTAAGGAGGTTGAAAGCTGAATATTTTTGAGGGTAAATGCTGTTGGAATTTAGACTTCCTAATTGAGCTTGAGAGGAGAGATTACATACCTTTTGATCTTATTGGGAAGAGTGTGAGGCTTGTCAAAGTAGAGGAGATTCTTGCTTGGACCCTGGGAGGAGCTTGTACAACATCAAGGCACCAAGGTTGTAAAGTTCTTCTTTGTTCAAAGTTAATACAATCAAGTTTATTTTTCTCAATAAGCTGTCTTTTATGGTTTATTTCATGGATTCCTTGATCACCATGATGAATATGATTTATTATATTAGCTATGCAGGTGTTATTTGATGTGTGCTTGTTTGTGTTTGCAGGTTCTCAAAAGGAAACTCATTCGGACGGTCGAAGCATGGCTGCCACAAACTAGCGTTGGACTTAAGGTAGGGTCTAAAGACACCTCTTGGTTTTTATTTATAAATCGCAATATTTAGAGAAAGGTAGATTTGCTTGTTCTTCTTGTCGCTAGATATCTGTAGATACCAGGGAGATCGATCTTGTTCGCAAGAACGATTTATCCGGACGACACTTCTCACCTCTGCGGCGGGGATGACCATGCTGACAAGGCATGGTTATTGACACCTGAGAACCATTCACTTGAATTACAGAAGAGAACCCAACCACCCAGGAAGAATTAACCACTAGAACTTGCTCGAACAAATGCAAACCTTGTCGCAACCACCACACAATGCCTTCACAATCATGTCTACGCCAGACCTCCCATCGAGTCTTACCTGTCAACACCCTTCCAAAAACTTAGGCTACCTTAACCCCACTAGCAACCAACAACCAAACAGGGGAGGTCCGACAACAATTCCCAGACCAAAATCATGCAACATCAAACCCAACACCATGATAGACATAAATAGCTAAAGGATAACCAAAGTCGTGAAATCCAATTGGTGACTGATTCCTCCACCAAGTTGGTGATTTTCCCCTGTGATATAGAATAGAAATAAGAATCACCACAGAACCTCGTTTCCCTCATGACAATTCGATTTAGAATAAGCCTCCACGCAAGAACTTGCCCACAAACCAGAAAACCCACTCAAAAGAACGAGCAACATCGTCATAATACTAGTCACCTCTGTAAATAACCATTCATAAAAAGACTAGAACCAAGAACACCAAATTACTTAGAGGCCTTCATGTACCCACTTGCTTGGTGCAACCCACCTCTATTGGCACCCGAAGTTTAGCCACACAAAACCAAACATACAACACCAGAGAGAAGAGCTAGCTCTAAATGTGCCATGATCCTAAATGAAAGCAAAAAAGCCCACTTGAGAAGCCACAATAGCAATATTCAAACCCTCCACAAAAATCCAGTTATCCCATGGTCTTGGCAAGCTCACTCGACCACCAGTGCTCAAGTTTTCCACCCTGCACTCCAAGTTCATTGCCCAAGATTCAACAGTCGTTGCGCTAAAGCTTATTTGCATTATAACGAACATAGGTGGGTCTTGATTGTTTGAACCACCACCATTCTGCCACATCACCCTGTACTCCATCATAAGATTACCTACCGCATGCCTTGTGGGGTAGACCCCAAGGTTATTTGGCCAGTTGTTTGGTCACCACATTAGGGGATGATTTGTCTTCTTCTATTAATTTGGAGAGGGTATCAAAGTTATTAATTTAATAAATAAATAAATTTGAATTATTAAATATATTAATTTAAATATATCATATAAATTAATTTAATTAATATATTAAATTATAATTCTATTATTTAATTAAAATTAAATAAATTGATAATTCAAAATATTTTGTAAAATTCTAACCAAATTAATTGGAAATTGATATTGATTACTTGTTAACAACTCTAATAACTTAATAATATTATTTAAATGTCTATATATTAATACATTAATTATAAATTAACATTAGAACATTATAATATGATAAAACACTATAATATGATTCCATGTTATGTTAGGTTTATATACCGTTATGATTTAGTATAAGGCTTATAATATTGGATTTAATATTATGGTTTATAATATTAGGATTTAATATTATAAATATTTCGGTTAATATTACACATTGGGGTTTAACATTATGGTTTATAATACCAAGTTTAATAGTAGAGATTAATATTACAAATTCTTGGAATTAATATTATAAAACCAATAGATTATTAATATTATAACTCAAATGATTATAAATCAAAAGGAAAAATATTAAAGTGAAGGAATTAATACTATAAACTCTTGGGATTAATAAACCATGGGATTAGTATTAAAAACTCAAGAGATTAAAAATGCCAAAGGATTATTAATATTAATAACCCAACATATTAATATTATAAATCTAAGGGATTAATAAACCCAAGCGATTAATAATACTATAAATCTAATGGATTAATATGATATATGTAAGGGAGTATTAATATTATAAACCCTTCGTATTAATATATTGAGCCCAAGGAATTAAGATTAAAAACCCAAGGGATAAATGTGGTTGACTATGTCACAGTTTATAATATTTATACATTAACATATGTTAACTATGCTTGACTATTGTTGACATGGTCAACTATAGTCAACATGGGCATCATAATTAACAATAGTCAACATGATTACCATGGTGAACAATACTTACCCCGTGAGTCATGGTCTATGTATAAGTGACCTATAACGAGTCATAGTTGATGACCATGGTTGACCATGGAAGCTTATAGTGGATGGCTATGGTTAACAATATTAATCCCAGGGTTTAATATATTAGACCTAGGGTCTATAGTCTTAGGGTTTATAATAATAATATTATATTTTATTATATTGGGTTTTATAATGTTAGGGTTTAATTTGTGACATTGGAATGGTATAAACATCTATCCAACGTCATATTGAAAAACACATTGTCTCAATGTGACTATCAATCTAACAATTGTTGTTGCAATATTACATTACATTTCCATTTATTTTGCATCACGTTCCAACATTACAAAATTAGTTTAATATTAAGGTTTAAAATATTTGGGGTTTTAATATTGGGTTTATTAAATTAGAGCTTAATATTGAGTTTATAATTTATAATAGCGAGGATTAATATTAAGGTTTATTATATTAATGTTAAGATTTATTATATTGGATTTTATAATATTAGAATTTTTAATACTGTGATGTTGGAAAATTGTAAAAATATGTCCAATGTAGCATTGCGACAAACGTCTCAATATGACAATCAATCTAACAACCATTTGTCACAACATTACATTACATTGATATTTATTCAACGCCTCATTATTACATTACAAATTGGGGTTTAATATTAGGTTTATAATTTATGGTTTATAATATTATTATTATAAATCCAAGGAATTAATAATATAAACTCTTGGGATTAATATTATAAACCAAAGGGATTAATATTGCAAACGAAAGAGATAAATGTGTTGACTATGTTAGGGTTTATAACTTTTATACATTAACATAGTGTTAACTATGGTTGACTATTGTTTTCATGGTCAACTATAGTCAACATTGGGAATCATAGTCAACAATAGTCAACATGACTACCATGTTAAATCATACTTATCTCAAGAATCATGGTTTATCTACAAGTAACCTATAATAAATCATAGTAGATGGTCATGGTTGATCATGGAGGTTGATAGTGGATGGAAAGGGTTAATAATATTAATCCTAGGGTTTATAATATTAATCTTATGGTTTATAATCATAGAGTTTAATATATTAGACATAGGTTTATAAATATAACTTTGGGTTTATTATATTGGGTTTTATAATGCTAGTATTTTGTATTATGGTTTAATATTGTGAAATTGGAATGATATATATATATATATATATATATATATATATATATATATAATGTTGCATTACAAAAATATTGTCTCAATGTGACAATCAATCTAACAATCATTATCGCAATGTTACATTACATTGCAATTTATTCAACATCACACTGTGACGTTCCAAATTTCATTTTTAATATTAGGTCTATAATAGTTTTTTAATATTTGGTTTATAATATTAATGAATTGACAAACATTGTTGCAATGTTTATAATTCCTTTGGTTTACAATATTAATCTTTGGGTTTGTATTCCTAGGATTTAATATTCATCCCTTGGGTTTATAATATTAATACCTAATGGATTAATATAAAACCTAAATGTTAAGGTTTTACATTAGTGTTTAATACCATGACATTGGAATTGTATACAAATATATCCAACATTACATTATGACAAACATTGTCTCAATATGACAATAAATCTAACAATCATTGTCGTAATGTTACATTGTAATATTTTATATTATTAGGGTTTAATATATGGGTTCATAATATTAATATTAGAATTTATAATATTAATCCTAGGGTTTATAATAATAATCAATATCATAATCATTGTTACAATGTTTATAATCCCTTGGGTTTATAATATTAATCCAATTGGGTTAATTAAACCCTTGGGTTTAATATTATTCCCTTGAGTTTATTAATTTCTTGGGATTATAATATTAATACATTAGGTTTATAATATTAATGCCTTAGGATTAATGTTATTCCCTTAGGTTTATTAATCCTTGGGTTTATCATATTATTTATAATATCAATTATATTACATATTATTATAATATGATAATAATTATTATCATTATTATCATAATTATAATTTGATAATAATATTTCATAAAATTATAATTATTTTTATAATATTATATTGTAATTATATATTTATAAACATCAATATTAATATCAATATCAAATCCATATAATTGATCCTATCGATGTATACTAATCACATTTAGTAATGTGGTTGTGGACGTGATTGATATATGTCTATCTACGTATAACAACCACATTTATTAATGTGGTTGATTTTCTCAATATGAAAACTAATCATGCTCAACAATGGTCAACCATGGTCCAATGTCACATTGTGACAAAGATTGTCCCAATATGAAAATAAATCATGGTCAACAATTTTTGTTTTATGGTTTATAATATTTATCTTATGGTTTATGCACCTTGGGTTCACTATATTAATCCTTTGGGTTTTTTGGTTCTTAGTATTGATCTATTTCTTTTATTAGTGCATTCAGTTTAGAATATCAATCCTAGGGTTTAATATAAATCCCTTGGGTTTATAATCCATTCAGTTTATAATATAAGTTCCTTGGGTTTATAATATTAATCATAAGGTTTATATTCCTAGGGTTTAATATTAAGAATAGGGTGGACAACATTAATCCATTAGGTTTATTAAATTATTGTTTATATTCCTAGGGTTTAATATGCAACCATGGTCTAATGTTTCATTGTGGAAAAGGTTCTCTCAATATGAAAATCAATCATGGTCAACCATGGTCAAAGACTGCATTGTGACAAAGATTCCCTCAATATGAAAATCAACCATGGTAAACCATGCTTGTTTTAGAGTTTATAATATTTATCTTAGGGTTTATATACATTGGATTTACAATACTAATCCTTTAGATTTTTGGGTTTTTAGTATTAATCCTTTACATTTATTAGTGCCTTGGCTTTATAATATAAATCCATTAGGTTTATTAACCTAAGGGTTCATATTCCTAGGGTATAATATTATTGATATGGTTTATAATTTTAATCCTAGGGTTTAATATAGGTATCTTAGGTTTATAATCCATGGGCTTTATAATATAAATTCTTTGGGTTTATAATATTAGTCATAGGGTTTATATTCCTAGGATTTAATATTAAGCCTAGGGTTTAAAATATTAATCTCATGGATTTATAATATTAATAGTGAGGTTCATGATGTTAATATTAGGGTTTAATGTTTATTTTAGGGTTTATAATAATATTTATCTTAGGGTTTATATCCCTTGGGTTTATAATAATAGTCCCTTGGGTTAAATATTATTTCGTTGGGTTTATAATCTCTTCAGTTTTTAATAATAATCCCTTGGGTTTATAATATCAAGAGTTTAACACTGTAACATTGAAATGGTACAAAAATGTATCTAGTACTACATTGTGACAAACATTGTCTCAATATGTAAATTAGTCTAATAATCATTATCGCAATGTTACCCTACATTGTAATTTATTGAATGTCACATTGTTACATTACAAAACTTGGGTTTAATAAAATGTTTATAATATTAGGGTCTTTTAACATTTGGTCTCTAATATTAAAGTTTAATATTGGTTTATAATTTGTAGTATTAGGGTTTATAATATTAATCTTAGGGTTTAATATTAATCCCTTGGGTTTAACATTATTCCCTAGGTTTTATAATCCCTTTGGATTCTTTTATCTAGGTGGCTCCATAAATGCTCATAATTTAGAAGTGGCTTTCAAAAAGCTCAAAAATCAAAGTTTCCGGATTGAAATGAAAATAGGGCCAGATCTAATATCTCTTCACAATATTTCCAATGGCGCAAAAGACACCTCAATCTGAGTTCGTATGTTAAAGTTATGGCCAATCAAAGTTTTTGTCGAACTATTTCCGTTAGAAACCACTAATGAGGCAACAATTTGGTACTTATTGATGACAAATTTCAGCGGTCGGAAAAGGTGAATTTGTCTCCTACTTAACTTTTTTGGTGAACCCTAAAAATTTAACCAGAGGTTTTTTACAATACTTTCAAATTTAATAAAATTATATATATATATATATATATATATATATATATATATATATATATATATATATATATATATATATATATCTATATCTATATCTATATCTATATCTATATCTATATCTATATCTATATCTATATCTATATCTATATCTATATCTATATCTATATATATATATATATATATATATATATATATATATATATATATATATATATATATATATATACATATACATATACATATATATATATCTTATGTTGAAAGAGGTCATCCATTCAATGACCTTACCATATGATGAGTGGTCAACTAGAGTTGAAACTGCGTCGGTCGAGTGGTAGGCCCACCCCACGTGGCGGCCCCGTATAACCGCTGCACACCATTAACAATGACCCCCAATGTTAACCATATGCCACTGAAATTTAAACAAAATAAAACTAAATTTGGGGCGGTGGGTTTTGAACCCAGCGCGCCCCCAACAATACTCAATTAAACACTAACTAACTGTAAAGCTAGCCCTATGGGCTTATTTTCCATGAAATTTATATGAGAACACTTTATTTCCATTTGACGGGATGGAAGACCGAGGCTAAGGGGAATCATACCAAGCAATAGAACCAAGTCGAAGGGGCCCACCCAAGGCACGAATTTTGAGACGGGAATATTCTGCAGAAAGATTCTCAAGGAATATTCTTTGATGTTGTGAGGAACGTTTAGATTCCTTTGTAGGGAAATTTTTGAAGGTAGCATAAGTATATGTCAACTTTATACTCATTTTTTTGCAATGAATTTGATGGTGTAATCACTTTCCTCATTTGAGTAGCAGATCCTTAGTGAACTTGTAGGGAGGAATCTTTGTGGAATCATGAGGAATAAAAAAGATTCCCTTAGGGCCAAATTTGCACAGTGATGGAATCATGCCAAGTTTATACTCAAACGAACTGGAATTTTGCCAAGAGTCTAGTGGCATGATTGGCTTTTGGATCTCAGAACCATATCTTTAGTCAACTTTCAGATAAGAATCTTTTTGGAATCATGAGGAATCTAAAAGATTCCCTTGGGACTAAATTTTCACAGTGACATAATCGTGCAAGTGTATACTCAAATGAACCAAAATTTCATCATGAGTCTAATGGCATGATCATTTTCAGCTCTAAGCAACAAATCTTCAGTCAACTTTCAGAGAGGAATCTTTGTGGAATCTCGAGGAATTTAAAAGATTCCCTAAGGGTCGATTTTTGATAGTTTCATAACTAGGCCAAATTTATACTCAAATTACTTAGTTTTTCGCAAGGAGCGCAACAATGAACTCATAATTGTCATCTGAGCAATAGAGCTATAGTCAACCAGCGAGAAGGAATCTTTGGATAATCTTCAAGATTCCCGAGGTCTAGATTTTGACAGTGTGGGGTCAAGTTTATAGTCATTTGACATTATTTCATGCCATGAATTCAATGTTGTAGTCCATTTCTTCAGCAAAGATGTGCATTTTCATGCCATCCCCAGAAGTGGAGGTATATGATGCAGTGATGCCATGTCTTTATTTTGATTTTCTAAGATGATTTTTTTGATGTTGAGATCATCGTTTACCATTATGTTGGAGGATACTCTTATGCCACTTATTGTGAGAATTATTCTCATGCTGAAGAAGGGCCCATATGAGTGAGAGTTCTGGTAGGAGAATGTCTCATGAAGAGACATGCAACTCTTGTTTAGGGATTTTATCCTTGTAATAACAAAGAATATACCATGTACATCATCATCATCTTACAAAATTTAATGAAGTGACCTCCCTACTCTTGACATTGGGCCCAAAGATGTAACCAAAACTGGGTGAACTTCGTTATCAATGTGTGTTTGTCCTTTCATTTGATGGTCATCATTATGTTTCCTCCTCTTTAAAGTATGCACATGTGTTTTTTCATACCTTTTCACGTGAAATTATGCTAACATCACAGAAGCAAAAGATCTTTGTTAATTCTAATAGCTAAGAGAATCCAAGTCAATTTTGGTATCAGAGCAATCTTCTTGCTAATGATAATTGCGAGTGTGAATGATTGAACATGCACTTAGAAAGAAAAAAAAGGATGATAGAGATCTCTACGAGGCCTTCAATAGGATGGCCAACATTGTACGTTTAACGTATTCAGATTATGAGGAGAAAATGGCAAGAGAGGAACAAGAGGAAAAAAGAGTATAGGACGATGCTCCATCTCCATTATTCATCTTCTTCAGCCTTCAAGTAGATAATGTTGAATTGAGGATACTTCTACAAGAAGAAAAGGAGGAGAAGCAGATTTGCAGCTTCAGTTACGAGCCACAGAAGAGGCCTTGGAAAAGTTGAAGCACAATGAAGGCTTAACGAAACCATCGTCACCTACTTCAGAATTGACAACTGAGGTAAACAATGTTGATTATTCTTCAGTTTCATTTTCACATGATACTATTTCTATTGGACACCTCGAGGTACCTATTTCAAGGATCGACATGAGACTCCTTACTAAGATGGGATACACTGAAGGAGAATGCTTGAAGGTAGCAGAATCTCCCAAGACATTGTTGAAACCATCGAGGAAAGAGAATGATGGGAACACATTATAATCCTCCCATGCCAGTGCATATTCTAGAGGAAGAGCTAAGGCAAGATCGCATCGCCAAGATTACACCAAGGATAGTTAAGAGAGGTATAAAAAGTCTCAGTATTCTAAAGTTCATTTTGATTACAAGAATACTGTTAATGATGAGCAGAAATCATGGCATAGAAAACCATGTAGTTTTTGTGGCTTGCATAACCACATGGTTTTCGAGTGTTGGAAGAAAGTGGCAACAAGAAAGAGGACGAGACGTGAAAGGCCTTCTCCACATCAGGGAAGGAAGAAGGTTAAGCATGTATAGAGGAAGAATATTTTTTGCAATCATTGCAACAGACGTGGACATTAAAGAGCCACATGTTGGAGGCTCCATCCAAAGCCAGATCTCAAGGACAAAGCACTGGTGCAGGAACTTGTTGGAAAAGTTGTTCAACAGGAAAATCCACTACAGGGAGATGATGACATATTCACTTTGATGAGTGAGAGATGGTTTTACTAGATATAGTAGTTTATCATGGATGCATTTTTTAAATCAGGTGTTGTGATATAATTGTAAAAGTGATGATGTGTTTTCCGTTGCTTATTGAAGCAATGATGATGCTTTTGGCCTTTATTGATAGATGGGGTATTGGTTTCTATTATGATGTACACTTGACCAAAGAGTGTGTCTTATAAACTCTTGGAAGCAATGGGGATTCTTAGGTCATGATTGGTCATATAATTGAACATGTAGTTTTAAAATATTACACTACAGGTTTGTAGAGGATGCAAGTGTCAGTTCATCACTTATGGCTTCAAAGAACAAGGGTGAACGAGAAGTAGGTGTGACCTATCAGGACACTCGTTGTGCAAAAAATGTAACACAAAAGTTTCAAATTATGTTCATGCTTTTGGAGGACCAAAATCTCCTCAGTGGGGAGGAATGATCCAGGGGGCTCTAGAAACACTCAGAATTTAGAAGTGGCTTTGGAAAAGCTCTCTCTCTCTCTCTCTCTCTATATATATATATATATATCGATGTGAAACTATAGTCAGATAAAATATCTCATCACAATATTTCCAATGGCGCAAAAAAAATCTCAATCCGAGTTCGTATGTGAAAGTTATGACCAATCAAAGTTTTGGTCAAACTAGGCACATTGATAGCCACGAACGAGGCAACAACTTTGCACTTATTAGAGATGAATTCTAGTAGTTGGAAAAGATGAATTTGTTGCCTAATTGATTTTTCTGATGACCCCTAAAAATTTGGCCAACAATTTTTGACAATATTTTCAAATTTCATAAAAATTTAAAAAGATATTTAAAAATGGGGTGGCGGGCCACCACCCCTACCACCCCCGTCCATATATATACATATATATATATATACATACACACACACACACACACACACATATATATATATATATATATATATATATATATATATATATATATACATACATACATACATACATACATACATACATACATACATACATACATACATACATACATACATACATACATACATACATACATATATATATATATATATATATATATATATATATATATATAGATATATAGATATATATATTATGCCGAAATGGGTTGGTCATTCAAAGATTTTTCCATATGATGAGGGGTTGGCAAGAGTTAAACCCACGCCAACGGACGGCCCCGTATAACCACCACACCCCATTAACAACGACCCCCAATGTTAAGCATGTGCCACTAAAATTTAAACATAATGAAACCAAAATTTGGGCGACAGATTTTGAACCCAACCTATCCTAAAAAATAATCCTTAATTAAACATGAACCAATCATAAAGCCATCCCTATGGGCTTTGAAAAATTTGTTGTCAAGTTTATATAAGAATCCTTTATTTCCATGTGACAGGATGGAAGACGAAGGCTAAGGGGAACCACACCAAGCAGTGGAACTAGCTTGGAGGGGCCCACCCTAGGCATGAATTTTGAGATGGGAATATTCTACAGGAATATTCTTTGATGTTGCGAGGAATATTTAGATTCCTTTCGAGGGAAAATTTTTAAGGTAACATAAGGATCTCAAGTTTATACTCATTTTTCTCAGTTTTCAGCAAGGAATCTTATGGTGTAATAAGTTTCCCCATTTGAATAGTAGATCTTCAGTCAACTTGTAGGTAGGAATATTTGTGGAATCATGATGAATAAAAAAGATTCCCTTGGGGCCAAATTTTTACAGTGACAGAATCATGCCAAATTTATACTCAAATGAACCATAATTTCGCCAAGAGTTTGATGGCATGATCAATTTTTGAATCTAAGTAGTAGATCTTCAGTCAAATTTTAGAGAGTAATCTTTGTGGAATCATTATGAATCCAAAATATTCCCTTGGGGACAAATCTTCACAGTGACATAATCATGCTAAGATTATACTCAAACAAACCAGAATTTCGCCAATAGCTTGATGGCATGATAAGATTTTGGATCTGAGCAGCATATCCTCAGTCAAATTGCAGATAGGAATCCTTGTGGAATTATGAGGAATCTAAAAGATTCCATAAGGGTCGATTTTTTATAGTTTTAGAACCAGGGCAACTTTGTATTGAAATTACTCAGTTTTTCACAAGGAGCATTGTGGTTAAATCAGAATTGCCATATGGGAAGGAGAACTTCAGTCAATTCATGAGAAGGAATATTTGGGGAATCATCAAGATTCCAGAGGGTCCAAATTTTGATGGTGTCAGAAAGGGGTCAAGTTTACAGGAATTCGACATGATTTCGTGCCGCAAATTCAATGGTGTCATTCACTTATTTTAAAAAGATGTGAATTTTTAGGCCATCTGGGGAAGTGGAGGTATATGATGTAGTGATTCCATGTCTTTCTTTCGATTTGTTGAGATAATGTTTTTGATGTTGAGATCCTTGTTTACCATTCTGCTGGAGGATACTCGTGTGCCACTTGATGTGAGAATTAGATATCTTGTAATGTTGAAGGAGGGCCCATATGAGTGACAGTTCATGTAGGAGGACATCTCATGGAAAGACATTCCACTCTTGTTGAGAGAGTTTATCCTTGTAATGACAAAGAATATACCATGTACATCATCGTCATCTTGCAACATTTAATGAAGCGACCTACCCACTCTTGACACCGGGCTCAGAGATGTAACCCACATTGGGTGAAATTTGTTATCAATGTGTGTGTGTCCTTTGATTTGAAGGTCGTCATTATGTTTCCTCTTCTTTAAACTATGCACATGTTTTTTTCATACTCTTTCACATGTAATTCTACTAACATCACAGAAGCAAAAGATATTGGTTAATTCTGGTAGCTGAGAGAATCTAGATCATTTTTAGTATTAATCCTTTGGGTTTATTAGTCCCTTGAGTTTATAATATCAATGGTTTAATACTGTAACATTGGAATGGTACAAAAATTTATCCAAAATTAAATTGTGACAAACATTGTCTCGATATGAAAATAAATCTAACAATCATTGTCACAATGTTACATTACATTGTAATTTATTCAATGTTGCATTGTTAAATTACAAATTTTTGGTTTAATACAAGGTTTATAATATTAGGGTTTTAATATTTTGTTTATAATATTAAAGTTTAATATTGGGTGTAAAATTTGTAGTATTAAGGTTTGTAATATTAATATTAGGGTTTAATATCAATCCCTTGGGTTTTTAATATTAATTCCTTGGGTTTATTAATCCCTTAAGTTTATAATAGAAATCTATTACGTTTATTAATTCCTTGGATTTATAGTATTAATCTCTTGGGTTTATAATATTAATCCTAAGGTTTATAATATTAATCTTAGGGCTTATATTCCTAGCGTTTAATAAATCATAGGGTCTAATGTTATTCCCTTGGGTTTATAATCCCTCGGGTTTTTAATATTGGTCCAATGGGTTTATTAATCTCTTGGATTTATAATATTGATCCTATTGTTTATATTCCTAGGGTTTAATATTAAGCACATGGTTTATAATATTAATCTTAGGGTTTAATATTAATCGGTTGGGTTTATAATATTAATAACTTGGGTTTGTTAATCATAGTGTTTATGTTCCTAGGATTTAATATTAATCCTAGGGTTTAATGTTATTCCCTTGGGACATGTATTCCAATTTGAATGTTGGGAAAAATATCCTAATGGGTGTTCATTTTGGTTTTTTATGGCTAAGGAAATTGGCAAAGGCATTGGAAAAGGATTTGAAAAGGAAAAGAGGCATTAATTGAAATTGATTTATTAAAATAAATAAAATAGGAGAAAAGGAAGGTGAAAGGTCACATGTTGCATGTGAGGAGGAAATTGAAGGAAAAATAAGGAAAATGAAGAAAACACAAGCCTCAATAATAAAAAGGTTCCTGAGGATCAATTCACAACCTTTTTTCATTTTTATCTTAGAGCTCTCTCTCTATTCTCTCTCTCTCATACTCTTGCACACTTAGAGAATTATTGGACCACTTTGACATTGCAAAAAGGAAGGAAAATAAAGGACAAGAAAGAAAAGGAAAGCAAGGATCAAGCAAGCAAGAGTTGGATCAAGTAGCTACAATGAGATTACTTTTAGGTATTGAGTTGCATGTATGATTTCCATGCTAGTTTTGGCATGCATGGTACATGCATGTGTGTATTTGGTTCTATTACTCTCATTGTCATGGATTTTTCTAGGTGTGATAGTTGTTTCAACCTTTCCTTTCCATTTCCAGATAGCCATGGTGTGATGGGGTTTTTTCATTTAGTTGAGCTTTGGATTATCATATGGCTTTGGAACTGGGTGAGATGGTCTTAGGAAAATTTATAAGGGCATAGGAATCCCTTGACCAGTAACGGTAGGATTGTTGTAAAGCCTGAGCATGAAGGCATAAGAAATAGTCAAGGTATTGGTGAAGAAATACGGAGTTATCCAAGATTGTTTAGGGCCTTGTGATCCCTTGACTAGCTTCGGCAGGATTGTGGTAAAGCCTGGAAGTCTATGTTTTTTTGTTTGGGCCTAGGAATCCCTTGATCAGTAATGGTGGGATTATGGTTAAGCCTGATTATGTAGGTGCTTGTTTCGGGCCTAGTAATCCCTTTTTACCAGTTTTAGCAGGATCGTAGTAAAGCCTGAGAAAGCCCTAGTTGTTTTGTTGTGAGTCGCACATTCATGGAATATGGAATGGGGGTGATTGAATGAAAGAAATATTTTGTTCAAACAAATCTATGGTTGGTTGGTACATGGAAGTCCATGACTTGGTTGACTTTTACATATGTTAATAAGAGACCTATCCACTTGTATTTCATGAGTATTTATACTTGTTGTTATGTGGCTTTGATGATTGTTCTATCATTGTTATTATGCTAGTTATATGCTAGTTATAAGCATGGTTTTATGACAGATTCTAGTTATGGCTCTTATCATGTTTTAATTGATAAATGATTGGTTATTGAGTGCATGATCTAATATATGTTATTGCAACTATTATGAGAGGGAATTATACCTTCTTGATGATCTTTAGATAAGTATGAGACCTCTATGTTCATATATGCATTTATGATCTGTAGATTACATGTTCACAATGTGTTTGATGAAAGGTATGTCATGGATAGGCTTGGTTAGATTAGGTTATTAAATAAGTTTTTCATTAATGGATTTTTCCTTATGTCATTCATCATTATGGAAACTTCTATCAAGTTTTGGTAAGAGGTTTGGATACTAGCCATTAAAAAGTGGCTTAGATTTCAGGGTCACATGCTCAAAACTAGGAAATCTAGATTGCATTTGCTAGGAGGAAGGGTTATCCATGTGACTAGAGGGTCATAGCCACTGGATTTCCTTGTTATTCAATTGGCTAGGAGTCCATATCACTAAAAAGGAAAGTTAGCTCAGGGTTTGGGCACCTAGAGTGGTTGTTTAGTTCTTGTGGGTCCTATAGCTCCTGAGGAAGGTTAGTAAGGTTTCATCTTGTCGACTCCATTTCCTTAATGAGATCTAGGAGGTTGAATAATATCATAGTAGCCCTCATCTCATGTTTACCCTGGCAAGCCTATGAAAGTGGGTAGATATGGTATGGGTGGTTACAAGGTGGTATCGTAACATGGTTCAATACTTAGACTACATGGGAAGAATGTGTTTGTCATGCATACATGTCAGTTGTCTATGTGGTTGTTATGCATGCATTATCATGGTTATGGTTTTTGTGCATGAGGTCATGGTATGCATTTGGTATTGTCATGCATGAGGTGAATATATTGATGTGATTGTGATTATACATGTATCATGCTAATCTGGACTAATTTTGCAGACAAGATAGCCTCCCTTAAACTTCACTAAGGTATGTTTATTATGTTTGTATTTAGTTTATTTGACATGATATGTTTGGAGGAAGAAGAAGATCAAATATGCTTAGAAAAATGGTGGATTACAGTTCATGAGACTCCCTTTATAGATCATATGAGTAGTCGAGAGATGAGTACTCTATATATATAGCAGATACATTGAGAAGATTGAAGGTAGAGATAAGAAGTTGCAAAGAAGATAATGGTAGAATCATTTAGTGACAGGAGAGACTTGCCAGGGCATAGGAGAAACAAGAAAGGGTCAATGTAATCAAACTTCAAGACTTATTAGATTTACAGATACATGGACAACCACGGATCAGTTATGGACAGGAGGACATTACTAATGGAGCATATGGTAGGAGATATCATGGTGGACATAGGTTAGACATGGATGACACAGTCAGAGGTGGTAAGTTCTTGGATATAGCTAATAGGAGAGGCAGTGGACATGGGTTCTACTCTAGTTCTAGTTTGGAAAGGTATCATGGTTATCATTGCTATCATCCTTATAAGAGGAGTGACATGGGATATTTTTTGGATGAGTTCAAGAAAGGAAATCCACCTACATTTGATGGAGAGTTGAAGAAATTGGAAGATGTAGAGGCATGGTTTCTTGGGATGAAGAAGTTTTCTGAGTTGCATTATTACACAGAGAACATGAAAGTCAGGATATTTATTTTTAGTCTCAAAGGGAGGAAGACATTTGGTCGGAATATTTGAAGCAATTCAGAGACATTAGGATATAGGAGTTGAGTTGGTATGAATTCAAGAGACTTTCCAGGAAGAAGTACTTGTGAGAGAGGTACTATGATGGTAAAGCCAAGGAGTTCTATGAGCTAAAGATGTCATCCATGAAAAATGAGGAGTACATAACTAAGTTCTTAGAGTTATTGAGGTATGTACCGTATATTAAGGATGAGAAAGTCAAAGTTTAGAGATTTGTCAGTGGATTACAGTTAGCATTTAAGGATTGGATTGAGTATGATGAGCCTTGATCACTCGAAGAAGTAATTGGGAAGTTGAAGCATTGTTATGAAAAATAAAAGTGTAAGATTGAGTCTAAGCAAGGTTGGAAACAAAATGATAAGATTAATGGTAAATGGACATCGAGGTGAACAAGAACCTAGGATGCAGGTGATAAAGAGAATGTTATTCCTTACAAGAAGTTTAATGCAGTTGAGGAGGGACATGGGTCTCAGCCTGGAGAGCAGACAAATCGAGGTGATGGTAGGAGAAATTTGCAGTGTGGATATGTGCCAATGAGCATCTCAAGAAGTATTATCAGTCGTATTAGGGCGATAGGCCTCATATCTATAGTACTTAGGAGGAACAAAAAATTGGGGATGTTGGACAGAGCTTTAATCCTTGGATCTATGCAAAATTAGATAACGGGCAGGCAGGTCATTAGGAATTTATTATCGAGACGGATTGTAAGCTTTGTAATCAAGTTGTTTCTATTTTTATTGACCTTGGATCTCATCATAGTTATGTTAACGATTACCTGGTGGATAAGTGTGGTTTGAGAAAAGAATTGCATGCATATACTTCATTAGTGAAATTGGATATAGGTACTAAGAAAATAATTCATCATTGGGTAAGATCTTGTGCATTTGAGTTGAATGGTATGCCTACATCAACACATATGAATGTACTTCCATTGGGATCTTAGAGTATTCTTCTGGGTATGGATTGGTTGTATCTTCATAGGACTAAGGTGGATTGTTATGAGAAGGTTGTTGAGTGCTTGGATGACAATGGAGAACATAGAATATTACAGGGTAAGAGGAAGGAAACATTAGTTAGAATGGTTACAACTATGTAGGAAATGCACAATCACAAGAAAGGGTGTGTATTATTTTTAGTGCATATTTCTAGTGATAAAGGTAAGACTATTGAGAATGCAGAAATATTCAACAAGTATCCAGTCTTGTAGTAGTTTCAAGATGTATTTCTCGTAGAAATTTTAGAGTTTCTGCCTCATAGGGAAGTGGACTTTTATATTGATTTTATACCAATAGCAACACCAACATCAAAGGTATTGTACAAGATGAGCACACCATAGTTAGTGGAATTGATATTGCAGGTGAAGGAAATGCTTGAGAAGGGATACATCAGGCCAAGTGTGTCATCTTGGGGTGTATCAGTATTGTCTGAGAAGAAGGATGGTACTCCCAGGTTGCGTATTGATTATAGGAAATTGAACAAGGTGATGATTAAGAATAGGTACCCATTGACGAGAATCGCTGACTTGTTTGATTAGTTGAAGGGAGTAGTAGTGCTCTTGAAGATTGATTTGAGATCAAGATATCATCAAGTACACATAACAAAGGAAGACATATGCAAGACTAAGTTCTGGACCAGGTATGAGAATTATGAGTTTTTTTGTGGTTCCTTTTGGTTTGACTGATGCTCCAATTATTTTCATGTGTTTGATGAATTGTGTGCTTCATCCTTATCTGGACAAGTTTGTGATTGTATTCATTGATGATATATTGATATATTCTAAGAATGCAGAAGAAGATGTTGAACACTTAGGAGAGGCATTGAGATTTCTAAGAGAGCATTAGTTGTATGTCAGGCTTAGTAAATGAATTTTCTTTCAAACATAGGTACATTACTTGTGGCATGTGGTTTCCAAGTAAGGTATAGCAGTGGATCTGGAAAATATCAAAGCTATCATGGAATGGGCAGCTCCTAGGAATGTGGATGATGTTAGATCATTCTTGGGGTTAGTAGATTACTACAGGAGGTTCATTAGGAAATTATCATGGATTTCCTATCCTATTACACCATTGTAGAGAAATGGAAAGAAATTTGAATGGATAGAGGAATGTGAAAAAAGTTTCGATTAGTTGAAGTAGTTGTTGACAAATGCTCCAGTTCTCAAGATTACAGATCCAAATAAAGGGTTCGTGGTGTGTATAAATGCTTGCAAGATATGACTTGGTGGAGTTTTGATGTAGGAGGGACAAGTGATATGCTATGAATCAAGGAAACTAAATGAGCACGAGTAGAAATATGTGACACATCATCTTGAGTTGGCAGTCATCATTCATGCATTGAAGATGTTAAGGAAGTATCTTCTTGCCAGGAGGTTTCTATTGAAGAGTGATCACGGGGGGCTGAGATAATTTTTTAACCAATCAAATTTGAATATCAAGAAATATAGATGGTTGGCAATGCTTAGTGAGTTTGACTTCAAGATCACGTACATTAATGGTAACGAGAATAGGGTTGCTGATGCTCTTAGCAAAATAGTGCAAGTACATAACATAGCATCTACGAGTTCATATGGGATAGATTTATAGGATCATATCTTATAGTTAGGACAATAGGATGACAGGTACAGGGAGCTTAGGAATAGGTTACAGAAGTAGGGTGTAGGTGATCAGGATGTGGACTATCATCTCACAGAAGATGGTTTGGTGAGATTTTAGGGATAAGATCTATGTGCTAGACAACAATGAGATCAAGAATCTTATCTTGTGATAATTTCATGTTAAGTCATACTTAGATCTTCCAGGATATCAATAGACATTAACAATGGTTAATAGTTTCTATCGCTGGCCAAATATGAAGAAAGAGGTAGCTGAGTTCATCGTTAGGTGTTTGGACTATCAAAAAATAAAAGGAGAGTGTAATCATCTATGTGGTTTACTGCAACGGATTTGGATTCCGGAATGGAAATGGGAGGTCATTTCCATGGATTTCATTACAGTTTTTCTGAGGACATCTAGACAACATGATTCCATCATGGTTGTGGTTGACAGGTTGACAAAGGTAGCTCACTTCATAATAGTTAAGTCTACTTATTCAGCTAGTGAGGTAGAACAAGTATTCATCAGGGATATAGTGAGATTTCATGGTATTCATAAGAAGATTATATCTAACATATATTCCAAGTTCACTTCTAGGTTTTGGAGTGAGTTATTTGCAGGTTTGGGTACATAGTTGGCCTTCAGTACAACTTATCATCTACAAACATGTGGACAGGCAAAGAGGGTCAATAGGATTCTGAAGGTGGGAATATATGTTATGCATCAGTAGCACATTTGGGAGGAGTATATTCCACTTGTTGAGTTTTCTTACAACAATGGGTATTAGGAGTCACTAAGGATGAGATTGTCTAAGGCACTTTATGGGTAGAGTTGTACCACTTCCATCAGCTAGAGTGATCTAGTGAACAGGGTCTTGATAGGACTGGACATGTTGGAAGAAATGGACCAGGAAATGCAGGTTATTAGGAAGAATATAAATGCAACACAAGATAGACATAAGAGTTATGAATATTAGCACATGGAAATTAAGGATCTTTAGGCTAGGGAAAATGTTTACTTGCACATTAATCTAAAAAATATCTCCTTGAGGATTGGATCATGTGTGAAGTTGGCGCCTTGGTATTATAGGCCTTTTGAGGTATTTGAGAGGATTATACTAGTGGCCTATAGACTTGCACTACCTTCAATAGTGAAATTCCATGATGTTTGCCATGTTTCATTACTTAAAATATATTTGAAATATGTTGATTATGTGAATGATTGGTTTGCATTGTAGATGGAGCGAGAAGGATAATTCTAGCCAAAACATCAGTGCATTTTGCAACAGAAACAACTCATGCTCTGGAATAAATAAATCGAGTAAGTTAAAGTGTATTGGAAGCAATTTGGGCTTGATGAAGTTACTTGGGAGATGGTTCATCACATGTGGGCTATGTATCCTTCATTGGTTTCTGGTTGAGGAAAAGGAGTTTTGGTATATGTACATATTTATGTTGGCTTTTATTGTAAATATCACAATGAGATGTGTTATAAAGATCTAATAGGTGTTATGGATTTCATGGTGTTGGGAAAAACACTGGGGGGGGTGGTGAATCCTTATTTTCAAATCATTAAACTTTTCAAATTCATATCCTGATATTTGTATGCAACTTTACTGAAGGGAACCTGTGTGTGTATGTGATTGTTATTAAGACAACTAGTGTATATTTAGTAAACTTACTTTTCATTTAATTCATCTTCTATTTATCTTGGGCCAATGCATCAGTACTTCATTAAACATTAAATATATAATAACCATGAGCAGTAAGAAAAAAATAAACCATCACACATAAGAAATACACACATGAACACCAAGATTTAAGGTGGAAACCCAATGTGGGAAAAAACCACTTGTTGTTGTCATCTCTGTCTTATTTTTATTATAAATAAAATCTCTTACAATATTGTACTGGTGCATACTCATAGCAGTACATAGACGCCCCCCTGCAGAACGCTACAACCTTCACTCGTTATCCAGCTCCTACTGGAAGAGAGCTCCAACCCCCTGAATCGTGTACTAGCGTAAACTCATACCAGTATGTAGGCACCCACCTACCTAAGGCTACAACCTTCGCTCATTCTCCAGCTCCTACTGGAAGGGAGATCCAACCCCCTAATTTGATTTAGCAGCTACCACTTGAAGGAAGGTTCAAATCCCTCAATGAAGGTTTCAACCTTCAATACCTTCAGGGACTATGTTTCATAAAATTTCATTGATTTGTATATGAACCTGCTTGAGGTT
Organism: Pinus tabuliformis; assembly: GCA_031772625.1. Classification (NCBI taxonomy): domain Eukaryota; kingdom Viridiplantae; phylum Streptophyta; class Pinopsida; order Pinales; family Pinaceae; genus Pinus; species Pinus tabuliformis. The sequence continues at coordinate 55,460,344 of CM062804.1, forward strand.
TATGTATATTGCAAGTGATTAATTTAAGTTTCGAGGCTCTTATGTTAAATTTATAAACACATAAAAATGAATTTAAACTTTAAAAATTGTAGAATATTGCAGAAAATACCACCATAATAGTAAACACAAAACAATAAGTGATGAAGGAGTTCACCCCTCCTGGGCTACATCTCCTAGTCCAAGTTCCAATGCTTAGGCATATATCATTATGATCATAAAAATAGTGACTACATTGAGTTATGGTGCTCAAATGGCTTCAATAATAGCTCCAATGGTTTCAGAGCTATAAAAAACCCATGTCTAGCTTCTTTCTTCTCCCAAAAAGACCAAAAATTGAGAAAGTTATGATCTTTCCAAGTTATGGTGCTAGTCGACCTACAAATTCGCCAAGTCTGGATAGCCATTCTATAAATCCGCCTATTTTTCCACTAACTAGGTGACAAATTAGTGACCCTCTAGTGAAACTTGTGGGATCATTAATTTTCCTAATGATCCCTACATGCGCGTCGGTGGTCCCCTCCAGAGGGTTTGGCCCCCTCCGGAGAGTTTGGCCCCCTCTAGCTACACGAATGGTTCCATCTCTGTGGTCGTATGGAAAATGTTTAAGGTTGGGGGGTTGGTGCTAAGCCAAAGTCCTTGGTCTCGCCCCTTGTCCGTATGGGTGTGGTAATTGGTGCTGGGGCTAGTCCTTGGCCCTTACCCAAGTGTTTGCGCAACGCATTGTTTAAATGAATAATTCAGGTGGCCTTTAAGTAGGGACCAGCCATGGCTTAATGACATCGATAATACTTTGTTGGAATGAGTTGCAAGGCATGATTCTTGTGGAGTTATATCTGACCTACCAACAATTTTTTAGTGGCCATCGAGGTGCCACATGGCAACGTCTAGTTGGGCCATGTAGCGACCATGGGTTGGTCCACTCAACAACAGCTCCACCCAATCACATTCAACCTAGTGAGCGTCACCAATGCCTACCATGGGCTGAGTTGTCATTGGCCCTGTAAAGTACATTCATACTTTCATAGTCAGTAGGCCCAGTCAACTCTACGGACTACTGACTGGGCATCCTATACAATTTTGCCAAAATTTACCTATTTAGGAAATCAGTTAGAACTCGTTTCCAGGAGCATATGACATTCGTTTTCTGCGAAACAAGTTGCACCGGATTCAAGTTGTTGAGATCTATCCATCTGTTCAATTTTTGAGCCATTCCAAAAAATTTCATTTTTGAGCATATTTTTATCCAACGGATCACTCCTTCCCATGGGAAGCTTTTGAACCCCAAAATATCTTTATTACTGAACAATTAGATGAGGGTACAATCCCTCACCCTTCTAGTCTCAACCCACCGGAATTTGTCTAAATTCAACAATTAGATATTTTCATGAAAACTAATATTTTTCCTTGATTCCGGAGACTCTATCTTGCTATTGTAGATATCATCTTGCTACAATTTCTCAGAATTTGCAGAGAAGAAAACTGTCCTTGAAGGAACAAACATGTTTCCTCCTCGATCATCAATCAAAGGAAACTTAAACAACTTAAAATCCTTCTCACCTCAAACATTGTCAACATGACAATATTTAGCTTGTCCTGCTTTGTACTTAGCTCGACTCTTGACCAAGAGTTTTCACTAATTCCATGAAGCATTTGAAACCCCCAAGAAGGACTTGTGGAACCTATGCCTTATTTTTCAAATTTATTTAGCACTTTCTCTTTGACCTTTGCACTCTTTAGCACTGACATCTTGTTCCCATCATTGTTCAACAATGATGTATGTTGCTGCAATTTTTCCTCTTCTTGTTTACCACTTTTAGGAGGCAACATATTAGATCCTTGAAAAAATCATCACAACCATTAGAAACATAAATGAAATCAGGTTTTAAATTTTATGTATCTCCTTGAAAGGCCTCATTCACAGCATCCTTATGTTTGAACATTAACAAAGCAAAATTTCAACCAGCATTCATAATTCTCTTCATTTGTCTGGCATGCATAAGAGAAAAACTCATCTTCTTACGATGCGCTCTAACTATGTACTCACTCTCATTATTGAATAAGTGTTACTTATTCTCATGGAGATGAAAAATGTCTCTCCTATCATAAAGATATGGGCTTCCGAAAACAATACCTCAAATCTCAAGCAGAACTACATCAAGTTCAACTTTATCAAGAAAGTTTGTAGTGATTACAAATCTAAGGATGCACTTCCTTGTCACTTGCAAATTTTCATTCTTACATATCCAGCCTAAAGGATAAGGTCTTGGATGTGGAATGGTTTCTAGATTTAACTTCTTGACTAAGTCTTCATAAATCAAATTTACTTGAGAACCACTATCAAATAGTGTGTTAATGTTTGTATGCTTTGAAACAACTCTAATGTGGAAAATTTCAATTCTTGTTTCATCATCTTGAGTATCATTGGAACAACTTAAATAACTAGTGCTTTTTATGTTATTACCTTCCAAACCCATCACTGTAATCTTGGTTTCATCTCTTGAATCAGAACCTAAGTAATGTTCTATAACTGTAGCTGTTTTCTCCTCTAGATGAAGCTTCCAACAATGGTCATCACCATGGACATCTTTCAAACATTGTTTTTATGAGTTTTACTTTTTCCATTTTAATAGAAGCATTATTCTTCCCTTTTCCCCTAAACTTCCCCTTTCCTTTTTCTCCATACTCAAGGGAACTCTGACTTTTCTCATTTGAAATATTTTTCCCTTTTGCTTCTAGATGTGTGGCTTGAACACAAACCTCATTTAAATTTGTGGTATTGAACATGAGAATAGTATGCCTTATATAACCAAGTAAGCCTCCAACATATTTTAACAAAGTGTCGTGGGACGACAAATCTGCACGCAATACTAGTGCTCTTCTCCTAAATTGTTGAGTATAGTTTTGAACACTTTGCCCTTTTTATTGCCTAAAATTCTGCCAATCCATAATAGTCTTCTACATATAAGCTAATGGATAAAGTTGTCTTCTTAATGAAACAATAAAATCAATCCAAGAGGTTGAGACCTTAAACATATATTTCATTAAATATGGAATTAAATAGTGGATTTAGAATTTCAAAATAACCAAAAAACTCAATTCTAGTGATGTCCTTGTAATAAAAAGTTTCCAATTTTAATGGAATATGTGTTCTTACCATGATTTTTCATATCCTCTTGTGTTTTGGCTTCCCACCAAATCAGTGTTGCACTCTCCAACCTTAATGAAGTGAGCTAAATATTTGTTTCATCATCCTCAATGTTTTATATCATGTCATATACTTCAAGTTGATGAACCCAATTATCTATTCTTTCAGCATTAACTTCACCATTCTACATAGGCAATTTGAATTTAATATCAAGTTTCAACAAGGGAGTTTTACCATGTCCATTTAGAGTATGTGGAGGTGTTTGAGTAAGGCTCGTTGTCAAAGAGGATGAAGATGAAGGTGAGAATGGAGGTGAAGATGATGGTGGAGAATTTGGTGGTTTATCTCCATTCCCTTTTTTAGGCTTGTCCTCATCTCCTCCTTTTCCTCCTAAAGAACCTTCTCCTTTTGAAGGCTTGGAGCTCTCTCCCCACAATATTGTGGTTGTCTTCATAGAGAACTTTCACCATATGAGTCATGTCAAAGAATGATTTTCTCAAAGCCTTCTCATCCTATGACATATTATCAGGCCCTTGTCACACGGAATCTGTCAAGGGTGCGGACACGACTGACCTTCCTAGAAGTCTAAGACATTCTAATGACAAACAAGACAAAATGGAATGATCTTTCTCTAAATACACCTTTTACAACATGAAAACTACAAGTGTTTAGGCTTACCTTATTCCAAAACGCTGTTGTTGAAGTCCGTTCTTGACGATCCGGATGAGCTCCTCCTTCAAGTCAATTCCTGCAACCACAAACAATCAAACAATTACCAAGCACTTGCATTTCATATAATAAAAAATATATTCAACATGCAGACCAAGGAACACATGAAATAACTCATTAACACAAGCTATTGAGAAAAATAAACCAGTTTGTATTAATAACGAAACAAAGAAACTCTTACAACCTGGCCTTGGTGTTGTGCAAGTTCCTCCCAGGGTCCATCAAGGGTTTTCCTCTACTTTGACAAAGCTCACCCTCTCCCAAGTAGAATCAAGTGAAGACAATCTCTCCTCACAAAGGCTCTAATGGAAGACCTAAATCCTGCAGCATTTACCCAAAGAAAATGTATAGCTCCAACCTCTTCTCCTTCTGGCTCAATGCCTTCATTTATAGTGCTGTAAAGAGGTTATTCAGGTCCACTATCAATGGGATCATCCCCCTCTATGGGTGGGATAGCTCCCTTATTGATGGGATAAGTTCCCCCTTAATAGAGATACATGAACCAACTGGAGGCGCATCCATTTCATCAAACCGACCTCTAGAATGTTCTAGAAGTAACCACAAGTAACTTTTTCAAGATAAAACTCGCGCATTTTGCCTTTTACAGAGGGACGCACCTGTCCCTTAACATACAGAGCGTCCATGGACGCATATTTTGTGAACATGGTCAGCGTCCCCGCAGGTAAGGCTAGAGAGAACCTGCGACCCCAGAGATAAACATGATTTTTACAAGACTTTCTCTCTTCTTTGAGTTTGAGATGGATAACAGAGGCATGAGACTTGCCTAAGAGGGTAGCATGACTTGTTGATTGGAGCCATACTAACTGTAAGTAGTCAAGGTGACATTTTTTAGTGTAACAGATTGCCCCCTAAAGTGCGAAGCCTGGAATAGAATAGGGTTTTGTAATTCTAGGAAGGGTGAAGCGCTTTATCATTTCAAGGATTGCCTTGTGGATGGCCTGGTTGGAACCTGCAATTTTCAACACAAAATACATGGATAAGATTATATCATCACTGAGGTAGGCATTCCCATACTCAGATTCAAAACTTTAACTAATGGACTAACTACTCTGATACAGGAATGATCTTGCAGTACATCATTTTTATAGACTTTTGTAGACACAGTATGGACGCAGCCATCTGTTTATGATTAGTCTACATAGATAATGAATACAAAACTCCTCGCAGCCTGGATGGTAGAAACTAGATCCAGGGTCTTCACTTCTACTTCCCGAATTGGTACGATTCTAGCCATGTGATTAAATGATTCGATGTCGAACATGGTAGAAACCACTTGATTACCAGTCAATGATGTAAACTGTTAACAAGCGTGAGAGAAACCACCAGTAATGTCAATGGTTCTCAAAGTACCAAGCACAACCCGTGAAATGTGAATAGATGTTTTGATGTCGAACACTTCACGGAATCCTCTGATCGAAAGTCAATGATGTAAACTGACGTCAAAGGCGAGAAACCTGCCATTGATGCATGCAGACTTCAAGGTACTGTCGATTCCTAAGTCATCTTTCTAGATAATGTGTCGATGTCGATAGAAAGCGACCCGTTGCAGGCAAGCCTGCAACACGAAATCATTGTTCAAGTTGAAGAAATGTTGCTGTAAGGACTGACTCAGGGATGGTCAATGGATGACAAGTATTTTGCAGATGAAAGTTTTGCTTGCAGACCTCTTGAACACATAACGACACAACAGATGGTTTGGTGACGAATAACTCAAAGTTGATCCCTGAACCCGGTTAAAGATTTTCAAAGTGATTTAGTCAACTGTGAGGTAAAAGATTTCCCAACCCAGGTGAATGAAAAGTGTCGTGTTCAAGAGCGGTAATAAAGTTTCTTCTGAGGCAAAAGGTGACAAATAGGTTCATTCTTCTCTTTTTTCCCCCACCATTTCTGGCAAGTACCCTTTATTTTTAACAAGCTTGAGGAGGATAACATATGCTTGATTATAAGCTCATCCTTCGGACGAGTCCAACCTAGTTTAAATGCGAACCCTAGGAAGGAGTGGTTCGTTCCTGTTTGTAATTGAACAGGTCCTTTACTGTAAAAGTTTAACGAGCCCAGTATAGGAGAAACTCGGCGTTTTTCAATTTTAGAGAGTCTGAAAAACTTAAGGAAACTCCACGTTGAACTTTTTCGTATATTTGTGTCCCTCAAGCCCGAAAAAGTATAAAATAATACCTGGGGGAACCGCTTGATCTTGCGACCAAGGAGTACTTTCATAATAGTATCGTTGACCTGAAAAGTAAAAAGCGATCAAAGACACGTCGTTTTATTTCCTTATCGAGTTTGAAACGACAAAAACCCGGCAATCTTTTCCTGATTTTACGGTCAGAAAAGAGCTAAAAAGGGGACCGTCTTTTAATTCCGTTTTAACGAGTGAAAAAGAAACACTCGGCGATCTTTTCATGTTTTAGGAGTCAGAAAAGGGCTTAAAAGATGACTCTGAAATTTTGTTTGTGAAAAATTATAATTTCCCTTGAAATCCCTTCGTCCTGCACAAAAGCGACACATTACTCATACCTGTTTAAAATAGGCAAAAATACATTTGAAAACATCTTTTCATGGTAAAAAATGAACTAATTCATCCAAAAAACCTATAAAAAGACCTTTTACCATGTCATTTTTACCGTTTCACTGTTGAGGTTGAAAAAGGAGCTTTTGACAAGAAACTTCCCGTGGTTGCTGCGGAAAATCTGACCGTCGGAATCGAACGCCGCTTCACCGAGGTATTTTACACATCCCACTCTTCATTTTTATCCGTTTAGTTTTTTGTTTTTGGTCTCTGTTTCATTTTTTGGGGGGGTTTTGGGTTCAAAATGCGCCCCTCGGCGGACGCAGGTGCCCTTCGGGTGAGCCTCTCCCAAGCAGAATTTACCCAAAGAAAATGTATAGCTCCAACCTCTTCTCCTTCTGGCTCAATGCCTTCATTTATAGTGCTGTAAAGAGGTTATTCAGGTCCACTATCAATGGGATCATCCCCCTCTATGGGTGGGATAGCTCCCTTATTGATGGGATAAGTTCCCCCTTAATAGAGATACATGAACCAACTGGAGGCGCATCCATTTCATCAAACCGACCTCTAGAATGTTCTAGAAGTAACCACAAGTAACTTTTTCAAGATAAAACTCGCGCATTTTGCCTTTTACAGAGGGACGCACCTGTCCCTTAACATACAGAGCGTCCATGGACGCATATTTTGTGAACATGGTCAGCGTCCCCGCAGGTAAGGCTAGAGAGAACCTGCGACCCCAGAGATAAACATGATTTTTACAAGACTTTCTCTCTTCTTTGAGTTTGAGATGGATAACAGAGGCATGAGACTTGCCTAAGAGGGTAGCATGACTTGTTGATTGGAGCCATACTAACTGTAAGTAGTCAAGGTGACATTTTTTAGTGTAACAGATTGCCCCCTAAAGTGCGAAGCCTGGAATAGAATAGGGTTTTGTAATTCTAGGAAGGGTGAAGCGCTTTATCATTTCAAGGATTGCCTTGTGGATGGCCTGGTTGGAACCTGCAATTTTCAACACAAAATACATGGATAAGATTATATCATCACTGAGGTAGGCATTCCCATACTCAGATTCAAAACTTTAACTAATGGACTAACTATTCTGATACAGGAATGATCTTGCAGTACATCATTTTTATAGACTTTTGTAGACACAGTATGGACGCAGCCATCTGTTTATGATTAGTCTACATAGATAATGAATACAAAACTCCTCGCAGCCTGGATGGTAGAAACTAGATCCAGGGTCTTCACTTCTACTTCCCGAATTGGTACGATTCTAGCCATGTGATTAAATGATTCGATGTCGAACATGGTAGAAACCACTTGATTACCAGTCAATGATGTAAACTGTTAACAAGCGTGAGAGAAACCACCAGTAATGTCAATGGTTCTCAAAGTACCAAGCACAACCCGTGAAATGTGAATAGATGTTTTGATGTCGAACACTTCACGGAATCCTCTGATCGAAAGTCAATGATGTAAACTGACGTCAAAGGCGAGAAACCTGCCATTGATGCATGCAGACTTCAAGGTACTGTCGATTCCTAAGTCATCTTTCTAGATAATGTGTCGATGTCGATAGAAAGCGACCCGTTGCAGGCAAGCCTGCAACACGAAATCATTGTTCAAGTTGAAGAAATGTTGCTGTAAGGACTGACTCAGGGATGGTCAATGGATGACAAGTATTTTGCAGATGAAAGTTTTGCTTGCAGACCTCTTGAACACATAACGACACAACAGATGGTTTGGTGACGAATAACTCAAAGTTGATCCCTGAACCCGGTTAAAGATTTTCAAAGTGATTTAGTCAACTGTGAGGTAAAAGATTTCCCAACCCAGGTGAATGAAAAGTGTCGTGTTCAAGAGCGGTAATAAAGTTTCTTCTGAGGCAAAAGGTGACAAATAGGTTCATTCTTCTCTTTTTTCCCCCACCATTTCTGGCAAGTACCTCTTTATTTTTAACAAGCTTGAGGAGGATAACATATGCTTGATTATAAGCTCATCCTTCGGACGAGTCCAACCTAGTTTAAATGCGAACCCTAGGAAGGAGTGGTTCGTTCCTGTTTGTAATTGAACAGGTCCTTTACTGTAAAAGTTTAACGAGCCCAGTATAGGAGAAACTCGGCGTTTTTCAATTTTAGAGAGTCTGAAAAACTTAAGGAAACTCCACGTTGAACTTTTTCGTATATTTGTGTCCCTCAAGCCCGAAAAAGTATAAAATAATACCTGGGGGAACCGCTTGATCTTGCGACCAAGGAGTACTTTCATAATAGTATCGTTGACCTGAAAAGTAAAAAGCGATCAAAGACACGTCGTTTTATTTCCTTATCGAGTTTGAAACGACAAAAACCCGGCAATCTTTTCCTGATTTTACGGTCAGAAAAGAGCTAAAAGGGGACCGTCTTTTAATTCCGTTTTAACGAGTGAAAAAGAAACACTCGGCGATCTTTTCATGTTTTAGGAGTCAGAAAAGGGCTTAAAAGATGACTCTGAAATTTTGTTTGTGAAAAATTACAATTTCCCTTGAAATCCCTTCGTCCTGCACAAAAGCGACACATTACTCATACCTGTTTAAAATAGGCAAAAATACATTTGAAAACATCTTTTCATGGTAAAAAATGAACTAATTCATCCAAAAAACCTATAAAAAGACCTTTTACCATGTCATTTTTACCGTTTCACTGTTGAGGTTGAAAAAGGAGCTTTTGACAAGAAACTTCCCGTGGTTGCTGCGGAAAATCTGACCGTCGGAATCGAACGCCGCTTCACCGAGGTATTTTACACATCCCACTCTTCATTTTTATCCGTTTAGTTTTTTGTTTTTGGTCTCTGTTTCATTTTTTGGGGGGGTTTTGGGTTCAAAATGCGCCCCTCGGCGGACGCAGGTGCCCTTCGGGTGAGCCGCGTCCCCCGACTTTTTCTCACACGGGAAAAAGGTCTGGGGACGCAGTCCGCCTTCAGGCGAGCTGCGTCCGGACGCCCTGTGCTAAAAAGCCGGGGTGCGTCTTCCGCAAAGGGCGCATTTCAAAACCCTAACTCTCTCAAAAAACCACCAAATTTTCTCAAATTAATTTCTAATTGACTCTTTTGATGTGCAGGGCCAAAACATGTTAGACTGGAGAGAGAGAGAGCACGTAGAAGACGATGAAGCTGCGATTAACCACCAACCCTCTCTGGATGCCTTAAGAACATGTGGATTGTACAAATATTGGACCATACCGGGCATGAGGGGCCAGGTAAGATTTTTGGAATGGCTAGTTGAGCGATGGAACGTTCAAGATCAATGCTTTTACATTGGAGGGCACCAGCTCGAGATAGAGCCCTCGGATGTATACTTTCTCACTGGCTTGCCAAACAGAGGTGAGCAACTCAACCTTGCGGGGACCAGGCCGGGTGGCCAATCCCTTGATGATCTCCGCGAGGAGTGGTGCAGACCAGGGACTCGCCATAAAAAGGGCGTGGAGATAAAGCACATCGCTCTGGCGGAACTTAGAGTTATTGCATTTACGGTCACTAGGATTTGTGGCGCGGCCGCCTTGCACATTGCTTCCGGATCCCAAATGCGGATGGCAGTTGACTGTTACCAAGGCACCATCTTCAACTGGTGCGAAGCTGTGTCGGCTCATATGAAGAGCCAACTAACCAAGGCAAAGAACGGACGACTAAAGACTTTTGGATATGGGCCTCTAGTCGTGAGCTTTGCCTTGGAGAGAGTTCCTATGCTGATCCCTCAGCAACTCACTGTTGATGACTTGGGTCCTCGGGAGCCAAAGCTTGTTCGATGGGTTGCGGTGATGGCCCGGCATCCTGACGAGGGTGCTGCAGTGGTTCGATTCTCTGACAGTTACTTCGACTGGCTAGAGGGCCAGCTTTTTGTGATACAAGACTTTCCATATGCCGGAATGGATTTCAGAGGTGATCCGGACATGGTTCTTCCACAGGGAGAACAATGGGATGACAGAGGTACTTTCATTTTCACAAGTTTTCTAATTATGTATTTTTTATTTTTCATATATATCGTCTCAAAGTAACAGTAAAATTTTAAAAATGCAGATGTTGGACCACAGCGTCCAGCCAATCTCCGGCCTTACGACAGACGACATCCAGCTGCACCGGCACCGGCCTTACAGGATGCGACAGCAGAAGTACTAGCCGATTTGGAGCATGATCTAGAGCGTCTCACGGCAGATATACCTGAGACTACTATGGATGACATTCCAATGAGGCTTCAGCGCTTCGTGGTTGCAGTCCCTGGACCGTTTAGGAGATTTCTGCGCAAGATAGCCCGCGCAGTGGTGTCGTACAGAGAGCACCACCAGTGATTGACTAGTCACTTTTGTAGTCACATGTGACATTTTTGACTTTTTGCACTATCATTTTGCCGATCATAAGGTGTGTTAAACCTATGATCGAAGACGATGTATATATTTTTGGACACACTTCTATCTATATCTATATATCACTATTATCGGCTTATCTTGTTTAACATGTATGATGAAATGTCTTTAAATTTACTTGCATGATTATTATAAATGTCTGTCCAACACTTGAGAAGCAATTGCATCTGCTAATGTATTCAAAGACCTTGGAATATGTTGATATTCAATGTAATCAAATTCACGTTCCAAGAGACGCACTCTCAAAAACAACCTTAATAACACAGGATTTCTAATGGCATAAACTCTATTAAGCTGTAATACAACAAGTTCAGAATCTAACCTCACTATCAAACGTCGAATTCCAAATGAAATAGATTCGGATAATAATTCAACCACTGCACTGTATTCTGCAATGTTATTCGTTGTTTGACCGAGGCTTACCCCATGCATAGAAACTAACTCGTCAGAGGGCGAATAGATAACCCAAGCTGCGGAAGAGATATTCCGTGTACTACGACAAGCACCATCAGCAAATCCAATGTATGTTTGGAGAGGCGTCGACATCTACAATATCAAGAGTAAAACCAAGATGAGCCAAAATAATGACGAAAAACCACACTTGCTAAGCTAAGCACACTGACTAAACTAACACACTTGCTAGCTAGAAAGGAAATCTAACCTATCTAAAAATTTCTCCATCCATCATTTTAAGCATAATACCTCTTTAGGTAAAGTCCATTTCTGGGTTTGCCCAAAGAGTCCCCATCAAAATCAACTAACTCATAAGCCCCTTTTGCTAGCTTTCGCTTTACAATGTAGGGCCCATGCCACATGGGAACGAATTTTCCAGCACCTAGCTTATCGTTTGCTTGATCATATAATAGTACTAGGTCTCCTTCCGAAAAACTTCGAGGGGTTACATTTTTATCGTACTGAGCTTTCATTCGTTTCGCGTGAGTCTCGATAGCTAAAGTAGCGTCACGTCGAGTCTCATCTAATTTAGCTAAGTATAACAACCGTTTCTCCTCTTCGGAAGTAGCTGGAAGTAATTCGACAGCCATTTGAAGTGATGGGATTTCGCACTCAATAGGTAACACAGCTTCTAAGCCATAAACTAGCTGAAAAGGGGTGAAACCTGTTGAATTTTTCACTGAAGTTCGATATGCCCATAGTGCCGAAAATAACATGTTATGCCAATTCGTTCGATGGATACCAATGATCCGTCGAATCATGACGACTAGAACTTTGTTGATTGACTCAACCAAACCGTTGGCTTGCGGATAATAAGGTGTAGAGCTATCGTGGCGCAAACCAAGCTGGCTTGTAAGTTCAGTCATCATGACATTTCGAAAATGGCTTCCATGGTCCGTAATGATTGCTTGTGGGACACCAAACCTAGTTATGATATGATTGAATACGAAAAGTGCAGCTGTCTTGCCGCTTGCGTCGAATGTAGGCATCGCCTCGGCCCACTTAGTAAAATAATCAACCGCAAGGATGATATACGCATGCCCCCCGGCCGAGTGAGGGTTACAAGTAATAAAGTCAATGCCCCATTTGGCGAATGGACCAGCGGCAATTATAGGGTGGAGAGGAGCAGGTGGAGCGCGCATCTTGCGATCAAACACTTGACAGTTGTGGCATTTTCTGACGGCAAGGATACAATCTTTAAACATAGACGGCCAGAAATAGCCAGCGCGCAACACCTTCTGAGCTGTGGCATACCCAGACATATGACCGCCACATGCTCCAGAGTGACAATCATTCAAAACTCTCTCAGCCTCATCGTGAGTTAAACAACGTCGAAAAACTAAGTCTGCCCCCAGGCGATAAAGTGTATCTCCAATAATTCTGTATTGCTGGGATTGAAACCGAATTTTTCGACGGTTTTCCTTGGAAGTTTCAGGCCGAAAGGTTTGGGTTTGGAGATAGATGATTATATCCCCATACCACGGATCTACAGTGCTAATAAGAAACAAAGATTCGTCCGCAATGGACTCCTCTGCCACAGTCTCTGTGTCAGCACTCGGGAAATCACACATCAATTCCGCGAAGACTAAAGATTTCTTAGACTTGGACTTCTCAAACTCCAAGTCGAACTCTTGCAGGATGACGATCCATTTAGAGTACTTGCCCCCTAGCAGTTGTTTTGTCAAGATATAAATCATAGGGTTGCAATCCGAAATAACAGTAGTTTTGCGGAGAAGAATGTAGTGACGAAAACGCTGGACAGCTTGAACGGCTGCCAGGGCCAATTTCTCCACATGCGAATATTTTAACTCAGTTGGATTTAAGGTTCTGCTAAGGTAATATATCACATGCTCTGCCTTGAATTCATCTTCTTGAACTAACACCATTCCAATGGTGGAATGCGAAGCTGCGAGGTATAAGAAGTAGTCCTGGTTGTAGTTGGGAGGATGCAATAACGGTGCATGGGTCAACGCGTGTTTTAGTGCATCAAAAGATTGTTGAGCAATCTCGTCCCAAAAGAATTGTACATTCTGTTTCAACAACCGTGTAAAACCTTTAGTGACCTCGGCGTAGTTAGGGATGAATCGGCGTAAAAAGTTTGCTTTCCCTTGCAAGCTTTGGAGTTGGCGCAAACTCGAAGGAGGAGGCAATTGGATGATAGCCTCGACTTTCGAGGGATCGACGCGAATGCCGGTTTTGGAAACAACAAATCCCAGCAATCGACCTGTTTCTATACAGAAAACACACTTGTGGGGATTCAACCGAATTCGATAATGCCTACACCTCATAAAGATTGCTCGTAGGTGGACAAGGTGATCAGCTCGGTGTAAAGAATGAGCAGGCAAATCATCGAGATAGGGTTGCACAATGTGCTTGATGTCATGAAATGCATAAGACATGGCCCGTTGAAAAGTAGCACCGGCATTCTTAAGGCCAAAAGGTAATTTGCAATAAGCAAATGTCCCCCATGGACAAATGAATGCCGTTTTTGGTTGATCGGCAGGTAGAATATTGATTTGATTATAACCTGAGAAACCATCCATGAAGGAAAACATCTCACTTCCGGCACAATCATCAATAATTTGATCGATATAAGGCGTAGGATAGTTGTCTTTTGGACAAGCTCGATTGATATCCCTATAATCGATACAGATTCTTATTGTTCCTTGTTTTTTATTGACGGGAACAATATTCGATACCCAATCCGTTAACGGGATCGGATAAATGAAACCTGCTTTCAACAGCTTTTCGACTTCGGCTTTGATTGCAGCTGCTTTTCGAGGGTGAATCTGACGCAACCGTTGCCGAATGGGTTTAGCATCCGGGTAGGTTTTGATTTCATGAACAACAATGGCAGGATCGATTCCTGGCATTTCTTCGTAGGACCAGGCAAACACGTCGCGGAATTCTTGGAATAGGGCCTTGTAAGTTTCAATTTCTTCGTCAGTACATGCGGCACCTATATGAATGTTCTCCTTGATTCCGGGCTTCACTGAAATATCAATGGGAATAGTACGAGAAATATTCCCTAAATTCAGCTCTGAATCAGAATGTTTCGTTGGATCCTGAGCGTCTTTGACATATTCAGCGGTAAAGATAGATGAAAAATCATTTTCAAAGACATCATCCTTAGGTAAAAACGAAGATCTGTGATGGAGATCGTCCCATGGTAGATCATCTACACTTAGGATTTCGCGAAGTTGTTCGTCAGATGACACTTCTTCGGGAAACGTTATCCGTTCTAAGGGTGAGGTGAAAAGTGACTCTTCACTGACCACATTCATTTGGTCGGTTGAATGAAAGTCGGTAAAAGACATAAGAGCTTCATAAGCAATCTCATACGGACTCAACGGCATAACATCACCGAGTGAGTCTAGCTCAGAGTCAGAGGGAACATACCAAGGATCATCATAAATAATGTTTTCTGACGTGATCATATGAATTGTTGCGAACGAAGGGTCTGCATTGAGTGGAGGGAGAGGAAAAGTTCCCAGTAAACCGGAATCCTTAACTAAACCTACACCAATGTCCCTATAAGGGATTGTCGTTTTACCAACATGCTGGATAGTTTCTAAAGAGGTTGGGTCGGATGAAAAGTATGTCAGCTGATCAATAGTCACGATCTTACCGTTATGTGGAAACTTAATGACTCTGAAGACCGATGAAACGACCGCTGTCATAGCATATGACCAACTTCGACCCAAAAGAAGGTTGTAGTCTAGAGGGGCATCAACCACTTCCACATCCAGACTAACGGTTTTACCTTCGACCCCTATAGGCAATTCTTGTAGAATACCAAACGGACGGAACCCACGGCCATCAAAGGCCTTAAGGATGGTGGGGGATTGGTTCAACGAAGGAGAACCAAGCGATCTCCAACATTGAATCGACATAATACACGTAGAAGCTCCCTCATCAATCACAGTCCGATGAATAGGCCTGTTTTTGACTATCACTGGAATTTGGAAAGCCATTTGATGGGGGAGACGCGGTGTACTACTTTCTAGATCAAAGATCATTAGGTTCGGGTCCTGAACATCGACAGCTCCAATAGCCGACAAAAGCAATTTTCGTTGCGCTGGACATGATTGCAGCACTTCGAGTGCCGACATTGCTGAAGGTGAAACAGCTAAGTCTTCAACAATGTTGTAATTCTGGGCTGCTCTCGCATGTGGATTGAAAGCAGACCTTCGAAGTACACCCTTGGCGGGCGGCTTAATCACTAAGTCTGGGTTAGGTTTTTCGATCTGTAGTGGATCGGAACCAGGAGCTGAGGTTGATGGGTTAGAGTTAGAAGATTCTGCTTCTTTACCATCAACAGGAGCCTTACTACCATAATCTTGCGATCGAGTCGCAATCCTGACATGAGACATCATCAAAATGGGTTCTTCACTGGCATTCGAAGAAGAACCTATCATCTTATTTTCCTGCTCGGGAATGGATTCTTTAACACAGCAGGAGTCGGAGAACCTTTAACTATTTTCACTACCTCGGCCCGATGAGGGCAGTCTCTCGTAAAATGATCTTCTTCACAAATGAGACAAGGATAACGAGGTTTGCGCTTTTCGTCATTAGTTTCCGACTTTTCCGTTTTCTCCTTTGGAGCCTTGTCTGCTTTAGCCTTCTTCTTTCCTTTCTTCTTTCCACCGTTTTTGGATTTGGCCGTAGATGACTCTACAGCGTGAATGTCGGCGGTAAGTTCAGGAGGAGAAGACTCTCCTGTCGGAGAATCAGGCAAA
Source organism: Pinus tabuliformis (assembly GCA_031772625.1). Taxonomy (NCBI): domain Eukaryota; kingdom Viridiplantae; phylum Streptophyta; class Pinopsida; order Pinales; family Pinaceae; genus Pinus; species Pinus tabuliformis. Next base: position 55,476,337 of record CM062804.1, read on the forward strand.
GTGATAATTGGAGTATTGGAGGTCTTGGAAGACTTCTTCTTACTCTTCGTAGTCACGATACCGATCATACCATCAGCGGCATGAGATCCCGAAGGAGCAGCAGCGATTTGGTTTGACTTTGGAAGATCCGGAATTTTCTCGTGTAACGTACCCGACTGAGTGTAAACTAAGTCAAGGTATTGTGCCTGAGCAATGACTTGCTCCTCAGTAACTACGCCGGCCTTAGCTACATCTTCAGTAATTCTTGGTAATAATGATTTTACAAACCATTCAGCTAAAATTTGGTCCGGGATAAAAACTTTCACTAATCTCCTTCGACGTCTCCACTCATGGATGTGATCAGAAATGTACGTGGATGTCGATTGTTTTAGCGAAGTTAATAATTCCGTACCATTATCGTATCTGACTGGTAACTGAAAATGAGTTAAGAATGAAGTAGCTAACTGGCTAAAGTTGTAAAAAGAAGCCCGTGGCAACTCAATGTACCACTTGGCTGCGAGACCAATGAGTGTACGCTGGAAAAGACGTAAGCGGATAGAATCATCTGAGATGGAATTTGATGCACACCAGAGGTGGTAAGTCATCACGTGATTAGACGGATCCTCTCCAGACTTACCTTCGAACTTGGGTATATCGCTGGGCAACTTATTTGGCATTGGCGGCCAGAACGGAAGATATTGAATTGGATCGTTCGTTAGGCGCGTCAAGTCGGGTAAATCTAAAGTCGCAATAAATGGTAACTGCCGGTTAGGATCTCGGAAACTCTGAGTCACAATACCAGCCCCAGGAGGAGGATATCCAGGATAACTAGGAACAGGATTCGCATTGGGGATATTATATCCTCCTGGAAAACCAGGATTAACCGGACCGTACTGGGGTTGTTGAGGTGGTTGATAATTGTACCCAGGATACGGTTGATACTGGTAAACCGGTTGTTGGGCAGCTTGACCAGGTTGATACTGTCCCTGGTACGGAGGTTGAACAAATTGAGGTTGAGTAGTAACAACCGTACTTGTACCAGGTTGACCTGCAGGCATCTGGACTGTGGTTTGAATCGTGGGTCCAGACAACGGTACAGATGTCTGAGGAACGGTTACAGGGACAGTAGAAACCGGAGCTGCCGATACTCCAGATGTAAGCATGGTAGATGAAGCGGTAGCTGCTGCAGCCGTGTGAGGTGGAGTACTCGGTGCAATTGGCGGCTGAGTAACTACAGAAGTTACAGGGGTCTGAACACTTGACTGGACAAGTTGCGGTTGCTGGGTGGACCAGGAACTGCAGGTTGTCCTGCTTGAGGTACCGACTGTATACTTGGTTGCGACATCTGTTGACCCTGTGACGGATCCCATGTTAACATTCCAGGGTATTGACTCGTAACAGGTTGAGGATACTGAGATCCATAGCCGTATTGAGGATAGGGTTGATAACTGTAAGGTGTAGTCCCATATGATTGCCCTTGAGGTGGTTGATAACCTTGACCAGGGTATTGACCCGTAGGTTGATAACCTTGAGGTAAATACGAATACTGGGGTTGACCTTGACCTTGAGGTTGGTATCCTTGAGGTTGATACCCTTGGGGTTGATACCCTTGGGGTTGCCATCCTTGAGGTTGCCATCCTTGAGGTTGATACTGATACTGAGGTTGACTTTGGGGTACGTATTGAGGCTGGGGTTGATACCCTTGGGGTTGATACCCTTGAGGTTGCCCCCCAGTCACAAATGAAGTACCTTGAGGTTGCCCCCCAGGCATTAACGAAGGTTGCCCCCCAGGCGGTAATTGGCCACCTTGAGGTTGGTTAATGGGAGTTGAACCTGACATCATATAAACTTCACCTATACTCAATGGTACATTACCACTGTTTCCAACTAATAACCCATGATCAACAGGTTGAGGAGATGCTCCCGCAAAGGTACCAGAAAGTGACTGATACCCAGTAGGAACAGAAGGACCGCCATGTAAAAATGATTCAGGACTTTGCGAAAACACAGACGACTGACCAGACATATTTACAGGAGAATGAATTCCTCTAGGTGGAACCGGAGTACGAGGTGTAGAAAAACCTACTGAGTTGTCTAAAAAATTGGTTAATGCAAGGTACCAAGACTCACTTCTAGGAGGACTGTAAAAGATGGATTCACGCTCCCTTAGATCAAGGGTAATTAGATCTTCAGAATCAGAAACGCCTATTTCTTCCTCTGGAACAAGTTCTTCTATAGCAATTAATCCAACAGGAAGATTTTCGGTGATAATTCTTTCTATTCTTGGTGAATCAGGAACACTAGGAGTTGGAGTAACAGGTTCTGAAATTTCAGGTTCTTCGCCTGTTTCACTGGCAGATGAAAAACTACCAGCAAGCTCGGAAACTGTAACAGCTTCGGGATTGTAACCTGTTTCTAATCTTTGGTAATCTGGATGGACTACCAAAGAAGATTCTCCTTCTTCAGGTGAACCTACTCTACTGCCACTAGGAGTTACAAGGACCTTTAAACCCTCTAAATAACTGGGGTCGTCTCGAGGAGGTGAACCCCTAAGTTCACGGGATCTTCTCAACAATTCGGCCACAGATACAACTTCAGGAGACTGGCCCGCAATACGACGGGACCTTCTCGGTAATTCCGCCACAATTAAAGATTTTAACTACAACACACGAAAACAAAGTAAAAAATTTCAAATCAAACCACCTAAAGTCTTCTAAAGAACCAATCAAATTTGAAGCACACGCCTAAATAATCTAGAGCGTCAAACCACACACAAACAGTAGTCTTCCGGACCAAAAGCGCTAGTTGGTGATTAGGCCCAACCTCGCAGGATTCAGTACAGAAATAGTGGGTGGAACAGTTACCCCGGCAACCTGCTTAATGAATAGACTGGACCAAGTTCCTCCACTTTAACCGTCTCGAAGTGAAGCGAACCCCCCAGAAAATCCAAGTGAGTATAACCGACGTCTGCTCCAGGTACAGTGGGACCTTCCCTCCACCGTCACCTTGGGTAGAATCCTAGATATTATGGCCACTAAGGTTACCAATCACAACAATTACACCTGGGGGAACAGTCTAAACTCCGACAGCACGCAAGGGCAGAGTAGCAAGCTCCAATCCCCTTACCGGCTCCTTGACAACAATCCAAGGTTTACCGATAAGTGACCCCTGGCTCCTCGACAATGGTTAATCCGAGGTTTACCGTTTGTAATACGTACTGCCTGGCGTCGTTCCCAACGAGGGAGGAATGATCCCCTCACTGGTTCGGACACGAGCTCGTGTTTCTCCTTTAAGAGGAGCTTTCCCAGAATGTAACTGAAACAATTGGATTTGTTCTACTCAAGATAGACTATCTGTTTGGTTTTGTAGTCTTGGAGAGTTAAGTACTCACCTACTCCAAGACCCTAGCCTAAGCTATGTTGGTGCTTCAGAGCCCTAGAAAAATAAAGATTACTAGATTGATTTTAATTTAAGCGTTACTTTTAAGGTTGTTTCTTAAGTCAAAAGGTGATGGAAGTGAAACTAGTGGTGTGTTGACTCGACTCGAAACCACTACAAAATGCACCTAAAATGATTTATCCACTACTTTACTTTTTCGATGAATTGCTTAACTAAAAAGTTGAGAGAATGCAATCCTTATAAAAGCAACTTCTTAATTGAAGACAATCAAAGAAACAATTCGTTTTTCTTTTCCAAGCATAAAAACATAACTTCTCTTTACATGCACGAAAAAACTCTTTTCTTCTTTTGAAAACAAAAAGCTACTTGAAACAAGACTTTTAAGAAGATGTTTTTGTATTTTTCTTTTAATAAAGCAAATAAATCTAATATAACCAAAAATCAATCTTAACAACTCTTAAAATCTATGAAAATGCACTCATAAGCAAACTAAAGGCAAATTTACTCTAAGCAATCTTAACGAGGCCAAAACTAACAATGATTATTTCTAAGGTGTTTTACTTGATCACAATCAAATCAAGGACTAGCTTATTGCAGAACCAAAAACTAGTCAAAACAAAATTCTAATCTTTTTGTCCTTTTTGAAAATGGAAATCAATACTTTAAAAACAAGCAATTCGAAATTTGACCCAAAACAACTCAAATGACAAGTTGCTCAAACAAGGAGACTTTACGGCAGGCTCAACTTCTAAGAAGGTTGACTAACCAGAGATATCTAAGGCTGGAACAACTTTCTAAGCTCAAAGTTACTACAAAGCCTTTCCAAAAATCAAACCCTAGGTCTAAACTTCGTTGAAAACCACTAAAACACTCAAAGCTCACAAAACCAGTTCAGGTAAGAATTCTTGACAGGGTACTAAAGGATCTGGGCAGAAAACACTAAGAAAAAACAAAATCTAAAAGTAATTTAAGGCAAAAATGGAATTTTCTTAACTTTTACAGGAAGACGCAGGCCAGCAGTTGTCACAGGTGCGACCCCGCACTGTGCAGTCGACAACAGCGCGTCCAAGGACGCACTGTGCAGCACACAGAGACTGCGTCTTTCTGGAAAAAGGAAGAAAAACTAAAGCCAACTAAAGCTACAGCTAAGCCACCCAAATACTAATTCTCACAGTCAAAAACCAGAAAATAAAAATGATTTTCTCAAAGCAAAGTTCATATAAAGGAAAAGACTCTCTCATTAATGGATTCCCCAGTGGAGTCTCTCATTAATGGATTCCCCAGCGGAGTCGCCAATTTGTCACACGGAATCTGTCAAGGGTGCGGACACGACTGACCTTCCTAGAAGTCTAAGACATTCTAATGACAAACAAGACAAAATGGAATGATCTTTCTCTAAATACACCTTTTACAACATGAAAACTACAAGTGTTTAGGCTTACCTTATTCCAAAACGCTGTTGTTGAAGTCCGTTCTTGACGATCCGGATGAGCTCCTCCTTCAAGTCAATTCCTGCAACCACAAACAATCAAACAATTACCAAGCACTTGCATTTCATATAATAAAAAATATATTCAACATGCAGACCAAGGAACACATGAAATAACTCATTAACACAAGCTATTGAGAAAAATAAACCAGTTTGTATTAATAACGAAACAAAGAAACTCTTACAACCTGGCCTTGGTGTTGTGCAAGTTCCTCCCAGGGTCCATCAAGGGTTTTCCTCTACTTTGACAAAGCTCACCCTCTCCCAAGTAGAATCAAGTGAAGACAATCTCTCCTCACAAAGGCTCTAATGGAAGACCTAAATCCTGCAGCATTTACCCAAAGAAAATGTATAGCTCCAACCTCTTCTCCTTCTGGCTCAATGCCTTCATTTATAGTGCTGTAAAGAGGTTATTCAGGTCCACTATCAATGGGATCATCCCCCTCTATGGGTGGGATAGCTCCCTTATTGATGGGATAAGTTCCCCCTTAATAGAGATACATGAACCAACTGGAGGCGCATCCATTTCATCAAACCGACCTCTAGAATGTTCTAGAAGTAACCACAAGTAACTTTTTCAAGATAAAACTCGCGCATTTTGCCTTTTACAGAGGGACGCACCTGTCCCTTAACATACAGAGCGTCCATGGACGCATATTTTGTGAACATGGTCAGCGTCCCCGCAGGTAAGGCTAGAGAGAACCTGCGACCCCAGAGATAAACATGATTTTTACAAGACTTTCTCTCTTCTTTGAGTTTGAGATGGATAACAGAGGCATGAGACTTGCCTAAGAGGGTAGCATGACTTGTTGATTGGAGCCATACTAACTGTAAGTAGTCAAGGTGACATTTTTTAGTGTAACAGCCCTCCTTTCTGATATGATTACTAAAGCTTCAGGTACAATTTGAGGTGAAATTTGTGATGGAGATTGTGGAAAATGTGTTGTCCTTGTCCTTGTTCCAACTTGAGGACTTGCAAGCGCAAGATTTCATTCTCCTCTCTTGAGCTTAAACCTTATAAGAATTAGAAACACTTGCAAACAATTAAATCCTCACAACAACAAAGAACCTAAGCTCTGATACCAAACTTGATCTGTATATGAAACTTCTTGAGGACCATCTAAATTAAAAGTGATTAAATTTGAGTTTTGACGCTCTTCTGTTAAATTCATAAACACGTAAACAAGAATTTAAACTTCAGAAATTACAAAATATTGTAGACAATACCACCATAATAGTAAACAAAAAACAACAAGTGATGAAGGAGTTAACCCCTCCTGTGCTACGTCTCTTGGTCCAAATTCCAATGCTTGGGCCTATATCATTATGATCATAAAAATAATGATTAAATCAAGTTATAGTGCTCAAATGGCTTTAATAATAGCTACAATGGATTCAAAGCTATCAAAATCCCCTTTCCAACCTCTTTTTTCTCCCAAAAAGACCAAAAAATGAGAAAGTTATGAGCTTTCCAAGTCTTTTTGCTAATCAACCTACACATTCTCCAAGTTTGGCTAACTGTCCTACAAATTTGCCCCTTTCCCATTAACTAGCTGATAAATTGGTGAACCACAAGTGCAAATTGTGGGATCATTAATTTTCCTAATGAACCCTGTGCGTGCATCAGTAGTCACATGACCCCCATCTGACTAGGGGCTGGCACCTATGGTCTAGCCCCCTTGCACTGCGCCCTTGGTCCTGGCTCCATGGTCGTATGGTAAATTTTTAAGGTTGGGGAAGTCGAGGCTTAGCCTTGGCCCCTAGTCCCACCCTTGGTTCATATGGTCACGATGATTAGTGTTGGGGCTAGCCCTAAACCCTTACCCAAACCTCCAACCAATGTATTGTTCAAATGAATAATTCGAGTGGCCTTTAAACAAGGACCACCCGTGGCTTAACGGTATCGGCAGTAGTTTTTTGGAATGAGGTACAAGTTTCGATTCTTGTGGAATGCTATCTGACCAACCAACAACTTTTTAGTGGCCACCAAGGTGCCTCGTGGCAGCCTGTGGTTGGGCCACCTGGTGGCCTCAGGTTGGTCCACTCACCAACAACTCCACCCAATCACATTCAACCCAGCCAGTGCCACCAATGCCTACCACGTGGTGAGCTTTCATTGGACTTTTAAAGCACAATCATACTTGCATAGTCAGTAGACCCAATCAAATGTACGAATTGCTGACTGGGAAACCAACACAATTTTACTAAAATTTTCTTTTTTGGGAAATCGATCAGAACTCATTTCTAGGAGAATATGATGTTCGTTTTCCATGAAATAAGTTTCACCGAATTTAGATCGTTGAGATCTATCCTTTCGATCCATTTTCGATCTATTCTGACAACTTTCATTTTCAGCATATTTTTTATCCAATGGATCACTCCTCCCCACTGGAAGCTTTTAGACCCAAAAATCTATTTATTACTGAACAATTATGAGGGTACAACCCCCTCACCCTTCCATTCTCAACCCACACGAATTTTCTTGAATTCAACAATTTGAGCTTTTCATGAAAACTAATCATTTTCCTTGATTCTAAAAACCCTGTCTAGCTGTTCTAGATACCATATTGTTGCAATTTCCCAAAATTTGTAGAACAGAAAGATGTCCTTGAAGGAACAAACATATTTCCTCCTCGGTCATCAATCAAGGGTAACTTAAACAACTTGAAATTATTCTCATCTCAAACACTGTCAACATGACGATATTTAGCTTGTCTTTCTTTGTACTTGGCTCGACTCTTGACCAGGTGTTTTCGACATTCCATGCACCATTTTGAAACCCCCATGAAGAACTTGTGGAATTGATGCCTTCTTTTTCAAATTTCTTTGGAACTTTCTCTTTGACCATTTCACTCTTTAGCACTGCCATCTTGTTCCCATGATGGTTCAACAATGATGTATGTTGCTACAATTTTTCCTCATCTTGTTTACCTCTTTTAGGAGGAAAAATATTAGATCCCTGAAACAACTTATCACAACCATTGGAAACATCAATGAAATCATGTTTTACATTTGATGTATCTCCTTGAAATTCCTCATTCACAACATATTTATGTTTGAACATTAATAGAGGAGTTTTTTTACTAGCATTCACAATTCTCTTCATTTGTCTAGCCTGCATAACAAACAAACTCATCTTCTTACGATGTGATCTAACTATGTACTCAATACCATTCTTGAATAAGTGATACTTATTCTCATGGTGATGAAAAATTTCTCTCATATCATAAAGATATGGGCTTCCCAAAACAATAACAGAAATATCAAGCAGAACTACATCAAGTTCAACTTCATTAGGAAAGTTTGCAGTGATTACAAATATAAGGATGCACCTCCTTGTCACCTAAAATTTTTCATTCTTAAATATCCAGCCTAAATGATAAGGTCTTGGATGTGGAATGGTTTCTATATTTAAATTCTCGACAAAGTCTTCATAAATCAATTTTTCATGAGAACTAATATCAAATAGTGTGTCAATTTTGGTATGCTTTGAAACAACTCTAATTTGGAAAAGTTCAATTCTTGTTTCATAATCTTGAGTTTCATTGGAAAAACTTGAAGAAATAGTGCTTTCTACGTTCTTACCTTTCAAACCCATCATTGTAATCTTGGTTTCATCTCCTAAATCAGAACCTAAGTCATGTTCTATAATTGTAGTTGTTTTCTCCTTCTCTTTATTTTTAAGTTTGTTGGGTCTCATCTATGGATGAATTTTCCAACAGTGGTCTTCATCATGGCCATATTTAAAACATTTTTTGCATGTGACCTTTTCTTTTCCATTTTAATAGAAGAATTATTCTTCCCTTTTCCCTTAAACTTACCCTTTCTTTTTTCTCCATACTCAAGGGAACTCTGACTTTTCTCATCTGAAATATTTTTCCCTCTTGCTTCTAGATGTCTGGCTTTAACACAAACCTCATCTAAATTTGTGGGATTAAACATGAGAATAGTGTGCCTTAGATAACTATGTAAACCTCCAATATATTTTAACAAAGTGTCTTGAGATGACAAATCTACACCCAATACTAGTGCTCTTCTCCTAAACTCTTGAGTATAGTTTTGAACACTTTATCCTTTTAATTGCCTAAAATTCTGCCAATATATAATAGCCTTCTACATATCGCTAACGGATAAAACTATCTTCTTAATGCAACAATAAAATCAATCCAAGAGGTTCATACCTTACCATGATTTTTCATATCCTCTTGTGTTTTGGCTTCCCACCAAAGCAGTGATGCACTCTCCAACCTTAATGAATCCAATTAAATCTTTGTTTCATCATCCTTGTTGTTTTGTATTCTATAATATACTTCAAGTTGATGAACCCATTTATCTAGTCTTTCAACATTAACATCACTATTATACATAGCCAATTTTGATTTAATATCAAGCTTCAACAAGGGAGTTTTACCATGTCCCTTTGGAGTATGTGGAGGTGTTTGACTAAGGGTTGTGATGAGCCTCATCATTGGGTAATGTTGTAGCAGCTACAACCACCCTCCAAAATTGTTCCTTAGCTTCATTTTGGAGCCTTCCTACCAACCTTCACATCAGCATGTCTTGCCTCGTCAAGTACACAAGCTCCAGTGATTTTATTGTAGAAAGACAACCTATCGATCAAACCTTGATGCATTACCCTCACAAGTTGTTCCTCCAAACTTGGTCCAGCTACAGGCTGAGAAGCTCCTTCAAGAATTTGTGCAAATCTGGAGGGAAACTAACCTTCCCTCCAAAAATTGTGCAATCCTAACTGGCAGCTTGATGGGCCCCAAAATTGCACAATTTTGCTCAGTAAGCTTCACCCAGAAAATTGCAGAATCCTTCCCAGCTAGGTTGCTCAGCCTAGAATTTTCACATATCTGGGTAGCGGTCATCTGCTCTGCCCAAAAAATGTGCAAATATTCTGAGAAGCTTGCCCATATACTAGCCAGAGATGCATATTTTCTCCCAGCAGTGGAGCAGCCTCTTGCATGTGCAATTGAGTTGAATGGTTCCCTCTGGACTGAGAAAAAAAGACTTGCATGCATGGGCTGCTTCTCCCAAGTCAGCATGCAAAGGCATCCCTTGTTTCATGGATCTACTTTTTCCAGTTGGAGGTTACATGAAAGGATATTTTTAGAAACCTCCCACCAAGTGTCGCTTTCCCTAGATATGTGTGATGCGCATCATAACCTTGATTTTATCAAAAGTCATCAACTAGACATCGCAGAGCTCATTCCTCACATCAACCTTGTATCTCTAACATCCCACATCGCATCTAGGAGCTTTCGGCATATTCAACTCAGTTGTTTTGGGGTAAGCTTGCTTTCCAAGTCTTCTCTTGCATTTCTGGTGCTTTTTGTCTTTCACTTCGTATGAACACTATCTTCTTGATTTCAGTGAGCTCTTATTGTCGCTTTGATACATACTAGTTTGTACTAGCACCATTTCAATTTTCGTTACTATCTCATTGCTATCGCATGCATGAAACTAATTTTCACGAATGGTTGTTGATTCAACGACTCACTTCACCCACATGCATGTTGATTTGTTTACTAAATCTTTCATTCAACATTTGCTTGCATTGTTAATCACTTCTGCTTTCACTTAGTGTCACCATGCATTCATTGTCATATTTTCTTTCAGTTGCCCGTCAGCAAGTCTAGCCAACCTTGGCCCGAACTCTTTCTTTAGTGAGACAACAATGCACAATCTAGGGAAGGAAGGATCTCTGTTCCCCTCCAAAAATGTGCATTTATGCCCAGGAACTATCCTCCAGGACTGTTTTGTGCATTTCTGAGGGACAGTGACTGCTGGCCCAGAAAATTGTGCAATGCAGTCACTGAGCCTGTAGCTATTGCCAGCTGAGATTGTGCATTGCACAATTCCAACAGTCAGCAACCTGACTGAACTATGCATTACACAATTCCAACAGTTAGTCAACCTTCCAGTATCCCAGACTGTGCCTTGTGAAGTCTTGGCAGTCAGTCTCCTAACATCCCAGTGAAAATTGTACGACCTTCATGATCAATCACCCAAGTATGTTGCAAGTCAGTTCTCAAGTTCATTTTGGTTTTTGACTGACATATTGCTTTCCATGAGTTTTTCCATGTCTCCAAGTATCACAGGTGTTCATTTGCCTCTTAGAAGTACATGTACAATGGTTTTCTGGAGAGAAGAGATGAAGACACCGTTTAGATCACACTTGGGGATGAAATCGATCAAGTTTCTATGAACTTGCCAACCCACAAAGACATCAAGATATGATGAAAACAACATCATAGTGAGTAGAATCATGAACATCAGTTGACGGCAAAATACCAGATGCAATAAATACGAGAGGAAGGTTGTTGACAACATAGAGGTGGAACAAAGTTGCAAGCTCAAGTAGATCCACTAATGATGAAAGCAACCTTGGAGACTCAGGTTATGAGGTAATGACACAACATGGAGATTGCGTGAATACAGAGAGTGGAACAAAGAAGGAGTTGCATGTGCTCAAGTAGCAACTCAAGGAAGAAGATGAGCTACACAGATAAGCAAAAGAGTTGTAGTGGGAATAGGAACAGAAGGGGGCACAACATGCACTCACAAATGAAACTCTGCCCGTACAAATTATAGATCCATCCCAGCAACTGGAATGGAGCAGACATGGTGAGCAGTGTTATTGATCACATGCAAGGGATTCAGCAACATGCATGTCATTCAGCCCATGCATGCAATCCAAACAGTTCAGTACACTCACCAAGGCAAAGACAAGAAGCAAGTCCAACTGGAGCTAAACATGTAGATGACAGGTTATGCTCATGACCACCAGCACACACTAGTAGATCAGTATGGACACTATGCAACAGTGTGTTCCGGTTCGGTTGCACCAAGAATACCATGCGCATGCTAGCAGATGGGTTGGATGAAGGAGCCACACCAATGCACCCAAATGCAATGGAGGCAAGAGTTTGCTTTAGAAAGATGTCACCATGGGGTGCATGCACACCATCATGGATGACCAAGCTTGGCATCATCTCACCACCTTCACCATCACAAGCATGTCAAAGAGTTGGTCTCACCTCAATGGACCGAATGTCAGCGATGTCTTGCATGGCTTGCTCAAGCCATTTTGTCTCACATGAGCACATGTGCATTGTAATGTAATGTCATGTCAAGTGGAAGTTCAAGTGTCAATAGTTGGATGTAACAGTCATAGAGTAGATGAAGAGTCCTGAGGGTAGATGAATTGCCACAAAGGGGAATGTCAAAGGTCACCCCAACTTTTTCTATAAATAGAACCTCATAACTCATTGTAAAGGCTTTTGGTCATCCAAGCTTCAACAGGAGTATCTTAGAGAAAGCTTGGAAAATATTGTAACGAGCCTCGGCTTCTCTACTACGCAAAGCTAGTACATCTCTTTGGAGGAGCAGGTATTTGTGGCTGTAACGTTCCACCATTGGAACTAGTGGTTGGACATGGATGTATTGTATGATTGGAACTTACACTTCTTAATATAACAGAGCCAACACGTTTCATGCATATGTTGTATTGTATTCTATGCTATCTGGTTTACTCTAAATGATATAATATGTATTGTTTTCTTACACATGAATGTATGGACTATTATGTATAAGTATGTATGAATCTTTCTGAAATGTGTTGTTGGTTTAGCCATCACTATGGATTGCTCACTAACTTGCTTTCTAGCTTGTGATGCATCTTCGCTTGTTTGTTCCCTTCCAAGCCAAGTACTATTACAGGTTTCCAAGGGGTACACTCATATCAATCCCCGTGTGTTAGAAACTCTCATACACCTTCCTTGCCTCGCTATAGCTGTCACACCCTTGCAACCAATAGAGTTATCTTATTTTCCTCTATGCGAAAATGTGATTAAGGCATTACCGTACGACCCACTGCTAGGACTCCTACCCCAAACAGTCTAAGGTCTAATTGGTACTTCTTACCAGGGAGATCCCCTTACATGTTGGCGGGTCCAGCATCGTCAACAGGTAACTATATGGACCTTAATACACCTCCAAGCTTGTTAAAATCAACTCTTCTCATAATTCCTTACATGTGTTAATTATATTTTTCTTAATGAGATGAGTAAAAGTAATATGTATGTCTAGTGGTCTAATGTGCATTGGTTGCAGGTTTTTGAGAGAAAATCATGGAAATTTCGGCTAAATAAAGGCAGGAACTCGAATGAGATAAGGAGGAGAGATTATAGGAGATAGATCCTCCTCATTAAATCCTCACTCATTCAAATATTCCTCCATCAAATCACACTAGCTCGGAGTTGCAAGCAGCTGAGTCATGGAGATCATGGGCAACCGAGCCATTCACAGTTAAGAGTCGGTTCATCTTGAGTTTGGGAGCCAATCCTCCCTATATTTAAGGAAGTTGTTGGAGACTTAAATTTTTATAAATAAGGAGGCCTAGAGCCTCATTAGGATTCAGATTTTTTTATGTAAGAAGACTAAGAATTTTCGAGTTCAAGCTTTGTGGCAAAACATTGTTATGTAATTTTTCTGATATGATAATGAGAATGACCATTTCCTTGATCCAGTACTGAGTTGAATGAGAGGGCTAAAGATCTTGGGTTAGGGCCCAATCCTAGCAGCAAAGGCTCCTCTTGCTGTATTTGTATGTTTAGGTTATTTCATAGAATAAGTGTTGATTTTAGCATTGTTTCATTGAAGTAGTGGTAAATTTGATTAGTTTGCTTCCATTTGTGCATAGATTCAGTAGTAGTTTAGAGAGGTAAAGGAAGACCAAAAAGGCTGATAATAGGTGGGTTTGGCCTCACTCCTCCCTTCAGGGACCATGATTTCAGGAAAAACTCCTATTTAGCCCCAAAAAGGTAGGACTAGGCCAACATATTTTAAGTTTTCAAGAATAGGTTTCAATTGTCATTTCCAATATCTTCAGATTTTTATTAAATCTCATGGTGCTTCACAATATTCTGCAAGTATTTCCAAGCATGAATTAGGAAACTAAATAATGAATTTTTTTTTCTTAAGTTGATTAGAAATATTCCTTGTTTGATATGCTTCATGGATAAATGCCAGTAATGTATGCATTGCAAGCGTTTCAATAGTGCAGGAAGATCTCATGCCAGCAACCCCAAACTAACCTCATCCATCCATGATCACCAAAAGCCACCAAGTCCCTCAACCAATTCATCATTCCATAAGGATAACTTTCCATGTTTATTGAGTAAATCCAACCATCTTACAAACTTTGGTTTTAGCTCTGAGGAAGTCCTAGCCACCCCCTTGCCTTGTTTCTTCCATCATTCACCTTCCCTAAGCCTATACCGCCTTCCAATTCACCCCTATTTCTCTCGGTTGGAACCTCTAGGAATACAAGGGATCCTATAGGAGCATTAGGACATCCTGTAGGACAACCTATAGTGGCCTGATTTGAGGTCGATTCATGAAAAAATCATCCAAAAGATAGGAGAAGACCCATACTTGCATCCCAAGCCATATTACCTTCCATCACCATCTCTAACCCACCTTCCACACCACCAAGAAGATTTAGCATTCATATTTTTAAAAAAAGGAAAAAGGAGTTATTGTGTTCATTCATGTGCACAACAGTAGAATGTTCAGTTATTTAGATTGTGTGCCTAGGACAGTTAGCACTACACACATGTTAGCTTAGAAATCTTCTGAAGCAAGATATCTTATAAATTAGTTAGATGAGTGGTGTGTTTAAAGCATTGATTTCAGCTTTTCCTTACTATAGTAGACAATATTTCGCTTCTCCCATTTAGTGCAAAATTCCCCTTCCTTCATTGGTAATCAAACTTCTTTTGAATCAATAGAAGGATGGTTTGATAAACCATAGTGGTCTATCACTAGCTCAACAGTGACAAAGAGTGGACCCATCGCATATACTTGTGTATACATCACTGTCACCTCCAATTTTGTACGAACCCCAGGTTGATAAAGTAACGTTGGTAGCCCGAGGAGTTGCAACCTTCTTGCTACAATACTGATGCTCATCACTTTTTTGCGTCATTGCCGGGAGCTGTCTGAGTAAGATGTGATTTCTAATTTCTTTCTTCCATTTCTTATCTCTTTCATTCTGCTATTAGCTTCATTTTTACAAGAGTAATTGTAAGTTGGTTTTCTTTCTTTTCCATTCTGCAAGTGAGATTTCATTCAACAGTTAGTATCCATTCAATTTCTTATTTTAATTCTGCAATTAGTATCAAAGCTTGGAAAAACACAAAACAAAACAAAACCACTTCCTTCATGCCTCGTAGGGATAGGGATAACTTAGGAAATTTTCTTCCAAATACCCTGTTGTGGGGAAAAGTATCCGACTCGGATGACCCTATCCCTACTCTAAGGGTGACAGTGCTTAGCAACAACTGAAAGTAAAGCTTTGATATTTTCCTTTATGAAAGTAAAGAGAAGGAAGAAAAGATTGACCAACCGGTGTCTTTCGCTTTTGTTGATCATGTCCTCTCTCTTTGTCTCTTGTTCCCAGCTCCTTGCTCCCTTTGCCGGTCCAGCTACACAAAGATCCTGCACAAACAAGAGAAGGAAAACTACAAGAAACATGTACTCATAACTGATGCATGGATTAGAGTGAATCAGATATACAAGTAAATACAATACATCAATGCAATACAAGTATATAGGAGAACATTCAAAGCTTTATTGATAGAAGTAAAAGGGTTCTGAGAAGGTTACAACCATCAATGGCTCCAATCCAGCAGCACCTCCCCAGCAGCAAGAAATCTCCTCTTCACCTCTATAAAAGCAATCACCCAATAGCTCTAACTGTAAACCAACAGCACTTCCTTGCTTTGCACAAAATTCCAGCCTCCCTAGACCTCATGAGAGAGCTCTATATATAGGAGATTTGGAGAAAGGATGAGTCAGCTTGAGGCTGGCTTCAAGCTGACTAGTGTCCTCTCCCACTTCAGTTATACTTCAGTTCTTGAGTCCACTTGGAGATCCTTGCTTCCACTTGGAGTTTAAGAACCTCTTACTCATCACTGGGCGAATTCCCTGATCCAAGTGTCATTTTGGAAGCTTCCTGGGCATTGACACCTTGAGAAATGAGCCTGCCACTTGTCCAAACACGTTCAGCGCAGGTAGCTAGTGTTGGAGTTGACATTCAGCGCAGGTAGCCAGTGTAGCAGTTGACATTCAGTGCAGGTAGCCAGTGTAGCAGTTGACATTCAGTGCAGGTAGCCAATGTAGCAGTTGACATGATCCAGAATTGCCTTGTTTTTGAGCGTTTTCAGGTGGAGAACTGATTTGAAGTGCTGTGGTTTGCTGACCTTGTTCCTCTAGGGGTAAGAACAACATGTTTAGGGACTTTGGATCCCTTTGATTATGGACATTTCATGCTTCATGCTGTAAGGCACAAAAATGTCTATAACAGTTGCCCCCTAAAGTATGAGGTTGTTTATCGGGTGAAATGCTTTATCCAGAGAATCCGAAGTTCATTCAAGTGCTGAGAGGTGCCCTGTAATACGATACAATACAATACATTATTTTTCATTCTGTTTTCATGATCTAGCTGAGGCGGGCATTCCCATGCTCAGCTTTATAAATACATTTTGGTACATAGAACAGACGATCGTCTGATGGTAGACTGATAATTCTCTGCTGAAATTATCATCCTTTGAATAGGATGATCATCTGCTGCAATGATGTACACGACAAATGTTTTTATATTTCCTGAATATATTTCGCAGCCCGGATGGATGAAACTAGATCCGGGGTCTTCAAACTCGCTCGATCTTCACTCTAAGTACAAGTCGATCCATGTGAGAATTGCACTGAAGTCGAACATGGAAAGACATCGCTTGATTACCGGTCAATGATGAAAATCGTTAACAAGCGCGAGAGGAATCACCGATAATGATAATGACCCTCAAGGTACTGCAGTACAATTTACGTGGCGTGAATAAAGGACTTGGCGTCGAACGCCACGCAAAATCTTCTGGTCGAAGGTCATTGATGTATACCTGTCGCCGGAAGTGAGAAACTTGCCATTGAGGCATGCAAGCTTCAAAGTACTGATGGGGTTGTTCCTAGATCAACTTCTTGGATAATGAGCTGAAGTCGACAAGAAGCGATCCATCAAAGGAGGGCCTTAATGAATCCCACATCAATGACACGGAACGAAGCTAATGATTTTAGTGGAGGTGAAAACAAACTGTGACATATGATTCAGGGTGGCGATCATGAATGGATGAAGGATAATGTATGGCAGTGGATGGGACACGGTTGACACTTTCAGAATGACCTCTCTTGAACATATAACGACACTGATGCGATGGATCGGTAGCATTACCCCAAAATGTGGATGGTTTGGCGAAGACCATGGTGATGAGACCGGTGAATGAAACAACCCAACCCGATGTGGTACGGAAGAAAAGTGTCATGTTCAAGAGCGACTTGCTACCATTAAGCTTTGATGTTCTCCCAATTTTTCCCCAGTCATTGCTGACCAGTACCTCTTTATTTTTGTCAAGCTTGAGGAGGATAACATATGCTTGTTCTATAACCTGCCCTTCGGGCAAGCCCATCGCTATGTTTTAACGAGCCTAGCGATGGGGAAACTCGTTCTCGTCTAAAGACAAGTTTGTCGCTATTTAATCATTTTAACGAGTCTAACGACAAGGAAAACTCGGTCCTTTTCATTTTTAGAGAGTCTGAAAAGGTACGAAAAGTTAACTCCAAAATTCCTTTTTCGTAATCTAATCCCTTAAGTCCGAAAAAGTTTAAAACAATACAGAAGGGATGAATTTTCGGTTGCTTTAACGAGCCGAACAAACAAGCGCTCGATCTTTTTGTGCAATAATCCCTCAGGTCCAAAAAGATTAAAATTTAGAGGAGGGATAGCTTTCCGGTCGCTTTAACGAGCTGGAAGGCCAAAACTCGGCAAACTTTTCATATTTTACGAGTCAGTGAAAAGAGCTCAAAGAAGACTCGTCTTTTGAGGAACGAGTGATGAACAGGGATAGCAGCAGATTCCAGGTACAGGTTGGAATTCTCCAATCACGGCAGTGTCACAAGGATGGCTAAGTGAAATCACTCTTCGCAGCTGTTCCTCAAAATGGGTAAACAAACATATGGAGGTGAACGATTGGCCAAATGAACGGATGGAGGTGATGGCATATAAACACGACCAAGGGCTTTTAATATGGCTTTCAAAGGTTACATTTCTCGAGGTTGTTTACCGGTTCATTTTTTCTGGGTGAGCTTGAACTGCTAGGGAAAGATTGCTCACAATTTACGTTTATTTTTTAACGAGCATGAACTTCTGCACAAAAACTGCTCGAATCTTGCGTTTATTTTTTAACGAGCATGAACATTGCTAAAACTGCTCGATTATGCATGCCCCCAGCATCATAATAACGCATGTCAAAGGAAGGTGCCCCCCAAGCTTCATTGCATTCAACTTGGTGATTGGAATGAAGGTTTACCTTTGAATTTTGAAAAGGGGATTTGTTTCATTTTTTAATGAGGTTGACATAGTAAAAGAACTATCCTCATAACTCCTTGTTTCATTTTTTAACGAGGTTGACACGAGATAAGAACTGTCCTCGGAGCCGACAAAATATTTAGGAATCTTCCGAATCCAACCAGAAGATTGGATTAGATTTCATTTTGTAGGTTTCCACCGTGGCCACTCCCGCCAGATTACTTGGAGGCGGTAGGGTGAAAGTACCCATTAAGGCAGGGTCTTTTAGGAGACCTATTCCGATATTTTGAAGCAAATGATTCCTTCCGTGGATCATTGGAATGCTTCCTGTAACTTGTGAACTGTTGGGGAGAAAAGTTTGTTGGTCGACGATTGTAATTCCTTCTTGGAAGGGAAATGCAATCTTCCTGAAGTAGGTCGACACAACCGCGGCCATGGCATAGATCCAGGGCCTTCCTAGTAGGATGTTGTAATCGAGGTTTCCATCAATTACTTCAACATCAATTCCTACTGTTTTGCCCCCCAGTTCAACTTGCAAGTTACTTAAAATTCCGTATGGAGTGTATGATCGTCCATCAAATGCTTTTAACGTCGCTGACGATTTCGACAAGGCTGGTGAGCCTAAATCTTTCCAGCAACTCATCGACATAAGACATGTAGATGCCCCCTCATCAATAATTGTTCGATGAACAGTTTTGTTGAGGGCTTTCACTTGAATAAGGAAAGCTAGTTGAGCTGGTAACTGAGGGTCATATCCTTTATGATCAAAGGTCACAAGATTGGAATTCATTGGGCCAATCCCACCTATTGCTGATAATAAAGCTTGCTCTTGGGAGGGGCAATTTTGTGGTATTTCAAGTGTCGACATAGTGGATGGCGATTGGGCCAGGTCCTTTACTATATTATAATTCTGTGCTCCTTTGGCACGAGGATTAAATGTCGATTTGTGTACTACTCCCTTTGGCGACTTTATCATTGGCTCAGGAACGATGGGTGGCACAACTTCGGTCAAAGTTGTTGTTGAACTACTAGGTCGTTCATTAACCTTGTTGTTCGACAGCTTTGGATTCCCGTAATCTTTACTCCTTGTCAAAGAATTATTCTGTTGCTTCGAGGTAGACAACATAAGCACTTGGGATCCGGAAGCATTTTGATTAGAAACTAGATTTTGACTTGGATTAGGAAACGGATCAGTCAATACTGCTGGGGTTTTTGAACTCTTGAAGAGTTTCTTAACTTCAGCTATATGTGGACAATATTTCGTTCAATGATCCTCATCGCATATATGACACCCTGCCGGGGGTTTCCTTTTTCTTCCTGTCTTTTTCTTCTTGCCCCCTGGTTGCTTCAGTTGTTTGCCCTTGTCGGTCGACATGGCATTTACTTCTGAGGCAAGAAGTTTTTCATTTGCATTTTGACTGTAAATTTTGTGCTTGCCAATCACGTCATCGCCGGCGTGAGAGTCATTGTTTGATTTAGGAGGAGGAGGAATTGAGAATTCCGGTCTAGGGGCGTCAGGTATTTTGTCGTAGAGCATGCCAGACTGAGTATAAACCAAGTCTAGATATTGCGCACGAGCTATAACTTGCTCTTCTGTTACGACTCCCCCCTTGGCCACATCTTCCGTTATGGCCGGAAGTAACGACTTTATAAACCATTCAGCTAATAGCTGATCGGGAACATATGTTTTCACCATCCTACGACGACGACGCCACTCATGTATATGATCAGATATGTGGGTGGCAGTCGTCTGTTTGAAGTTGGTAAGGAGTTCTGTTCCCGTTTCATACCTTATCGGTAATTGAAAATGGGTTAAAAAGGTTGTAGCTAAGGTACTGAAGTTGTCGAACGAAGCTCTAGGCAATTCAATATACCATTTTGCCGCTGGACCCGTTAACGTCCTCTGAAAAAGGCGAAGTCTTATCGAATCATCATTCAGGGTGTTTGATGAACACCATAGATGGAATGTCATCACGTGATTCGACGGGTCTTCACCTGGATTTCCATTAAATTTAGGAATGTCTGATGGAAGTTTGTGTGGAATCGCTGGCCACCAAGGGGCATAAGCAATTGGATCATTCGTCAGCCGGTTTAGATCTGGTAATTCTAGAGTTGCTACAAAGGGCAACTGTTGATTCAGGTTAGGCGAAGCATATCCAGGATAAGATGGAATCGCCTGAGCAGTGGGTCTTTGCATACCAACATAATGTTGGCAACTTTGACAAGGTTGATGGGTATAACCATTATAGTATGGTTGCCCATTACTTACAAAGACTTGTTGCTCAGGTCCTTGATATGATTGCTGGAATTGCGGTTGTTGAGTTCGAACCAGCTCTGGTTGTTGGACCATTTGCTGATGCCCAATACTAGATGATTGACCAAGATGAGGAGTCACAGTACTTGTTTGATCCTGAGTCGCTCCAGATAAGGAGGCACTGACCTGAGGTTGCGATTGAGATGTCGAGACAAGAGGCTGTTGTATGGCAACCTGAGAAACTTGGGGTTGACATACAGTAGGCAGCGCTTGTACTTGCGACGCAATCACCATACCAGGTATAGTGGCAACATTCGACACAGGGTGGACTGGTTGCATAGAATATACAACTCTTGGTTGTTGAGGTAGTATTGGTACCCAACCGCTGGATGTAATTCCAGTTTGACCTGAACTTTGTTGTGAACTCACGGGTGGGCATCCTCCCGGAGGAGGTAATGAAAGGGCATACTGCCCCCCATATGGTATCAATCCGGAACTCAAGGGGATCGATTGCCCAGATTGACCTCCAAATGGATCAATTTGGCGAGTTTCAACATAGGAAATACCAAATGATAATCCGGATGAAGAAATAGGAACTAACCATGTCGTTGTACCTGATTGGACTCCGGCTTGTTGTTGACAATTTGCCGGGACAGATGGTATACCAGCGAACATCGTTGGAGTAGCAGCAGGAGGCTCTGCTGCAGCTGTGTCGGACGACACAGTCCTAGATGTCGACGGTTGTTCATACATATCTAGTCTATCCAAAAGATTTCTTAGCGATTCTACAGGAACTTCCACTTGTGGTGGACTAACTTCGAAGATCAACGAGGGAAAGGTGATGATTATTCCACTTAAAATAAATTTTATAATGACGCTTTAGACACAACTTGCTTTTTCAGTTTTAAAGAGTCGAGAAAAAGCTAAAGATGACTCTAGTCTCCTTCGATGTTTTAACGAGCCCGAAGTGACAAATGCTCGGATGGACTTTTTCAGTTATAGAGTTTGAAAAAAGGCCAAAAGAAACTGCTCTGGAGATCTAGGCAGAGGGTGTGCCAAACCTTTCGCAAAACCACGGAATACGTTTTACGGTACGTGTGGTCAATCTTCGTGAATGCTGTGTTCACTGCATTGCGATCAGTAGGGCGGCCGACACGGCTTCCTATGGATAAAGGCTTTGTTCCTATAGGGGTCTCCCAATATATACGCGACGGTACGTGGGAGCACAAGTCCGTATTAGTGCCACCGACTCTCAGGAGGAATCACCCACCTTCGTAGAGATCGACAGTCACTACGTTTAACGACGCCGGAACACGTCTCTACCTAGACCTCTATGTGTTTGCGTTATGTTACAAAGTGTTGTTATGTAAATTGGATTTATTTTAATGTTGATCTTGCTTATCAGTTTGCCTTTAAGGATCACCACGAGATGTATATAACAAATTCCTGAATGCAGTCTAAGATGAGAAGCAAACTTTTCAATCTTTCAACTTTGAAAACCTTAACTACTAAGGGAAAAGAAAGGCAAATCTTTTCACACAGATCATAGAGCACACACTAAGATGCAAATCTTTCCTAAATCGTCAAGCACACAGTCAAATGCAAAATGCACAATGCATGTATTTTCTTTTCCCTTTCTTAATGTGGATGGATTACAAAAAGAAAGCTGTTGTATAACTTTGAATCTAATTTCAAGCGAAAGTAAACAAGCTTGTCCAAAATCAAAAGACACCTTAAGATCGACTTGTTTAGACACTGGAAATGTATAGATTCAAACTACAAAATGAAAAACAAACAAACTCAAACAGCCATGAACAGTAATAAAACTAGCTCTTAAGATCACGACGACACTTTTACAGTTCAGGATCTAAGAGGCCACAGCTATACTGGTTCGCTTTTCACAATGGGAAACTGTAACTGAAGCAAGAAATACTGAAAGAACAATCACAGTTTCATCACACAACTGAGGCGGAATAATGTCAAGGAAAGTTGGTTTACAGCAAGTACAAATGACAAGCAATCAGCAGCAAAATAACAGTGAAAACAGGGCTCAGACACAGTGGGAAACCTCAGGAAGACATAGCCTAACTGGATCAGCGCAGGCTCTGGTCTGTCAAATTGACTCTCAGCGCAGTTCCCGAAGGGAGTACCTGCGCTGGAATGCAGACTGCCTGTGGACAGCCTGCACTGAGACACGAGAGTTGCGTTCACAAGGATTTCCGGGTCATAAAAAGCTCAAAAATTCACTGTTTTTGCTGAAATAAAAAGCTATAGGTCAAGTACAGGCTAAGGGATGATCAAGAGGATGAAAATCTATCACAAAGAGTACAAGAGTCTTTTGTAGATCAGCTCTTCAAATCATGAATCTGCTCAGAAAATGAGCAAGAGTAGCAGCCCCTCTACTTCGCTTTTGATATAGTCAAAAGCTTTTCGATTCGGTACTCTTTGGTTCAGGAAATGAATAGCAAAGATACTACAAACACCAACAAGATACTAGGCTCCCCAGCGGAGTCGCCAGTTTGTTGTGGGGAAAAGTATCCGACTCGGATGACCCTATCCCTACTCTAAGGGTGACAGTCCTTAGCAACAACTGAAAGTAAAGCTTTGATATTTTCCTTTATGAAAGTACAGAGAAGGAAGAAAAGATTGACCAACCGGTGTCTTTCGCTTTTGTTGATCCTGTCCTCTCTCTTTGTCTCTTGTTCCCAGCTCCTTGCTCCCTTTGCCGGTCCAGCTACACAAAGATCCTGCACAAACAAGAGAAGGAAAACTACAAGAAACATGTACTCATAACTGATGCATGGATTAGAGTGAATCAGATATACAAGTAAATACAATACATCAATGCAATACAAGTATATAGGAGAACATTCAAAGCTTCATTGATAGAAGTAAAAGGGTTCTGAGAAGGTTACAACCATCAATGGCTCCAATCCAGCAGCACCTCCCCAGCAGCAAGAAATCTCCTCTTCACCTCTATAAAAGCAATCACCCAATAGCTCTAACTGTAAACCAACAGCACTTCCTTGCTTTGCACAAAATTCCAGCCTCCCTAGACCTCATGAGAGAGCTCTATATATAGGAGATTTGGAGAAAGGATGAGTCAGCTTGAGGCTGGCTTCAAGCTGACTAGTGTCCTCTCCCACTTCAGTTATACTTCAGTTCTTGAGTCCACTTGGAGATCCTTGCTTCCACTTGGAGTTTAAGAACCTCTTACTCATCACTGGGCGAATTCCCTGATCCAAGTGTCATTTTGGAAGCTTCCTGGGCATTGACACCTTGAGAAATGAGCCTGCCACTTGTCCAAACACGTTCAGCGCAGGTAGCTAGTGTTGGAGTTGACATTCAGCGCAGGTAGCCAGTGTAGCAGTTGACATTCAGTGCAGGTAGCCAGTGTAGCAGTTGACATTCAGTGCAGGTAGCCAGTGTAGCAGTTGACATGATCCAGAATTGCCTTGTTTTTGAGCGTTTTCAGGTGGAGAACTGATTTGAAGTGCTGTGGTTTGCTGACCTTGTTCCTCTAGGGGTAAGAACAACATGTTTAGGGACTTTGGATCCCTTTGATTATGGACATTTCATGCTTCATGCTGTAAGGCACAAAAATGTCTATAACATACCCCCACCACTTGAAACAACCAACCTTCTCTCTTCTTCGGTGGCTGTGAATTGGAGGACCCCTTAGGCAAACAACCAGAGATTTTTGAAGAGCCTACATCGGGAGAAGAAGAAGGAGAACCCATTCCAACTGACCTAATGGCTGAAAATAGCAATGATAGAGGAGATAGAGAAAGAATTGAGGGTGATTTTCCCATCAGAGAAACCAAAGGGGATGCCAATATGAAAAACATAAGTCCCTTTGCTATTCCTCACTTCCATGGCCTGACCTCAGAAGATCCATATACCTTCTTGTTTGAGTTCGCTGTCATATGAAGAACTTTTGATTACACCACTGATGATCAAAAGTTGAAATTATTCCCATCCACTCTCAAGGATGCAGCTTTGTGCTAGTTCATGGGTTTACATGGGGATAGATTCACCACCTGGGCTTAGATGCAACAAGCCTTGAATAATAAGTGTCGATACTACTACAAGTCCAAAGAAACTAAAGAAGAACTTTTTAGAATGACCGTGGGGCATGATGAATCCATGGAGGATTATGAGGAAATATTCCAGCTTAACTACAAAAGGGCTAGGTGAACACTTGATCCTGAGTCACTAAAGTTAGTCCTACTCACGAGGGTAAGGGAAGATCTTTTGGATACCCTAAACCTGCTAGTAGGAGGGAACATATACCAGCTATCCTATGAATATATCAAGACTGTCTTTAAGAATCATTCTAGGGTAGCTAGGAAAAAGGGTAGGGGTAGTCACCCAATGGCTAGCTCATCCTCTTCGAGCACATCCGGTGAATTTGGAAATATGCTAGAATATTTCGAGTGAAATTATGCAAGCCCTTGCCCTACAGATGGACACTATGCACATCAAGAGAAAGCAGGAGGAAGCAGAGAGAGCATAAGCCATCTTCTACCCTATATGAATAAGGAGTCACCCTAGGAATGAATGTCCATTAAACCTTATAGAAATTTTCTCAATCTGTGAAGAAAACCACTCCACATCCAAGTGCCCTTCTCTACCTAGACTAAAATCTGTGTATTAGGGGAATGAAGGGGTGGCTGAACAACTCTTCTACATAAATCAAAGGAGGCCTCATGGGCCTTGACCATACTAGTAGGGCATGCAAGGGTCATCCTATGCATATTACAACCCTAAATAAAACACATCCATTCCCTCTTTGGGGGGCCGTACTCATCCCTCCTGGTTTACACCTTCTCCTTGGTCTTTTGCACCTCATTACCATTCACAGCCAACCAACCAGTCATTTCAGCCATATGCTCCTCCACAACCTTAATGGAATGCACCACCCCAGGGGTGGAGGCCCCCATACAACAATGCTCGAGCTTTATTTCCTTCACCTACTACTCAACCAAAAATTTTACACCCTTATCCACCTAAACAACTTGAGAAGCTTACCCAACCAAATATGAACCCAAACAATAGACAGACACAACAAGTATATAGTGGAGGGACATCCTACCCTTCTTATGCTATGGAAATTCAAGAGATCAACCTAAGGTCTGGGAGAGTACTCTCGGACAACCAACCTCCATCTCCACCTAGGGAAAGTGAGGAGGAAGGAGAGGAAAGTGTTCCTAGAGTGAATCCACCACCCTTTCCTAAAATATTAATGCATCCTGTCCAACCTACCCCAGAAGAGAATGAACTTCTAAGTGAATTGAAACATCTATGTGTCAAAATTCCACTTCTCTAAGCCATTAAGGATGTACCTATTACAACAAACTAATTAAAGAGAAGTGTTTTAAACATCTGGGGAGGTGAAAAAGATACATCCCTACCATTAATTTCATTGCACAACTATCTGACTTAATGCTGGGACAGACAATTTGCCCAAAGTATTTATGCCCTGGAAGCCTTGTAGTAGATGTGTGCATCAGTGGCACCATTGTCCCACACACCTTGATTGATCTTGGGGCTTCCATTAATGTGATGAATAAGGACATCATGATCAAGCTAAATCTCCATGGTTCATTAAGAAAGACCACAACAATATTGTAGCTTGTAGACCGTTACACAGTAGCCCCTATGGGGATTGTTGAGGATGTGATGGTCTCAATTGACTCCTAAGAGTACCCTGCAGACTTCCTAGTTCTCCAGCCTAAGTCCATGCTTAATGGTTATCCTCTCATACTTGGGAGGCTTTTGTTAGCCACTTATGATGCCTACATCAGCTGTTGGGTTGGAAATATGACTATAAAAGATGGGCATCTGTCCAAGAAGTTGGTCTTGTACCCTCCTTCTCAGCCATCTTTAGAACATTATTTACCTTTATTGCTAGAAGAAGAGGGAGAATATGAAGTCTACTAAGCCCAACTCTATACCTTAGAAGCCGCCATGGGAGGAGGACAATGCGATGAAGATCATTTGATTGAACACATACTCCAAAATCCAACTCTCAACACCCTGTCCTTAGAGGAAGTAGTATGGGAAACCGAGAGAAACCATCAGATGGATATATGCTTATCTGATTCAAACCCTACTCGTGTCAAGACAATAGAATTCAGCCCTATGATAATTTTGAAAATCAACCCCTCTTTCTGGACACCAAGATGAAGAGTTGTGCAACATGCTAAGGGAACATCTGGATGCCTTTGCTTGGAGTTACAAAGAAATGAAGGGAGTGCACCCATCGGTGTGTACCCACCATATTTATATAAAAGAAGGTTGGAAACCAGTCTGACAACCCCAAATCAGAATGAATCTGGGCTCTCAAGGATATAGTCAAATAAGAATTGCAAAAGTTGCTAGATGCAGGATTCATTTACCCTATCTCGGATAGTGAGTGGATTTCTCCTTTGGTGTTGGTTCCAAAGAAAAATGGGAAGTGGAGGATTTGTGTTGATTACAAAGAGTTAAAAAAAGAAATAAAAAAAACCATTTCCCTCTACCCTTCATTGACCAAGTGTTAGATGACTTGGCAGGGAAAAAGTTTTTCTCTTTCTTAGATGGGTTTAACACGTACAATCAAATCTAGATTAGCCCAAAGGACCAAGATAAATCCACCTTAACCTATCCTTGGGGTACTTTCACTTATAGGGTCCTTCCTTTTGGCCTATGCGATGCCCCTGCCACTTTCCAGAGGGAATTCCGGTGTATCTTTACCGATCTACTCCATGATACAGTGGAAATTTATATGGATGATTTTACGCCCTATGGGTGTGATTTCGAGGAGGCTCTCTCCAACTTGGGTAAGGTGCTAAAGAAATGCATTGAAATTAACTTGTCCCTTAGCCTTGAAAAATTTGAGTTCCTGATGACTGCTGGGACTGTTCTAGGTCATTCAATATCCCAAAAAGGATTGCAGGTGGACCCGAACAAGATAGCCATCATCCAAAAGGTCCCACCTCCGCAAAAACAAAGGGATGTCATAAGTTTTATAGGCTTAGGTGGATACCATAGGAGATTTATAAAATACTTCAGCAAGTTATCTTCTCCTTTATTTGGGTTATTGGCCAAAGAATCCAAATTTTTATGGTCAGAAAGCTGTCAAGAGGCCTTGGACACCGTAAAGGACAAGTTGATTTCTGCACCTATTCTCCGAGGCCCTAATTGGGCTATTCCTTTCCACATACATGTTGATGCCTCTCACAAAGCCATAGGAGCAGCTATAGGTCAGATAGATGAAAAGCTACCTTATGCCATTTACTTCATCAGTAAGAATCTGTCAAAAGCCGAACTGAACTACACAGTGACTGAAAATGATCTCCTAGTTTTTGTGCATTCATTGAACAAATTATGCATTACATTACAGGTTACCAAACATTTGTACATACTAACCATGTTGGAATGAAATACTTGATGAATAAACATGATGTAAATGCCCAGATTATTAGATGGTTTCTTTTATTGCAACAATTTGATTTAACTATTATTGATAAGCCTAGAAAGGAGAATGTTGTTGCATATTTTTTTATCCAGATTGACTTTGCCTATAGGGGAGGAAGGAATGGTTGATGATCAGTTACCAGATGAATACTTATTCACCATTTCAGTTCTCTCTCTAGGGTTTGCTGACATAGCAAATTACTTGGTGTCTGCACAGTTTCCACCACCTTTTTCCTTCAAGGAAAAGAGCAAGATTCTGAGGAAGAGTGACCCATTCACTTGGATTAGGGGCAACCTCTTCAAACTAGGCCTGGATCAAATTCTAAGAAGATGTGTCTGGGAGGAGGAAGTCTTTGACATCCTTCTAACCTTTCATGATGGGCCTTGTGGAGGTCACTTTGTAGCCAAAAGGACAACATTCAAGGTGATCCAAGATGGTTATTACTGGCCCACTCTTCACCAGGATGTGAGGAGTTATACTATTTAGTGTGATCGCTACCAAATAATGGGAAAACCTACCCCAAGGGATGAAATGCCTCTATAACCTCAAGTGACTTTCGAGGAATTTGACAAGTGGGGCATGTATTTCATTAAGCCCATTGACCCTCTATCTAGGCAAAAGAACTACATCATGGTGTGCACTGACTATTTAACCAAGTGGGCTAAAGCCAAGGCAATCAAAGCAGAAAAATAAGAGAAAGTGGCTGAGTTCTAAGGGAAAATGTATTTTATAAGTTTGGGTACCCAATAGAACTAGTCACTGATCAAGGCAGTCAATTTACGTCTCGCACGATTGAAAATTTGTTGAGCCAGCACAAGATCAAGAATAAAACATCCACTCCTTACCACCCACAAGCTAATGGGAAAGTGGAGTTAACCAATAGAGCACTAGAAGGAATTATGACCAAAGTGATTAGCAGCAACAAAAAACATTGGGTAGATAGACTAGTTGAGGCCAATTGGGCCTACAATACCACCTATAAGACCACCAATGGATTCGCTCCCTTATAAGCTAGTATATGGGAAGAAGGCCCTGCTATCCATTGAATTTGAATACAACACCTTAAGAATGGAATCACAACCGGATCTAGATCTCACCAAGGCACAACAAGAAATATTGCTCCAGTTGAATGGGTTAGATGAATTTATGAAGTAGGCCCTCCTGCACACAGAGGTGACTCAAGTTCAAAGGAAGATTTGGCATGACAAGAACATAAAGTAAAGATAGTTTCAAGAAGGGGATTGGGCTTTGTTGTATGATTCCAAACACAAGGATTTTAAAGGAAAATTAAGGACTAGATGGTTAGGGCCTTATGTCATAGAAAAATGTCATGATAATGGTTTAGTACAAATAAGTACCATTGATGCAGAGGCTATCCCTTTACTTGTAAATGGGTACAGATTGAAGGTCTACAAGAAGCTCTTGTCAAAGCAAGAATTCATCAATGGAATCATCAAGACAATGATGGTAGTGGAGAAAGACTCAACTTTTACCCCATCAAGTCCCTAAAAAAGAAAAGAAAGAAAAGCAAAAAAAAAAAGAGAAAAAAATAAAGAGGTTCAGGTGAAAACCTCCATGAGGCACTTGAGTCCCATTGTTGGGTTGAAAACCTCTTGATGCGGCCCAATGGTGTTGAAAAGAAAAGAAAAAATAAAAAGATCTCTGGGTGAAAACCTCTTTTGAGGCACCCAGGGAAAGTAGCTAGGATGAAAACCTCTTGGAGGTAGACTAGTTGTTTTCAAAAAAAGAGAAAAAAAGAAAAGAAAAAGAGAGAAAAGAAAAAGTTTGAAAATGTTGTTTGTAGGCCAATAGGAGGAGGATCGGCGCAACTTGAGAGGAACATAAGGACCTACACAATCCATATTTTAGTTCCTCCATCTCATATTCTTCATTATTCCATTAATCCCTCCATTTATGAACTCCTCCAACTCAGTTTACATAGGCTTTGTGTTTTCTTCAGGAGTTTCCAGTATGAATTAAAATGGCTTTGGAATCCCAATAAAAGTGACCCTAGAGCAAGGGGATGACCAACCTGTGTCAAAAAAATAAAATAATCACTCCACCACATCATCACCATTCCTTTCACCACCTTGTTACCCCTGCATCCATCCAATAAGTCAATTCAATCTCTCTCTCTCTCTCTCTCTCTCTCTCTCTCTCTATATATATATATATATCTATATATATATATATATATATATATATATATATATATATATATATATATATATATAGTTTTCAAAGAAGAAAAAAACAAATAGAAGAGGGTGAGAAAAGAGGACACAGGGACAATACCTGAGGGTTATACCTCTCACCTACCATTCACAAGAACCCTTCTCTACACTTGTTAAAAATCCTCATGCTCCATAACTGAAAAAAGGTATGAAAGTTTAGGGGAGAGGCAGCTATAGGACATCCTGAAGGTTTCCTGTAGGAAATCTTGTAGCAGCCTATCCCATAAAGGAAATTCCATAGGGTTGCATCCATCTTTAGCATAAAGATTCCAAGGTTAAGGAAGCTCCTCTAGAGCTCAACAGAAGCAACACAATAATCAACATCACTCTCTAGTACCTGCACATCTAAGGAAACAAGCATCAAAAGAGGCCAATAATAAAAAACATGCAACAAATACACAACACAAGGACATCATTATCCAATGAGCATCATCATCAAGGCATCTTACCCACAGGTATGTCATCTTACTCATGCTCTCTCGTTAGCACGATATGATAAAAAATGTAGGATTATGTAAGAGTTGGTTTTATAAGCAAAGGTGGCTAGTTAACTTGGCCACCTTCGGCCATTCCACAAGGAGAAAATAGTTAGACCACTCCACACTTGGAAGCAATCAAATCAGAAGAAAAAGGAGATAATGCCAAAAATGGTTAAGTTACGGAGGAATGAAGTGGGAGATGATTACGAGGTGAGTGAAATGATGGACTGATAGTGGGACCAACGGTCCAAAAGGAGGTGCTCGTACTTAGATAGCCAACACACCATCCCACATGATCATACATATAAGGAAATAAAACATTGATTCCAACACTAAAAGAGAATTATAAATCTCGATAATTCATTGAACAAAGGATTTCCTCGGCCTTCTTGAAGCAACACCTATAGGAGACAGTGATCATTTTGCAGCGCAGAGGCACCTACAGGATCCTACAGGAAAACCTACAGGATCCTACAGGAAGACCTACATGATATAGAGCAGTCATCTACAGGATTAGAAATGGGAATTAAGGGAGGAGAGATAAAAGGTTGTTCTCATCAGATAGTAACTAATGAGGTAGGAGCTATACCTTCCCATATTTTCTAGTTAAAAAGATAAGAAGAAAAATCCTCCATTTGGTTAAGGAAGTTGCAGTCTAGGAGAAAAATATTGCAAAGTAATCATTTAAATCTCTCACCCACTAGAATTCTTGAATTATATCCATACAAGCCTCCACAATTACTAGGGAAAGATGATAAAGTGTTTTAATTAGAGGGAACCCGAAAACACAGTAAGAATTCATCAGCGCCCTCCTGTAGTAGAAATTTTCACAAGTCACAATTGGATGGGTTTCTTTGAAAGAATGAGAGGATATGATGATGAGGTGGCCGGAGACTTTGCTCTCTCACTCATACCCCTCACTAGGACCCATGCCACTGTTGTTGTGAAAGGCCTATCAATAGAAATCACCCATGAAGTTATAAGTAGAATCACCACACTCCCTTTAGGGTTACCTTGGAGAAAAGAAGATAAGGGTAACAACACTCTTTCAAAGAAGAAGTTATGTTTGGAAGGGGAGGAGGAAATGGAGGACAAAAATGGGGTCAGAAGAGAAATCCTTCCATACCCTTGGAATTAATTTAGT
Organism: Pinus tabuliformis; assembly: GCA_031772625.1. NCBI lineage: Eukaryota > Viridiplantae > Streptophyta > Pinopsida > Pinales > Pinaceae > Pinus > Pinus tabuliformis. Next base: position 55,508,206 of record CM062804.1, read on the forward strand.
TACCACCTCATTAAATATATATCATGTGAAGGGAGATATAATGCGGTGTATGGATACCATTTTAGACTCCTCCAAGATATGAGATTTGGAGCAGACACACCTCCTCAAAATAGATTAAGTATACCCTACTTTCTTCTTCAATTAATGATATATATGATCATTAAAGTGCAGGAGGGAAAACATTAACAAATAGCCCATCATGGGTTGATCAAACTTATCCTAGAAGATGCTCTACAAAACCTAAGATTCCCTATTACATGGACAAATTTCAGAGACATGCAAGCAGAGGGAGAAACTCAAGCTCTTGAATATGACAAAAACCCCACTACTAGTGAGAGGGATGAAGAAAAAGAGGGAGAAAATGAAGAGGAAATGGAGGAGGAAAAATATGAAGAAAAGGAAGAGGAAAATGAAGAAGAGACAAAAGAAGAAACAAAAGAAGAGACAGATGAGCAAAGTGAGGAACTAGATGAAGAAGAGAAAGGGAGAGACGAGGATGAGGAGGAGAATGGAAAAGAGGAGACAAAACAGAAGGAATAATAGAGGTCTACAGTTCAAGGCAAATAAGGGGAAGAATCACCAAGGGTATCTCCAGAACCCATAGAGAAGGAGGCAACAACTGCTCTTACTGCCCTAAGTACACCTATCAAGTCAAAAGGAAAAAGACAATGACAAACCCCACTATACTTTAGGCCAAGAAAGAGCACAAGGATTAGGCAAGGAAGACCTCAAACGCCCACCAAAACTTCCATTGTTATTGAAGACTCACGAAATCAGCAACAAAAGATAGCTCCTCTTGAGAAAAATCAAGGAGAAGGATCATCAGGACAAGCCTCTCCCAAATCTCCCATCACATATGTTAGGAGGCATGTCACAAGGTCTTCCTCATCAAAGGGAAAAGGTCTCCTACAGGAGACACAGAAAGACCTACAGGAAGGAGAGGCCATCCTACAGGAAACTCTATTAAGCCTACTGTTATCGGGAAAACTAGTGTCTATGCAGAGCTACTAGTCCCACTAAGGCTGGTAGCTACCTTAGAAACAAACACACTAAAAACTACTTTCGTTTTCCTTTATGAGAAATAGATAAGAGAAGAATAAGGAGACCAACCTCTGTCTTGCGCTTGGTTCCTTGCTTGATTACTCTCTCTTCTGGTAGGTCTTTGCCACTCGCTTCCTTGTCTACCCAGCTTCAAGGAGTACCTGTAGAATCAAAGAAGCATAACACTATCCAAGAACATAGATCTATTATCATAAACAATATAGGATCAGATGTACATTGACCACACAAATGCATAAATCATCAACCATACAAGAATGTGGAGGAAAACTTGAATAGCTTTATTGATAATCAAGAAAGAGCAAAGAGGATTACAACCAATTGTTCTAACCCAGCATCATCCTCTCAGCAAGAAAGCCCTTCTTCACCTCATGAAAATCTTAGATCACCCAACACTATGATATTGCATCAAGAAACCAACAGCACTTACTTACAAGATACGAAATTCCAGCCTCTGGATCTCTGGGATGAGGGATCCATATATAGATGTCTACAAGGGAGGTGAGTCAGCTTTTGAGATTTGATTAGTGTCTTCTCCCTGATAGTTCTTGATTCCACTTAGAGATTGATGATCTCTTACTCATCCCTGGTCGAATTCAGAGAGGCAAGTGTCACAGGAGAGGTTTCTGGAATATTCCATGCTCCTCCACCTTGCAGATTGACCCTGCCATTTGTCCCTTCTCGCCCATCGCACCCCATAGAAGGGATTTTTGACATGCATCACACCTACTATGTGTATTCAGGTGGGATGCGACACACTTTGCCTATGGAGCAAGTGAAAGGGTCCAGTTTTAACCAGTTCTGAGTATTTTTTCATGGAGAACTTCTGGGAGATGCTGTAATCAGTTGACCTTGTTCTTTTAGGGGTTGGAACAAAACCTTTAGGGACTTAGGAGCCCTTGGTTTATGGACATTTATGCTTGGGGTTGCAGTGCCCAAAAATTTCTATAACAGTTGCCCCCTAAAGCATGAGGTTGTTAATCTTTTGATGTCGGGTGAAATGCTTTATCATGAGGATCCGAAGTTTTTTGGAGCTGGAAGGCGACATGTAATAAGATACAATACAATACATTATCTTCATATTATTTTCATGATCTAGCTGAGGCGGGCATTCCCATGCTCAACTTTATAAATTCATTTTCATGTACATAGGACAAACAATCGTCTGAGTTTAGACTGATGATTCTGGTAGAGCCATCATCCCTTAGATTGGATGATTATCTGTGCAGCAATGATGTATATTTGATGTCTTTATTTTCCTAAATATATATCACAACCCAGATGGATGAAACTAGATCCGGGGTCTTCAATCTCGTTCGATCTTCACTCAAAAGTACAAGTCGATCCATGTGAGAGATGTTCTGGAGTCAAACATGGAAAGACATCACCTGATTACCAGCCAATGATATAAGCTGTTAACAGGTGCAAGAGGAATCAGCAATAATGATAATGATCCTCAAGGTACTACAGTACAATTCATGTGGTGTGAATAAGGGACTTGGCGTCGAACACCACACAAAATATTTCGGTCGAAGTCCATTGATGTAAACCTGTCGTCGGAAGTGAGAAACTTGCCATTGAGGCATGCAAGCTTCAAAGTACTGAAAGCGTTGTTCCTAGATCAACTTCTTGGATAATGAGTTGATGTCAACAAGGAGTGATCTGTCATAGGAGGGCCTTAGTGAATGCCACATCAATGACATGGAACAGAGAAAATGATTTTAATGGAGGTGAAAACGATCTGGTGATATACGGTTCAGGGTGGCTGTCATGAAAGAATGGAGTGAAAATGTATTATAGTGGGTGAGACACAGGTGAATTCTCTGAGCGACTTCTCTTGAACATATCGGTGACACTGACATGATGGATTGGCAGCATTAACCCCAAATGTGGATGGTGTGATGGAACCATGGTGATGTGACCAGTGAATGGAACAACCCAACCCGACTCGGATGCGAAGCGAAAGTGTCATGTTCAAGAGTGACTTGCTACCAACAAAGTTTCTTCAAGTTTTCTTCCTAATTTTCCCCAGTCATTGTTGACCAGTACCTCTTTATTTTTGTCAAGCTTGAGGAGGATAACATATGCTTGTTCTATAATTTTCCCTTCGGGCAAACCCATCACTATGTTTTAACGAGCCTAGCGATAGTGAAACTCGTTCTTGTCTGTTATGGACAAGTTTGTCGCTATTAGGTTTTAACGAGTTTAACGACAAAGATAACTCGGTCCTTTTCAATTTTAGAGAGTCTGAAAAGGGATGTAAAGGAAACTCCAAAAATCATTTTTCATCATCTAATCCCTTAAGTCTGCAAAAGTATAAAATAATACGAAAGGGATGAATTTTCGGTAATTTTAATGAGCCGAACAAAACAAGCGCTCGATCTTTTTGTGTAATAATCCCTTAGGTCCAAAAAGATTAAAATCTAAAGGAGGGATAGCACTTCCGGTCACTTTAACGAGCTGGAGAGGCCAATGGCTCGGCAATCTTTTCATATTTTATGAGTCAGTTGAAAAGAGCTTAAAGGAGACTCGTTTTTTGAGGAACGAGTGATAGATTTGGGTAGCAGATGATTCCAGGTAAGGTTTGGAATTTTCCAATCACGACAGTGTCACAAGGATGGCTAACAAGATCACTCTTCGTAGCTGTTCCTCAAAAGGGGTAAACAATCAAGTGGAGGTGAATGATCGGCCAATACAGAGTGGAGGTGATGATGAGAACACGACCAAGGCTTAAAAGGCTGAAGTACTACATTCACGATGGTTATTTACTAGAAATCTGTTCATTTTTTATTTTAAAATGAGCTTAAACGCTGGGGGAAACACTTGCTCATTGCTTATGTTTATTTTTTAACGAGCTTGAAGTCCGCGTTAAAACTGCTCGATCCAGTCATATAATAAGAATGTCTCATCTAAAAATGACATTATTTCAAAGCTTTGCCCCACATCCTTTCTTTATGCAAGTTAGGAAACAACCAATCCTACGAGTTTAAAGGGTTAGAGGACCTATAAATTTAAAAAATAAATGGTCGCTCTTTGCTCGCACGCCAAAAGGTTTGCATGCCCCCAGGTATAGTAAAATAGAGTTTCGATGTTACCCCTCAATTTGCAGATAAAACATTTGTTTTATCGGGAAAGGCCTACCTTTTTCAGGTTACCAAAGATTGTTCTATTTATACCACAAACAAAACACTTCTTCGGCGATGTCTACCGAAATAGACAAAGGTGAGTGGCGCAGACGCCTCCACTCACATAACTTTGATGATGGAATCTTATTCTAGCCTAATCCCCTTTTCCTAAATGGATGGGTGTGTCAGACTAGTCATATATCCTTCGTAGAAACCTACCCTATACCTGAAGTTTTCCTGCCGAAGTAGACCAGGGTGCATGCCCCCTAGGTTTCAGTCATGCCCTCCGAATCACTCGCGCTCATTAGGAGGATGGACTAGGGATTGATGAGACATTCCTTGCGTGAAAAGACCATTCAGGGTTGGTATATGACTATTTTCTATGTGTGAACCGGGGAATGAAAGCTGGTCTACGAGCTTGACCACTCTTCCTTCTTGCGGAAAACACATTACTCTAAAGAGTGAGGAGACAATGGCTCCCATGCAATAAATATAGTCTCGTCCAAGGAGTATATTATAATCTAGGGGTCCTTGGACTACCATTACGTTCATGTGAACGGTTTTCCTTCTCCATGTTATCGGCACATCGGGAAGGATCCCTAACGGTCGACTGGTTCCTTTGTCAAAGCCTGTTAGATTTCTCATCTCAGGAAAAAGCGATGGCAAACCAAGCGCTTTCCAAGCAGTTGAGGAAAGGATACTCACAGAAGCCCCTTCATCTATGATGGTACCGGCCATAACCATTCTATATACTTGAGCAATGATTCGGAATGGTACACTGGCTGGTAAATGGGGTCTGCCTAGTAGATTCCAGTCAAAGGAAACAACCAGGTTGCTTGGAGGTGGGACCGCATAGACGGCCGGGTATGAATCTGACGAACTTCCTTCCTACGATAAAGGAATGGGTAGACTGCCCCCATGTTCATCGGAGTCTGTGCTTACGAAGAGAATTTGAATGGTGTCGTTTTTGTTCTCTTCGGTGACTGTATCATATGAAGATGGACCTTCTGAAGGCAAGACCGGGTCAACTGCCACCTCGACCTTTTGATTTTCATCTGGTATGGATTTAGATGGTTTATCTTCAATGATAGATGCTTCGGCCGACCACAAGGGCATGTCAGCCGGATTTTCAACTAGTGACGGACTCGGCAAGAGTTTCTTGTATCCAGGAGGAAGCCGTAATGGTGAAACCGGACGGTTGTCGAAAACTCTTTTAGCTTCGTCTAAGAAGGGACAACGGTGGACGACGTGATCGCCTTCACACAATTTACAAGGAAATTTATATTTTCCTTTTTTCCCAGGGGCTTCACTTTCACTAGTTGACGGTGTAGGCTCAACATGATCATCAGAGGTTGATGACACAGGATTGTGCATCAAGGAGACCAGTCCCTTAAGATCCGAGGGATGCAAGGACAATCTCGATGATAGTGGTCTCCTTTGCAAATGACACATGGCGATTTAGGCCTGGTCAGTGCAGTGTGTGGATTTTCACTGGACGATGCTTGGTTGCCCCTTTTCGCCTTTGGCTCTTTCTTCTTCTTCTCAGTTACTTGATTTTGGGCTTTACTAGCTTCATCAAGCAAAGAGGAAGGAGGAGAGGAAGAATTGGATGAAGTAGAGGGTTGGGGGGTAACTCTAATATCGTTTAGTTTCTGACTTGACTGTTCAGGAATGACGGTATTCTGAATGATAGAAGTTGAGAAGAGCCATACGGGCAAGCCAATTGTCAATCCTGGAAGAGGCAATGTGGCCATATGGGGTGCACCAACATCTCCCCAAGAGGAGAAGGGACTAGGATTTCCTCCAAGGGGAACTCCTTGGTTGGTGGACTCCATTTTTCTCAACTTAAGATCAACGTAGGAAAGGTGATGATTATTCCATTTAAAATAAATTTTAGACGCTTTGACACAACTTGTTTTTTCAATTTTTAAGAGTCGATAAAAAACAAAAGATGACTCTAGTCGCCTTCGATTTTTAATGTGCCTGAAGTGACAAGTTCTCAGATGGACCTTTTCCATTAAGGAGTCTGAAAAGGAATGAAAGGGACTGCTCTGGAAATCTAGACAGAGGGATTACCAAACCAATCGCAAAACTGTAGAATACATTTTACGGTACGGCGGTCAATCTTCCTGAATGCTGTGTTCAATGCATTGTGATCGATAGGGTTGCAGACACGGCTTCCTATGGATAAAGGATAAAGCCTATTGTCATATCCCAAAATATACTCGACGGTACATGGGAGCACAAGTCCATACTGGCACTTATCATATCAAAGTGGAGGAATCACCCAACCAACAATGAAAACAACAGTTACCAGGCTTTACGACACAGGAATATGTCTCTAGCCTAGACTTCTAGATGTTGTGTGTTAGGTTCCAAAGCATTTTTAGAGTCATTAAATTTATTTTATGGTTGATCTTGCTTAAAAAAATTTCCTTTCAGGTTCACCACGTGATGTAGATGTGCAATTCCTAAAATGCAATCTAAGATGATAAACAGTCGTTTAATCTTCTTTCTGCAATGAAAATCCTAGCTACTAAGGAAAGAGAGATGGCGTTCTTTCAACAAAGAGCACAAAGCACACACTATATGCACTATCCTAAATCAAGCCAACAAACAATCTAAATGAAAATGCACATGCATGTATTTGTTTTCAGCCTTCTTAATGTGTAAATGATAAAAAGAAAGCTAAGCGCAAATCTAAATTATTTTCCAAAGAAACAATTACTAACAAGTTTCTTTTCAAAACAAATGAAGACAATGACGACACTTTGTTATTTGGAATTGAAAACTTGCTTTCGACACTTGGAAAACTACTAACTTAAATCAAGTACAAGAGTAACAGTGTAACCAACTATCAAGAAAAATCAAATTCTCTTCTATGACTGAAAACGACACTTGCGACACTTTCAAATCAAGAAACGACAGTACAATTACGCTACTTCTTTGTAAAGGAGAACTGAAAATGACTCAAAAATACATAAAAACATTTACAGTTCTTTACACAATGGAGGTGGAATAACAGCAAGGGAATGGGTTTCAAACAGAGGTGTACTAACTACAGGCAGCAAAACTCCTGAATAGAGCTGAAAAGAGTGAACACAGAAATCAAAATTTAGGAACAAGGCCTTGTCTGATCAACGCACCTGTAACATAGTGAAACTGAAATGCAACGCACCTACTACACTCGGGAAGTGCGATGCATTTGAAGTTCACAGAACAGACAGTGCGCTGGACCAGGGACGAGACTTTGATTGGGTTTTGGGTCACAGTTTTCAGTTCAGTTCAGGGATTTAGGCCGAGCAAGTGGTTATCAGTAAATCAATCACAGGGGTAGATCTAAGGAGGTTACTAGAGCCACCACGAGGGAGATTAGAGAGCTTGTAAATCAATCGTTTAATTCATAACCAAAACCCAGAGATAGACTGAAGCAGCGTTGATCTACTTTTCACTTGCATAGCAAATGCAGTTCGAAGGCTAGCTGGCTTGACTTCAGGATCCGTCTGTAAGTTTATAAAGTAAACAAATGTAAATGAACAAACAATCTACTCGCTCCCTAGTGGAGTCGCCATTTTGTTATCGGGAAAACTAGTGTCTATGCAGAGCTGCTAGTCCCACTAAGGCTGGTAGCTACCTTAGAAACAAACACACTAAAAACTACGTTCGTTTTCCTTTATGAGAAATATATAAGAGAAGAATAAGGAGACCAACCTCTGTCTTGTGCTTGGTTCCTTGCTTGATTCCTCTCTCTTCTGGTAGGTCTTTGCCACTCGCTTCCTTGTCTACCCAGCTTCAAAGAGTACCTGTAGAATCAAAGCAGCATAACACTATCCAAGAACATAGATCTATTATCATAAACAATATAGGATCATATGTACATTGACCACACAAATGCATAAATCATCAACCATACAAGAATGTGGAGGAAAACTTGAATAGCTTTATTGATAATCAAGAAAGAGCAAAGAGGATTACAACCAATTTTTCTGACCCAACATCATCCTCTCAGCAAGAAAGCCCTTCTTCACCTCATGAAAAGCTTAGATCACCCAACACTATGATATTACACCAAGAAACCAACAACACTTCCTTACAAGATACAAAATTCCAGCCTCTAGATCTCTGGGATGAGGGATCCATATATAGATGTTTGCAAGGGAGGTGAGTCAGCTTTTGAGATTTGATTAGTGTCTTCTCTCTGATAGTTCTTGATTCCACTTGGATATTGATGATCTCTTACTCATCCCTAGTTGAATTCAGAGAGGCAAGTGTCACAGGAGAGGTTTCTGGAAGATTCCATGCTCCTCCACCTTGCGGATTGACCCTGCCATTTGTCCCTTCTCACCCATAGCACCCCATAGAAGGGCTTTTTGACATGCATCGCACCTACTGTGTGTATTCAGGTGGGATGCAATGCACTTTGCCTATGGAGCAGGTGAAATGGTCCAGTTTTGACCAGTTCTGAGTAGTTTTTCAGGGAGAACTTCTGGGAGATGCTGTAATCAGTTGACCTTGTCCTTATAGGGGTTGGAACAACACCTTTAGGGACTGAGGAGCCCTTGGTTTATGGACATTTATGCTTGGGGTTTCAGTGCCCAAAAAATGTCTATAACACCTACGGGAAACTCTGAAAATGGACCAAGAAGGTATCACTCCGCAAGAAACAAAGAAGGAAGACCCAGATCTCAAGGAGCCTAGTCCACAACCCAACCTCATCTCTTACTACAGTCTCATTGAAGAGGGTAGGGTTATCCCACATAATTTTTCCATCCCCTTATTCATTGAACTTGAGAAAGAAAGGGCAAGGAACTGTAGGTGGATGCAAATTTCCAAATCAAAAGAAGTGGAGGATGTAGGCCACATGGAGGAAAATTTGAAGGAGATGGGTAGAGAACTGAGTAGCATAAGGGAGAGAGAGGTAATGATGAAATATCACTTAGAATTAGAGAATTCATGGCTAAGGGGATAGTTTCAAGAAAGAGAAATCAATTTGGCAACTATGGCCAGTTTATCCTTAGAGGCAATCCAGTGCAAAATGCTAGCCAATTCTTATGCCTTGTATCTCAAGGAACAATGGCTACAATTCCAAATTAAGACTTTAGCACATATAGGAACAATGCCCTTCCAATACTATAGAAAATTCATTGATATTGTTTATCAAAGCACCTTGGAAGATAGAGAAAAGATCTTTGGGTTTTACCTACACAACTTGTCCTTGACATATTTGAATGTGTGGGACCCAAATTCAAAGCTAGGAGACATGCAATTGATGGCCTTATCATCATGGATTTATCATGAGGAGGAGAGGGCCACAGAGATAAAAAAGGTAATTGCAAGAGAGGAAGCAAAACTTCTTATGACTAGAGCTGAACAATCCAATCCAATGGTTGTCATTAGCACCCACAACCTAATTGCAAATGATCCTAATCTTGCACCTAGGTACCCTGTTGCATAAGAGCAAGCAGTCAAACACTTTGAAGAAATGTTCAGGTTGCTAGGAGATGTCAACATGCAAGATTACCAAAGCAGATGGAACACCTTGCCTTACAGCCTCAAAATCAAAGAATACTATTCTCGTGAGAGAATTAGAGAGACACTAAATAGAACACCCATGTACAAGCAAGCTCTACAAAGAATCAAAGTCAATTGGATTGGATTGAGACTTAGTCCACCATTGCTTTTAGGAATGTTGGAAGGCAGAAAATAAGAAGAAGAAAGAAAGCAATGGGAAGAAATAGAGAGCAAGGCAGGATTTTATTCACAAGAAGAAGAAACTATAGTAGAAGCATGGGATGTCAAGGAGGCCACCAGAGCAATGAAGCACATGGATATCAATTAAGTTGCTTAGAGGATGAGAAACACTTTCAGTAGGGGGGTGATGATGAGCCTCATCATTGGGTAACTATATGGACCTTAACACTCCTCAAATATTGTTAAAATCAACTCTTCTCATAATTCCTTAGATGGTTTAATTATATTTTGCTTAATGAGATGAGTAAAATTAAGATGTATGTCTAGTGGTATAATGTGCATTGATTGTAGGTTTTTGAGATAAAATCATTGCAATTTTGGCTAATTAAGGGTAGAAACTCAAATGAGACAAGGAGTTGAGATTATAGGAGATAGATCCTCCTCATTAAATCCTCACTCATTCAAATATTCCTCAATCAAATCACACTAGCTCGGAGTTGCAAGTAGCCGAGTCATGGAGATCATGGATAGTTGAGCCAGTGACAGTTAAGAGCCAGTGCATCTCGAGTTTGGGAGCCAAAACTCCCTAAATTTAAGGAAGTTTTTGGAGACTTCATTTGTATAAATAAGGAGGCCTAGAGCCTCATTAGTATTCAGATTCTTTATGTAAGATCACTAAACATTTTCGAGTTCAAGGTTTGTGGCAAAACATTGTTATGTAATTTTTCTGATATGATAATGAGAATGAGCATTTCCTTAATCCAGCACTAAGTTGAATCAGAGGGCTGAAGCTCTTGGGTTAGGGCCCAACCCTAGTAGCAAAGGTTCCCCTTCTTGTACTTGTATGTTTAGTGTTGGGTGTGGTTTTTTACCTATTTTCTGCACATTGTTTCCCCTATTTTGACCTTTCTATCCTCTAGGCATGTGCCCTTATATGACAAAGCTCTATTTTCTTACCTTTTAATCCATTTTACTGTCATGTTACTTTGTTACATTTTACCGAATAATATGAGGCTTTATTCCTTTTTGTGGCTAACTAGGAGAGAATTGAAGAAGTATTTTTGGAAGTTCATATTTTCAAGTGTTAGCTCGTGAGAACTAAGCCATGAAGCAGACAAGCAGCAAGGATTAACCATGAGAAAGGGTAGAACGGTTCACTGTTACACCTTGAGTGCTGTTACAGGTTGATTCTACACACGTGTTGTTGTTATAGATTATTGTTACACATTGGATGTTGTTACAGATTACTATTGCACATTGGATGTTGTTACACCTCATGTTGATATGTCGTCACACCAACAGTGCTATCATTAGTTATGTCGCGTCATCCTGAATCACCATTCGCTCAATGATGTTTCACTGAAGCTGGAAATGTGGGTACTATTCCACATAATAGATGTCAGCACTAGGGATTGTTTATTTTTTAAACAACAAGACTCCAGCAGTTGCAACTGATGTATATTTATTTAGCAATAGGTTGTAACTTATTTATTTTTGATCAGCATGAGAATCAGGAGATTCTCATGACTGATTTGTTTCTAATTTTTGGGTTGTAATAGTTATAAAAGACACGACCTTTTATGTATCAGGGGACAACATATAGAAGAGTACCATTACTCTGTTTCTGTAATTCTAAATTTATTTTAATATCAATTAGCACGGTGATGCTGTTACTGATTTCTAACTGATTCGTTAATCACTTTCGTGTTCTTCCTGCGCCCTGTTAAGGAGGAAGGGCCCTCCTCTTTGGGAGGGATTGCAATGATATATGTAGTGTACATTCTAGCTCAGTTCATTAATTTATGGTTTCTCATTGTAGTTGTACAAATCATGGATTACATTTTCCGTTGTTTCTATTTATCTTATACTGTTACACTAACTTAATCAACAGAGTTGTAGTAACTAGGTGGAGTAGATGTTAGTTCTTGTGTGGCACACCTTTAATTTAATAGCTGCGAGTTGTGATTTAATTCTGTAGAGTGTTTTTTATATCTACACGCATGGTTTGATTCAACAATTTAGATCAACGACATATTTTATAGTTTTCTTCATTTTATTCTGCTTGGTTGGAGTGTATTGGCATAGACAGTGCAAACTCCATTGAAACAGCAAGACCTACCTTGGGTTGACAATTAATGTTGCAGTCTGAGTCAATTAAGGTTGATTAAAACAACACTACATTTTAGCACCATTGATGGGGATGGAAAGTTGATGATATAGTCAACCAATTTGTTTTTTTGATATAGAGTGCTCCTAGTCCATAGTTGTTTGGCGGTAAGACGAGAGGTAAGAACCTGCACATCGCTCTAATATACCTGGGCGGAATCACCATTGTGTCTTCATCTCTTTCGTCGTTGGGCGGTAAGAGAAGAGGTAAGAACCTGTGCATCACTCTAACATACCTAGGTGGGCTCACCACTGTTGAAGACTGGGACACTTAGAGTGTGATTTAATACACATAGGGTCCATGTGTGCACTTGTAGGACTTACAGAGATACTGAAATCACCCCCACTCTAATAAGTCATAGGAATGACGGGTCATAAAAAGGAAATGAAGGGTGAATATTTGGGAAGGAAGACATTTATCCAGGAATTAATCTCCAAGGTAGAAAAATAATAGTCCAGCTCTCAAAGGAATGCAAGGAAAATAGGGCCACAAAAGGTTGTTAATCCCATAGCAAAGTAGAAGCCTCCAATCCCTCCATCTCAGGACTATATCATTCTAAGGCTAGCACTCATACCCCCATGATCAAGGATTTGATTTATGAGCCAGAAGGGGAAGTTAGTAGCTTGAATTTGAGGACTACGGGGAAAGGGGAAATAGATGGGGAACAACGGACACCTGAGATGGAAAAGCACCTGTTGATTTATCAATATCCAGATATGGGTAGTGCGGTGAAACAACCAGCCCCAAGGGTATCTGAGGCACTAATCATGTCTACAGGGCCATCACAAACACAGATCGAAGAACATATACTACAGAAAGGGTTAGAAGAATTAATCATGGGAGACAACAATGATAATAATGCTAAAATAGACACCACTACCACTACCTTTGAGTTCCCAATCAGGAATATCGAAGGTGAAGCTCCTATGAAAAATATTCCTCTATCATCCTTACCATCCTTCCAGGGGATGACTGTGGAAGATCCAGATACATTTCTATTTGAGTTTGATGTCCTATGTAGAATTTATGATTATACAACAGATGCTCAGAAGTTAAAACTATTTCCTGCTACCTTAAAAGGAGTAGCCTTGAGATGGTTCATGGGATTAGGCCCTGCTTCCATTTCAACGTGGAATGCTATGAAGGAGACATTCTTGTCAAAGTACTAGGACTATTGTAGGACTAGGGACTTAAGGGAAGAGATATTTAGAATGACATAGAAGGAGGAAGAAAGCCTGGAAGATTATGTGGAACAGTTCCACTACAATCTGCAGAGGTCGAAACACAATGATTTAGACCCAGAAATCTTGAAGACTATATTCATCAGAGGAATGAGGGATGGTTGCCTTGACACCATGAACCTATTAGGAAAAGGGGATATATCACAAGAGCCATTCGGTGAAATTTTAAAGCTCTGCCTACGATGCTCTCGAGGATCATCTAAAGGAAGAAGTACAATTCGGGATGCCTCTGTTCGCATACAAAAATTTGAAGGCAGAGGAATAACTAGAGCGGAGATCGGAAATTTGTTCAACATTTCAAGACTGATATCCTCAGTACTCTCTCAGCCTAGATAACAACAACACAGATCAAAAAGACACAAGTAGAAGCTAATACACCCCTGGCCGTGTTCTGTCTGACTTGTTGGAAGAAACATCCTTACAGGGAATGTGAATTGAATAGCATCAACCTGTCTAATATCTGCGAGCTGGAGCATTTGAGAAAGAAGTGTCTAGAGCTTCCTAGACTAAACGCAGTAATTAGAGAATCAAGCGAAGGGGTGCAATCCTCTTACTTCATCGCACCAAGGAGGCCATGGCAACCGTGACTTCCAGGTATGTCTCAAGACTTTTCCTCTTTCAATTCATGGAACAATGCATATAATAACCAACAGTATCCATGGCAATATTCTTCCCCTCCTTTAGCACAGTTTCCCTTCACCCTGGAACCAATGGTCTCCATCTCCTCCTGTTCAATACCCTCAATCCCAACCATACTCGTGGAACTAGAACTAGAGAGGAAATTACCAGAATTTAGCTCTGCCTACACCACCCATGTAGCAATAGCTGTAGTTACCTCCTTTCCAAGCTCGTGCTCCTCCACCACCTGTGTGACCCCAACTATTGTTGGGTTGTGTTATTCTTTCCATGCCTAGCCCATGTAGTGAACGAGTGGGTTAGAGTGGGGGCGGAGCCCCCCCTTCGTTGCGCTGATTGCGTAGTGGGGGGTTTGAGAGGGGTGGGTAGTCCCCCTCTACGGGATCTGGGGCAGCGCCCCGAGAATGTTTTTTTGGGACCATATATTAGGTTGGGCGGACCTATCTATGGTTTTTTGCATGATTTTCACACATGGTTTTGGACACAATGGCTTTCGGTCCATGGTATTGGATGCTTCGGCATCTATAAATATGTATTGTAACATTGAAAGGAAGATAATGAAAAATCAAGCTGGTAGTCTCGGTTTTGGGATCCAGGGAAAAATCTTTGTGTATATGTGTTTTATGTGTTATGCTCTCTAATTGTTTCTTTTCTGTGTTTTAGAATTTGTATGCAGGTAATTTGTGTACGGGGTTAAAACCTACAACTACCTATGCAACCTAACCCAAACCCAAACAATAAAGTAGATCAGGGCATAGAGGCTCCTACGACCTTCCAAACCTACCTTATTACCCCCATGGAACTTAATGAAATACAATTGTGATCAGGCACAGTAATTAACCCTAGTCACTCCCCTATCATTATAGAGGAGGACTATGAACCATCCAGAGGAGAAGCCGAAGGCTCTGAGGCAGCTACTGCACCTACAATAGCTGATATAGAGGACGTTGTTACATCTGTAACAACCAATCCGTGAAGAATTGTTACATCTGTAAAAGCTAATTCGGGGAAGGCTCATACACCTGTAACAGTAGATTCAACTATTATTACGCAGGACCCCCATACCCTCAACGACTGGTCGAACCTAGGATGGCTTCATAGCCTAAATATGATTTTCTTAAGGAGTTTCAAAATTTGTATGTATGAATTCCTCTGCTACAATCCCTTAAAGAAGTACCCATCTATGCCAAGACAGTGAGAGATTTGTGCATCAAGGAGCCTGGAAGAAAGCCTAAAGACCCTGCCACCATACATGTGATCAGAAAGTTATCTGAATTAATGTTTGCTCAGCCTCTCCTTACTAAGTACAATGATCCAGGAAATCCTACGGTCACTGTCTACATTAATGACCATCCCATAGCCAATACATTGATTGACCTTGGGGTTGCCATTAATGTAATGACAAAAGATCTCTTTATCGCTCTCGAGCTATATAGACTCAGTAAATTTCTTGTTGAAAGATGAGGCAGATAAAGTGATGCAGTAATTTCATGAAGGATATCATGGTTGACACCTGTATTGGAAGACCACTGCCAACAAGACCTTGAGATCAGGCTTTTATTGGCCAACCTTATTTGTTGGTATCCAAAAGAAAGTCACCTCATGTCACAAATGCCAAATATTTGAATGTAAAAGGAAACTACTGCCTTTACCCTTAAAGCCCATATCATCTAAAAATCCTTTTTAGTAATGGGGTCTAGATTTCATAGGAGAAAATCACCCTTCCTCTTATGCCCAAAATAAGTGGATTCTTACAGCCACCGATTATTTTACCAAATGCATTGAAGCTATACCTACTAGGCAAGACTCTGATATAGTAATGTTATAGACATTTTTGTGCCTTACAGCTCTAAGCATGAAATGTCCATAAACCAAGGGCTCCTAAGTCCCTAAAAGTGTTGTTCTAACTCCTAAAGGAACAAGGTCAACAAATTACAGCTTCTCCCAGAAGTTCTCCACCAGAAACTGCTCAGAACTAGTCAAATCAGGATCATTTCAGCTACTCCACTAGCCAAGTGTGTTGCATAGCACCTAATTCCACTAGCTAGGTGCGTTGAAACGCACCTAAATGCACTACCAGGGTGCGTTGAGTGGGAAATGACAAGTGGCAGAGTCATTCCACGAGGTGGAGAGACAATGGAAGCTTCCAGAATCTTCTCCAATGACACTTGCCTCACTGAATTCGACCAAGGATGAGTAAGAGGCTCTCAGTCTCCAAGTGGAAGCAAGAACTGACAGAGAGAAGCCACTAATCAATTCATGAGCTGACTCATCCTCCTTGCATACATCTATATATGGATCCCTCATCCCAGAGATCCAGAGGCTGGAATTTGGCACATTGTAAGGAATTGTTGTTGGTTTTGAGATACATATCAGAGAATTGGGTGATCTATGCTTTGTTGGGGTTGAAGAAGGGACTTCTTTGCTGGGAGGTTGATGCTGGGTCAGGAATCATCGGTTGTAACTCCTTCTGGATCTTCTTGTATATCAATAAAACTATTTGAGTTTCTTCTCCATGATTGTGTTTCATTGATGCTTGTTACATTTGTATGGTTAAATTAAATCTGATCCTAAGTTATTTATGAATATAAACCCATGTCTTTGTATAGTTTCCATATTTTGTGATCTTACAGGTACTTGGTGAACCTGGGCAAGTGAGGGAGCAGGTAGCTGGGAGCTGTCAAAGAGAAGAGAGATTGGATCGAAGGACTAGCGCAAGACACAGGTTGGTTCATCCAATTCCTCTTTGTTTATAGTTCATAAAGAAGAATACAAAAGTAGTTTTCTCTGTTTGTTTCTAAGGTAGCTGTCACACCTTAGTGGGATAGAGTAGATATGAATGGACACTTTTCCCGATAACAAAATGGCGACTCCGCTGGGGAATCGTGTCTAGTTAGTTTGTTTGTGTTTCTCTTGTTCTTTATTTCATAAACTTAGAAGCAGCAATCGAACTACATTTGCCATTAACAAATGCAAAGTAGACATCTGCTGCTTCAATCCGTTCATTGGATCTATTTATGATCTGAACAACTAATTCATAGACCAACTGATTGCCCTTGTGATAGCTCTTTGAACCCCCCTTAGATCTACCTCTCATTGTGCATTATTGATTGCTTTTACTCGGCCAAAAACCAAAGATTAAACTGCAAACTGTGACCCAGAACCCGGATAGAACTCTCGTTTCTGCCTCAGCGCAGGCTCTGTGAAGAGGTTCTGCACTTCAACTCACTTCCCGAGAGGGCTACCTGCGCTGCAATGCAGTTTCTCTGTGTAACAGGTGCGCTGATCAGCCTAGCCTTGTGCAGCTGAGGTTCTTTGCTTCATTTTTCCAGTTTTGTCTCTGTTTTTTGCTGCCTGTGATCAGTATTTCACTGTTTCAAACCACTTTTCCATACTGATATTCCACCTCAGTTGTACAAAAGAAACTGTAGATGTTTTTTTTGTGTTTATTACGTCATTTACAGTTTTCCATTGCAAAAGTATAATAGTCGTACTGTCGTCCTTTGATTTAGATCTGTCGCAAGTGTTGATTGTGATCATAGGAGAAAGTTTATTTGTTGTTGATAGTCGATTATGCTTTTACTTTTTCCTTTGGCTTGAATTTGTGACTTTCTAGTGTCGAAACGAGTATTTATTTCAAAATCATAAAGTGTCGTAATCATCTCTACCTTTTGATTTCGAAAAGAAGCTTGTTTGTGTTTGTCACTTGAAAGCAAATTCAGATTTGTACAACTTTCTTTTTAGGCATCAATATTAAGAAAGTGAAAAACAAAACACATGCATTTGCATTTGCATATTGGTAGTCTGTTTGGCTTGATTTAGGAAAAGTGAATTTACAGTGTGCTCTTTTCTCTTTGCGAAAAGATTGTGTCTTTCTTTTCCCTTAGTAGCTAGGATTTTCATTGCTGAAAAGAGATAAAAGTTTGTTTATCATCTTTAGATTGCATTTTAGGAATTACATCTACATCTCGTGGTGATCCCAAAAGGCAAACTTCATAAGAAAGATCAACTTAAAATAAATTCAATGAACTTAACAACGCTTTGGAACTTAACGCACAACATTTAGAGGTCTAGGCTAGAGACGTATTCTGACGTCGTAAAGCCTGATAACTGTTGTCCTCACTGATGGTTGGGTGATTCCTCCACTTTGAGACGATAAGTGCCAGTACGGACTTGTGCTCCCACGTACCGTCGAGTATATATTGGGAGACCCCTATAGGCTTAAAACCTTTATCCATAGGAATCCGTGTCGACCGCCCTACTGATCGCAATGCACCGAACACAACATTCGGGAAGATTGACTACCGTACCGTAAAAAGTATTCTGCAGTTTTGCGATTGGTTTGGTACTCCCTCTACCTAGACCTCCAGAGCAGTCCCTTTCGTTCCTTTTCAGACTCCTTAACGGAAAAGGTCCATCTGAGCACTTGTCACTTCAGGCTTATTAAAAATCGAAGGAGACTAGAGTCATCTTTTGTTTTTTCTCGACTCTTAAAAACTGAAAAAACAAGTTGTGTCAAAAGCGTCTAAAATTCATTTAATTCGGAAACATACCTTCCCTTTATTTTAGTTGATCGAGTAATCTGCAATCGTAGAAGAAAGTCAATTGAAACCCCGTCGTTCGCGGAGGCTTACGAGTCAACCGTCTTTGTCTCCGGAAGCGAAACCAGTACGGACAAAGCGAACTCGTTTAACCGGTTCCAAGTCTCCTATCAAAGTTAGAACAAGTGTTCCAATGACATCAGAGACTCCGGTTACTCCAAACATTTCTGGAATCCCTGCCTCAATAGAAGAAGTTCAACAGCCACAGAAGGACAGTGGTACTGATCCTAGTTTGAGAAGAAACACTTGTGTTACTGAACCAGTTCCATCTATAACTGGTTCAGAGAGTCTTACTCTTCAAACATCTGCCGCTGCTTCTTCGGCACCAGAAATATTTTACGGACCTGACGGTCTTCCCCTTCCACCTAGTCTGATTGCGATAGAAGAAATTGTAGAAGATCCTCAAACAAGTACTCCAACGCACTTTGGAGTCGGGATCACTCTATATCCTTCGACATCAGAAGTTAGTCTACCACCAGTGGAAGTTCCTGTAGAATCGCTAGGTAATCTTTTGGATAGACTACAAATGTCTGAGCAACCGTCAGCATCTAGGACTGTGTCTTCTGACACAGCGACGACAGAACTTCCTGCTGTCACTCCGACAATGTTCGCCGGCATACCATCTATCCCGACTAGCTCAAAACCGCTAGAAGGAGCCCACCCAGGGGCTATTTCGACAGTCTGGTCCGTTCCTGTTTGTTCATCTGGAATAATATCCGGAAACTCTTATGTTGAGTCTCAATAAATTAATTCATTTGGAGGTCAATTTGGGCACTCCGGTCCCCAAGGGCAAACAATTCCCTTGAGTTTTGGATTACCACCGTATGGGGGGCAGTATGCCCTTTCATTATCCCCTCCGGGAGGATATCCATACGGGAGTTCACAACAACATTCAGGTTATAATGGAATTACCTCAAGTGGTTGGGTACCTATACTACCTCTACAACCAAGAGTTGTGTATTCTATGCAACAATGCGTACCTATGTCGAACATCCCGACTACGCCAGCTATTGTGACAGTGTCGCAAGTTCAAGCACTGCCTGTTGTATGCCAACCTCAGGTTTCTCAGGTTGTAATGCAACAGCCCCTTGACCCTGCGACTCAACCACAATCGCCGACTAGTGGGGTGACACAGGCCCAAACGGGTACAATTACCCCTCACCTTGGTCAAACGATTAGTATCGGGCAACAACACATGGCTTCACAACCGTGGCTGGTGCAATACCAACAACCACCATTCCAACAAGTGTACCAAGGTGCTGAGCAACAGATATTTGCAAACAGTGGACAGCCGTACATTCAAAACGGTCAAAATCAACCATTTTATAATGGTCAAGTCCACCAACCTTACCAAACATACCAACATCAAATGCATTATGCCGGTGTGCAAAGACCAACTGCTCAGGTGATTACATCGTATCCTAGGTATGCTTCACCTAACTTGAATCAACAGTTACCATTCGTGGCAACTTTAGAGTTACCTAATTTAAATTGGTTAACGAATGATCCAATTGCTTACGCCCCTTGGTGGCCAGCGATTCCGCATAAACTTCCATCAGATATTCCTAAATTTAATGGAAATCCGGGTGAAGATCCATCAAATCACGTGATGACCTTTCATCTATGGTGTTCATCAAACACCCTAAATGATGATTCGATAAGACTTCGCCTCTTTCAGAGGACGTTAACGGGTCCAGCGGCAAAATGGTACATTGAATTGCCTAGAGCTTCGTTCGACAACTTCAGTACCTTAGCCACAACCTTTTTAACCCATTTTCAATTACCAATAAGGTATGAAACGGGAACAGAACTACTTACCAACTTCGAACAGACAACAGCCACTCACATATCTGATCATATACATGAGTGGCGACGTCGTCATAGGATGGTAAAAACGTACGTTCCCGATCAACTATTAGCTAAATGGTTTATCAAGTCATTACTGCCTTCCATCACAGAAGATGTGGCCAAGGGGGGAGTCGTAACGGAAGAGCAAGTGATCGCTCATGCACAATATCTGGACTTGATTTACACTCAGTCCGGCACGCTCTACGACAAAATACCGGACGCCCCTAGACCGGAATTCTCAATTCCTCCTCCTCCTAAATCGAACAATGACTCTCATGCCGGCGATGGCGTGATTGGCACAACAGACACGAAATCGACAAAGGCTACATCCAAGAAGGCCCGTAAGATTTCAGGTCAAAATGAAAAAGACGAACTTCTTGCTTCGGAAGTAAATGTTGTATCGACAGATAAGGGCAAAGAAACCAAACAACCAGGAAGCAAGAAGAAAGGCAAAGGGAAGAAGAAGAAACAGGATGAATCATCACCTGAAAAATCTTCTTCAAACCCTCCTGGAAATAGGAGACCAAGAACTCCATGCTATATATGCGATGAGGATCATTGGACCTCCGAATGTCCGCACAGAGCTGAGCTTAAGAAATTCTTTAAGAATTCAAAAACCTCAGCAGTCTTAACTGATCCGTTTCCGAATCCAGGAACAAATCTGGTTGAAAGTGGAAATGCTTCCCCGTCTCAAGTGCTAATGTTGTCGATTTCAAAACAAAAGAATGATGCTTTGATTTCGATAAGGAACAAAGATTATGGGAATCCGCAGCTGTCGAACAACAAGGATAAAGATCAACCAAGTAGTTCGACAACAACTTCGACAGAAGTTGTACCACCCACAATAAAACCGCCGAAGGGAGTAATACACAAGTCGACATTTAATCCCCGCGCTAGAGCGGCACAACATTAAAACATAGTGGAAGATTTGGCCCAATTTCCATCCGCTATGTCGACTCTTGAAGTACTACAAAATTGCCCATCCCAAAGGCAGACTTTATTATCGGCCATTGGTGGGATTGATCCAAAGGATTCCAATCTTGTATCCTTTGACCACAAAGGGTACGATCCTCAGTTACCAGCTCAATTAGCTTTCCTTGTTCAAGTGAAAGCCATCAACGAAACTGTTCATCGAACAATTATTAATGAGGGGGCATCTACATGTATTATGTCGATGAGTTGCTGGAAAACTTTAGGATCTCCAACCTTGTCGCGGTCTGCGATGACATTAAAAGCATTCGACGGAAGGACATATACCCCATACGGTATCCTAAATAACTTGAAAGTTGAAATAGGAGGGAAAACAGTAGAAATAGATGTTGAAGTCATCGATGGGAATCTTGATTACAACATCAACTGGGACGACCATGGATATATGCCATGGCAGCTGTTGTGTCGACCTATTTTCGAAAGATTGCTTTTCCCTTTCAAGGAGGGATCACAATCGTCGATCAGCAAAACTTCCTCCCCAATGGTTCTCAAGTTACAGGAAGCATTACCATGGTCCATGGAAGCCCCCATTCGCTTTAGAATATCAGAGTATGCCTACTAAAAGATCCTATACTAATGGGAACTTCCGCTCTTCCAGCTCCAATCAATCTGGCAGAAGTAGCATCAATAGGAACCTGCAACATGATATCTTCCACAAAGATCTCAGAAGACGATATCAACATGGATCATGCAATGGTTTTGCCCCCGAGCCCAATGGAAATATTATAGCAATCAATGTTTCTGGCATGGGAGGCAAACCCAAATCAACGCTCATCAAGCGTTTGGATAGATAGGTCTAGAGAAGATGGTACTCCTTCAGATCCTTGGTCGCAAGTGCATGGCACCGACGAAGGAATTCTCCAAGCTATGGTAATTGAAGGAGCACCATGGAATGATTCCCACCATCGTTCTCTTCTTCCGGATTATGAAGGAGATACTCAAAATGACCTTTACCATCCTTCAGTAGTTGATTTTCTATCAAATACTGTAAATACGGTGGATTCCGAGCGAAACGTATCCAACATTGAAGAGACTATAGCCATAAATATCTCGACCAGAACAGATGTTGTAGAGAATATTTATGTCGGAAAATGTTGTTCTCCTTCAGAACTGGAAATGTATAACGCTCTTTTTCACGAATTCAGAGATGTCTTTGCTTGGTCATACAATGAAATGCCAAGCATCGACTCGAGTATCGTTGAACACGAAATTAAGATGTATCCAGATGTCAATCCAGTACGACAGCGGCTAAGGCAGGTGCACCCCAAGAAAGCCGCTGCCATTAAGGCAGAAGTTGAAAAACTTCTCCATGCTGGTTTCATCTACCCGGTTCCGCTAACCGATTGGGTATCGAATATTGTCCTTGTTATGAAAAAACAAGGGACAATTAGAGTGTGCGTCGATTATAGGGATGTAAATCAAGCTTGTCCAAAAGACAACTACCCTACACCCTTCATTGACCAGATAATTGATGAATGCGCCGGATGCGAAATATTTTCATTCATGGATGGATTCTCCGGGTATAATCAAATAAATATCCACCCACAGGACCAGTCAAAGACTGCATTCATTTGTCCATGGGGCACATTCGCATATCGAAAATTACCCTTTGGTTTAAAGAACGCAGGGGTGACATTTCAGAGGGCAATGAATTATGCCTTCCATGACATCAAAAACATCGTTCAACCATACCTCGACGACCTTCTGGCTCATTCGCGAAAGCGGACTGATCATCCGCAACATTTAAGAGCGATATTTCTACGTTGCCGACACTACAAGATACGACTCAATCCGCACAAATGTGTATTTTGCATCAGTTCTGGTCGTTTACTTGGCTTTGTAGTTTCCAACGATGGAATTCGTCTCGACCCGTGTAAGGTCCAGGCCATCATAAATTTGCCTCCACCTTCGAATTTGCTTCAGATTCAGAAACTCCAAGGGAAAGCAGACTTTCTGAGGAGGTTCATTCCAAATTACGCTGAACTTGCTAAAGGTTATACTCGTCTCTTGAAAAAGGAGGTACCCTTTGTCTGGGATCAGGTCACGCAAGCTTCCTTTGATGCTTTAAAAGATTCCCTAATGAAAGCATCATTAATGTATGCCCCTGATTATCAAAGAGATTTTAACCTATATC
Organism: Pinus tabuliformis; assembly: GCA_031772625.1. Taxonomy (NCBI): domain Eukaryota; kingdom Viridiplantae; phylum Streptophyta; class Pinopsida; order Pinales; family Pinaceae; genus Pinus; species Pinus tabuliformis. The sequence goes on from CM062804.1 coordinate 55,531,698, forward strand.
TGGCTGCAGCAGATACGACCATCGCAATGGTTTTAGTTCAAGAAGTCGATGAAATTGAACATCCTTTATATTATTTAAGTAAGAACTTAAATGATACAGAAAACAAATATTCTTATGTTGAAAAACTAGCGCTTGCAGCTGTTCAAGCGATACAAAGATTTCGACATTATGTCTTCTTTCGGAAGACTACCATTCTGTCAGATTGCAACCCCATGACTTATATATTGTCGCGACAGTTGCTGGGGGGAAAATACTCAAAATGGATAGCAATCCTTCAAGAGTTTGATCTAGAATTTGTGAAATCCAAGTCAAAGAAAGCTCTAGTTTTCGCAGAATTATTATGCGATCTCCCATCGTCATCCAACGATGAAACATCCGAAGAATCAATCGTGGATGAAAGTTTGTTTATGATATCTACAAGCAATGAGTGGTATGGGGATATAATCATTTATCTCCAAACCCAAAAATTCAGGCCAAACACCTCCCACTCTGAACAAAAACGTATACGATACCAAGCAAAAGACTACATGATCGTCGATGATACACTTTACCGTCGTGGTATTGATACAGTTCTGAGAAGGTGCCTCACCCATGAGGAGGCCGAAAAAGTCCTGAATGAGTGTCATTCAAGCGCGTGTGGAGGGCATCAATCTGGATATGCTACAGCACAAAAAATCTTACGAGCAGGATACTTCTGGCCAACAATGTTCAAAGATTGCATAACCGCAGTCAGAAGTTGCCATGCTTGTCAAATTTTCGATAGCAAAACCAGAAGACCACCCACACCTCTACAGCCAATAGTTGGTGTTGGGCCATTCGCCAAATGGGGCATCGATTTCATGACATGTAACCCCACGTCGACTGGGGGGCATGGATATATCATAGTCGCAGTTGACTATTTTACCAAATGGGCCGAGGCGATGCCTACATTAGATAATACTGGTGAAACAACTGCCCTCTTCTTTTTCAATCATGTAGTCGCCAGATTCGACGTACCACAGGCTATAGTCACAGATCATGGATCGCATTTTCTCAATCACATGATGGTTGAATTAGCTGCCAAACTAGGGTTGTCTCACGACAGCTCTACTCCATATTATCCGCAGGCCAACGGACAAGTTGAAGCGATCAACAAGGTCCTGAAACGCATGCTGCAAAGGATGATCGGAGTTCACAAAAGAAGATGGCACCTAATCCTGTACTCAGCTTTGTGGGCTTACCGAACATCGGTAAGGAATGCAACCAGGTTCACACCCTTCCAACTGGTATATGGCCTGGAAGCAATCTTACCAGTCCAGTGTGAAATCTCGTCTCTCAAACTCGCAATTGATCTCCTCCCCGGAACTTCAGAAGAAGAGGCTCGTTTCTTGGAATTAATCCAATCGGATGAAACCCGTCATGACGCCGCTTTGGCTAACGAAGCCCATAAGAAACGAGTCAAGGCGCAGTTTGACAAAAATGTCAAACCCCGTGTCTTCTCAGAAGGGGACTTGGTCTTGCTTTATGACCAAGAGTCCGATAAATTGGGAGCAGGTAAATTTAAGTCTTTATGGATGGGCCCCTATATTGTTAAGCATGTGTTAGCAAAGGGAGCCTACGAGTTAATGGATTACGACGGAATTCCACTGGCGCAACCTCGTAATGGGTTGTACCTCAAGCGTTACTACGCGTAGTAGTAACCAGTATGCTTTTGTTATATTTTTTTTTCGCTAAAGTGTTTGTTTTGGTCGAGTAATCCACCTTTTTACAATTATTGTAGATGTCAAACCCATTGGAGCCATGTGTTGGATATGCCGACGGAGCGAGTCGTAGTTCGCAGAACCTGTCCTCCGCAGCCTGGGCGATTTTTTATCCAAGCGGCGAGTTAGTAAGTTTCAGAGGTATATGTATTGGTCGACCAACAAATAATATCGCTGAGTATAACGCCTTGATAGAACTTCTCTCTGATTCCATCACTCATGGTATACGCCGACTAATTTTCAGGCTAGACTCACAGGTCGTAATACTACAACTCAATGGTATATATTCCGTCCGAAACCCAACTATTTATCGCATGTTCCTAAGTGTTAAGATTTTGGAAAGACAATTTGATCTTATTCAATACCAAAATATTTCCAGAAACTTAAACACATTAACCGATTCATTAGCAAACTATGTGTTAGATAGACATCTGCAACATTTATAAAAAGAAACACATCATCAATGTTTTACATGTGGATCATATAACTCAACCAGAATAAAACTCCGAAAATCAAAAATATATATAGCTGTTTATGGTTTACATATAATGTTCTGTAACCAAGACAAAATCGGTCACGCGACCCAAAAACTCAAAATTCTAGGGGGCATCCTAGTCTAATGATGCTCGTGATAGCAAGTCACAGCCTGTGCAATCATGCGTAAGAGACGAGTCCATCGTCTGGGCACACCAGTAGTATGCCGCTATAACCGCAAAGGTAGCTCGTCAGTCCTCACGTCTGGTATACCAAGATTGAGGCCCTCAACCTACTCCTGCAAAGCTGTGAGAGTCTCGGCCACATCGACATCGCGAAGAGTAGCCCTTCCGGCGGCCTCTCCTGCTGGGGCAACAACTGGTACTCTCAAGCGAACTACTGGACGAACAGGACCAACATCTGCATGTACACATGAGTTTGATCAGAGTCTTGATAGAATAAAGCACAAGGACATTATAAACAAAAATAGTAAATAGTAATATGGTCAGAGATTTTACCAATAGCACCCCACTGCTCGCCATCCGGCAGTACTAAATCTGGATCACCCCGGAAGTCCATGCCAGCATATGGATACTCGGCATAAACCATCTCCTGACGATCAAACCACCTGAAGAAGGTATCAGAAAATGAAATCTGAGATTGGCCAGCATGCCTAGACATATGGTCAACCCATCTCTGCATACGTGGTTCAGTAGGAGAAGGTAAGTCGAGTGCAATGTACTGCGGCTACATCAGTGGTATCTTCTCCAAGGCAAAGGCGGTCAAAATAGAACCGTACCCAAATTTCTTCAACCTCCCGTTCTTTATCTTGGTCAATTGTTCCTTCATCACAAGAAGTACTGCGTCGCACCAGTTGAACACCTTCGGTTGGAGGCATTCCAAGGCATGCTGCATATAGGATCTGTTGGCCACATGAAGAGACGCACTACCGGCCATCCTACCAAAAGTAAACAGGATAGTCCTAAGAGACCTGTCAGTAACATCACGGATGATGATCTTGCCATCTTTACTCGGTTGAGATCCTTCTCTGCAATACCGGCGGACATAATCTCTCACAGAATCGCCTCCTCAGGCCGAACCTGACAAAGAGATGGGGGCACCCCGCCTCGACAAGCCAGTCAAGAAATAGATGTCTACTGCAGTCAAGGGGATAGATTTGCCCCTAATCTGGAAATCCTGATTGATAGGATCCCAAGCATCGAGCAAATACTGCAGTAAGTTGATATGCTGTCTGATGCTAGAAATGCGGAAGAACTTTAGCAAACCACAATTCCGCAGTGCGTTCACTGTAACTGGATCATGTAGGGCAATCATGTCCTCTTCTTCATACTCTCGTTCTCGCCATGTGAGGGTCATCTTGCTCCAAGATCTCTGAAAAACAAGAGAGGAGTTAGATCCTGATTTTGATGAGAAACAGGCAAAAATTCCATCAAAAATTGTTCAACAAATTCCCTTTCTGCGCCCAACGCACCTGCAGCAGTGTTCCAGGTGCGTTGAATGTCAAACTGCCTTCATACAGGCCAGCATTCAACACAAGTTTCGATACCTTGGGGGTGTGTTGATGGCAGAACGAGTCCCTCAAACCCCAGGGGCTCAGAAAAGCAGGGAATAAGGCACAAAATGCAAAATGGAGACCATGAAATGAAAGAGCTCAGGTTTAGCTCCTACCTGGTCCAGACGGCGCCGAGAATCGTCCACAGAATCTCCCGAGATCAACCGATGAAAATCGAGGGGGAAAGCACCTCCAAAGCTCCAACAAACCAAGTTCAAACGAAATGGTAAAATGAGAGGTAAAAAAAAAAAAAAACACTTTTTATTTACTTTTACGTAGTTCAAAGTAAAATATTAGCGTTTTAATCTCGTTTTCAAGCAAATATTGTTCATTTCTAGCTAGTTTGATGAAGCAGTTGAAAATATAGTAAGATCTTTGGAAGGACAAAGCTATTTATGGTAAAAAATCAAAACAAGACCATCCGATCGAGCAGTTTTAGCACATAGTTCAAGCTCGTTAAAAAATAAACATAAGACATGAGCAAATTTTTCCACCTGCGTTTAAGCTCGTTAAAAAATGAACTATTCCCCAGTAAATAACCACCGTGAATGAAGCATTTCAGCCATTAAAGCCTTAGTCGTGTTTGCACCGTCACCTCCACTTTTCCATTGGTCGATCATTCACCTCCATTTGATTGTTTACCCATTTTGAGGAACAGCTGCGAAGAGTGATTTCACTAGCCATCCTTGTGACACTGCCGTGATTGGAAAATTCCAAACCTTACCTGGAATCAACTGCTACCCATTCTATCACTCGTTCCTCAAAAGACGAGTCTTCTTTAAGCTCTTTTCAACTGACTCGTAAAATATGAAAAGATTGCTGAGTTTTGGCCTTCCAGCTCGTTAAAGCGACCAGAAGTGTTATCCCTCCTCTAGATTTTAATCTTTTTGGACCTGAGGGATTATTGCACAAAAAGATCGAGCGCTTGTTTTGTTCGGCTCGTTAAAGCTAATCGAAAATTCATCCCTTCTGTATTGTTTTATACTTTTTCGGACTTACGGGATTAGATGACGAAAAAGGAATTTTGGAGTTACCTTTACGTACCTTTTCAGACTCTCTAAAAATGAAAAGGACCAAGTTATCTTTGTCGTTAGACTCGTTAAAAAGATTAATAGCGACAAACTTGTCTTTAGACGAGAACGAGTTTCACTATCGCTAGGCTCGTTAAAACATAGCGATGGGTTTGCCCGAAGGGAAAATTATAGAACAAGCATATGTTATCCTCCTCAAGCTTGAAAAAAATAAAGAGGTACTGGTCAACAATGACTAGGGAAAAATTGGGAAGAAAACTCAAAGAATCTTTATTGGTAGCAAGTCGCTCTTGAACATGACACTTCCACTCCGTGCCCGAGTCGGATTGGGTTGTTTCATTCACCGGTGACATCGCCATGTTCTCGCCATACCATCCACATTTGGGGTTAATGCTACCAATCCATCACATAAGTGTCGTCGACATGTTCAAGAGAATTCATCCAGAAAGGCCACCTGTGTCTCGCCCACTACCATACATTATACTCCATTCTTTCATGACCGCCACCCTGAACCATATATCATCAGATCGTTTTCACCTCCATCAAAATCATTTGCTCCGTTCCGTGTCATTGATGTGGGATTCGTTAAGGCCCTCCTATGACGGATCACTTCTTGTCGACATCAGCTCATTATCCAAGAAGTTGGTCTAGGAACACCCCATTCAGTACTTTGAAGCTTGCATGCCTCAATGGCAAGTTTCTCACTTCTGGCGACAGGTATACATCAATGACCTTCGACTGAAAGATTTTGCATGGTGTTCGATGCCAAGTCCTTTATTCACACCACGTGAATTGTACTGCAGTACCTTGAGGGTCATTATCATTATCAGTGATTCCTCTCGCGCTTGTTAACAGTTTACATCATTGACTGGTAATCAAGCGATGTCTTTCCATGTTCGACTTCAAAACATTTCTCACATGGATCGACTTGTACTTCAAGTGAAGATCGGACGAGATTGAAGACCCCGGATCTAGTTTCATCCATCCGGTCTGCGATATATATTCAGGAAAATAAAGACATTGAAATGTACAGCATTACAGCACAGATAATCATCCTACCAAAAGGATGATGGCTCTATCAGAATCATCAGTCTACCATCAGACGATTTTCTGTCCTATGTACATGAAAATGAATTTATAAAGCTGAGCATGGGAATTCCCGCCTCAGCTAGATCATGAAAACAGTATGAAGATAATGTATTGTATTGTATCTTATTATAGGTCTCCTCCCAGCATTGAAAGAACTTCGAATCCTCCTAATAAAGCATTTCGCCCGATAAATGGCCTCATACTTTAGGGGGAAACTGTTATAGAAATTTTTGTGCCTTTTAGCTCTAAGCATGAAATGTCCATAAACCAAGGGCTCCTAAGTCCCTAAAAGTGTTGTTCTAACTCCTAAAGGAACAAGGTCAACAAATTACAGCTTCTCCCAGAAGTTCTCCACCAGAAACTGCTCAGAACTAGTCAAATCAGGATCATTTCAACTGCTCCATTAGCCAAGTGTGTTGCATAGCACCTAAGTCCACTAGCTAGGTGTGTTGCAACACACCTAAATGCACTACCAGGGTGCGTTGAGCGGGAAATGACAAGTGGCAGAGTCATTCCACGAGGTGGAGAGACAATGGAAGCTTCCAGAATCTTCTCCAATGACACTTGCCTCACTGAATTCGACCAAGGATGAGTAAGAGGCTCTCAGTCTCCAAGTGGAAGCAAGAACTGACAGAGAGAAGCTACTAATCAATTCATGAGTTGACTCATCCTCCTTGCATACATCTATATATGGATCCCTCATCCCAGAGATGCAGAGGCTGGAATTTGGCACATTGTAAGGAATTGCTGTTGGTTTTGAGAGAATTGGGTGATCTATGCTTTGTTGGGGTTGAAGAAGGGACTTCTTTGCTGGGAGGTTGATGCTGGGTCAGGAATCATCGGTTGTAACTCCTCCTGGATCTTCTTATATATCAATAAAACTATTTTAGTTTCTTCTCCATGCTTGTGTTTCATTGATGCTTGTTACATTTGTATGGTTAACTTAAATCTGATCCTAAGTTATTTATGAATATAAACCAATGTCTTTGTATAGTTTCCATCTTCTATGATCTTACAGGTACTTGGTGAAGCTGGGCAAGTGAGGGAGCAGGTAGCTGGGAGCTGTCAAAGAGAAGAGAGATTGGATCGAAGGACTAGCGCAAGACACAGGTTGGTTCATCCAATTCCTCTTTGTTTATAGTTCATAAAGAAGAATACAAAAGTAGTTTTCTCTGTTTGTTTCTAAGGTAGCTGTCACACCTTAGTGGGATAGAGTAGATTTGAATGGACACTTTTCCCGATAACAAGTAATCATTAAATTCCTAGAGAATAATATTCTTTCAAGGTTTGGGATGCCCTAGGAAAATCATTATAGATAATACTACAACGTTCAAACAAAAAAGGATGGTGGAATTTTTCAACAAGTATCAAATAACTTTGGGACATTCTACAGCCTATTACCCCCAAGAAAATGGACTAGCAGAATTTTCCAACAAAAGTCTATTTAATATTATCAAATAATTGTTGCAGGATAACAAGAAATCATGGCACAGTAAGCTTGTAAATGCATTATGGGCAGCTAGACCTACTTCTAAGAATACAATTAGCATTTCTCCATACCAATTAGTTTATAGGATGGATATTGTTTTAACAATTGAATTGGGAATTCATGTTTTGAAAATGCTACAAGAATTGGAGGTTGAACCAAATGGCCTACAAAGAAGAATAAATCAAAAAATTCATCTGCAATAGTCAAGAGAGGAAGTTCACAATAGAACTCAATTGATCCAGGAAAGTATTAAGAATATATATGACACAAGAACTAAGGTCAACTATTTTCAGATAGGAAACCATGTTTTGAAATGGGATTCAAGAAGAGATGAAAAGGGAAAACATGGTAAATTTGTTAATTTATGGTTGGGACCTTACATAATCCATGCTTACCGAGTAAATAATGCATTTTTTCTAATGGAAATGGATGGAACAAAGCTACCTGGACGACCTGTCAATGGTAGGATGTTGAAACATTATGATTTTCAAGAATAGAAGAAGTTATCATCACATTCATTGTAGATACCATTTTCTTTGTACTGTTATGATTGGGGTAGCTTATGTTTGAAAGTTGAAGCCCGTGGAGAAGGCCCTCAGCTTTTAGTCATCTTTTCCACCATAACTACAACAACTACAAAGAAATTAGATGCAGTAAAACAATGAAGAGGGGGATTCAAGACTACTATATTTACCATTCTTGACACCTCACAAGGAGATTGCCATCCCCAACTGGAGCCACTATTAGGGTCCTATGATTCATAGGATCAAATGATGATTGAATGTTTTCTTTCAGTATTTCCAATTGTAAATAATATTGTATATTGCAAATGATTTCCAAAAAAAATATATATATATATATATATATATATATATATATATATATATAAATAAAAAATGAAAAGAGGGTATATATATAAAAAATGGAATAGAAAAAGAAAAAATAAATGATAAAAGAACCCCATAGAAAAGAAAAAATGTGAAAGTGATGCCAGTTGAAGTGCCACTAATAGTACAATAATTTTTTAAGAATAAATTCATAAGGTTGTGTGCAGCTTGTTCAACATGCCACAATCCTTTTTCTTGTTTGAAACATACTGTTTAATCATGTTCAAGAAATTTTCAATTTATGTCAATTAGATTAGAATGAATAATTTAGCCAAATAGTGTAATCTTGGCTAAGATTAGATTAGGTAGATTAGGTGAAGAAATTAATCCAACAATGTAATATGGATTAATGCAATTGTTAGATTAGTTTTTATTGTTTGAATAGGTGTTTTTAGTCATTTAAATTGAAAAATAAATAAGGGTTTTCACTCCTAAAGGCACCCTAATTAGTTTTAGTTAGATTAGCTTAGGGGGGAAATTGAGCTTATTATAAAAAGTGCTATATGCAGTGTTATTTGTCCAAAGTTTGAACCTTATTATAAAATTATACACATGATGGGACATTTTGTCATTGGCATTTTAAAAGGCGCACATCTCCCCGCTCTCGATCGCATTACCTTTTTGATCGAATGACTCCTAATCCTTCCCCCCCCCCCGCCCCGCCATGTCTCCCCTTATCGGGTTGGGGGTCCAAAAAAGTGGTTTTTTCCCACTAGACCCCACTGCTACGTGTCCCTCTCACATTATTTCGCACCCTCCCTCACTTACCACTTACCAATCCTAAACCCCTCCGAACACCACTCAGCCTACACCCATTTGTGCTAATAGTCCCACACCCTTTTGCACCTATTGCTTGGTGCCATGTCAACTAACCGTTACACCCTCCTAATGCCACTTCCTCCCTTTGCGTTTTTCCCGTTGAAGAGTAAATGCTCCCCTAAACAATCGTTTCATCTAACGGTCTCACTCCATTGCCAACTTATAAATCCCTGCACTCGCTCGCAATCACTTTCTTTCCTCATTCTTGCATCCTCTTAGCAGTATCAATCCGAGCTTCATTTTCCCTCATCCACAATTCATTGTTGACAGAGTAATAACCTCCAAGTTGTTTTTCCCAGGAAATTGGCACTGTCATCCTCTGCAATTTTACCCCATTATCACAATGGCCCCCAAAACCAAAATTGATGCCACTATGATAAACCCGATTCTTTCTCCCTCTGTGGATTTAGACCACATTCCCTTAGTCGAAAAAGACTACAAAATTTCTGAAACATAGTGTAAATTCAACCTCTTTGAATTACATTGTTGGTTTCGAGACACCTATCTAGACTAGTCTGATGAGATTAGTCTTTGGAAATCCAAATTAACCCTATTTATTTTTCCATTGTCTTATTATTTCCCTGAGATTTTCTCAAATGTCAGGCTTCTTATCTCTTAAGAAAAAGAGCCATCATATCCCCTAATGGTGAAATCATTTTCTCCACTACCATTGAGAGTATAAATCAGATGTTGTAGATCCCACATAATGAATCCCTTACCCCTTTCTCAACTGATGTTGTCAAAGAGATTTACCAGAAACTTACTTTTCCACAGAGAGCCTAAATTTTTTAAGTCTTCCCACCAGAAGATTCTCAATTTCCTAAGAAAAAAACCCCTTATCCCTCTTCTATTTTCGCCCAAAGGACCAGACAAATCATCTCTGTCTTGTCTTGTTTACTTGGATATTTCTCAATGAATGGGTATATGAGCCTATTTTAAGATTTCTATCCACCCTTTCCACAAAATAAGGACTTTCAGTCATTTTTTTACTGTGGTCACTTTCTTGTAGATGTCATACATGAACAATTCCTTCGGTTTCTAACTAAAGGAATGTTCAAATACTCTTCTATTCTCATGTATATGTTTCTTTTATTCCATATAGACAGGTTTCCTTTTGCAATCCAAAAATTCAGTCAGCATGGTGAACCTCAGTCAATAATTTTTTGGACTTTAGTTATCAGAAAGCATTCACAAGAGTACAAGATTAAAGACTTCACTAACCATTTCATATATCCAACAACTTGTTTGTTGAGCAACCAACAAGTTCCTAGGATCAATGAAGACATTCAAAAGGTGTTGCATCTCAGTGAATAGGTGAAAATAGGTGATTTGTATTTACACCAAAATTATATAGAGATCATCATTTATGGTTTCGATATGCCACCCTATAAACTGCCAAAATACTTTCCTATGAGGATATTTTCCTTAAAATATATCGAGAAAATAATCCAATCAGATAAGATTCAATGTGGAAGCTAAGAAGAATTGCCAGTTCAGGATTAAAAAATAGATGGGGCCATTTATCTATTATAGTAGAGTAGGAGGAGAGGAAGTGTTACACAGTATTTTGTCACCAACCCCACATCCCCTGCTCCTGGGTAGAGTCGGTCCCTAAATGGCATCTGTTCTATGTCATAAATTAGAAAATGTGTCCAGATCTTCCAAATCATTCAAGAAGATTAATAATGCTCTTTAATCCTAAAGATTGACCCTTTTTACCCATGTTCCAAGATCGTCGTAAGACAACCTCATTCTGCCTGCGATGGTAACCCAGAGTGGACTAGAACATCACGACATCGTTGCAGGGGCACATCTGTTCTCTGTGATGGTCAGATTTTAGGGCTCATCGCAATTCCTCAATATCCTTCTTGCGACGACAACTCTGAATACACTGTTGCCCAATGAAGTCATCTCTGAGTCCTAGTGTTTGACTTGCGATGACCCAGATATGGAAAATTAGTTCAAACATAATGCTTCAGGGTGTTTCTAGAACTGGTTGTTGGGTCAAGGAAGTTCACCTTTCCTCCTTTGATATGGTGGTTCCACCTTTTGAGAAACATCCCTTGGAGATAAGCTCCCTCTCCCTCATTTATGGAGGCTCCTCCTCTTATAAAAGCATTCCCCATATGCTATGATCAACTAGTTTTTGGTATTGAGCAAATTAGCTAGTTTTGGTGTGAGATTGACAATTTGCAGTGTGAATTATTGATAGTCTAGCAATTGGTTGTGGATTGACTTAGCCTTATACTAGTGCTTTTGGATGAAAGAGAGAGAGTTATCAGCCTTTTGGGAGACCCTTTTGAGAGTGAATGCTTGAGGAGACATACTGACCGGACCCTTCGAGGAAGCTTGCAACGTCAAGGCTTAGTTGTAAGCTTTGCTTTTGCTCATATTAATACAATCAATGGTGATTTCCTATATCATGTGTAAAATATATTTGATAGATTATGGTTCCTTGAATCTGTAAGTGAATAGTTCATTGTTGTGTTCTATTATGTGTTATGTTGTTCTCTTATGTTGTTTCAGGTGAATCGCTCATCGAGGAAGAGGAAACGATCGCTGAAGTAGTGTAACGAAATATCCATCAAACAATGGCATAAGGTATGCTCTTGCAACAATCACTGTTTAAGGAATTATCTATTGTTTGGTCTTGCTGTGACTAGACCCACTCTAGGTCTAGAGGGGTTTCCTCTATCTGCAGAGGGAACATTACCTACATCACAAGTTGGCGACTCCATTGGGGAGTCCTTTCTATGTTGTCTCTTCTTTTTATATTGATTTGGTTTTTATTGAATTACATAGTGTCTCTTGGTTTTGGGACTGAGCCATCAATGTTCTAGATTACTTGAGTAAAGTTGGTAGTCCCTCTCATTGTCTGAGAGATAAGTCTGGTGTCTTTTAGGTGTCTTTACTTTGTTTTGCCTCTTAATTGAGATCGTCGTTGTTTAGCTCTTAACAAATGCGACGAGTCAAGCCTATCCTCTTTGATCATGTTGTACGTCATGGATATCCAGTCATACAACTGCGATGATCCCTGAAATTGGACCATCGTCGAAGATAGGTGTACTCTTGTGACGACGTCTCTCAGTTGCTAACTTTGTGCTTGCGATGATTTGGCTTTCATCTCAGGTTGCTATTTCAACCCCTGTGATGATTCCTGTAAGGTTGTTTTTCACAGCCTTACCTCTTGGATCAGCTAATACTACTTTTCCCCTGCTATCTCTTGTACCTTATCAAGCTTCTTTTGACTGTATTGGTTAAGGCACTTTCTCCTTGGTTTCATTTATCTGAGTCTTGTTTTTTCAGGCTGTGTGACCTAAATCTTTTTAAGGTTTCATCAAGAAGTCATTTTTTGGGTTACTCATCCATCCAAGATTCATCCACAACCATCTGAATGATTTTTTTGAGGCTATTCTACTGCTTATCTTCTTTCTGATTGGTCTGTAGTGTTTGGTTATTGAACCAGTTTCTCATATTGATTTGATTTCGACACTAAAAAACATAGGTTACATTTTTTTGGATCAGTCAAGCTTGCATTTTCTTGTTTTTCATTAAATTCCAAAAAGAAAAATATTGCATTCATACAGCATACGAAATTGAAAGCGCATTTTCATTAGTGAATTTTTCATGATTGAGAAATTAGAAAGCAAAGTTTAAATCTTTCATTAGTAGTTGCGAGATAAGTGCATTGATGCATTGTGTTTTCTAGTGATTGGATTGCTTGCATGAACTATTGTTCTTGCATTTTCTTGTTATGGTTTTCCTTCGCTTGGAAATGAACTCCTTACCCTCATTTAGGTAGTTGTTCATTGAAATGAATGGTGTTTTAATATTTGTAGTTGCATCCTAGAAATTGTTGAAATACATTCTGTAGGGCCTGGAAACAAAAACTTAATTCAAGATTAACTCTTAAAATCTATTGAATGAACTTAAAAATGCATTGGAACTGTTATCACTGAAAATAGTGTTGCCAAAATTTTTCAGTTTAGCTTAAGGGCAAAGTGTTTCCGCAGCGCATAAATCCGTTAGCAGTTTCGCAGCGCCACCTGTTTTAGTGATTTCGTAGCGAAAACACTGACCTTGCACTGGCTGCGCTACGAAATTGGGAAATGACAGATATTTAAGGTGAATTGATGGAAACACTGCAGGAAACGAGGTTTGTCAAGCTGTTATATATGGGCCTGTACTCCATTGAAGGAAGAGGATTATATGGTTCGTTTGCAATATGCATATTCTCATGGTTGTCACTTCATTATTTCTGGCAAACGCTGGGGCTACAGCTTATGAGATTTCTGATTATATTGTTGAGATCGATACTGAGGAGATCATGGGATCCGTATTATTCCTTGCAGACCTTGGCAGTCTTTACGCGATTGGTATTGCCTTGTTCCTTTATGTCCTTAGCTGATCCAAATCAAATGAATCTCGGACTAGCAGATTGAGACAGGGGCATGGAATGGAAGATATTTCAAATTCTAAGAAAAGGTTGCGCCTGAGAGATGCATTAATAAATATATATATGTGTGAAAAGGGGATAGCGGTAATATAAATCATTATGAAGTCGAATGGAGGTCAAGGTTGCCGTTGTCTGCATATGCTTTGAAGGGGAACATTCCAGTGGTAGTTTTACTTTGCGCTCACAGTTGTTGTGGCAGGTTCTCATGATGCTCGATCAGAATCGGTTTATGAGAAGGCTTCTTTTCGTCTACTTATTCCAAGTTGTCGTTGCCTTGTGTCAGTTGAAGGTTTCTACGAGTGGAAAAAGGATGGAGCGAAAAAGCAACCATTCTATATACATTTTCAGGATAAAAAAACCCCTTGTCTTTGCAGCTCTTTATGACACATGGCAAGATTCTGAAGGAGGAGTATTCTTTACATTTACTATTTTGACTACACGTTCCTCTAAGGCCTTGGCGTGGCTTCATGATTGAATGCCTGTTATATTGGGGACGGAGGGCGCAATTGATGACTTGTGGAATGACCTTTCTGGCTTTACATTTGAAATAGTTACTCAGCTATACGAAAGAATGGATTACAGGGTTTGTATCCAGTTTATGGGCCAACTGTGCGGCTTGCCAAAAGATGGATTTGTTCACATATGTTTTCTGGAATTTTGGCAGGTGAAGCGGTGGAGCTATTGGTTAAATATTTGTTTGTCAGGCCATTCCCATTCTCTCCTCCTTGTTCACGAGTGACAGGCTTCTTAAGATTTTTGCGCCCTGTTGCTTATCATGACTGGGCCTTATCTCCTTTAGTTGTTGATGTCAACGGAGACTTAACAATGAAGGAAGCTCCCTTTTCAAAGGATGCGGCCTAAAAGAGAAAACGAAAAGAACCTAATCCAACAATTTTTGATGTGAGAAATATATTGGAGGAGGTTGCCAATGCGAGTACTGGTCTTGTTAAGACTGTTTATCTTCTGAAATCCCCAAAGCTTGTTTTCATGAAAAAGATTTTTTTTTAATCACCGCTATCATGACAAGAGGTGTCTGTATCTCATAGTGATTAAAAAAGTTGCCTCTTCTGCGTATATTGCTCCGAATGGTCTTCCTGCTCTACAAGTATCTTTTTATGGAGGAAATAGTCCATATGTACCAGAGACTGATGGATATCAGCATTCTGCATTTGTAAATGACATTGGATATCATCTACCAGTTTTTCAACATGAGGTTTCTCCTTTGTTTTATCCATCAATCGATGGCGGTTATCCTCCTCAGACCTTTTACAGCCCTGGATGGACGTCGATTCCAACATTCAACACAGATAATATTTTTTATGGTCATCAATTTCAACATCCAGGCTCTATTTATCAACACGTACCTTATCCAGAGAGTCAATATTGGCCATTTCCTTCAGAGGTTCCTCCAACAGAGGCAATTATGCCAGTGTTAGAAGATTTGGGAATACATGGATCCAATGTCAATAGCATTCAGTTTGGAAATAACAATTTCTTTGGTAGCAGACCTGGTTTTAATTCTTATTTAATGCCTCCGAATGGTTCTTATGTCAGAGGCCTTATGCCTACTGCTTTAAACAATTCTGTTCTGGTGGATGCTGCCATTCATTATGATAGTATGAGACCAGCTATGGCACAATGGATGGATTCAAGAAATATAGGGGACCCTCAGCATCTGAGCTCGTGTTCTGTTGTTAAGAACATTGGCTGGTCAACTTTTCAAGATGATGCCAGAAAATCAATTTTGATTATACATCCAGGAGAGATGGACAATGACATCCATGTGCATGAAGCAGAATTTTCGATGATAAGCATATTTCTGCCTTCGAATTTTTTTTTATAGTAGTGTCTTCATTGTATTTAAGCACTAGCCAAAGGAAAATCTTGTCAATAATAACCCTCACTTTTGTAAGAAAGATGGAGATTACAAAGAACAGATCTATGAAGACAGAAAATGAAGACAGTACAGAGTGTGGCTGTGAGACTGCACTAAAGGAAGAATAGATGAATCCTAAAGAAAGGTTGAGGCTATTGACCATGCTCATTTACAGGTTGTTCTCATAACCTTGTCCAAAGCATCAACTATGCATAGTGAATTTTTAAAGGCAAGGAAGAAGACTGTGTTTTTGAAATTACACAGCAGTTTCGTAGCGCGCTACGAAACTGCTGTAGGTGGTGATTTTAAACGCAGAACAGCTATGTTGGTGAGATGACCAAGAAATTTGAAAGAGAGACACCTGTATATCAATACAGCTTACAGCTCATCTGGAGACATGGTGTTTGATAGCAGCGTTCCATACTTTGAGTTATTAAAGAGTTGGGAACATGCTGCTACATTTTCGGAGGATGGTAGGAGACAGGGACCTTAAAAATAGGTGTTTTGATCCTGATGATAAATGATCCATCAGCGCTAACAGGTATCCAAAGTCAGCGTTCCTTGCATCTGTAGCTCAATCATCTTGAGCCTAACCAACAAAAGACAGCTGTCAAAGATCAAGAAAGGAATCAGGCATACGAGGAGATGAAGTTAGAGTTTTAGTGTGATTAGAACTCTATGTAATTACAGTTCAATACCTTATGCATTTAATGAGTTTGTTTTAAAATAGATAAGGTTAGTTAATGATAGGCCATCGAGCTCCCCTCATGCTGGAGGAGGAGACTCAAAGTAGTTTAGTTTGTTTTCCTATATATAGTGAAAACTCTGAAGTAATAGGGGTTGGAGATTTATACAAAAAACAGAGTTTTTATATTGACTGATGTAAAAGACTTTTGACAGTAATAGAAAGATTACTTTTTCTTCTCAAGATTGATCTTGTGTTTAAATGCTCAGAATATATATGGTTGTGTCTCTTCCTTTCTGTTTTACAGCTCCATAGATGTGCAATCACTCTGAATTCACCTAGTGCTCAGATTTCCTGTGTATGTTTATGAGTTGAGGTTCCTTTGAGAAATGTTTTGAGTGTTTAGACATTATATGCCTTGACTTCCATGAATGAGTAGTTGGTAATTTACTGCAAAGGTGTTTGACTCCATGAGACCAATGGAAGAAGTCTTATTTTGTTGTTCCAACCAGCTTATTTTCATGTACTGTTTGAAGAGTTAGCCATCTTTTCTTGTTATTAATTCATATCAAAAATCTGTGAGAGAGCCCTCTCTGACTAAGGAGGCTAAGCCTTAGTCTAAAGCCTGGTTTGAAATAGTTGCATGAGATCTTGCTAAGTAGCAGCCCTTAGTACACGATTTTTTGATAACAGGAACCTAACACACACTTATCTAGAGGTTAGGTTAGAGATGTGCTCCGGCATTGTTAAACCTAGTTACTATTGTTTCCACTAAGGTTGGGTGATTCCTCCTTCTGTGATCCAATATGTACTAGTATGTATTTGTGCTCCCCGTACTATCATGTATATATTGGGAGACCTCACTAGGTTATCATCATATTATCCATAGGAAGCCAAGTCTGATGTGTTATGAAGCATAACGCATTGAACACAACATTCGAGATGATTGACTGCCATACGGAAAGTCCTTGGTCATTTCTTTTTCATTTGATCACCAAGGTGTATATGCAGTTTTGTGATTTGTCTGGTAAACCTCTTGTCTAGTACTCTAGAGCAGTCACTTTCTTTACTTTTCGACTCCTTAAAATTAAAAGGATCATATGAGCACTTGTCCTTTCAAGCTCATTAAACTTCGAAAGCAATAGTCACCTTTTAGTCCTTTTCTTGACTCTTAAAATATGAAAAGACACATTTTTGTTTCAATGTCGTAAAATTTACTGCCCATGAAAAATTACTAGCTACAGTTAGAGTTCCTTTCAAGGTCACTCCCCATGGCAACCTTTCCCGAGTCTACCAGTCAAGGTCTCCCCCAGATGGGAATCCTAGTCCCTTTCCTTCTTTTGGAAATGCTGGTGCTCCCTATATGGCAACGTTGTCCTTGCCTGGGTTAACTATCGGTTTTCCCATTTTGTTGTTTTCAACGTTGGTGGTCCTGAGCATCATGACTTCTGTTATGCTGTCTCCTTCATGTGAATCATGACACGATGATTCTAAGGTTGAGCCTTTTCCTTCTTCCCCTGTTTCTTTATCCTCCTCTCCTACTTCGCCTGGTGAAAGTTCCAAATCCAGTAACCAGGAGGCTGAGAAGAAGAAGAGGAAGACAAAAAAGAAGAGGTTAGATAAGTGAGAGGCCACACATGCAAATATTGCTCCAAGTACACCTCCGATGGAAAAACCTTCTAATCCTCAACAGAAGGTTAAATTTCCTTGTAAATTGTGCAAGGGTGACCATCTTCTCCGTGATTGTCCTGGTATTCCTAGGATCTTAGAAGTATGGTCTCACAATTTGGCTTGTCCCTCATTGCCTTTTGATGCTCATGTCAGTGTTACACCCTCAATTGGTAGTGGTAAGAAGAAAGGGAAGATTAGATTCCCTTGTAGGTTATGTGAAGGTGACCATCTCCTTCACGTTTGTCCGCTCATGGATAAATCTTCCGCCATTTTGGAAATTTTTACAGCTCCTTCACCCCAAATTCTAGTTGTTTATTAGAGGCTCTCTTCATACCCTCTCTCGATTGACAAAGAGATTGACTTGGATTCATATCTTGTCCATCCTGCTCTTCCCAAACTTGGCTGTGTTGTGTCTGTTTCTGACCAAAATTTGGTCGAAAAGAGTGTTGACTCGGTTTCACCACTAGTTGTTCACTCTATTCCAAAAGAGCATAATGATCATACTACTCATTTTCTTCTTGTCTCGTCAGATTCTCCAGTATCAAAGAATGAACCTCCTGTCTTGGTTGATCAAGAGAGTCCTTCTTCTATCCCTGTAGAGTATGGGGGCAATCATGAGATACCCCCACCAAGTAGTTCGATCGTTTCCTTCGACTGGAGTCACTTGACTGCCTTCTGCCTTCCATCTTATGTGCCTTTCTAGATTACAGTACATGCCTATAATAAGGCAGTACCTGACACTTTCTTGGATGAAGGTGCATCGGTTAGCCTCATGCCTTCCACTACTTAGCAAGCTTTGGGCTCCCCACAACTTGTTCCTGTCACTCAGAATTTGTTGGCTTTCAACGGAGGAACTAGTCAACCTTTAAGGATCCTTCCGAAGTTCCATGTTACTTTGGGAGGTAAAACTGTCTGTGTAGACGTGATGGTCATCCAAGGTGCATTAGATTTCAGTCTTCTCCTTGGCCGCGACTATATTTATGCCATAGGGGCTCTTGTTTCTTCACTTTTCTGTGTGTTTTGTTTTCTGCATGATGGAAGAATTGTGACTATAGATCAATTATCATTCGTTGGTCACCAAATACCTCCTATATGACCATCATTCCCTATCAGTTCTTGTTTTCCAACAGGACTTTCTCTGACACAGGTCAATTATGTGGCTACCTGTTCCGTCTCCACATCTGTTGATGAACATGCAGATGGTCTTGTACATCATGTACTGGGGGAATTGGAACTCGATATGTCATTGGTGCCCATTGACATGTATTCCTCCCAGAGCATGGTTCTTCCTTCCAATGAAGATCTCTTGGGAGTCATGTTCTCATATGGCCCATTAACAGGAGTCCAAGGATAGTTCTGATCTTGTGTCAACCTCGTTAAAAAATGAAACAAGTGTCCGAGGATAGTTCTGATCTTGTTTCAACCTCATTAAAAAATGAAACAAGGGTCGAGGATAGTTCTGATCTTGTGTCAACCTTGTTAGAAAATGAAACAAGGGTCCGAGGATAGTTCTGATCTTGTGTCGACCTCGTTTAATAAATGAAACAAGAGCCTGAGCATAGTTTCTGATCTTGCATAAAGCTCGTTAAAAAATGAATCAAGGAATCTTGAGGATAGTTCTTTCACTGTGTCATCCTCGTTAAAAAATGAACCTACTCCCTTTTCCCAATCGAGTCTCTGCTTACGATATTTTCAACTCCCAATCAAGTCTTTCCTGGATTTCATGATTGAACCTTCATTACATCCACCTCGTTGAATGCAATGAAGCTTGGGGGGTATGTATCTCTATTGGATCATTATGTCGGGGGCATGTTGATCTTGTTCAAGCATGGTTTTTCATTTCAATCTTATGTAAAAAATGAAACTGAATCCAAGCATAGTTCCCCACAGTTCGAGCTTGTGTAAAAGTGAACCCGTGTGCCGATGTACCCTTTTTGGTTTGGTGCATTAAGTGATTTCTTGCTTATTGTATCTTTTTTCTTTTATGCAGATGTTATGAATATTAGCTGATACAACAGTAAATTATGTATTAAGTGGACATTTGCACAAATTATAAGTCATAGACAAACATTCGAACATAGCAAGCAGGGACCATAAAACATAAATAGATGCATGTCGTGTGTTGCGGATCGAGGCGCTCAAAAAATATATGTATATGTCCAAAAAATATGTGTTCAAGTTATAATGCGAGACACATGCCTCTCAAAACACTAGAAAATGAAACTTAGAAGTCTATTATGGGTGCTACTCTCTATAGCAGACCACTGCATGGACCACTCATCTGAACAGCTGGTGTATCTTATTCGACGCATCCGTGGTGTGTCGTTGGTACTGTCTTGGGATATCCTTGAATCCCCTGTAATCAGGGATCTCCTCAGTCAAGCCCTATAGGTTCTGGGATATCTCCTCTTCAGCATCGCTGCCCAGAGGTGACAAGGTTATCTCTTTGTTGTCCCTCCAGGCCATAGGAGCAAGACCTACTGGTCTTTCAGGTTTGATATCTGCAAAAAGTTGAGCATAATTTTCAGGGCATGTATATTTAAAATCCAAAAAAAAACCAAAATACAAAAAGTTTGGTGGTTAAA
Organism: Pinus tabuliformis; assembly: GCA_031772625.1. NCBI lineage: Eukaryota > Viridiplantae > Streptophyta > Pinopsida > Pinales > Pinaceae > Pinus > Pinus tabuliformis. The sequence goes on from CM062804.1 coordinate 55,552,072, forward strand.
CCAAGTATTTTACCTCTCTCATCCCACTTCTCTCCAAGTAGAAGTAGCATGTCAGGGTCTTCCCTGAAGTCCATCCCTACATATGCCCAATCCTCGACCACCACCTGCTGACGATGTAGCCACTCCATAAAATCGAGACCCCATGACACTGGTTGACCATCGCCTCCTCGCGGCATCACATGATCCCACCGAGTTATTCGAGTCTCTAGTGGTCTGTTCCACCCCACACACATGTCTTGTAACTAAAGGATAGGTACCCGCTCCAGCATGAGTGGTATCAAGATCGAACCATACCCAAACTGATTTGTCTCACCTCTCCGACATTTGGTCAACTGCCTCTTTATGTTCAGGGACACAACCTCTGCCCAGTCAAACATAGTAGGATTGAGGCAATCTAAAGCAAACCGCAGTTGTGTTTTAGTTACCTCATGTTGAGCCTGAGAACCAGCTGCCCTCGTGATCATGAACAACAACACACGCAGTGATAGATCCTTCACTGTGGGAATTTGTAACTTACCACTAGTGGATGATTTTCATTCCCCTGGGCACGCTCGTGCAATCAGCATGTCTAAGGACTCTCTGGTGATTCGCACACCGCCCATGCGGGGTCTCTCCCCTCGTCGTGATAAACTAGTCAGAAAATATATGTTTATGGCGTCAAACTCAACCTCCTGCCCACGGATGATGAATTTACCCTCTATTGGGTTCCATGATCGAATTAAGAATTCTATGAGGTCTAATTGCACTCTCAATAGCAGTGTTAGGAAGAATTTTAGCAGTCCACAGTTCCGGAGGACATTCAAGCACTAACGATAGGCTGCCCCTCTCTTGTCATCTTCATAATGCATGCGTTCTTGCTAGGAGAATGCCATTTTTCACCCTGAACACACAAACATTCTCTTATTAGAAGTCGTTTAACCCATTTTCATATGCCACAATGGCGTACAAATCAATTTTTTGTGTTTTCCACGCCTGTCGCAACTGTTTCTAAAATAGTTGCGATGGTCTGGTTAGAACAGTTCACAATTCTCGGATCGTTACAAGGGCAAATCACTTTCCTGCGACGATCCCAATTTTGGCCCGTTTGGAATTCTCGGCCATCGCAACCCCAAAGAGGGAACCTGCGACGACTAAAGAGAATTTTTGAAAAAAAAAAAATCTTCCCAAGCTCGGCCAAAAACGTCGAAATTACAGTTAAAATGAACTCATAACACAAAGGAAAAGGCAAAGTACTTACTTGGAGAAGGTTTGGAACACGATTACCCACCACAAATCCGGAAATCGACATCTCAATTTCACAAGGTACGCATTGTTTGGATTTTTACCATGGTTAAAACTAAAACAAAGTGAATTATGTTTTACCATATGCCTTTTTATAGCCCTTTTTTTGAAATTTAGCATTTTGACTATGGTTTTTGGGTTTTGACTATGGTTTTTAGGGTTTTGACTATGGTTTTTATGGTTTTGACTTAGGTTTTAACATTAATCGTGTATTCTTGTCGAACGGGTCTTATGCTTGGATTTCCTTGTGCACTAACATGTGTTCTGGATGTGGGAGAAGATTGATACATGCTTGGTGAATATTGCAAAATGTTTGAGGAGTCACCTTTAAGCTCTTTTTTGACTTGTAAAAGATGAAAAGACTACAGAGTATTTTTCCCGGATCATCATAGGCGTACATAACTTTCCTGCGACGATCCCGATTTTGGCCTGTTTGGAATTCTCGTTCATCGCAACCCCGAAGGGGAAACCTGCGACGACCGAGGCAAATTTTTGAAACAAAAAATTCTTCCCAAACTCAGCCAAAAACGTCGAAATTACAGTTAAAATGAACTCAGAAAATAAAGGAAAAGGCAAAGTACTTACTTGGAGAAGGTTTGGAACACAATGACCCACCATAGCTCTAGAAATCGACAACTCAATTTTGCAAGGTATGCGTTGTTTGGAGTTTTACCATGGTTAAAAATAAAACAAAGTGAATTATGTTTTACCATATGCCTTTTTATAGCCCTTTTTTTGAAATTTAGGATTTTGACTATGTTTTTGGGTTTTGACTATGGTTTTTAGGGTTTTGACTTAGGTTTTAACATTAATCATGTATTCTTGTCGAATAGGTCTTATGCTTGGATTTTTCTTGTGCAGTAACAAGTGTTCCAGATGTGGGAGATGATCAATACATGCTTGGTGAATATTGCAAAATGTTTGATGAGTTACCTTTAAGCTATTTTTTGACTCGTAAAAGATGAAAAGACTACCAAGTATTTTTCCCTTTTTGACTCGTTAAAGAGAATAAAAATGGGGGTCTGCTTTTAGCTCTTTTTCGACCGTTTAAAAATGAAAAGATGGTCACGCCCTTGTCGTTTCAAGCTCGTTCATGGTTGTGAAATGTCATGTCTCTAGTGAGTTTTCTACTTTTTTCACTCTAGAAACACTATTTACAAAAAGTACTCCTTGACCAAAATGGTCAAGTGGTTCTCGAATATCATTTTCTACCTTTTTGGGCTTGAAAGACACAAACTTATGAAAAGGGCCCATCTGGAGTTTTATTTTTCGTGTCTTTTTCAAGCTCTTTAAACAAGAAAATGACTTTGAGTTTTACCTATGTCGGACTCGTTAAACCCTGACAACATTGGACTCGTCACCATGATGAGACTTGAGCTTCTCCTCCCTGGGGCTTGTTAAAATTTCACTAGGTTGGATTTGTCCGTAAGGCAAACTTATATTGCAAGCATATGCTATCCCCTTCAAGCTTGTTTTTAAAAAATAGTTGGGGTACTCGTCAGCAATGGTGGGGGAAAAATTTGGAAATATTCCAATGGTTACCTACAGCAGCTAGCCGCTCTTGAACATCAACACTTTTTCTTCTTGCCGGGTTTGGGATATCCTCACATCGTCATTGGTGTTCCCGGGTTTGGGTTTCTCATTTTTCCTCATTTCATTTGATCCTTGTTGTCTTCGTAAGACCTTTGATCCCTTGGTACCAAAACGCTGCCACATTCTAGTGTCATGTCACCGATATGTTCAAGAGTTTAATCATTCTACAACTTGCACCCTTGCATCCTCCTCTGACTCTCTATTTTATCCATCTTCATCTTGTTCCTTGTCTTGTGTAGTTGATCTACGAAACATTATGGCCCTCCTGCTATGGGTCTCTTCTTGTCGACATCAACTCATTATCTAGGAAATTGATCTAAGAGACTCCTTTCAGGTACCTTGGAGCTTGCATGCCTCAATGGCAAGTTATTCACACTTGATAATAGGCTTGAATTATTGGTCTTCGATCAAGTGATTGCACAAGTGTTTGACTCTAGATCATTATTCACACTTTGTGGATTGTACTAGCAATGCCTTGAGAACCATTGTCATTATTGGTGGTCTCCCTCACGGTTGTTAATGGTTCACATCATTGACCGGTAATCAAGAGATTTTCTAGTATGCTCGAATTTAGCACATCTATTTGCATATTATAAATTGTACTATGACTAGGTTGGATTCAAGACCCCAGACTAAGTTACATAAATTCGGGTTGCGTGGATTGGTTCGCGGTTGCATACATGACTCTTTGATTGGATGGTTGCAACCACAACTGAGTCTTTCTGGATGGGTGCAACCATACCTATATTTCCATATGGTCTTATCGACTGGGTGGCTGCATCCATACCACAGACCAATTCTGTCTGTCTTTTGGATGGCTGCGCCCATGCCTAGACTACATGTATTTCTTTCATTGTCAGAGATATCAGTTGAACTTGCGCCTGCAGTTTCTCTGCGATGGTGTTCCAATTCGGTTATGGTTTCATAAAGCATTTCACCCCTCTCACTCTCTCGACCTTCATGCTTTAGGGGGCATCTGTTACACAATATTTTGTCACCGACCCCGCATCCCTTGCTCCTGGGCAGAGTCGGTCCCTAAATGGCATATGTTATGTGTAATACATCAACAAATGTGTCCACATCTTCCAAATCATTCAAGAAGATTAAGAATGCTCTTTAATCCTGGAGATTGACCCTTTTTACCCATGTTCTAAGATCGTCACAAGACAACCTCATTCTGCCTACGACGGTAACCTGGAGTGGACTAGAACATCATGACATCGTCGCAGGGGTACAACTGTTCTCTACGAAGGTCGGATTTTAGGGCCCATCGCAAGTCCCCAATATCCTTCTTGCGATGATAGATCTGAATACACTCTTTCCCAGTGATGTCGTCTCTGAGTCCTAGTATTTGACTCGTGATGACCTAGATATGGCCAATTAGTTCAAACAAAATTCTTTTGGGTGTTTCTGGAACTAGTTGTTGGGTCAAGTAAGTTCACCTTTCCTCCTTTGGGATGGTGGTTCTGCCTTTTGAGAAGCCTCCCTTGGAGATAAGCTCCCTCTCTCTCATTTATGGAGGCTCCTCCTCTTAAAAAAGCATTCCCCATATGCTATGATTAGCTAGTTTTGGTATTGAGTAAATTAGCTAGTTTTGGTGTGAGATTGATAGTTTGCAGTGTGAATTATTGATAGTCTAGCAATTGGTTGTGGATTTCCTTAGCCTTATACTAGTGCTTTTGGGTGAGAGAGAGAGTTATCAGCGTTTTAGGAGACCCTTTTGAGAGTGAATTCTTGAGGAGACATACTCTCTGGACGCTTCGAGGAAGCTTGCGACATCAAGGCTTGGTTGTAAGCTTTTCTTTTGCTCATATTAATACAATCAATGGTGATTTCCTATGTCATGTGTAAAATATATTTGATAGCTTATGGTTCCTTGACTCTATAATTGAATAATTCATTGTTGTGCTCTATTATGTGTTATGTTGTTCTCTTGTGTTTTTCCAGGTGAATCGCTCATCAAGGAAAAGGAAACGATAGCTGAAGTAGCGTAACAAAATCTCCATCAAACACATGCATAAGGTAGGCTCTTGCAATAATGACTGTTTAAGGAATTAGTTGTTGTTTTCTCTTGCTGTGACTAGACCCACTCTAGGGCTAGAGTGGTTGCCTCTGTCCATAGAGGAAACATTACCTACATCACAAGATCCTTCTTCTTGAGTTTTTATAGGAGGAGCCATCTTCTTCTATTGTTTAGGCGAGTCCTCAAGTGGGAACGTTGGTTAGAGTTTGGGGATTTCCCTGCCTTATCCTTGTGCTTTTCCTTGTTCTGAAGTATAAGGGGGTCTAACTCTGTCTTTTTCCTTTTTGTTTGATAGGGGTTCTAAGGGAAGTGAGGGCAACTATTGCCTCTCTCTCAGTGGGTTTTGGAGACACCCTAGGTGACTCTTCCTTTTCTTCTGCCTCCCCTTTTCCATTGCCATTTTCCTCTATGTTTTTCCCCTCTTCTTCTCCATCTAGATCCTCATCTTGTTTATCAGTTTCCTCCTTGACATATTCCTCTGTTTCTTCATCACCTTCCTTCTCATTCTCCTCTTCTTCCTCCTCATCTATCTCATATTCATCCCTCTCTGCTTCTTCTCCATCTATTTTAGTTTCTTCCTCATCCTTTTCACTAACAGTAGGACTAATATCATATGTGAGGGCTTTGATATCCTCCTTTGTCTGCATGTTTCTAAAAATTTCCCATTGGATAGGAATTCTGAGGTTGTGGAGGGCATCTTCTATGATGATTCCAATTAACTCATAGTGGGATAACTATTGGTGGTTTCACTCCTACACCTTTATGCTTGTATCTATCAGTGATTGCAGAAGGAAGTATGTTATGTTGAGCCTGTGGTGAGGCGTTGTTTCTGCTCCAAACCTCAATTCTTCAAGAAGCCTAAAGTGATATCCTGAAACAACACTATACCTACCTTCACATGATATCTATTTAATAAGGTGGTAGCTTACCTCATTCCAGGGGCATGGTAGGCTTCTTCTCATTACTCCATTCTTGTCCTCAATGGGTTCTTCTCCCTCTAAAAATAAATTCTTCTTTGCAGTTTGGCTATCTCCCTTGTCTTCCTTTGTCCAAGGCACTCCTAAGGGAAGTCTGGTAATTCTATTTATGAGTTCAGGGGTGATCTCTATGGAGAGGCCTCTCACCAAAACAGTGGCATGGGCTCCTGTTAGTGGAATGAGGGAGAGAGGAAAATCTTGGGAAAATCCATCATCATACCTCCTCAATTTCTCAAAATACCCCATCCAATTATGCCTTGTGAAGATTTATAACACATGAGGGTGTTGGTGGATTCACACAGTGTTAATGGGCTCACTTATATTAAAACCCCCTGTCATTTTGGCTGGTGAATTTTTAGGAGAAGAGATGGTTGATACAAATTTTAAAGGACTGAAATAATTGTGGAGTCGATTCCCTTACATAGCTGCCAAATTCACTCAAACTAGGAGATTTTTCTGAGCAATTCACTTGGAAAAAGGGAATTAAATATAGAGCCTAACTCCTCATGGTGTTTGTTGTAGCCAGCCCTTGTGTATCCCCTCCTGAAATGTCTCTCGACCAATCCTGTAGATTTTGGATTTAAGAGATCTGTGGTTTGTATCTTTTGAACCATTGACCGGAGAATCCACAGTATGAACATTTTTATACCAACGTTTCAAATCCCAAATGGGATCCATCATCAGGGTTTGAGAATGATACAGTTTTTATCCAGATCTGCAGCTCTTCCTTTTATCCTCACTCTAAAACTTTCGAGTAAAAGGATTTCACTCCAAGTATCCCCTCCGTGCAGGGATAAGATTTTGGATTTAAGAGATCTGTGGTTTGTATCTTTTGAACCATTGACCAGAGAATCCACAGTATGAACATTTTTATACCAACGTTTCAAATCCCAAATGGGATCCATCATCAGGGTTTGAGAATGATACAATTTTTATCCAGATCTGCAGCTCTTCTTTTTATCCTCACTCTAAAACTTTCGAGTAAAAGGATTTCACTCCAAGTATCCCCTCCATGCAGGGATAAGATTTTGGATTTAAGATATCTGTGGTTTGTATCTTTTGAACCATTGACCGGAGAATCCACAGTATGAACATTTTTATACCAACGTTTCAAATCCCAAATGGGATCCATCATCAGGGTTTGAGAATGATACAGTTTTTATCCAGATCTGCAGCTCTTCTTTTTATCCTCACTCTAAAACTTTCGAGTAAAAGGATTTCACTCCAAGTATCCCCTCCGTGCAGGAATAAGATTTTGGATTTAAGAGATCTGTGGTTTGTATCTTTTGAACCATTGACCAGAAAATCCACAGTATGAACATTTTTATACCAACGTTTCAAATCCCAAATTGGATCCATCATCAGGGTTTGAGAATGATACAGATTTTATCCAGATCTGTAGCTCTTCTTTTTATCCTCACTCTAAAACTTTCGAGTAAAAGGATTTCACTCCAAGTATCCCCTCCGTGCAGGGATAAGATTTTGGATTTAAGAGATCTGTGGTTTGTATCTTTTGAACCATTGACCAGAGAATCCACAGTATGAACATTTTTATACCAACGTTTCAAATCCCAAATGGGATCCATCATCAGGGTTTGAGAATGATACAATTTTTATCCAGATCTGCAGCTCTTCTTTTTATCCTCACTCTAAAACTTTCGAGTAAAAGGATTTCACTCCAAGTATCCCCTCCGTGCAGGGATAAGATTTTGGATTTAAGAGATCTGTGGTTTGTATCTTTTGAACCATTGACCGGAGAATCCACAGTATGAACATTTTTATACCAACGTTTCAAATCCCAAATGGGATCCATCATCAGGGTTTGAGAATGATACAGTTTTTATCCAGATCTGCAGCTCTTCTTTTTATCCTCACTCTAAAACTTTCGAGTAAAAGGATTTCACTCCAAGTATCCCCTCCGTGCAGGGATAAGATTTTGGATTTAAGAGATCTGTGGTTTGTATCTTTTGAACCATTGACCGGAGAATCCACAGTATGAACATTTTTATACCAAAATTTCAAATCCCAAATGGGATCCATCATCAGGGTTTGAGAATGATACAGTTTTTATCCAGATCTGCAGCTCTTCTTTTTATCCTCACTCTAAAACTTTCGAGTAAAAGGATTTCACTCCAAGTATCCCCTCCGTGCAGGGATAAGATTTTGGATTTAAGAGATCTGTGGTTTGTATCTTTTGAACCATTGACTGGAGAATCCATAGTATGAACATTTTTATACCAACGTTTCAAATCCCAAATGGGATCCATCATCAGGGTTTGAGAATGATACAGTTTTTATCCAGATCTACAGCTCTTCTTTTTATCCTCACTCTAAAACTTTCGAGTAAAAGGATTTCACTCCAAGTATCCCCTCCGTGCAGGGATAAGATTTTGGATTTAAGAGATCTGTGGTTTGTATCCTGTAGATTGTATGAGTGTATCCTGTAGGATTCCTGTGTGATCCTATAGGATTTCGTGTGTAATCCTGTAGGAAGTCCTGTGTAGGAGAAAGATGGAATTTTTCTCTTTTGTAGGTTTCTTGGGTACGAGAGTGACTTTGCTAGAGTGAGCCTCAAGGAGATGAAGGCATGAGTGCATGGGGGTCAACAATTATTTCCTCTTATGGTCGAGTTGAGTGAGATGGTGTGTTGGTAGTCGAGGTACGTTTTCTATTTTTGGACTGTTGGTCCCTATTACAACCTCATAATTCCCCTCTCCTTGTAATCAACTCCCACTTCATGCATCCGTAGACTTAACTGCTTTTTTCCTTCTCTCTTTTTTGACTTGACTGCTGTCACGTGTGGGAGGACCAACTATTTTGTCTTCATCCATTGAACGAAGGTGGCCAAGTTAACTTGGCACCTTTTGCTTATAAACCAACTCGCTCACAGCCTTTGCATTTTTTGACTACATAATGCAAATGAGAGAGTGAAGCGAGATACTTACCTGTGGTGTTAATACCTTGTTGTAGTTTGTTGAAGACATAAGGTGCTTGTTGTGTGTTGGCTGCATGTTATTTTTCCTTCCTTTTTTATTGCCCTATGATTATTCCCTTGATGTGTAGGTACCTAATGTTGAAGATGATGGTGCTGCTCCTACTCTGGAGCTTCTTCTTCCCTTGGATCTTCATGCTGGAAGCTTGTTGCTACTCATGATTTTTATTCTGCGGGATAGGCTGCTACAGGACTTCCTACAAGATGTCCTGTAGCTGCTTCTCCCTCAAAATTTTTAATCATTTCCTCTACTGGGATTTTGAAGATGATGACATGGATAGAGAGGAGTTCTAGGAGTGCGAATAATGAGGAATACACTCAGGTGTTGTTCCCATATTCCCTTTGTTTCATTTTCTTATGTGTTTTCTCTTGAAGACTGTGAATTTCTTTTATTTTTATTTTTTAGAATTGATTTTTTAGTGATGAATGCAGTGGTGATCAAGGTGGAGAGAGGTATGGTAATGAAGTTGTGATGTTGGGATGTTATTTTTTTGACATGGAAGGTCATTTTCTCGCCCTAGGGTCAATTCTTGTAGGATTCTCAGGCTACTGTAATTCCTACAGGATCATCTTGTAGGTTTTTAGGGGATCTGTAGAAAACACAGTCCCCTTGTAAACTGAAGCAAATGAGCAAAGAAAATGAAAGAAATGGTGGAGTGATGAATGATGATGGGTGGAAAAATAAAAATGTGAGTGAAATAGGTCCCTTTTTTATTCTCTTTTATTCTATGATCGTCCTCCTGCAAACATAAATTTTTCATGATTTATTATTATTATTATTATTATATCTTGAAAACAACTAGTCTGCCTCTAAGAGGTTTTCATTCTAGCTGTTTGCCTTGGGTGCCTCAAGAGAGGTTTTCACCCAGGGACTTTTTTATTTCCTTTTTCTTTTCTTTTCTCCCTTTTTTTGACACCATTGGGTCTCCCCAGGAGGTTTTCAGTCCAATAGTAGGACTTAGGTACCTCATGGAGTTTTTCACCTGAGTCTCCTTATTTCATTTTTTGCTCAGTGACTTGATGAGGCAGGAGCTAAAACTTGCTCCACCACCATCACTATTTTATTGATACCATCAATAAACTCTTGATTTGAAAATGGCCTGTTGTAAACTTTAAGTCTATGCCCATTAACAAGTAAAGGAATGGCCTCTGCATCTATGGTTCTAATTTGCATTGAACTATTATCATGACATCTTTCTATAACATAAGGCCCTAACCATCTTGTCCTTAAATTTCCCTTAAAGTATTTATATTTGGATTCATATAACAAGGCCCAATCACCTTCTTGAAATTGCTTATCCTTGATGTTCTTATCGTGCCTAATATTCCTCTGAAGTTTAGTTACCTCTGTGTGTAGGAGGGCCTGCATTTTGAATTCATGTAAACCACTAAACTGGAGCAATCTCCCTTGTTGTGCACTGTTGAGATCTAGATCTAGTTGGGTTGCCATCCTCAATGTGTTATACTCAAACTCAATGGAAAGCAAGGCCTTTTTCCCATAGATCATCTCATAGGGTGTGAATCCAATGGTGGTTTTCCAAGTGGTATTATAGGCCCAGGTGGCCTCAACTAGTCTATCTGCCCAATCTTTCCTGTTACTGCTAACTACTTTGGTACAGATTCCTTCCAGCGCTCTATTGGTCACCTCCACTTGCCCATTAGCCTGTGGGTGATAGGGAGTGGAGGTCCTATGCTTGATCTTGTGCTCACTGAGCAAGTCTTCAATCATGTTGGAGGTAAACTAGTTTCCTTAATTAGTGACCAGTTCTCTAGGGTACCCAAATTTGTAAAATACATTTTCCCTTAAGAACTCAACCACCTTCTCCTCTGTTGCTGCATTATTTGCCTTGGTTTTAGCCCACTTAGTTAGATAGTCAGTGCACACAATGATATAATGATTTTTCATGTAAGGAGGGTCAATAGGTTCAATGAAGTCCATGTCCCACTTGTCAAATGGCTCAAAAGTCACTTGAGGTTGCAGAGGCATTTCATCTCTTGGAGTAGGCTTTCCCATCCTTTGGTACCGATTACATTGACTAGTATATCTTTTCACATCCTGATGAAGAGTGGGCCAATAATACCTAGCTTGTAACACTTTAAATATTGTCCTCTTTGCTGCAAAGTGACCTCCACAAGGCCCATCATGATAGGTCAGAAGGATGTCAAATACTTACTCCTCCCTGACACATCTTCTCAAAATTTGATCTGGGCCAAGTTTGAAGAGGTTTCCCCTAATCTAGGTGAAGGGGGTTCTCTTCCTCGCAATCTTGCTTTTCTCTTTGGAGGACAAATTTGGTGGGAGTTGTGTAGATACCAAATAGTTTGTTATGTCAGAAAACCATGGAGAGAGAATTGCAATGGAAAATAAGTGCTCATTTGGTAACTGATCATCAACCATTCTCTCTTCACCTGTAGGCAAAGTTAATCTAGACAAAAATTCTGCAACAACATTTTCCTTGCTAGGCTTATCAACAATAATTAGATCAAACTTTTGTAATAAAACTAACCATCTAATAACCCGGGCATTCACATCAGGTTTATTCATTAAATATTTGATTGCAGCATGGTCAGTGTGTACAAATTTTTGATAGTCTATAATATAATGCCTAAATTTGTTCAATGAATGCACAACAACCAGGTTCTCCTTTTCAGTCACTGTGTAGTTCAGTTCGGCCTTTGACAGATTCTTATTGATAAAGCAAATGGCATAAAGCAATTTATCATCTTTCTGGCTTAGGGCTGCTCCTATGGCTTCGTGTGAGTCATCAACATGATTACGAAAAGGAAGGGCCCAATATGGGCCTCGAAGAATCAGTGCAGTGGTTAACTTGTCCTTCACGGTGTACAGGGCCTCTTAATATATTTTTGACCATACAAACTCAGAGTCTTTGGCCAATAACCCAAATAAAGTAGAAGCCAACTTGCTGCAGTATTTAATAAACCTTCAGTAGTATCTAGCTAACCCTAGGAAACTTCTAACATCTCTCTAATTTTGCGGAGGTGGGACCCTTTGGATGATAGCTATTTTGTTTGGGTCCACCTGTAGTCCTTGCTAAGATATTAAATGACCTAGCATGGTCCCCACAGTCATCAAGAATTCACATTTCTCGCGACTGAGAGATAGGTTCATTTCAATGCATTTGTGCAGAACCTTACCTAAGTTGGACAAAGCCTCCTCAAAATCACCTCCATAAGATTTGAAATCATCCATATAGATTTCTACCTCATCATAGACTAACTCGGCAAAGATACTCAAGGTTGCCATATGAAAAGTGGTAGGAGCATGACATAGGCCAAAAGGAAGGACCCTATAGGTGAAGGTACCCTAAGGACAAGTGAAGGTGGTTCTATCCTGGTCTTCCGGGCTGATCTGTATTTGATTGTACCCACTGAATCTATCTAGGAAAGAGAAAAATCTTTGCCCTACTAAGCCATATAGCACTTGGTCAATGAAAGGTAGAGGGAAATGGTCCTTCTTTGTGGCTTTCTTTAACTCCCTATAATCGACACAAATCCTCAACTTGCCATTTTTCTTTGGAACCAACACCAAAAGAGAGACCCACTCACTATCTAAGATAGGGTAAATGAATCATACATCTAACAATTTTTGCACTTCTTCTTTGACTATATCTTTAAGAGATGGATTCATCCTCCTTTGGGGTTATCGGACCAGCTTGCAACCTTCCTTGATATAAATATGGTGAGTACACACTGAGGGGTGCACTCCCTTCATTTCTTGGTAACTCCAAGCAAAGGCATCCAGGTGTTCCTTTAGCATGTTGCACAACTTTTCTTCTTGGAGAAAAGAAAGAGATGGATTGATTTTCAAAGTTCTCTCAGGACCAAATTCTATGGTTTTGACATGGATAGGGTTGGAATTGGCTAAGCATAGATCCATTTGATGGTTGTTTTGGGTTTCCTTTACTACTTCCTCTAAGGAAAATGTACTAGGGGTTGGACTTTGGAGTATGTGTTCGATCAAGTCATCTTCATCCTGTTGTCCCCCTCCCATGGTTGTTTCTAAAGTATAGAGTTGGGCAGAATAAACTTCATCTTCCTTCTCCTCTTCTAGCCACAAAGGTAAGTCATGTTCTAGAGATGGTTGAGCAAGAGCGTATAGGACTAACTACTTGGACATATGCCCATTCTTGATGGTCATATTTTTAGCTTTGTGGTGAATGTAAGCATCGACAATGGCTAACCAGGGCCTCCCAAGGATGAGAGGGTAACCAATAAGCTTAGCCTTAGGCTAGAGAACTAGGAAATTTGCAGGGCATTCCCAAGAATCAACGGATACCATCACATCCTCCACTTGGAGGTTGAGCTTGAGCATGGTGTCCTTGGTCATCACATTAATGCAGCGCCAAGATCGATCAAAGTGTGTGGGACAATGGTGCCATTGATGTGCACATCTACTACAGGGCTTCCAGGATCCAAATAATTTGGATAGATTACCTGCCCCAAGATTAAGTCCGACAGTTTTCCAATGACATTAATGGTAGGGGCATCTATTTTTCGTCTCCCTGGATGCTTGAATCACTTCTCCTTAATCAAATTTTTGTAAATAGGTACATCCTTAATAGCTTGGAGAAGTGTAATTTTGACACATAGGTTTTTCAATTCTCCCAAATGTTCAGTCTCTTCTAGGGTAGGCTGGAGTGGTTGGGTTAATCTCTCAAGAGAGGGTGGTGGATTTATTTTAAGCATGCTTTCCTCTCTTTCTTCTTCAACCTCCCTAGGTGGAGGTAGAGGTTGGTTGTCCAGGAGTACTCTCCCAGATCTAAGGTTGATTTCCTAAATCTCCATAGCATAATATGGATATGATGTCTCTCCACTGTATACTTGTTGTGCCTGTCTATTGTTCGGGTTCAGATTCGGTTGGGCAGGAATCTTGGGTTGTTTAGCTGGAGCAGAGTGTAAAATTTGTGCTTGGGTAGGTGGTGAAGGAAATAAAGCTAGAACATTGTTGTATTAGGGCCTCCACCCCTGGGGCGATGCATTCCACTGAGGTTGTGGTGGAGCATATCGTTGAAATGACTGGCTAGCTAGATGGGAATGGTACTGAGGTGAAAAGGACCAAGGAGGAGGTGTAGACCAGGAAGGATGAGTAGAGGTTCCCCGAGAAGGTATGGATGTGGTCTAGTTGGGGTTGTAATATGCATGGGATGACCCTTGCATGCCCTGCTAGTATGCCCTAGGCCCATGAGGTCTCCTTTGGTTTATGTAACAGAGCTGCTCAGTGACCCGTTCAGCTCCTTGATATACAACTTTGAGTCCAGGTAAAGATGGGCACTTGTATGTGGAGTGGTTTTCTTCATAGACTGAGAAAATTTCAATAGAATTCAATGGAAATTCATTCATAGGGTGCCTCTTGGTGCATATAGGACAAAACAATGGCCAAGAATCTATCTGCTTCCTCCTGCTTTCTCTTAATGTGCATAGTGTCCATCTGTAGGGTAAGGGTTTGCAACATCTCACTTTTGAAATCCTTCATCATATTTCCAATTTCACCCTTGATGGATGAATTCAAAGAGGATGGACTGACCATAGGTTGACTACCCCTACCCTTTTTCCTGGATGCCCTAGAATAGTTTCTAAAGATAGTCTTGATATCCTCATAGGGTAACTGGTAGATATCCCCTCCTGCTAACAAGTGTAGGGTATCCAGAAGGTCTTCCCTTAATCATCTAAGTATGACCAGCTTCAGTGACTGATGGTCAAGTGTGCACCTGGCCCTTTTGTGGCTAAGCTGGAATATTTCTTCATAATCCTCTAGGGATTTATCATTGCCTAAGGTCATCCTAAAAATTTCTTCTTTAGTGTCCTTATACCTACAATAATCTCGATACTTGTTGTTGAAGGCTTGCTGCATCTCAGCCCAAGTTGTAATGTTATCTCCAGGTAAAACCATGAACCATCACAAAGTTGCATCGTTGAGATTTGATGGAAATACATTCGACTTCTGCTTATCATTCGTATAGTCATAGGTTCATTATATGACAACAAAATCAAATAAGAAAGTGGATAGGTCTTTTATGGTCAGGCAATGGAAATGAGGAAGGACATAAGGGTTTATATTTTTCATCTTAGTATCCTCATTGGTTTCTCTGATGGGGAAGGCACCCTCAACTCTTTCTCTATTTCCCCTTTCATTTCTGTTTTCAGCCATAGGTTTAGTAGGAATGGGTTCTCCTTCTTCTTCTTCCCCTATAGGTTCTTCAAATATCTATGGTTGCTCACCTAAGGGTTCCCCTAGTTCACAACCACCGAAGAAGAGGGAAGGTTGGCTATTTGAAGCAGTGGGGGTATTTGGAAAAAAATTTCCTAAGTTATCCCTATTCATACGAGGCATGAAAATAAATATTTTTGTTTGGTTTTGTATTTTTTCAAACTTTGAAAGTGATTACAAAATTGAAATTGGAAACTGAATGAAAACTACTGACATAATGAAAAATTAATTACTTGATCAAAATCTTACTTGTAGAATGGAAAGCGAAGCAAACAATGCAAAAATGAAAAAGGAAGCAAACTAAATTACTTTTGAAAAAATGAAACTAAGAGTAGAATATTAGAATGAGAAATAGAAGAAAGAAATAAGTAATCACATAGTACTCAAACACCTCCCTGGCAATGGTGCCAAAAAGTGATGAGCACCAGTATTGCAACAAGAATGTTGCAACTCTTGGAGCTACCAGCTTTACTTTATCAACCCAGGGTTCGTACAAACTTGGAGGTGAAAATGTTGTATACACAAGTAAAAGTGATGGTTTTTCCTTTTTTTCACTGTTCAGCCGGCGTGAGTGTTGTGGGGAAAAGTATCCGATGCGGATGACACTAACCCTTCTAAAGGTGACAGTCTTTAGCAACAACTGAATGATAAAGTTTTCATGTTCCACTTTATGAAAGTACAGAGAGAATAGTAAGAAGGTCAACCAACCTGGTGTCTTGCGCTTAGTCGATCCTTGTCCTTCTCTCTTCGTATCCTGTTCCCAGCTCTTTGCTCTCCTAGCCGATCCAGCTACATACAGATCCTGCACAAAACAAGAGAGCGAACTACAAGATACATGTACTCATAACTGAAGCATGGATTAGGGTGCATCAAATATACATGTAAACACAAAGCATCTATGTAAAACAAGTATATAGGAGAACATGCAAACTTTATTGATAGAAAGTAACAGGGTTCCAGAGGAAGTTACAACCAATGATGTTGGATCCAATCCAGCAGCACTTCCTCGGCAGCAAGAACTCTCCTCTTCACCTCTAGTAAAACAATCACCCAATAATCCTGGCGGTATACCAACAGCACCTCCTTGCTTATACAAAATTCCAGCCTCCCTAGACCTCATAGAAGAGCTCTATATATAGGAGGGAAGAGGAAAGGATGAGTCAGCTGGAGGCTGGCATATAGCTGACTAGTGTCCTCTCCATCTTCAGTTAATCTTCAGTTCGTGTGTCCACTTGGAGATCCTTGCTTACACATGGTGATCAAGTACCTCTTACTCATCACAGGGCGAATCTCATGAACCAAGTGTCATTTTGGAAGCTTCCTGGGCAATTGACACCTTGCAGGATGACTGTGCCACTTGGCCAATCTCGCCCAGCGCAGGTAGCCTTCATTGTTTTTGACTTCCAGCGCAGGTACAGAGTGGGACAGTTGCAATACAGCGCAGATGCTCAGTTAAGCAGCTGACATGATCCAAAATAAGCCTGTTTTGAAGTGTTTTCAGGTGGAGAACTGATTGGAAGTGCTGTTGTTTGATGACCTTGTTCTTTTAGGGGTAAGAACAACATGTTTAGGGACTGAGGATCCCTGTAATTATTGACATTCCATGCTCCTTGAAGCGAGGCACAAAAATGTCTATAACAGTTGCCCCCTAAAGTATGAGGCCGTTTATCAGGTGAAATGCTTTAGCTAGAGGATCCGAAGTTCGTTCCAGTGCTGAGGAGAGTGCCCTGTAATACAATACAATACAATACATTATTTTTCATTCATCATTATTCTCGTGATCTAGCTGAGGCGGGCATTCCCATGCTCAGCTTTCTATAAATACATTTTGGTACATATGACAGACGATCGTCTGAAGACAGACTGATAATTTTCTGCTGAAACTATCATCCTTTGAATAGGATGATCATCTGCTGCAATGATGTACATGGCAAATGTTTTTATATTTCCTGAATATATATCGCAGCCCGGATGGATGAAACCAGATCCGGGGTCTTCAAACTCGTTCGATCTTCACTCTAAGTACAAGTCGATCCATGTGAGAATTGCGCTGAAGTCGAACATGGAAAGACATCGCTTGATTACCGGTCAATAATGAAAACCGTTAACAAGCGCGAGAGGAATCACCAATAATGACGATGACCCTCAAGGTACTGCAGTACAATTCACGTGGCGTGAAAAAGGACTTGGCGTCGAACGCCACGCAAAATCTTCTGGTCGAAGGTCATTGATGTATACCTGTCGCCGGAAGTGAGAAACTTGCCATTGAGGCATGCAAGCTTCAAAGTACTGATGGGGGTGTTCCTAGATCAACTTCTTGGATAATGAGCTGAAGTCGACAAGAAGCGATCCGTCAAAGGAGGGCCTTAATGAATCCCACATCAATGACACGGAACGGAGCTAATGACTTTAGTGGAGGTGAAAACAAACTGTGAAATATGATTCAGGGTGGCGATCATGAATGGATGAAGGATAATGTATGGTAGTGGATGGGACACGGTTGACACTTCCAGAATGACCCCTCTTGAACATATAACGACACTGATGCGATGGATCGGTAGCATTACCCCAAATGTGGATGGTGTGGCGAGGACCATGGTGATGAGACCGGTGAATGAAACAACCCAACCCGATAAGGTACGGAGGAAAAGTGTCATGTCCAAGAGTGACTTGCTACCTTTAAACTTTGATGTTCTCCTAATTTTTCCCCAGTCATTTCTGACCAGTACCTCTTTATTTTTGTCAAGCTTGAGGAGGATAACATATGCTTGTTCTATAACCTGCCCTTCGGGCAAGCCCATCGCTATGATTTAACGAGCTTAGCGATAGGGAAACTCGTTCTCGTCTAAAGACAAGTTTGTCGCTATTTAATCATTTTAACGAGTCTAACGACAAAGAAAACTCGGTCCTTTTCATTTTTAGAGAGTCTGAAAAGGCACAGAAAGTTAACTCCATAATTCCTTTTTCGTCAGCAAATCCCTTAAGTCCGAAAAAGTATAAAACAATACAGAAGGGATGGCTGTTCGGTACTTTTAACAAGCCGAACAAGACAAGCGCTCGATCCTTTTGTGCAATAATCCCTCAGATCCAAAAAGATTAAAATTTAGAGGAGGGATAGCGTTCCGGTCCTTTAACGAGCTGGAAGGCCAAAACTCGGCAAACTTTTCATATTTTACGAGTCAGTGAAAAGAGCTGAAAGAAGACTCGTCTTTTGAGGAACGAGTGATAAACATGGATAGCTACGGATTCCAGGTACAGGTTGGAATTTTCCAATCACGGCAGTGTCGCAAGGATGGCTAGGTGAAATCACTCTTCGCAGCTGTTTCTCAAAAGAGGTAAACACACAAATGGAAGTGAATGATCGGCCAAATGAACAGTGGAGGTGATGGATGAAAACACGATCAAGGTTCTTATGGCTGATGAATTTACGATTTCAAAAGGTTATTTACCGGTTCATTTTTTCCATGAGCTTGAACTCTGGGGGAAACTTTTGCTCACACTTTTCTATTTTTTAACGAGCTTAAATTCAGGCCTAAAACTGCTCGGAATTGCGTTTATTTTTTAACGAGCATGAACTATATGCTAAAACTGCTCGATATACCAGTCATATGAAGAACGCCTCTCGTAAGGACCAATTTTTATAGAGCTTATGCCTTACCACAGCTGTGCTCACTTTTGGCAAATTTTACTTCTGCCCCACAGGCTTTCTTTCATGCAAGTTCGGAAACGGCTAATCTTAAAACCAGATAAATAACCGCCCCTAGCTCACACTCCAGAAAGTTTGCATGCCCCCAGGTATAGGATAGAATTTCGAGGCTGCCCCTCCTCTCCCCTACTTCTGTTTTTCTTTGGGTGTTCTTACTTATTTGTCATCTTGCTAATCTAATGCTAACGATACTTGTCTTCTCGTTATTTTAAGGGGTCTTACGCAGTACTCAGACTTCCTGTCGGCCCACTTTGAACAAACAGCTATTTGTGACAATAGAAGAACACTACTCAAAGATAAAACACTGGTATTATTGAGGGAGGCTTGCCTCTTTCTTATTATCCGAAGAGTGGTTCTATTCGCTGCCGCAAATCAATCTCTTTCTTCGGCGGTGTCTATCATTGGGTTGTCCAAAGATGGTTACCCTCTGTCACAACAATACGGTCTCCTTCTTAGTTTACTGCCCCTGCTTATCCTTCAAAACATATGTTTCGATGGGCGAGGCTTGAATTTAAAGATGGTGACTACTTGTTACAATAAGGGAATTCCTACTTGGGCATTGCCCACTTTTTTAGACAAAGGTGAATGATTCCCAAACACATAACTTTAACAAAAGATCATTATTCCAGAACAACCCCACTTCCTTCGGACGGGGTACGGACTAGTCATGTTCTTCTGCGGAAATTCTTCCTTATACCCGGAGTTTCTTCTGCCCGAAGCAGACCAGGGTGCATGCCCCCTGGGTCCTAGTCTTTCTTTCCAAATTACTCGCGCTCATCGGGAAGGAGGACCGGGGGTGGAGGCGAATCTTGAGTGAACAGACCATTTAGGATTGGTATTTGACTATTTGCGATGCGAGATCCCGGAAATGAAAGTTGGTCTACGAGCTTGACCACCCTTCCTTCGTGTGGAAAACACATTACTCTAAAGAGTGAGGAGACTATCGCTCCCATGCAATAAATATAGTCGCGTCCAAGGAGTAGGTTATAATCCAAGGGTCCTTGAACTACCAACACGTTCATCCTGATGGTCTTCCCTTTCAATGTAACAGGTACATCGGGGAGGATCCCTAATGGTCGACTGGTTCCTTTATCAAAACCTGAGAGATTTCTCAACTCAGGTAAAAGCGCCGGGGAACCCAGTGCTTTCCAAGCAACAGAGGAAAGGATACTCACAGACGCCCCTTCATCAATGATAGTACCAGCCATAATCATTCTATAGATCTGGACAATGATTCTGAATGGAACACTGGCTGGTAACCGGGGTCTGCCTAGTTGATTCCAATCAAAGGATACAACCAGGTTGCTTGGTGGTGGGACCGAATATACGGCCGGATACGACTCTGATGATGTTCCTCCCTGCGATAAAGGAATGGGCGCATTGCCCTGATGCTCATCTGAGTCGGTGCTGATGAAAAGAACCTGGATGGTGTCATCCTTGTTCTCATCAGTGAGGGTGTCGCTTGAAGATGACTCTTCGGCGACGGTGTCATTTGAAGACGGGTCTTCAATGACGGGGTCATTGGACGATAGAACCTCTGAAGGAAGAACCGGGCCAACTACCGTATCGACCTTTAGACTTTTGTCTGGTCTAGATTCGGTAGGTTCATTCTCAATGACCGACACTTCAGCTGACCATCTGAGTGGTTCAACTGGATTTTCAACTATCGAGGGATTAGGCGCGAGTTTTCGGTATCCAGGAGGAAGTTGCGCCGGTGACACCGGGCGATCTTCCAAAACTCTCTTGGCCTCATCTAAGAATGGACATTTGTGGATGGCATGATGACCTTCACACAATAGACAGGGTGATCTTGGTCCCCTTCTTCGTCCTTCACTCTCGCTAGTTGACGGAATGCAATCAACTTGACAACCAGAGGTTGATGCTACCAGATTGTGCAACCTTGGGGACCAGTCCCTTAGTATCCGGGGAATACAAGGACAATCACGATGGAAGTGGATCCCTTTGCAAATGACACATGGCGTTTTAGGCCCGGTCGGTGCAGTGTGTGGGTTTTTGTCAGCTTTCTTCTGCTTGCCCCCAGTCGCCTTTGCCAGAGGCTCCTTCTGCTTCTTTTCTCTCTTCTTCTTTTCCTTCTTCTCCTTGGGAGGCTGACTTTTGCCAGCTCTACCTTGCGAAGATGAAGGATCAGAGGAAGTATCACAAGAAGTGGAAGGCTGGTGGGTAGTTCTAGATTGTTCTGACTGTTGATTCGAATGCTCAGGATTAGTGGCGATCTGGACTACATTAGTTGAAAAGAGCCATACAGGGAGGCCGATTGTCAATCCTGGAAGCGACAATGTAGCCATATGAGGCGCACCAACATCTCCCCAAGAGGAGAAGGGATTTGGATTTCCACCAAGGTTACTTCCTTGGTTGGTAGGCTCCATACTTTTCAACTGAAAGATCAACGTGGGAATAAAGGTGATTATGTTCCGCTTTAAAATAAATTTTATTTACGACGCTTTTAGACACAAACTTGCTTTTTCATGTTTTAAGAGTCGAGAAAAAGCTAAAGATGACTCTAGTCGCCTTCGATGTATTAACGAGCCCGAAGTGACAAATGCTCGGTTGGACCTTTTCAGTTATAGAGTTTGAAAAGGGCCAAAAGAAACTGCTCTGGAGATCTAGGCAGAGGGTGTGCCAAACCTTTCGCGAAACCACAGAATACGTTTTACGGTACGGGTGGTCGATCTTCGTGAATGCTGTGTTCACTGCATCGCGATCAGTAGGGCGGCCGACACGGTTTCCTAAGGATAAAGGATAAAAGCCTATAGGGGTCTCCCAATATACGCGACGGTACGCGGGAGCTCAAGTCCGTGTTAGTGCCACCGACTCTCAGGAGGAATCACCCACCTTCGTAGAGATCGACAGTCACTATGTTTAACGACGCCGGAACACGTCTCTACCTAGACCTCTAGATGTTTGCGTTAAATTCCAAAGCGTTGTTATGTAAATTGAGTTTATTTTAATGTTGATCTTTCTTAACAGTTTGCCTTTCAGGTTCGCCACGAGATGTATATATACAACTTCCTATATGCAATCTAAGAATGAGAAGCAAATCTTTTCAATCTTTCAACTTTTGAAAACCTTAATCTACTTGAGGGAAAAGAAAGACACAACTTTTTCCACAGATCAAAGAACACACACTAAAATGCACATTTTCCTAAATCGTCAAGCACACAGTCAAATGCAAAATGCACAATGCATGTATTTCTTTTCGTTATCCTTAATGTTGATGCTAACAAAAGGAAACTGTTGTATGATTTTTGAATCAACTTTCAAGTAGAAATAAACAAGTTTGTCCACAATCAAAAAGACACCTTATGATAGACTTGTTTAAACACAGGAAAAGTATAGATTCAAACCATAAAAGTGAAAAGCAAACAAACTCAAACAGCCATGAACAGTAATAGAACTAGCTCATAAGATCACAAAGACACTTTTACAGTTCAGGATCTAAGAGGTCACAGCTATACTGGTTCGCTTTTCACAATGGGAAACTGTAACTGAAGTAAGAAATACTGAAAGAACATTCACAGTTTCATCACACAACTGAGGCGGAATAAAGTCAAGGAGAAGTGGTCTACCGCAAATACAATGACCAGCAAGCAATCAGCCAAAAACAAATGCAAACAGGGCCAAGACACAATAGGAAGACTGAGCAAGACAAGGGCTAACTGGACCAGCGCAGGTTCTAGTCTGCCAATCTCACTCTCAGTGCAGTTCCCGAAGGGAGCACCTGCGCTGTAATGCAGACTGCCTGTGTACAGCCTGCACTGACTCACGAGAGTTACGTCTGCTAAGAATTCCGGGTCATAAAAAGCTCAAAAATGCACTGTATTTGCTGAAATAAAAAGCTATAGGTCAAGTACAGGCTAAGGGATGATCAAGAGGATAAAGATCTATCACAAAGAGTAAAGATTCATCTGTAGATTAGCTCTTTAAATCTTGAATTTGCTCAGCAAAGGAGCAAGAGTAGCAGTCCCTCTACTTCGCTTTTGATATAGTCAAAAGCTTTTCGATTTGGTACTCTTTTCTTCAAGAAATGAATAGCAAAATACTACAACAACAAGATACTAGGATCTCCCCAGCGGAGTCGCCAGTTTGTTGTGGGGAAAAGTATCCGATGCGGATGACACTAACCCTTCTAAAGGTGACAGTCTTTAGCAACAACTGAATGATAAAGTTTTCATGTTCCACTTTATGAAAGTACAGAGAGAATAGTAAGAAGGTCAACCAACCTGGTGTCTTGCGCTTAGTCGATCCTTGTCCTTCTCTCTTCGTATCCTGTTCCCAGCTCTTTGCTCTCCTAGCCGATCCAGCTACATACAGATCCTGCACAAAACAAGAGAGCGAACTACAAGATACATGTACTCATAACTGAAGCATGGATTAGGGTGCATCAAATATACATGTAAACACAAAGCATCTATGTAAAACAAGTATATAGGAGAACATGCAAACTTTATTGATAGAAAGTAACAGGGTTCCAGAGGAAGTTACAACCAATGATGTTGGATCCAATCCAGCAGCACTTCCTCGGCAGCAAGAACTCTCCTCTTCACCTCTAGTAAAACAATCACCCAATAATCCTGGCGGTATACCAACAACACCTCCTTGCTTATACAAAATTCCAGCCTCCCTAGACCTCATAGAAGAGCTCTATATATAGGAGGGAAGAGGAAAGGATGAGTCAGCTGGAGGCTGGCATATAGCTGACTAGTGTCCTCTCCATCTTCAGTTAATCTTCAGTTCGTGTGTCCACTTGGAGATCCTTGCTTACACATGGTGATCAAGTACCTCTTACTCATCACAGGGCGAATCTCATGAACCAAGTGTCATTTTGGAAGCTTCCTGGGCAATTGACACCTTGCAGGATGACTGTGCCACTTGGCCAATCTCGCCCAGCGCAGGTAGCCTTCATTATTTTTGACTTCCAGCGCAGGTACAGAGTGGGACAGTTGCAATACAGCGCAGATGCTCAGTTAAGCAGCTGACATGATCCAAAATAAGCCTGTTTTGAAGTGTTTTCAGGTGGAGAACTGATTGGAAGTGCTGTTGTTTGATGACCTTGTTCTTTTAGGGGTAAGAACAACATGTTTAGGGACTGAGGATCCCTGTAATTATTGACATTCCATGCTCCTTGACGCGAGGCACAAAAATGTCTATAACAGTGAGACCACTAGGGTTTTCAATCCAAGTTTCTATGGATTTAGAAGAAGCTTGATTGTTGATGAAAAAAAGAGAAATCTACTCTATGAGAAAGCTTGTCTACTACAAATAAGGAAAATGACTGAAATCCTAAGCTAAAAACACACCATTATGTAACTAACTGCTGAGACACTATGCTTTACAACAATTCCAAGCCAACATGCATGAAATGCTACTATCTAAAGCATGGAAATTCAAGACATCAAACATCACTACTGTGCATGTAAAGGACTAAAATAAATATGTTTTGTTCTTTTTATTCTTTTTCTAGAAAATCAAGTGTACCCTAATCTTTGTTCATGAGGTGGTATGTGGTTTAGTGATGCTAGTGGATGGTTGGGAGGTTTAGGAGATGGTTGGAAGTGTTGGGAGACCCTTGGGTGACCTGGTGTGACTTGCTAGAAGTTTTCCCTCAATTCAGCCTCAAAACAGGCCACTATAGGAAAACCTACAAGATGTACTAGAAACCTATAGGATTCCTTGTATTTCTACAAGATACAGCCAAGGGAAAAATGATGGTTGCTGGAGGTGATGGAAGGCTTAGGGAAGGTGGTGATGGGTGGAATGGAGTGAGAAAATGCCTAGGATCACTTAGAACTCAATACCAAGCTTAGGGGATGGTTGGATTCACTCAACATGCTTGGAGGAATTTATATGTAAAATTATGAGATTGGTGAAGATCTTGGTGAAAGCAATGAATGATTATAAATGTATAGAGTTGGAAGTTGGTTGCTTGCTATGAGATCCCTTTAGATTTATAAAGCACCTACTCTGCATCAAACATTTATAATTTCCACAAAGTCATGTAAACAAGAATAATTCTAAAAAGCTAGAAAAGCAGAATTTAATGAACTAGCTGTCTACTTCATGCATGAGGAAAATTTCTGAATAAAATGGAATCATAGATGAGATCTATTGATAGATTGAAGAGGGAAGAGCTGGAAATTAAATCCTACACTTGCAAAAATGATCAAATGCTGGTTTAAGTACAGTAAACTCTAACTCTTATGAGGAAATGGAAATTTGTCTTTTTTTGGGCTGCATAAGGGGCCTTCCTCAAATCATGATCCCTGAGGGAGGAGGTGAGGAAAATAAGCCTACTAAAAGATTTGTGGTGCTCCTTTTATCTCTTCTAACCTGTTACTGAAGTAAAGCACAAACGGAAGAAAACTTATAAACAACTAATCAAATGCACAGTACTTGCAATGAAATACTTCTAGAGACAACTAAACCATGAATCTATGAAACTAAGCTAAGCATATAGATACAAGAATAGGAGATTTTTATTCTAGGGTTGGTCCCTAACCCAAGAGCTTCAACCCTCTGAGTTAACTCAGTGTTGGACCAAGAAAAATTTCATTTTCATTATCAAAACAAAAAATTACACCAATGTCTTACACAAGTCTGGAGCTCGAAAATAACTAGTGTTTTTACAACACAAGTTTGAATCCTAATGAGGCTTTAGGCCTCTCTGCTTATACAACTGAAGTCTCCAACAACTTCCTTAAATATAGGGAGGCTCAGGTCCCAAAATCAAGTTGAACTAACTCTTTGTCAATTACCTTCTCAACTACCTTTTGATCTTCATGACTTGGCTTCTTGCACTCCGAGCTAGTGTGATTAGTGGAGGAATATTGGAATGGGGGAGGAGTAAATGAGGAGTATTTACCTCCTACAATCTCTCTCCCTTGTCCCATTCGATTTTCAAACCTTAGTCTTGCGAAAATTCCTTGATTTTCTCTTCCAAACCTGCATTAGTCCACTAGGCATAACATCTCACTTTAACTCATCCCATTAAACAAAATATAATCAAAACATGTAATAAGTTGTGACAAGAGTTTATTTGACTAAGCTAGGAGGTGAACTGAGGCTCATATAATTACCCAATG
The DNA here is from genome assembly GCA_031772625.1 of Pinus tabuliformis. NCBI lineage: Eukaryota > Viridiplantae > Streptophyta > Pinopsida > Pinales > Pinaceae > Pinus > Pinus tabuliformis. The sequence continues at coordinate 55,577,973 of CM062804.1, forward strand.
ATGAGTCTCATTAGTAGCTAAAGCCAAAGCTGGCACGTTGTTTGTTGATCCAGTCGACCCATAAGTTGCTTTAGCAATTGATGAAGCTTATGACCCTTAATGAGTTGTGATGAAGGTTAGTAGTTCAAGAAAAGAAAGAAGATTGATGTGCAGAGATACAGATCCATAACTAGTTCAAGTTCAAATTGGGCCAAAATTTGTATGCTAATTTCATGGGCAAAGAGAGGTAGCATGGATCAATGAATCAATAAATATTAGTGAGCAGGAAGAAGTGGAAGAGGGTATTGACTTGGAAGACGAACGAATGGCCCTTATCCTTTAGAAGTCGACCGACCAAACCCATAACCAACTGGGTGTCCGGTGGAACGTCGTACATTAACTGTGAAGAAACTCTCATCGATTCCACTAACAATAATGTGAACATTTCACAGTGGCAAAATGTAGATTATCCTCAAGATTTCCACCACAACATCGTTGGTAGCAACATGGGGAGTGTATTTGGTAAATAATTTTACTTCCTCTATGTTTCTTTGTAGACACTTTGTTATGCCCTTGTACACGCTCTATTATGGCCTTGTGCAGGCCGAGAATTCAAGCCGTAGTGGAGCTCTGCATGAGATCTTGGATAGTGAAGAAGCTTCGGTTTAATTCATGAAGCCTCATTTTCAATCGACGAACCTTGTTCCGCCCTACCTCGGCTCGTCTCTCCTCCTGCTGGGTCTTGCCCTATGCCAACTGGGCAACATCGATGTTTTCAAATATATAAAGAAGAATTGAATTGATAAAGACAAAAACCTTCAAGATTGAATGTTGGAAGGTGCGAAATAGATGTTGGAGCCTTTTTCTGATCAAGTCCCCATCAGTCACACTCCCGACTCTTCCATGGCATATTGAATTACACCCACCATACATGCAAATATTGGAATCCAAGCATCCCCACTTGGAGACCATTTCTATACATTTGATAAACACCTCAAGACCGTTGCTATTGGTATACATTTTATAAACATAATTTCCACTACTTTTGACCTGTGACAATGTTGGTTTCCTTCAACCACTAAATAAGGCCACATGTGAATCCATCCAAAGTACTAGAGTACTTCCTTCTGCTCGACCAACTACTGGCCTATTGTTGAGCGTTTTTTTTTTGTTTTTTTTTTTCATTTTTCAGAGGTTGTTCCGCGAGGGGTCTTCAACTAAATGAGCAGGAAAATCGCTAGTGATCCTTATAATGGTGCCTTTTGGAATATTTAAGTCGGAAATTTCTTTCACACTTATGGGAGATGATGGGGATCGCTAAATAATCACTTTAGAAGTTGAAAGGACCAACAATTGTTTTTCCAACCTTTCATTTCATATACCTTTCCCGTATGCTAAACCTTTTATTTTACTTGTTTTATGTCCATGATTTCTCCCATTAGTAGTTGGAAGCATTACTTAGACTGGATGTAACTGAATGAAAAGGAATGCTTTGTGGTCTTATGTAACTAGCATATATGGATCTATGTTAGTTTGGCATGGAGGTGAATAATACTTTATAAGCTAACCTAGAATTGATCCACTAGAAAATAAGTTGCAACACTTGCTTCTCAGTACTACTAGAGTTTATCTATAGCTTGTTACCAGAAATATGACTAGGAGACCCATTTCTGTATTGACCTTACAACATTAAATTTTTAATCATTTTCATGTTTATAATATACATAGATGCAGGGGTTTACGCACAATGGGAGCAATGCATCCTCTCAAACATCAAATATGGGAGGTATACGTAGGTCATGGCATATGAACATTGAGATATATGGAGTGCATAAATATATAATAGAGAGGATTTAAGTGATGAAAGGCAGTATCATATTTACAATAGTAACAACTATGTTCTATTTCAAAATTTGTTGTTTTATATACTTTGTTTCATAGAATTTGTGAGTGTTTGATTCAAGAAAATGGAATTGTGCTTCAGGTAGGAAAATTAGTTTAACCATCAAGAATTTATAGTCATGCACAACAGCTACCTCTGCAATTGCTTGATTGAACAATTTTTATCCAATACATGATTTCTTCTTATTCAGTTTCATGAAATAGAGCAGGTATGCTATAATTTGGATAAATATGAACTTTCTTATATGTTGTATTCTTTCCCTTCTTTATTCCCAAAGATGTTTCAGGTAAGAGAGAAAACAAGTTGGCTATTAGGGAATGAATACTCCACAGAACACTTACCTTAAATACTTATTTTAAAAGTGTGTGATAAATGCATGAAGTGAGGTCCATTATTATATGATAAGCTTTTCATGTCATTGGGTCCTCTAAATTCTCTTAAGAAGATAATTTTGCAAGTAAAATTTAGTTCATCAGTCTAATTTTCATATTCTTTCATCTCATCAGATTGCAATTATTTCATCGACACCCAATTTCTCCAAGTTGGCAACAACAACTGCCCAATTTTGTGAGACGCTTTGAGGAAGGTCTATTCAATGAAGCTGCTTCACAGGTCTAAAGTCTAGACTACATGAAAACCAGGTATAAAGTATAGACTACATGGAAGCCATTTCTTAATTGCATTGCTTTAGAGTTTTGGCTTAGTATTCAATTGTTTTTTTTTTCCTAATTTGATATGTACCTATAGGCTTGTAGCCATTTCACAACTAGACAAATGTTGTGCACGCGCTAAAGATTGATTGTTGATTTCCTATCATCTCTACCTATAAAATTGAGAATATCCATATTTTTAGTCATGGAAGAAAATCTCTATAATTTGAGCTTAAAATTTATTAGATTGTTGAACTGAAGTTTGAACTTTGGTATTCGATAAACAACCCCAATGCATGATCCACCCACCACTACAACATTACAGAATATTTGGTTCAAAAACAATGTGCAATGTCAAACTTAGTAGTTCTTTAGAGCTACCCGTTGTAGTGCAATGCTCTATTGTAATCCATCATAGGTGTGGATCCTTTTTATTAGACATCATCATGTTTGACATAAATCAAGGTTGGAATGACCTTTCCCCTAATATGCATTTCCAAATGCAACTTCCCACCTTCGAAAAGAATGTGTTTTTCACTGTAGTTAGTGATGGAACATCCACTTGTGTCATGTTCTTGTCTTATTGGAAAGCCATTGGCTCTTTGACTCTTGATCATTCATCAACCCTAATAAATGCCTTTGATGACCATACCTTCTGCCCTCATGGAATCATCCAAGCCTTTCCTATTGAACTTGGTGGAAACACTGTCTTATTTGAAGTCGTGGTAGTTGATGCCCTAATGGAATACCACCCTTTATTCAATTAGAGTTAGTTCTATGTGATGGTAGAATTTTTCATACCAATATTTTGTATACTTTTCTTTCCTCGTGAAGGGAAGATCATTACCATTAAAAAACTAGTATATTGCAATTCTATTTCACAAACTATTATATGAACTACTATTTCACTCATAGAAAATTTTAAGGCTACTAATGAAAGTTTTGGTGTAGGGATGCTCAAAGATTTATCTCTCATGAGGATCTTCCCCTTTCCCCTACTCGACCCCTCCAAATATTTGGCTTCAATCAACATGATCTCTCACCACACTTTTGGCCCCATAATTAATTCCTCGATTCTTGAATGGTGCCATCAGCTATGAGCATTAATTTCTTTGCACTAAAATTCCTCTCTCTCTAGTTGAGCTAGATTATGGTACCACCCAATAAATGTTTCCACATTCCATTGAGGACACTGATCATGAGCTTGATTTGGATCGATACTATATGCCTATATGGGATATCACCTCTCCCTTTAACTCATCATACATTATGTTCCCATCAGAATAAGTTATCATTAAGCATATGGATCCATTGGAACTACCTTAGATGGACTTTCATCATTGCTTGTATTTCCTCCAAACAGGATGGTCTAATATTCCCTCCCTCCCACAAGAGATTTTCTTAGAGGGAAATATCTCAAACATCTCAGTGACCATCCTAGTTGGCATCTCCTATACACCTAGTGTGGTGGAAAATGTCATGATAGGTGTAGACTACTCTCCTTATTAGATCACTCATAAGATACCCCATTCAAATAATTTTAGGACATTTTTACATGGTCTTATGAGGAAATGGCAAGGAATGACCCATCTATTATAAAAATTGAGATCAAATTATATTATGGTGCCAAACTAATATGGTAAAAACTTTTCCTAGACCATCCTAAGAAGGTCAGTGCCATCAATGTTGAATTCAAATGTATGCTTCACTCTGAGTTTATTTACCCGACGCCCCTTATAGAATGGGTTTCTAACATTGTTCCCATCACCAAAAAATAAGGAACCATTTGCATGATCTGAAATGGAGCAGATTAGTAATGTTGTACTAATTCCCCATTTAGAATAAAACCCAAGATGCTTATCATTTGCTTATCACGTGCTTAAGGATTCAATACTTTTGCTTAACTAACTGATTCCCATGAGAGTTTCTTACGTAAATGTTATAAACAATTTAACATAAAACATATGTTGAACAACAACAATATAATAACAAAGAACATCACAATAAAAGACACACCAAGCACATGATAAAGGAGTTCACCCCTCTTGGGATATGTCTCCTTGTTCTAGCTTCCAATGGCTTGTGCTTCTCAACTATGCTCATTATTACAGCAAAAGTGTGTTTATAATGCTCAGGTTCCTCTGAAACCTATCTCCATGAGTTCAAAATACTCAAAAATGGCTATCTAGCCTCTTTTTACATCCAATTTAGATCAGAACTGAAGAAGTTATGACTTCTCCTAGTTCTCCAACTATTTTTTCCACAAATTGCCCCAAAACTGGTAGAAACCCTCATTTCCGCTCCAAAATGCGCTAACCGAATGAATATTTCTCCACTCCATAGACCATAACCTGTCATTTGTATCGTGAATCACAATCGACAACGTCTGGCGGTAATAAACAAATAAATTGCGGGCTTGTTCTCTGTGCGATTGTGATATGTGATTCCGGTTTATTGTATCACAATTCCGAGTCGATATCGCATCACAACCTGGTCCGATATTGCATCACAAAATTTGGGAACTGATTCTTATTGCCACTACGATTGTGATATACGATCGCATCGCATCGCTACTCCCAACCTTGATTGTGTTGATTACCTTAACTCCTCCTTGCCCACGATTGCAATATGCAATATCGCAAATCACAATCGGCACTGCCTCGTGGCTAATTCTTAACCCAATCCACCTGTTTCCTACGATATGCGATCTGCAAGGGCCAATGGTAGCCTACCACTTGCCGCCTCCTCATTTGCTGAAAAGGTTTTGCCACGTCATCCAATCCTACCATGTAGACAAGTTAAACTTGAACTTTGACTTGCTCTAACTTATGTATACAAACTCGCATTTGAGTGTCACTCACACCATTGGATTTAGAATGACAGGCTCTTTGTTCTAAAGCTAAACTTGAAAAGATTCTGACACTTTGATTTTTGAGCATAATTTTGAGCACTTCATCACTCCTCCCCACTAGAAGCCTTTTGTACCCCTGAAGGATCACTTTTAGTTATTGGAAAAATCAGGGTATTGTTCCGTCACCTTCCCCCCTTCAATCCATTTGGCCTTTGATGGATTTGTACCTTTGAGACCCACTCGAAGATAATCAATATTTCCCCTTTTTGTTGTCCTTGTTCTTTTGTCAAGTGTAGTGTCTTATTGAACCAAATCAAGAAATTCTGGAGAAAATTATTCAATTGATGGAATCTATACACTTTCTCTGTTGGGTCCCTATAATACTAGTGATTACCCCATTACTATTATAGTTATACCCCTTATTTATATTGTTGTGCCCCTATTACCCCCATATTGTTATTTCTGTGCCCCATAAAATCCCTCTATTGTTATTTTTGTGGCTTTATATTATTATTGTTAGGTCGGCTGGATTATATTGTGACTCCTTAGACTCCTATATATAGAAAGGAGGTTTTGTCATTTTAATCATCCAAGAATTTTTCATTTATGTAATGTAAAGGAGGTTGCCCCCTCGAAGAGGCTGAATTCTAAGGCGTTGATCTATCTTTTCTATCTTTTCTTGAGCTGGTTTCATAACATTTGGTATCAGAGCTTTGGATTATAGGGTTTCGCTGCTCCAAACAGGTCATCGTGGCATTTTCACTATAACTTTTTTTCTGTGACATTTCAGAAGTCGCAAAAAAAAACCCATTTGAGAAGAAATAGTGCTGAACCTTGGGTCCAAATTTCAGAGCTTTTTGCATGATATTTGCGGAGATATGATCTGAGGAAGCTGGTCTTTTTGCAGACTCCTAAATTACATTCAAAACAGGTGACCTGGGGAAAATCGTCATAACTTTCTGTCTGAGGATCAGATTGAAGTTTTGTAAGAAGGTACAGAAAGAGGACGGACTGTAGTTTCTTGTGGGTGTTTCTTAGATCCAAAGTTTGAAACAGTGACGCGTGGCACGTCGTACAAGTTCGCTCTATTGAACTAGTCTATAATCAAGTCACTGTGGGAGATTGTGCATAAATCTTTCTTGGAGAATCCAATTTGGATCAGACTGGTGGCATTGGAAAGAGGACACAGAGAGCTAATACAGGTCACAAGTTCAGAACTAGATGATTGGAAAGTACAGAGATACATTAGAGGCAATATCGAGCTCCTACAAAGTGAAAAAAGGTGTGTCTATTTTTTTAAATTTTTGCTTAAGCTTGGTTTGAAAATTTATTTTGAAGTAATTCAAAGGGCATAGTAGAGCATTATTATCAGTAACTGATGCCCCGAGGAAAGAAAATGCAAACACCTAGTAAGGAACCTGAAAGCTCTAGCATGACTCATGAAGAAGAGGAAGAAATGCTACATGATATATCAAAATTACAAGAACAAGTGCAACAAATGTCACACTCACAAAAGTTAACAGATGCTAAGATAAATGGCGTGGAAGCTAAGATGAATGGCATGGAAGCTAAGATGGACAATTTGAAGATAGATATGAACACAAATTTGAAGACAGGCATGGCAGATTTGAAGACAGATTTGACAAATTTTCTACAAGAAATACTTACTAATGGTGAAAAGGTAGTAAAGGAAACTCATGATGAGAACAAAAGAAATGTTAATCATGATTCCATAGACGCTAATGTTGGATCGAAGAATCACCATATTCCAAAAATCGATATGAGGAAGTTTGATGGCAAGGATCCCGCCACATGGATATTACAGATGGAGCAATTCTTCGATCTCAATAATGTGCAAAACACACAAAAGGTACGTATGGCAACTATATATTTGGAACCAAATCAGTTTGTATGGTATCAATGGCTTTGTTCTCGTAAACAATTTATCACTTGGGCAATTTTTATGGAAGAATTGATAGCACATTATGAGGATACAAAAAGCAACACTTTTTTTAGCCAATTGATAAGTCTCAAACAAAAGGGTTCAATAATGGAGCACATTGAGGAGTTCCAAAAATTGAACATAAGGGTAAAAGATATTCCAGAGGAGCATAGGATTGATGTGTTCATAGGGTCTTTAAAGGATAATATCCAACATGATGTTCGCCTTTGGGAACCTGATTCATTAGAGAAGGCATTCAGGTTAGCAAGAAAAATGGAAAGCAAAATTATGGCAACTAGGAAGCATACCACTCACAACTATAAAGACGGAAGTGTTGTTGCCCCTAGTCTTCCACAACCTACAAGGTTGACACCACAACAATTGGAAGAAAAAAGAGAAAAGGGCTTTGTTACAATTGTGATAGCAAATACACAAAAGGTCATAAGTGTGCTGAGAAGAAATTATTCTACATAGATTGTGAAGAGGAAGAAGAAAAGGAGCAAGAAAGGTCAAAAGAAGAGGATATATTCCAGGAACAAAGCCTAGATGAAGAACAAATAAATCCGACCATATCTTGTAATGCATTGGCAGGAATTACCACTCCTCAAACCATCAAGATAGAAGGACAAATCAAGAAGAAAAAGGTAATAGTGTTGATTGATTCAGGAAGCACCCACAATTTTATTCATTGTAGGGTAGCAAAAGAATTGAATTGCTTCCTATATCCAGCACCAGAGTGTCAAGTGATGATTGCAAATGGAGGAACAATAAATTTCTCTGGAAAGTGCCATAATATCAAGCTATCCATGGGAGAATATGTATTGACTAGCCCAATGCTTTCCATTCCAATGGGAGGTGTCGATGTTGTACTAGGAGTCCAATGGCTACAATCCTTGGGTACAATAGCTTTTAATTTTCAAGAAATTTTCATCAAATTTTCTACGGAAGGAAAGGAAGTTGAATTAAGGGGTATTGCAGGGAAACCAGGAAAGATAATCAGCTCTAATGGCATGACAAAGCTTCTAAAAAAGGAGCAAAGAGGTGTAATTGCACAATTATGTTCACTAGATGTTTCCACATTGGAATCATCTATTTCTCCAGATCTCCAAAAAGTCCTGGACAATCATTCCAAGGTATTTGAGACTCCCAAAGGTCTCCCACCTATGCGTGATCATGATCATGCTATTCATCTGATTCCAGGAAGTGTTCCTCCAAACATCAGGCCGTACAGATATCCCTATGTCCAAAAAAGTGAAATTGAACGTATGGTTGCAGAAATGCTAGAGGCTGGTATAATTCAACCGAGTCAAAGTTCTTTCTCAGCTCCAGTAGTATTGGTGCACAAGAAGGATGGATCATGGCGCATGTGTCCGGATTATAGGGAGCTCAACAAGCTCACTATTAAAGATAAGTTCCCCATTCCTGTCATTGATGAATTACTGGATGAATTGCATGGATCAATTTACTTCACCAAGTTGGATCTTCGTTCGGGATATCATCAAATCAGAATGAAGATTGAAGACATTCCAAAAACGGCATTTAGAACTCATGAGGGTCATTATGAATTTTTGGTCATGCCTTTTGGCCTTACCAATGCACCTTCAACATTTCAAGGTTTGATGAATTCAATTTTCAAACCATTCCTTAGAAAATTTGTGTTAGTATTTTTTGATGATATACTAATCTACAGCAAGTCTTGGAAGGATCATGTTGAACATGTTGACAGGGTGCTACAACTATTGGAGGAGAAACAATTATATGCAAAAAGATCCAAATGTTTCTTTGGAGTCCAGGAGGTGGAATATTGGGTCATATTGTATCTCATGAAGGAGTTAAGGTAGACCCTAGCAAAATTAAAGCCATTAAGGAATGGAAAATCCCCACATCCATAAAGCATCTGCGAGGATTTCTTGGGTTGACAGGGTATTATCGCAAGTTTGTTAAGAATTATGGGAGAATAGCAGCACCTCTAACAAAATTATTGAAGAAAGATTCATTTTCATGGACTCCGGAAGCAACAAAGGCCTTTGAACATCTTAAAGAGGCAATGTGCCAAGCACCGGTCTTAGCTACACCGGACTTCACAAAAACCTTTATTGTGGAATGTGATGCTTCAGGAAATGGAATTGGTGCTGTTCTAATGCAAGATGAAAGACCCATTGCTTTTGAAAGTCGTCCAATCAAGGGAAAGTTTTTAAGCAAAGCTATTTATGAGAAGGAAATGTTGGCAATACTCCATGCACTTAAGAAATGGCGACCCTACCTAATGGGAAGACACTTCAAGGTAAAAACGGATCATGATAGCCTTAAATACTTTTTAGAACAAAGATTATCCTCTGAAGAGCAACAAAAGTGGGTCACAAAGATGTTGGGTTATGACTTTGAAATCATCTACAAAAAAGGGAAGCAAAATGTGGTGGCAGATGCACTCTCAAGAAAGGATGAGGATGTGGAAGCATTGTTGTGTGCCATTTCTATTATCCAACCAGATTGGATAAACGAAGCAAGGGAGGAATGGAAGAATGACAAAGAAGTGTGGGCACTTATTCGAAAGCTACAACAAGATTCCAGTACTTCTGATACATTTAGCTGGAAAAATGATTCGTTATGGTACAAAGATCGCTTATACCTCTGTAAGAATTCCCAGCTAAAACAAAAGATTCTTATGGAATTGCACACTTCTCCCTTAGGAGGGCACTCAGGATTTTTAAAAACTTACCACAGGGTTAAGAAGGAATTTTTTTGGGATGGCCTTAAATCAGATATTCAAAAGTTTGTGGCGGAATGTTTGGTTTGCCAACAAAATAAAGTTGAAACAATTAAGACACCGGGTCTATTACAACCTTTGTCCATTCCAAGCCAACGTTGGGAGGAGGTTTCAATGGATTTTATCACAGGTTTACCCAAGTCTGAGGGAAAGAGTGTCATCATGGTGGTAGTTGACAGACTTACCAAGTATGCACACTTTTGTGCATTATCACACCCATTTAAAGCCAGTACAGTTTCTACTGCATTTATGGAAACAATTCAAAAGCTACATGGAAACCCAAAGATTATTGTAAGTGACAGAGATCCCATTTTCACTGGAAATTTTTGGACAGAATTATTTTCTTGTCTTGGTACTCAGTTAGCTCATAGCTCATCTTATCATCCTCAATCTGATGGGCAAACTGAGATAGTAAACAAATGTTTGGAAGGATATCTTCGTTGCTTTGTATCTGATAAACAGACACAATGGGTCAAATGGTTGCCTCTGGCTGAATGGTGGTATAACACTTCCTTCCATACAACAACAAAAATGACCCCATTCATGGCACTTTATGGGTATCAACCACCATCCATCACATCATATTTAAGAGAAAATTCTAAGGTTCAGGTAGTGGAACATCACATCGAACATCAACAACAAGTCCTCCAACTCTTAAAGGATAACCTCGTGTTGGCACACAATAGAATGAAACAACAGGCAGATCAACATCGCAGTGAAAGAAGTTTTGATGTAGGTGATTGGGTATTCCTACGGCTACAACCATATAAGAAAATGTCCCTAAAGCAAGCTAAGAAGGATAATAAACTATCACCAAAGTATTATGGTCCGTACAAGGTGTTGCAAAAGATTTGTACTATGGCATACAAATTGGAGCTTCCTGCAGCTTCTCGATTGCACCCAGTTTTCCATGTTTCATGTTTAAAGAAGGTTATAGGCGACAAGCTCCCAATTCAAACAATATTGCCAGAACTTGACGAGGAAGGAAAAATTATATTGGAACCGAAAGCAGTCACAGAAACAAGAACTCGACAGCTACGAAATCGATCAATTTCAGAGTATCTTATCAAGTGGAAGAACTTATCCGCTGAAGATTCCACATGGGAGGATGAGAATTTTATGCAGAAGTATCCAGAATTACTCAAGCATTGAGGACAACACTTTTTTGAAGGAGAGGGGCATGTTGGGTCCCTATAATACTAGTGATTACCCCATTACTATTATAGTTATACCCCTTATTTATATTGTTGTGCCCCTATTACCCCAATATTGTTATTCCTGTGCCCCATAGAATCCCTCTATTGTTATTTTTGTGGCTTTATATTATTATTGTTAGGTCGGCTGGATTATATTATGACTCCTTAAACTCCTATATATAGAAAGGAGGTTTTGTCATTTGAATCATCCAAGAATTGTTCATTTATGTAATGTAAAGGAGGTTGCCCCCTCGAAGAGGGTGAATTCTAAGGCATTGATTTATCTTTTCTATCTTTTCTTGAGCTGGTTTCATAACATTCTCGTTGATATTCAATCATAATAGGCTCATACAATCTCAAATTTTCAACATTAACAATGGAATAAATTTGCATATATGAAGGCAAATCAAGCTTGAAAGCATTATTACCAATCTTTTCTAGAATTTTAAATGGACCATAACGGATTGGTTTCAACCTTTTACCTTCACCTTGAAGCATTTCCTTGCTAATTTAGAGCCAAGCCTCATCACCTACTTGAAACTAATGATCCACATGATGCTTATCATGCCTTTCTTTATACTTTCCTTGACTCTTTTCTAGTTCTTCTTGAATTGTTTGGTGAATCAACTAAATTTTATCAATGAATTTCTTTGCTCTATCTATGTTGTTATGTCCATCTGCAATTACATCTTTCTCAAAGATGAAATCCAAAGGCCATTTAGGAAAATAACCAAGAGATGCGTCAAAAGACAAAGTTAGAGAAGAAGAGTATTTTCTCGGTTGTAAGCATGCTGAATATAATGCAATTGTTCATCCCACAACTTAGGATGTTTGCTGGAATATCCTCTTAGCAAATGAATAACTGTCTTGTTAACCACTTCAGTTTGACCATCTGTTTGCAGATGCAAGGTTGTACTTTTCTTCAACTTGGTGTCCATCAAGTTCTATAAACTTGACCAAAAATTTCCAACAAATCGGGAATCACAATCACTTACAATAAAAGTAGGTAACCCAAAATGAACCCATACATTTTGAAAGAAAAGTTGAGCTGTTTGTTCAGCTGTAATTTTTTTTTACAAGGCATTAATGTTCACATCTTGTTGAAATTATCCAAAACTACATACAAATAATCATGACCCTTTCTTGATAAAGGAAGACCGCCCAAAAAATCCAATAGAAACACTCTCCCATGGATATGAAGGCACTGGAAGTAGTTTGTACAATCCTAGTTTCCTATTACTAGGCTTATTGACTACACATAATGAACAACCTCTAATAAAAAGTGACACACTTTCAAGCATACAAGGTCAATAAAAATACATCAGAAGATTTGCCACTATTTTACTTACACCGAAATGTCCAGGAATAAGAGAAGTGTGTGCTTCTCTTGTGACATTTTCTCTCTCTCCCTGTGGAACACAAAGTTTTCCCAAATAATACAATAATATCATGAACATGGTACTCTAATTCCTCAACTTGGTGTCCTTCATTCAAGTTTGAATATACCCCTTGAAAGTCAACATCTTGTGCATATTTTTCAACATAACTTTCAAGGAAAACATAACAATTCTCGAGTAAAATGGCTGCATTAACAATCAATCTAGAAATCATATCAACAACTCTGTTATAAATACCTTTCTTATATGTGATTACCAAGTGGAAATGCTGTAAAAATACCATCCAACAAAAGTGCCTTGATTGCTGCAATTTTGTTTGAGATTGCAGATATTGCAAAGGTTGATGATCGGTGTGAATAATGGTTTCTTTTCCCATCAAGTAATGCTTCCATTTCTTCATACTTTGCACCAATATGTAAAGCTCTTTATCATATGTAGGATAATTAATAACAACACCATTAAAAATTTCAGAATGAAATGAAATGGGCTTACCATGTTGTAAAAAAATTTCACCCATGGCATAGTCACTTGCATCTGTTTGTATTTCAAAGGGTTGTTTCAAGTCCGACAATGCTAAAACTGAGGCTGAACTGATATTTTTTTTCAAGCATCAAATGCCTTTTTTTTTTGCCTCCCCACTGGAAGACAACCTTCACGATGGTCAAAGCATGCTGTTGAGCTGCTATGGAAGAGAAATGGGTAATGAACTTCCTCTAGTACTGCAATACTCCCAGAAAACTCCTTATTTATATGTCTGATTTGGGTATTGGCCAATTCACAATGACCAAAACTTTAGAGGGGTCAATATTCAGGTCACCTCCTCCAACTATGTGGCCCAAATACACTAAGGAAGTTTTCCCAAATTCACATTGAGACATCTTCACAAATAGTTGTTCTTTTCTCAATACATCCAACACTTTTCTCACATGCTTGACACACTCTTCTCATGATTTTCTAAATATCAATATGTTATGGAACCAGCTCAAGAAAAGATAGAAAAGATAGATCAACGCCTTAGAATTCAGCCTCTTCGAGGGGGCAACCTCCTTTACATTACATAAATGAACACTTATTGGATGACTCAAATGACAAAACCTCCTTTCTATATATAGGAGTCTAAGGAGTCACAATATAATCCAGCCGACCTAACATTAATAATATAAAACCACAAAAATAACAATAGAGGGATTCTATGGGGCACAGTAATTACAATATGGGGGCAATAGGGGCACAACAATATTAATAAGGGGTATAACTACAATAGTAATGGGGTAATCACTAGTATTATAGGGACCCAACATGCCCCTCGCCTTCAAAAAAGTGTTGTCCTCAACGCTTGAGTAGTTCTGGATAATTCTGCATAAAATTCTCATCGTCCCATGTGGAATCTTCAGCGGATAAGTTCTTCCACTTGATAAGATACTCTGAAATTGATTGATTTCGTAGCTGTCGAATTCTTGTTTCTATGACTGCTTCCAGTTCCAATATAGTTTTTCCTTCCTCGTCAAGTTCTAGAAATAATGTTTGAACTGGGAGCTTGTCGCCTATAACCTTCTTTAAACATGAAACATGGAAAACTGGGTGCAATCGAGAAGCTACAGGAAGCTCCAATTTGTATGCCATAGTACCAATCTTTTGCAACACCTTATACGGACCATAATACTTTGGTGATAATTTATTATCCTTCTTAGCTTGCTTGAGGGAAATTTGCTTATATGGTTGTAGTCGTAGGAATACCCAATCACCTACATCAAAACTTCTTTCATTGCGATGTTGATCTTCCTATTGTTTCATTCTATTCTTTTTTCACTTTGTAGGAGCTCGATATTGCCTCTGATGTATCTGTGTATTTTTATATCATCTAGTTTTGCGTTCTTGATCTGCAGTAGCCCTCTGTGTCCTCTTTCCAATGCCACAAGTCTGACCCAAATTGGATTCTCCACGGAAGAGTTATACGAAATCTCCCACAGTGACTTGATTATAGACTAGTTCAGTAGAGCGAACTTGTACGACGTGGCACGAGTCACTGTTTCGCCCTTTGGATCTGAAAAATGCATGCAAGAAACTAGAGTCTGTCCTCCTTCTACACCTTCTTACGAAATTTCAATCCGATCCTCAGAGATAAAGTTATGACGATTTTCCCCAGGTCACCTGTTTGGAATGTAATTCAGGAGTCTGCAAAAAGACCAACTTCCTCAGGTCATATCTCTGCAAATATAGCTCAAAAAGATCTAAAATTCAAACCCGTGGTTTAGCGTGATTTCTTATCAAATGGGTTTTTTTTTCAACTTTTGAAACATCGCAAAAAAAAAATTATAGCAAAAATTCCACGATGACCTGTTTGGAGCAGAGAAACCCTAGAATCCAAAGCTCTGATACCAAATGTTATGAAACCAGCTCAAGAAAAGATAGAAAAGATAGATCAACGCCTTATAATTCAGCCTCTTAGAGGGGGAAACCTCCTTTACATTACATAAATGAACAATTATTGGATGACTCAAATGACAAAACCTCCTTTCTATATATAGGAGTCTAAGGAGTCACAATATAATCCAGTCGACCTAACAATAATAATATAAAGCCACAAAAATAACAATAGAGGGATTCTATGGGGCACAGTAATAACAATATGGGGGCAATAGGGGCACAACAATATTAATAAGGGGTATAACTACAATAGTAATGGGGTAATCACTAGTATTATAGGGACCCAACACAATATATCATCTAAATAGACAATTGAAACCTCATCAAGAAAGGATCTTAAAACATCATTCATAACTCTCATGAATGTAGCTGGAGCGTTCCAAAGACTGAAAGGCATAACTAGTGACTCAAATAATCCCTATTTGGTTTTAAAAGCAGTCTTCCAATTATCATCCTCAACTATTCTAATTTGATGATATCCACTTCTCAAGTCTAATTTATTGAAATATTTTTCATTCTTCAACTAATCTAGCTAATCATCTATTCTAGGCAGTGGGTATCGATTCTTTATGGTAATTTTATTCAAAGCTCCATAATCTACATACATGCGCCAGGTTCCATCTTTCTTGGGTACCAAAACAATTGGTGAACCACACGGTGAATAGAGGGACGAATTACTCCTTTATCTAACAATTCCTGGACTTGTTTTTTAATTTCTAAACTTTACAGAATTGAAATTCGATACATACCAATGTTTAGGAGTGGAAAGTCTTGTTGTAGTTGTATTTCATGCTGAATCCCCCTTTTTGGTGGCAATCCTTTTGGTTCTTGGAACATGTCTCCATTTTGATTGACCACATCAACTGGTTCAGGTTTCAACTATACATCATATCTTGCAAAATATTCTTGCTCCGTTTCATTCTTCTATTTCATAATAAGGAGGATAAGACTCTTGTTGGAATTTACCAGTCGCTTCATTTGCCTTGCGCTTACCAAAGACATGGCTAAGCTTTCTACGACGGACTCTCACAATATACTCCACTCCGTCTTTGCACAAATGATATTTTTTCTCAAATCTATGGAAAATGACCTTCCTGTCATACAAATACAGGCTTCCAAACACAATTCTAGAAATGTCCAGTGGCACAATGTCTAATTCGATTTCATCAACAAAATTGAGAGTGATTGCAAACCTGAAAACACATTTCCATGATACCTGCAAATTGGCATCCTTGGTTATCCATCCCAACGGATACGGTTTATGATGAGGCATGATTTCCATATTTAAGTTCTTGAAGAAATCTGCAGAGATTAAATTTTCCAAAGATCCACTGTCAAACAATGTATCAATTTTTGTGTGTTTGGAAATAACTGGATATGGAACAACTTGATTTGATTTTCCTCATTTGAAACATTGTTGGAGTTATGTGCTACACTAGCGCTTGCCACAACTTCCTCTTTGCTTTCTTTTTCCATGGCTTTTCCCTTGGTGGCTGTGGCTACGATTTTTGTTTCATCTCCTGAGTTTGAACTCAAGTCTTTTTGTACAACAATGTTTTTCCTCTATTTCCCTTTATTGTTGGATTTCTTCAGTATTAATTTAGGATGAAGATTCCAACAATGTGCTTCATCATGACCCTCCTTGGAACAATTTTTGCACACATGTTTCTCCCCTTCTTTCTTAACAAAAGCATTTTTCTTCTACTTTCCTTTAAATTTCTTCCCTTTTTCACCACTCTAGAGTGGCTTATTCTCACCTTCTTCTTGTACATTTTTCCCTCTTTCTTCGAGGTGTGTATTTTGAACACATACCTCATCAAGATTCCTGGGACTAAAAATAAGAATGGTGTGTCGAAGATAGATATGCAAGCCTCCTATGTATTTTAGTAGAGTGCCTTGTGACTGTAAGTCTACTCCTAAAATAAGAGCTCTTCTCCTAAACTCTTGAGTATAATCTTGCACATTTTGACCTTTTAACTCCCTGAAATTTTTCCAATTCATGTTAGCCTTTTCCATATGGGCTAAAGGGTAAAATTGTCTTTTTATAGCAACAATGAAATCATACCAAGTAATAGAGACCTTACAATGTTTTTGGATCTCGTCTTGAGTCCTTTCTTCCCACCAAATGAGTGCTACACCCTCCATTCTCAATGAAGCCAACTCAATTTTGATATTCTGCTCTTGAAGGTTTTGAATTTTACAATACACCTCCAACGGAAGAATCTAGTTATCCAACTTTTCTACGTTCACTTCATCATTGTACATAGTCAAATCGATTTTAACATCAATCTTTGGAAAAGTTGATTTAGAAGTTCCTTTTGAAGAATGATGATGAGTATGAGTATGGGGTGTCGTAGTGGAAGAGAGTGAAGATGCTTGTGAAGTAGAAGATGAAGATGATGGTGGAGAGGGTGGAGGCTTGTCTCCATTCCCATTACCTCCTTTTCCATTACTTCCTCCTGAATAACCTTCTACTTTGGGAGGTTTGGAACTTTCTCCTTGAAATATACTATTCCTCTCTTCATAGAGGACCTTTACCATCTTTTTCGTATGAAAGAAATACTTTCTAAAGGTCTTCTCATCTTCGATCATGTTTGTAGGTTCTCCTTCATGAGACATGGTCTTTGAAGACTCAACTACAACTTCTACAACTTGAGGATGTACTGGTGTAGAATAATTTGGCAACCTTTCTCTTCATCCACTTGACCCAACTTTAGGGCTTCCAAGCATCTTCCTTCTCCTCTTTTGAGTTTTATCCTTGTAAGCATGACATAAACTTGCAAACTATTAAATCCTTCTTTCACAAAGCATCTCTAGAAAACAAAAACCTGACTCTGATACCAACTTGATCTGAAATGGAGTAGATTAGTAATGCTATGCTAATTCCCCATTCAGAATAAAACCCAAGATGCTTATAATTTTCTTATCAAGTGCTTAAGGATTCAATATTTTTTCTTAATTAACTGATTTACATTAGAGTTTCTTATGTAAATGTTATAAACAATTTAACATAAAACATATGTTGAACAAAAATAATGTAATAGAAAAGAACATCAAAATACAACACACAAAAAGCACTTGATAAACGAGTTTAGCCTCCTAGGCTATGTCTCCTTGGTCTAGCTTCCAATGGCTTGGGCCTCTCTATTATGCTCAAAATTATAGAAAAAGTGTGTTTATATTGCTCAGATTCCTCCTAAACCTATCTCCATGAGTTTAGAATACTCAAAAATGGCTATCTATCCTTTTTTTTCATCAAATTTGGATAAGAACCGAAGGAGTTATGACTTTACGAGAGATTTTTCGGCGAAAATCACATGAAATGCCATTTGTCGATGCATTTCGAACCAACCAGTGTGGTTCAATGTCAGGACAAGTTGAAGAACCACACTCGTTGGTTTGAAATGCATCAAAAAATGGTATTTCATGTGATTTTCACCGAAAAATCTCTCGTAAACTTGATATGGATCACAAAAGCCTCAATTCTATAGGTTATGACTTCTCCTAGTTATCCCACTATTTATTACACAAATTGCTCCAAAACTGGTAGAAGCCCTCATTTCTACTCCAAAACCTACTAACTAAGTGAATATTTCGCCACGCCATGGGCCATAACCTATCGATCGTATTACGAATCGCAATCAATGATGTCTAGCAGTAATAAACTGTGGGACTTTTCTTTGTGTTATTGCTATATGCGATTGCGGTTTATCGTATCACAATTCCAGGTCGATATTGCATTGCAACCTCGACCGATATCGCATCACAACATTTGGGGGCCGATTCTTATTTCCACTTCAATTGGGATATGTGATTGTGTCGCATCACTACTCCCAACCTTGCTGGGGCCGATTACCTTAACTCCTCCTTGCTTGCAATTACGATATGTGATATCATAAATCACAATCGACACTGGCTAGGGGCTGATTCTTGACCCAATCCACCTGTTTCCTACAATATGCGATATGTGAGGGCCAATAGGGGCCTTCCACTTGGCACCTCCTCATTCGTTGAAGCGGTTTTTCCACGCCGTTCAATCCCGCCATGTAGACAAGTCAAACTTGAACTTTGACTTGCTCTAACTTCTGCATACGAACTTGGATTTGAGTGTCATTACATCTGTGTTGATTTTTAGGACCTCAACAAAGCTTGCACTAATGATAATTTTATGATACCATTTATCAATTAGTTCGTCAATTAATGTTCCAGCATCGTCATTTTCTCCTTTGTGGATGCATTCTATAGCTATAATAAAATATAAATAAAATCAATCAACTAACACAAGAATGCATTCAACTTCCCTTGGTGCACGTTTTCCTACGAAAAGCCACCCTTTGGCTTGTAGAATGTTAGAACCAAATTCCATTGTGTCATGCCTTATGCTTTCCATGGCATAAAACACATTGTGTAAGCTTACTTAGACAACCTTGCAACTCGATATAAAACTCGCGATGAATACCCCATGCACTTATAGGTCATATTCATAAGATATTGATTTTATAATATCTTCCTTAATCTTGACATGTGTGTTTTATGTCACCTTTGAGTGCCTCTTAAGTTTCATTATATTGAAGCATAACATTCTTGTTGGCCCACTCAAAGTTGGGGCCATTGTCCAATAACCTCTGCCTCACACCCTTGGCTAACTATAAGGTTTTCAAGGGAAGGAAAACTTGTTGCGTCATTTTACAGGAAATTATGTAGAGACAACAAAATGGTTTATGAAACTCCTCAAGAAGTATGTACCATTTATATGGGATCACCAAGATCAATTCTCTTTTGAAACCCTCAAGAAAGCATTAGTCTTCGCACATCTTTTGAGCCCTCAAGATTATACTCGAACTTTTTGGCTACACATAACATCATCCTCCTCCACTATCAATGTGTTACTTGTCTAAGAATATGATGCTCATCATAAACACATTATGTACTATATCAACAAAGTCTTCATTGGCCCTGAGAATTTATACCCCCATGTTGATTATATGGCCTTCAAGGCATCCATCTACATTATCCAAGGACTCAGGAATTACATTATCCTACATAAAACCATGATCATAGTTGATTCAAACCTAATATGTCATTTACTTGCTCACTAAGTTCTCAAAGGAACGTACTTGAAATGGATCCTAATACTCCAAGAATTTGATTTGGAATTTTCCAACACAAAATATTCCAAGAAGTCACCAACATTCACAAAAGTCATGTTGGAGTTTCCTCAATTCAATGTTGAACCTATGGTCGACAACACTTTGGTCGATGAGTCATTATTTCTCATTGAATCTTCCCATCCCTAGTATGGTGTCATCTTGATTTATCTACAAACCTAGTGGATTCCCCCTCACCTATATCATGATGAACATCATTGGTTGCACCATAATTCCACCCATTATCTTATTATATAAAACATTCTTTATTGATGCAATGTTGATTCCATTCTTAGTTGTTTCCTTACACATCTCAAGGTTGAACATGTACTCAATGAATTCCATGTAGGGCATGTGGTGCTCACCTATCTGGGGTTACCACAACACAAAAAATATTATGCAATGACTACTTTTAACCCTATATATTTAAAGATTGTATGAATGTTGTCTATAAGTGCAATATCTATTAGATATTCTCTAAGAATATTCACTCTCATCCTACCTCCCCTCACCCTGTGGTTAGTGGTGACCCCGTTTCAAAATGGGGAATTACATCATGATGTGCAACCCCCCATCTTCCAATGGTCATAATTACATCATCATAGTTTTTCACTAATTCTAAAATGGGATACAATTGTGAAAACCATTTCTAATGATGGAAACATAAGAACTCTCTTTGTTTTCAACCACATCATTGCATTATTCAACACTCCTAAATCCATTTTCACTGACCATGAATCCCAATTTAGGAATCAAAGGATTACTAAGATCACAACAAAGTTAGGTATTTTGCAAGAGAATTTCACACCTCACTACGCCCAAGCCAAAAAATAGGTTGAGGCTATCAATTACATCCTAAAAATGATGATCCAAAATACAATGGAGATGCACAAAAGAAATTGACATATCATGTTCTTTTTTGTATGTATGGTGTATGAAGAATTATATAAAACCTCCATGGATTCACCCCTTTACAACTTGTTTATGATGTCAAATATGTACTTTTGGTTGAAGGTAAAATTCCATCTCTTCAATTATCCATACAACTCCTACCTAATACCTCTACCAAGGAGGAAAAAATCTATAACTCTCCCAACTAGGCAAGACCCTCAATGATCCTACACTAGCCAATGAAACCCATAAGAAGTATGTCAAAGAACAATATGATAAATCTATCCAATTATGCACGTTTTTTAAAAGTGACTTGGTTTTTTTCGATGAATAAGACCATGACAAGTTAGCAACTACTATATTGGAACCCCTTTGGCATGTACCATACATTGTCAAAATACTTCTCCTAAAAGGGGCCTATGAGCTAACATATTCTGAAGGTAATTCTCTTTCAGAGCCCTGCAATGGGATCTATCTAAAAATGTGTTATGTGTAAGGCCCCTAGATGCATGATGTTATGTATTCTATGTATTCTATTATACTTTATTTCATTTTTCAACCTTTGTGTTGTTCATATGAATGCTTATTATGGTCTTTGATTTCCTATACATATGTCGTTAGACAATGAGTGTTACATAGGATACACATACAACACAAGCTATAGTTGTTTCTAGCTAGCTATAGTTGCTTGGATCATTTTCAAACCCATTGGATCACTATTAGATTTCAGAGGATTCTTTCTTAGATAAGCCACTAACAACATCGTGGAATATATTATTTTCATAGATATTATCACTAAATTCATTTCCCTTTGTATCCACTAATTTATTGTGTGACTCAATTCTCAGCTCAGGATGTCATAAGTCACAAGTGATTTCTCCATCCACAATGTCCACTTATACTTAAAGTATCTTAGGGTACACCTCCTTGAACATTCTCTTGATTTTTTTAGTTATGTCCCACATGGATATAGCACACTAGAAGAATCTTTGGTTAACTATGTTATTGATTATCATTTAGGAAACTTTTAATAGAGAAATGAAAATGCATGTGCCATATGAAAAATAGAAAAAAAAAAAAAAAAAAAACATGTATATATACATGTAGATTTTACATCCAAACAAAAAATATCACTACATATAGATATAAATTGATAAGTATGTTACATAGACAAAAAACAACAACATTGATGTAGGTTCCAAAAAATGGGTTGTTAAGCATGTATACATCTTAGGGTTCCTAGCGCCACACATTCCTATTACTAATCCTCCTATGGAACTCTGTGTTAATGTTGGCACACTATCGCTCAAGCCACCTACATGAGGAGTTGACTAAAATGGCTTGACGACTCAACCATGTGGAACTTAATATGTACCATAATATCACCCATCCATAAAGTGAGCACCCCCATGGTCAACTCCTCAAGGTTCCACCAAACTTCTCATAGCTTGGGATTGGCCTTTATGTCATTTCCCCTCTCTGGTTCTTGGAACCCTACCCTATGACCCCATGATGAAATCAATACTGGATGAGTCACTCCCACATATATGATATGCACACCACATATTCTTAGATCATTAAAAAAACTCATATAATACCAACATCCAAAAACACCATATATTCCTAAAATTCACAAAAATAATCGAATGAATAAAAACAATTGTATAAAAATTATGGGTCAAAGAATGACCAGGATCATCCCAGTCATCCCCCTCAAGTAGAGCTACTTTGGATCACCCTAGAAGTCTATCCATATGTAGTTATAATCCTAAGTCAACATTATCTACTGTTGTACCACGAGAAGAAGTTAGCATTAAATCCAATAGAGGGTCCCACTTCCTAGCCATGTCATCACATTTATCCACTACGTCATACATGTCTCACTTGATCTTGTAAACGGTGTGGAAACATGAGGTATCATCATCGATACCCTTTGAAGGAAGAAAGACATTAAGACTGACCCATACCCAAATTGTTTCTACCACACTATATTGCATTTTGTTAACTAATCCCTCATGTTAACTGCCATGATTTTTCTCCAATCAAATTCTATTAGTTTAAAAAACTATAGGGAAAATTGGATATACCCCTTAATGGCCAAGTGTGGGGCCATACTACTTGCCACTTGAGTAATAGTAAATAGTAGTCTACGTAGAGTGGAATCCTCAAGCTGAGAATTGGGGAGCTTGTTGCTCATATTTCTATCGCCCACAAACAATATTGAATAAGATACTCATTCATAGAATCTCTCCTCCCTTTTCCACTTGCCAAAGAAGGCATCATGTCATGCAAATACAACCTTGCCAAAAAATAGATGTCTTTAGCCTCCAGTATCAATACATGGCAATATCTCACCAAAAACTAATGTGGAAAAGCACCCAATTTATTTTGTTAGAATGGATTTTAAATTTAGATTACATGTAAATGGGCATATTGGTGTAAGACCTAGTAAGGCATGCATACCCTTGGGAAACTACCATTAAAGTATGGAGCTAAACCAATGTGATAGGGGAATGTTGAATTATACCATAAATATAAACTTTGAGGAGTTAATGCTTGGAGGTGAGTGGGTTAGTTCAATGAGTGAGTTTGGTTGGATTTGGCCAAAGGAAACCTCAATTCAAGGTTCAAGGGGGGATTGTTAGGTAAAACTAAACTTAGTGAAATAATCAAAGTTGTTTAATCAAATAGTCATGGTTTTAGGCACATGGTTTTGGATTCCCATGGTTTTGTGCCTGTGGATTGCATGTAATGAAGCCTTTAAAAGGCAAAGGACAACTTTGTCGTAATGTGCTAGGAAGTTGGGCAATGAAGCCTGACATGGTTGGTTTAGTTGATTTTTGGCCAAGGGAATGTTTTTTCCTTGGATTGAAGTTCTACAAGATACAACATTGTGTTTATGTTTTATGAAATGTTGTTGGTTGTTTAATTTTTCTCTTGTTAAATTTTGTCTTTGGTAATTTTAACTATATTAAGACAAAAAAGAAGGAAGTAGACCTCCTTGCAAACAAGGGAACCACATTGGAACTTGAGACCCTTCTGATTAATGAGAGTGTGAGTGTTTATCCTATTCAATAATATTAACCCATCTAGGCAATGAGTATGGAAAAATGGTTGAACATATGTTAATGGAAATTGTAAGACATGTGGATGAAGGTTTGAGACACCAAATAATTCAAATTTCAGTGAGTGGGATCTATGTAGGCCTCTAAATTGTTGTTGGGTAGCATCAAGGAATTTTGTTGCGACTTCACTTATTTTTGGATCAATTATATAATATGGTTCATCTTGCGATGATAAATGGTGGTAAAGGATGACACACACCTCACATGTGTCTAATTCCAAGTGTTGGCATGGGAGTCAAACTAACCTAACTTCAAATTTAGTGGGGGAGATATGGAAATTTGAATCATTGACATGCACTCGCTCACATCATAAAAAATTTTGGAATTGCGTGGGAAGATGATAGGTAGCTGATGGGAAAATAATTCTAATAGTTACAAGTATCAATTTTGTAAGGACATCTGGTATGACATTGGATAGTGTAAGGAACCTTTGGATAAGGGACTAGAAGGATAAGAAAATTCATTTTAACCTGTCATCATATAAAATCATTTAGGTCAATGTGACAGGCTATCAAAGATTTTGTATGGAAGCTAAGTATCCCAACCTCTTTGTGTGATAATTATAGAATGTTAGAAGGAAATTTCTCCCTTTTGGACATTAATAATAAATTATTTCTTCTTAGTAAAATTCTTCTTGTTATTTGTCTTGACTAGAATATTTATAGGACGGGAGAAAGAAATTGTCTTTAAGGGGCCATCATTGTCACCCTCTTCCATTTGTTTAATGGTGCTTGTTTAAAGTTTTGGAAATATCTCATATCTTTCTACATAGTGAAAACTTTTGGGATCCAATTGTTAATTGGTTTATGTTTCAAAATATAAGTAGCATAGAGTGGAGCAAGAGATTCAATCTTTAGAGGCTAATATTCTTCAACTTCAATTAAGGTACAACTAGTTGGGAACAAGCATGGTTTAAACCATGGATTTTTTGGTGGAATAGAGGGCACATCTTCACTAGGTAAAAATGGAATTTGTAGTCTTCGAAACCAAATTTAAGAGCTTTAGTAAGGCGTGGACCAAGGCAATTGATTCTCTCCCTCTACCAGTAACTATGTTAGTAATAACAATGTGTTATTCCTTGACTTGAATGGTGTTTCTCCTTCTAGGGAATGAGGGCATGTGCATAGACTAGATGAACATTATCTGCGTAAATGCCTTTTATTGAGGTTAACTTTTTCTTAATATTTAGGCTTGTATTGAGGGATTTATAGATATAAAATTTATATCATAACATAGTTAATTTCTTCACGAAACATTAGGCTAGATGAAAAAGTAATACTCATTAACCTCTATTACAATATTTTTGCACTTTCATTCTCTCTCTCTCTCTCTCTCTCTCTCTCTCTCTCTCTCTCTCATATATATTTATATTATTTTTTAATTAAAATTTATATATTTATATTATTTTTTAATTAAAATTTATCTCTCTCTCTCTCTCTCTCTCTCTCTCTCTCATATATATTTATATTATTTTTTAATTAAAATTTAACTCTATTTATATTTTATACATTTTCAAAATTTAATAAATCTCTGAATCATAGATTTGGACATAAAATTCAAATTATTCCATCAATATAATTAATGCACCAACCTAAACCCAAAAATAGAAAAACAAAGCCATATATGTTTCAATAATATTAAATATTTAATTATATTGATACATATGTTTATTTTAGAATAAGGTTTAAAGAATTTCACTTTAATTATTAAGTAAATAATGGGGATTTAATTTTCAAAAACTTATTTTAAAATAATTTAATACTTAAATAATAAGGATTTAATTTCCAAAAACATATTTTAAAATAATTTTAACCATAATTATATATTAAAGATTGATATTTATCTTAATAGTAGTTATGCTCTTTTTGTTTTTTTTTTAATTAAATTCATTATTTATAAAAATATATTTTAAGGGTGGTACATCTAGGGGAAAAATTAAGGCAGATCAACCTAAAGGGATCTACTTGTCGGCGAAACAAGCAAGGCCTAACCCCAAAGTGTTGAAGGAGATTTGACCCTGTGACCTCCCAACCATCGAGGTACTTAGCAACGGGAACTCAACCAACTGAGTTAACCCTTGAGGCTATTATTTAAATAAATATTATATAAACTAGATATGATTTTTTTTAAATATGGTATTGACAAAACAAAGTATTATTATAATAAAACTTATTTACAAATTAAAAATTTACATAATAAATAAAAATGAAATTTATCTAATTAAAATTTTTAATACAATATACTATTTTTTGTTAATATACTAACATTTTTTTATAATTAATAATAATAAAATAATTAAAATAAAATTATAGCTTAATTGATTTTTATGATTTTTAGATCTTGATTACACTATTTTTGCAACTAGTCAGCAAATCCCTTATCTGTAACAATTATAATTTATTTGGCATGCTATGCTATTTTGGATTTCTATTAAGTCAATTTGTATGAGACTTTTGGGATGAACATTTTCATCTCATCCAACATGTCTACAATTGTGTCAAGCACTCTCCTATGCAAGTATTTCTATGTGAAGCTTCTTTGTGAATTTCCAGTCTTTTTGTATTTGACCTTTGGTAAAGATTGTGCAACAAATGAACATAACAATGTGGAAAAAGCTAGGCATGACATTAAATAAATACAACCAATGCATCTAATAGTACAAGTGCAGCTTGAGGACAACAAAAAGAAGTACAAAGTAATGCATGGCAAACATAGTTGCTTATGATTTCCAGGTGGAAGATTAAGTTTGGTTTCAATAAAGGGAGACTTCAAGGTGAAGATTGTTTGAGCCTAAGAAATATGGTCATGAAGAGAATGTTGAAATTCCATCCCCGGGTGGGGTGGTTAGGGCCTAGCCCTGGGTCTCATGCACAGTCCATATGGCCACATGGAGGAGCCAATAGAGGGGGCGAGTGGATAGGCCCTCGCCCCTGGTTCTGAAAGAAGGATGTGACCAATGATGGAAAGGTCGAGAGCCAAAACCTGCAAGGGAGAGGCATATCTTCATCAGTTTTTAAGATTTTTGAGCTCAAGAAGAGCCTATAGAGGGTTTTTGAATGTCCTTAACTCAATGACAGACTCAGATTTCTAATTTTAGCAATGTATGATGAAATTTTTGTAGATTTGAGTCCTTTGGTTCTAAAGACAAAGAGAGTTTTGAGACCAAATGAAGGCATACTTGAGCATGGAAAGAGCATGGTTGGAGGTTTTCCAGCCTTCTAGATTCATTTACAACAATTGTTACTTTAATAGAGCAACTATTTTCAGCCTTTTCTTAATGTGCTTATGAGAGAAGCCCTTTTCAACACTTCATTTTGAAGTACTTATATGTTTATGCTTCTTGATTTCAGGTGGAGTATAAGGACCTATTGTGAGAGAGTCCTTTTTCTATTGAAAATCATGACTTGCTGTAGGGAGTCATATTTTTTAGTGAGAATTCTTTGCATGAGAATGTTTTTTTGTAGGAGAAATAAGCCACTCTAGAGTCAAAGAGTTGTAATTTTCTCATTTTCTACTGAAATCAATAGAGTGGTCTAGCCATTGGAGCAAGGCCTAGAGACATAGCCCAAGAGGGGTGAACTCCATTATCACTTGCTGGTATCTTCTCTTCATGTTTATCATATTAAGTTGCATATGAATTGGTTCACTTTTAAGTTCATTTGAAAACTTAACTCATCATCTTTGAAGAGGTTATGAAACTAATTTTACCTTTAAAGAGCCAAGTTTAGTAGGTTTTCAAAGTGTCAGAGGACGATCAGGTTTTTCTTCCATTTTTAGATCATAATCCTAAGTCATCATTATCTATTATTTGTACCATAAGAAGAACTCGACACTGAAAGCCTATAATGGGCCACCACTTCCTATCCATGTCATCACATTTATCCACTACTTCATACATGTCTCGCTCAGTCTTGTAAATGGTGTGGAGACTAGAATCGACCCGTACCTAAACTGTTTCTAACACACTATCTTTCATTTCTTTAACTGGTCCCTCATGTTAACTACCATTATTGTGTTCCAATCAAATTATATTAGTTTCAAAACCTATAGGGATGATTGGATATGGCCCTTAGAGGCCAAGTGTGGGGCCATACTACTTTCCACTTCAGTAATACTATATAGTAGCATATGTAGAGTCAAATCCTTAGGCTAAAAAATGGGGATCTTATTGCTCGTCTTTCTATCCCCCACCGAAAATATTGAATAAGATACTCATTTATATAATATCGCCTCCTTTTTCCATCTACCAAAGAAGGAATAATTCCATTTAAGTACAACCTTGTCAAAAAACAAATGTCTTCAGCCTCCAGTGTCAATACCTGGCAATGTTTCACCAAACACTAATGTGGAAAAGCACCTAATTTCTTTTATTATAATGGATTTTAAAATTTATATTACATATAAATGGGTATATTGTTGTAAGACCTAGTAAGGCATCCATACCCTTGGGAAACTACCATTAAAGTATGGAGATAAACCTATGTGATAGTGGGGACGTTGAATTATACCATAGATATAAACTTTGAGGAGTTAAGGCTTGGAGGTCAGTGGGTTAGTTCAATGGGAAGGTTTGGCTGGATTTGGCTGGATGAAACCTCAAGTCAAGGTTCAAGGGGGGGATTTTTAGGTAAAACTAAACTTAGTGAAAGAAACAAAGTTGTTTAATCAAATAGTGGTGGTTTTGGGCACATGTTTTTGGATGCCCATGGATTGCATGTAATGAAGCCTTTAAAATTTCTGGGTCAACTTCGTCATAATGTGCCAAGAAGGTGAGCAATGAAGGCTGGCTTGGATGGTTTGGTTGAGTTTTGGCCAAGGGACTAATGGAGTTTTGGTAACTATATTTTCCCTGGATTGTGGTTTTCTAGGATACACCATTGTGTTTATGTTTTATGAAGGGTTGTTGGTTTTTTTAACTTTTCTCTTGATAAATTTTGTCTACTCTAATTTTAACAATATTAAGACAAAACAACAAGGAAGTAAACCTCCTTGCAAACAAGGGAACCACATTGGAAATTGGGACCCTTCTCACTAGTGAGAGCATTAGTCTTTATCCTATTCGATAATATTAATCCATCTAAGCAACGAGTATTGATGAATGGTTTAACATATGTTAATGGCAATTGTAAAACACATGGATGAAGGTTTGAGTCAACAAATAGTTCACATTTCAGTTTGTGGGATCTATTTAGGCCCCTCAATTGTGGTTGGGTAACATCAAGGAATTATGTTGCGACTTAACTTATTTTGAAATATATTAGGTAAGATGGATCATATTGTAATGATAGATGGTGGTAAAGGATGGAACACACCCCACATGCCTCCATTTCCTCTAGGTACTGGGATGGGAGTCAAAATAACCCGATTTCACATTTAGTGGGGGAGATATGGAAATTTGAATCATGGACATGCACTCGCACACTTCATACTAAAATTTGGAGTTATGTGGGAAGATGATAGGTAGGTGATGGAAAAATAATTTGAACAATTACAAGCAATAATTTCGTAAGGACATCTATTATGGCATTAGGTAGTGTAATGAACCTTTGGACAAGGGACTAGAAACACAAGGCAATGGATTTTAGACTTTCATCATATAAAATAATTTAGGTTAGTGTGAGAGAGGATATCAAAGACTTTGAGGGAAAGCTAAGTATCCCAACCTCCTTGTGTGATAATTCTAGAATGTTTTCCCACGGGGCTTTGGATTGACGGTGAATGGGTGCACTGTTAAGGCACTCCTTCCGCTAGGTCACTGGTTCAAAACCCCGTGGGTGATTACCTACCAAAAAAAAAAGATAATTCTAGAATGTTAAAAGGAAATTTGTCCTTTTTGGACATTAACAATCAATTATTTCATGTTAGTAAAAATCTTGTTGTTATTTGTCTTGATTGGAATATTTATAGGATTGAAGAAACAAATTGTATTTTATGGGAAATCATTGTTTCCCCATTCCATTTTTTAGTGGTGCTTATTTTAAGCTTTGGAAAGATCTCATATTTTTCTATATAGTGGAAACTTTTGGGATCCAAAAGTTAATTGGTTTATGTTTCAGAATATATGTAGCATAGAGTGGAGCAAGAGATTTAATATTTAGAGACTATGATTCTTTAGCTTCAAAACTGGGAACAAGCTTGAGTTCAACAAGGGATTGTTTGGTGGAATATAGGGTGCATCTTCACTAGGTAAAAAATGGAATTTATAGTCTTCGACACCAATTAAAGAGCTTTAGTAAGTCATGGACCAAGACATTACAATTCTCTCCCTCTACTAGTAGCTATGTTAGTAATAACAATATGTTATTCCTTAGACTTGAATGTTGTTACTCCTTCTAGGTAGCCATGGAATGTGCATAATCTAGATGAACAGGACCTGCATAATTGACTTCTATAGAGGTTAACTTTTGCTTAATATTAGGCCTGCATTGAAGGATTTATACATATAAAATTTATATCACTAGCAATTGCACCAGATGTTGCAAAGGAAACGCCGCAAGGCATAAATTTGAGAAGAATCGTGACATATAGAAGATCACTAAATATAAAAATTAGTAAACAAATTCCATTCGAAGCTAGAAGATAAAGAGAAATAACTTACAGTATGCCAGATTTATAGATTTTATAACCTTTCCAACATAGATTGTCTCCCAATCTTCAAACATGCTCTTTCAAGTTCCAATAGCAAAAACTTGATCAAAATGATGTTATTTTTAAATATTGAACTTTCTTAGCTCAAGTCTATTACCACTAGCTCTTAAGGTGATTGGATTTTCTTTTTCTTATCCTTTCTTAACTTCTTTTGGGCATTTGGACTAGATTGTGATAGAGGAGTTTTATTCAAAGTTTTTTTCAAAGGTAGTCACTCATATAGCAACTTTACACTTTCTGATAGGAGAGAAGTGGATCTTCTATTGAACATTGATTAAATAATTCTTTTAACTAGCATAGAAACTTTAATTCACTATTTAGAGGTACCATGGTGAACTCTTATGATAGCATCCACAAGCTTTCCTTTATTCAACATGATATTTTGCGAGACTTGGCTATGCATTTGACGAGATAGGGTCCTATAAATAAATGCATTTTTATGCCTTAAAAAGTAGACTTTATTACCAAAAAGTGGAAAAGGGTTGCAGAGTGTGCATTTGATGCTAATATTGTTTTCTTCCACATAGGTTTGGTGCATATTTCTTTCTCCTCTTCTAGTTGTTTCAGACCATTTTTCAATATTTCACTGACTCACTTAATCAAAAGCTTGCAGCCTTCTACATTCTACTTGCACATAATTTGATTATGAATGTGTTTAAATATGCATTATTTTATGTCAAGGACCAATGGAGGAGAAGGATTGGTTTCATACATAAATTTCATATATACAGCTATGTTTCTCGAACAAAATTTTTGAGACATGAAAAGAAAATAAAAACAAAAATAAAACTCTACATGTGCATTTTTGTACCTTCTCTTCTTCAAGAAAATAATTTTCAACTTATGCTTCACATTGTTCAATCTACATTCTTTGGAAAACTTATGAGCTTGCACCATGCCCCATGGGGATCCATATTAGCTAAGACAAGGGTGTTAACCCCACAAAGATGCTTCACAATTTTATTATATGTAGGTTTTAATGCTTTCCAATGCCCACACTAGGGTGGGTATATCTACCAGGAAAAATAAATGGTCAAACAAAGAAATATAGATTGACTTATGCAAAGCCTACTAGGAAAAATAGATTGTCAAACAAAGAAATATAAATTGACTTGTGCAAAGCCATTTGGAAGTCCCTTATGATTATTAAGGACACCAAACTTGGATTACCAATATGAATAGAACGACCAACTTCAATTGAAATACAATAAGAAACTAAAATTTTGAGTGAAATATCATCAAAGTTATCCTAAACTCAATTACAATAAAATAAAGAGTTAAAAATTTTGAATTTTACTCATGAAAAATCAATGAACGGTTTCAGACTATTAATTGTTTGATTGGTTGTTATTCACTTTTAGGATATATTTACTATCGTGGAAAAAATCTCACAGGTATGCATGTGATGATTCAACAGGGATTAATTTGTCATACCCTCTCTCTGCTTTTCTCATGCACACAATCAATTTCATATAAAGAAGATTTAATTTACATGTTACTTTATGAAACTCCTACACAAGTTCAAAGAATAGGAAGGTAGATATGATTACAACACGCCTACTAGTCAACAAAGGGTCTTGATTGTGTAGTATATCATGATATTTAGTAGGTTGAATGCCTATGTCCAATCCTTTCACAACAAAGCAGTAGTAGTACAATCTCAAGAATGGATGAACCATGAGAAAGGTTAATCTTACATAAATGAAACTATGACTCTACCATACCCCCTAATTTTTTCATAATAATTTGGGTTCAATTTTGTTTCTTAAAATACTTAATTTAATTTCATAATACATGGTTGATTTGAGTCTGGAAGACTATTATCATATAGTATTGATAATGGGTGGAATATTCACTTAAAATTTTTGTGAAAATAATTTAATTAACTAATTGTCTT
Organism: Pinus tabuliformis; assembly: GCA_031772625.1. Lineage (NCBI taxonomy): Eukaryota > Viridiplantae > Streptophyta > Pinopsida > Pinales > Pinaceae > Pinus > Pinus tabuliformis. The sequence goes on from CM062804.1 coordinate 55,610,793, forward strand.
CTTCAATTGATTGTTCTTTTTCATTACAATTTTCAACTCTATCATCACCTGTGGTAGAGAATTTTGATATGTACAGAATCATAAAAATAATATTTGTAATTAATTCTGAGAAAGAAGAGGGGCATGTTAGAACTGACTTTGAGGGATATGTAACTCAAGGGGGTTTTCAAAAAGTGGAATTCCAATGGATGTTGAACTGATTGAAGGAAATGGAAATCGAATTAGAGAAGTTAGTAAAGAACATGAGGTCAAGAATGAGCTATTTGAGCTAGAGGATCCTCTTGAAGATGTTGTTGACTCATAAAATAAAGGCTTGCAGAAGTTAAAGATAAATTTGTCCCTTGAAACTTAATATATAAAAGATGTTCTCACCAAAAAATAATGTGGAAAAGGATCCAATTTCTTTTATTATAATGGATTTTAAAATTTATATTACACATAAATGGGCATATTGCTATAATACCTAGTAAGGCATGCATACCTTTGGGAAATTACCATTAAAGTATGGAGCTAAACCTATGTGATAGTGGGGACATTGAAATATACCATAGATATAAACTTTGGGGAGTTTGTTGGCATTATGATACATATGTTGTATTTGATGGCAACCCACTCATCTCAGATAATAAATTATAATGTAGAGAAAATTTCACGCACTTATATGCAGAGAAAAGTTTATTTCATGTAGAGAAACGTTCACGCACTTTTATGCAGAGAAAAGTTTATTTCATGTAGAGAAAAGTTCACGCACTTTTATGCAGAGAAAAGTTTATTTCATGTAGAGAAAAGTTCACGCACTTTTATGCAGAGAAAAAGTTCACGCACTTTCATGCAAGGAAAAGCGCGTATATGTTGGAGAACTTACCTTTGGTCCATGGTAGTTAGTCCTTGGTATTTGAACCTATGGTTTTGGACCATGGTACCTCGTCAGAAGTGTTGATCCCAAGTATTGGTTCATGGTATTAGTTCGACAGTTTTTTGATCCTATGGTTTTGGACCGTGGTATTGAGAAAGGACTAAGGCTATAAAAGAGGAAGGAGATCATTTGACAAAGCATCTTCTGAATTATTGAATATCTGATAAAGTGCTAGATCTGGAATATTGTGATTGGGTTATGGTGCAGATCTGGATTTGAATGAAGAAGGAACCTGAGCGTAAGGAGAAGGATAAGTTCTATTGATGGGTAAAAATCTTAAGGCTGGAATTGTGGTATCTCTATATGACTTTGATCTGTGATATGTGGCATACGCTTCATCTATAAATCTAATAATCTGGGTCTGAATTATTGATGCATGTTTTATTTTACACATGTTATGATCTAGGTATGTCTGATGTATGGAACAACTGCAAAGTTATAAGGAAATATTTGCAGATCTATATGCGGGTTGGCTTTGGTGAAATCAGAGATTAATGATGCAAGTGTAGTTGATGGTTTTTTTTTTTGATGTTCTTGGATCCAGTCTGAAAATTAATGAAAAGTGGTCCTTGAAAGAAAAGAAGTAGGGGGTTGTAGCTCCCTTCCAGGAGAGACTGGAAAACGAGAGAGAGAGTTGTAGCTCTCTGCAGGTTGTAGCCTGCGTACCGGTAAAGGACTGCACCAGTACAAAATCATTATAAAAGGAGTTTCTTATTAAAAAAAGATAGAGACATATTGCAGCAGGTGGTTTTCACCCACATTGGGTCTCCACCTTATATCTGGTGTTCTTTTGTGTGACTATTTGCTTTTCTTGTTCCTGCTCATTATTTTATGATTCTGACATACAAAGTAATGATCAATATTTGAAGAATTATTCAAAGTATAAATAAGGAAGATATATTCAAAAGAATTTGATAATACTGATTCACCCCCCCTCTAAGTATTATTTCCAACAATTGGTATCGGAGCAGGTCCTTCTGAAGAAGCTTGATCGCTTGAAGGAAGATCTAACATCATGAGCAACTACGAGAGGGAAGCATCAATCAGGCCACCGATTTTTGATGGGACAAACTTTGTATATTGGAAGGTAAGAGTTACTGCCTATCTTCAATCTTTGGGTACAGAAGTATGGGACATTATAGAAACAGGGTATACTTTTCCATCAGCTACTCCTACAGATTCAACTGAGAAGAAGAAATATGAAACAAATGCAAAGGAAGTTAATACTCTTCTATGATGTCTATCTCAATCTGAATTCGTGAAGGTTATGCAATATAAATCCGCAAAAGAAATATGGGACAAGATTGTTTTGAGCTACGAAGGAGATGAACAGGTAAAACGTGCAAAACTTCAAACCCTCAAGATTCAGTATGAGAATCTCAGAATATATAATGATGAAAGTGTGGCTAACTATTTTCTTCGTGTGGATGAGATTGTTAATTGTATGAAAAATTTGGGTGAAGAAATAAAAGAGGCTGTTGTGGTTGAAAAAGTTCTAAGATCTTTGTCACCTAGGTTTGAATCTAAAGTTTCTGCTATAGAAGAAAAGGAGAATCTACAACATCTTAAAATGTCACAACTACATGGAATTCTAACTGCTTATGAAATGAGAAAAGGAGGTCCATCTGACAGGAAAGAAGCTGCCTTCAAGGCTTCAGGTAAAGGAGAATACTATGAATCATGACATGGGTCAGAAGAAGAAGAAGAATCAAATTTTGTCAGAAATCTTCAACGGGGTGCTGGACGGTTCAGAGGTAAGTTACCCTTCAAATGCTTTCCTTGTGGAAGAGTAGGTCACTATTCTGCCAAATGTCCTCATAAGGATAAGATCGACATGGGAAAGGAACCTATTAGATGGAACAAGAAACAGAATGCAAATAAGAAAAGCTACTACACTCATGAAGACAGTGATGGTCTATCAAATAGTGATGAAGATGAACGGGGTAATGACTATAAACTTTTAATGGCATTTGAAGATGATGATTACATGGATGCTATAGATGTGAATAGGTTTTATGAAGAGATTTCTAGACTTAAGACATGTATAGAAGAAAAGAATATGATCATTGATACTCTACAATTTCAAATTGATGAAAAAGAAAAATATCTTGAAAAGTTAGAAGGTGAAATTGTTGGCCTTAGAAAAGAAATTGAGAAAAAAAAGGCTATTAATATTAAGTTTGTCAAAGGATCTGAAACTCTGGATGAGGTCATCAATGTACAACATTCTCCGCTAATCAAGACAGGTCTGGGGTATAATGGAGAAACATCTCAAGCATCCACCTCAAAGAGTTATCTTGATGCAGCAAGAAGGAATGAGCAAAAGCACAATGGAGATCATCAGGTAAAGCAGGGACGAAATACATCAAGAACGAACAAAGACTATCAGGTAAACCAGGGGCAATCTGTCTTAAGGATGAACAAAAGCTACAACCAGCCACAGGTAAAATCTTCTCAATTTGCTTCAAGAATGGATGACAATAGAAATTACAATCATTTGGCCGGTAGATTTGATAATCGCAGAAGTTTCTTCAATGGGCAATGTTTCTCTTGCCATAACTTTGGTCACAAAGCAGCTCAATGTGTTGCATATAAAACAATCATGACTAGAGAAGCTCAAAAACAAAGAAGTATGATCGGGATTACAAAAAGGACCTATAACAACTTTTCGGCTCTTGAAAATGAAGTTGAATGTTTTATTTGCAATAACTTTGGTCATGAAGATTTTGAATGCAGGAGCAGGTTTCAGCAGACAAAGGAACAAGCCTCAAGCACCAGAACATGGAGAATAAAGGAACCACAAACAGAAAGATGTGGGATAGCCTTTTATGCAGAGGGACAGGAAAATCTATGGTACATCGAAAGTGGATGTTCGAAGCATATGACAGGTGATAAAGAAAAACTTGAATCATATTCTGCTTTAGAAAAGAGAAAGAAAGTTTCTTTTGGAAATGATACTCCAGCAGCTATAAAAGGAAAAGGCACAGCTCAGTTAAAAGAAAAGGTTAAAGCTGGAAATGTTTTGTATGTTGATGGCTTGAAGCATAACCTTCTGAGTGTCAGTCAGATGTGCGATCAAGGAACCGAGGTAATATTTCGATCAAATGGATGTAGCATTCGTGATCTTGATACAGGGAAAACAGTGATCAAAGGTAGAAGAACTCCAAATAATCTATACATATTTGAAGAAGGACAACAACAATGCTATTTGAGCAAGGATGATGAACATTGGTTATGGCACCGGAGGTTGGGGCATCTAAGCTTTTCACAAATAAGGAAGGCATGCAAATATTAGGCAGTTTGTGGTCTTCCAGATATCAAAATTCCAGACAACACTATATGCAAATCATGTCAATTTGGTAAGCAAACCAGAACCAACTTCCCGGAGAAGGAAGGATCAGCCAGCAGGCCTCTTGAACTAGTCCATACAGATGTATGTGGTCCTTTCAGGACGAGGTCACCTCGAGGAGAAGAATACTTGATATTATTCATTGACGATTTCTCCAGGTTTGTTTGGTTAGGACTTTTGAAGCACAAAGACGAAGCATTCGAAAAATTCAAATCCTTCAAAGCCTTGGTTGAAAATGAATCAGGTTACAAAATTAAGTGCCTCAGGTCCGACAGAGGTGGGGAGTTTACCTCAAATGAATTTTTCGATTTCTGTGAAGAACATGGGATAAGAAGAGAATTCTCTACAGCTAGAACTCCTCAGCAAAATGGAGTGGTGGAAAGGATGAACAGAACAGTCCAACAAATGGCCCGTGCTATGCTTGATGAGTCTGGAACTCCCGCAACTTTCTGGGGTGAAGCTGCATATGCTGCGGTTTTTATTCTCAATAAAACAAATGTCTGAGTGAACATCACTCAAACTCCTCATGAACTCTGGTATGGTGAGACTCCTTCGGTAAAACACTTCAAAATCTTTGGGAGCAAATGCTATATTAAGAATACTGATGAGCAACTTGGCAAACTTGAACCTAGAGCAAATGAAGGCATTCTTCTTGGTTATTCTCCACACAGCAAAGCATATATGTGCTACAATAAAAGACTTGGAAGAATTGTTAACAACATTGATGTAGTGGTTGATGAAAAAGGATACATTCCTAGGCAAGTAAATCATGAAAATATCGAAGAAGATGAAGACTACCCTCAAAGACAGAATGATGAAGAAGAAGAACCTCAAGAAGCACCAGAGGAACAGATAAGGGTAGAAGAGAAGACTCCATCCAGGTACGTTCAGAAGAATCATCCAGAATCTCAGATTTTGGGGCAAAAAGAAGCAGGTGTACAAACAAGAAGAACAATTGCAGAAGCTTCAAGCTATTGGGCATTACTCTCATCCACTGAACCACAAAATATAAAAGAGGCATGCAAAGAGGAATGTTGGGTCAAAGCAATGGATGAAGAACTTGAGCAGATCGAAAAGAACAACACTTGGGAGTTGGTTCCTAGACCAAAGGATAAGAATGTTATAGGGACAAAATGGGTCTTCAAAAATAAGTTGAATGAAAATGGGGAAGTAATTAGAAACAAGGCCAGACTTGTTTGTAAAGGGTATGCGCAGCAAGAAGGAATAGATTTTGAAGAAACTTTTGCTCCTGTTGCAAGACTTGAGGCCATCCGAATGTTCCTTGCTCTCTCAAGCTTTCAAAAGTTCAAAGTATTTCAAATGGACGTGAAATCAGCCTTTCTGAATGGAGACTTAGAAGAAGAAGTATATATTGAGCAGCCAGATGGTTTCATTCTTGGAAATGATCCAAATCTTGTATGCAGATTGAAAAAGGCTCTCTATGGTCTTTAACAAGCTCCAAGGGCTTGGTACTATCGTTTGGAAAAATATCTTCATAAACAAGGTTTTTCAAAAGGATCAGCAGATAGCAATCTTTATATAAAAATTGAAAATGACAAATTGTTGATACTTGTTGTGTATGTAGATGACATTATATTTGGTAGCAATGAAGAATATATGACTCAAAGCTTTGCCTTGGTGATGCAGAAAGAATTTGAAATGTCCTTGCTTGGAGAATTGACATATTTTCTGGGCCTGCAAATCCAACAAAAGGAAGGAGGGATCTTCTTGTCTCAAACCAAGTATCTCAAGCAGATTTTGAAGAAATATGGCATGGAAGATGCAAAACCAGTATGTACACCCATGGTCACAGGATGTAGCCTCAATGCAAATGATGAATCAGCAGCAGTACATCAACCAACCTACAGATCTATGATTGGAAGTCTACTTTATTTGATAGGTACCCGACAAGACATCATGCATGCAGTGGGAATAGTTGGAATATTTCAGGCAAATCCAAAGGAAACTCATCTTCAGGCAGTAAAGAGAATCTTCAAATATCTTCAAGGGACTCAAAATTATGGCTTATGGTATCCTAGAGATACAGATCTCACACTTCATGCTTATACTGATGCAGATTGGGCCGGAAGCGTGGATGACAGGAAGAGCACAAGTGGTGGTGCATTCTTTATGGTTTCCAGATTAGTATCTTGGTTCAGCAAGAAACAGAGTTTGATTGCCTTGTCTACAGCTAAAGCAGAATATGTTGCTGCTGCATCTTGTTGCACTCAACTCCTTTGGATGATGCAGACCTTGCAGGATTTTCAAATCACTTGTACACCGCCCATCTCCATCTTATGTGATAATACAAGTGCAATCAGCATTTCAAAGAACCCAGTCATGCATTCAAAAACCAAGCACATACCAATCAAGTATCACTTTCTCCGGGAACAAGTGCTTGAACAAAAGGTCAAGTTGGAGTATGTTCCTTCTAAGGAACAGGTTGCTGATATACTGACCAAACCATTGCCTAGGGAGACCTTTGAATACCTCAGGCAAAAGCTAGGGGTTGTTGATGCATCATGTTGTTGTTGAATCTCTTCTGATTCTTGGTTGTACGCAAGGTTCATCTGAAGTATATGCGTACATGTGCTGGGTTGCGGATTGGTCAAAGATCGAATGGCACAGGTTCAGGGGGAGCATATCATGCATTGTTGGCATTATGGAGGAAGTACAGAAGGAGATCATGGATGCTGGTCTGAATATTGCTGCAATACGTCTCTATCTCTTTCATGGTCATGGACTATGGTTCTTCTTTGCAGATCTGGTTTATAGTCAGGGGGAGCATGTTCTTAGGGGGAGCATAACCCTTTGCCCTTGATGTCAAAGGGGGAGAGTGATTGGTTGTTGTTGCCATCAAGTCCAAAGGGGGAGATTTTTGGCATTATGATACATATGTTGTACTTGATGGCAACCCACTCATCTCAGATAATAAATTATAATGTAGAGAAAATTTCATGCACTTATATGCAGAGAAAAGTTTATTTCATGTAGAGAAAAGTTCACGCACTTTTATGCAGAGAAAATTTTATTTCATGTAGAGAAAAGTTCACGCACTTTTATGCAGAGAAAAGTTTATTTCATGTGTAGAAAAGTTCACACACTTTTATCCAGAGAAAAGTTTATTTCATGTAGAGAAAAAGTTCACGCACTTTCATGCAAGGAAAAGCGCGTATATGTTGGAGAACTTACCTTTGGTCCATGGTAGTTAGTCCTTGGTATTTGAACCTATGGTTTTGGACCATGGTACCTTGTCAGAAGTGTTGATCCCAAGTATTGGTTCATGGTATTAGTTCGACAGTTTTTTGATCCTATGGTTTTGGACCGTGGTATTGAGAAAGGACTAAGGCTATAAAAGAGGAAGGAGATCATTTGACAAAGCATCTTCTGAATTATTGAATATCTGATAAAGTGCTAGATCTGGAATATTGTGATTGGGTTATGGTGCAGATCTGGATTTGAATGAAGAAGGAACCTGAGCGTAAGGAGAAGGATAAGTTCTATTGATGGGTCAAAATCTTAAGGCTGGAATAGTGGTATCTCTATATGATTTTGATCTGTGATATGTGGCATATGCTTGACCTATAAATCTAATAATTTGGGTCTTAATTATTGATGCATGTTTTATTTTACACATGTTATGATCTGGGTATGTCTGATGTATGGAACAACTGCAAAGTTATAAGGAAATATTTGCAGATCCGCATGCGGGTTGGCTTTGGTGAAATCAGAGATTGATGATGCAAGTGTAGTTGATGGTTTTTTTTTTTATGTTCTTGGATCCAGTCTGAAAATTAATGAAAAGTGGTCCTTGAAAGAAAAGAAGTAGGGGGTTGTAGCTCCCTTCCAGGAGAGACTGGAAAACGAGAGAGAGAGTTGTAGCTCTCTGCAGGTTGTAGCCTGCGTACTGGTAAAGGACTGCACCAGTACAAAATCATTGTAAAAGGAGTTTCTTATTAAAAAAAGATAGAGACATATTGCAGCAGGTGGTTTTCACCCACATTGGGTTTCCACCTTATATCTGGTGTTCTTTTGTGTGACTATTTGCTTTTCTTGTTCCTGCTCATTATTTTATGATTCTGACATACAAATTAATGATCAATATTTGAAGAATTATTCAAAGTATAAATAAGGAAGATATATTGAAAAGAATTTGATAATATTGATTCACCCCCCCTCTCAGTATTATTTCCAATAGAGTTAAGGCTTGGAAGTCAATGAGTTAGTTCAATGGGAACGTTTAAATGGATTTGGCCGAAGGAAACCTCAAGTCAAGGTTCAAAGGGGAATTGTTAGGTAAACCTAAACTTAGTGAAAGAATCAAAGTTGTTTAATCAAATAGTGGTGGTTTTGGGCACATGGTTTTGGATGCACATGGTTTTTTTCCTGTGGATTGTATGTAATGAATCGTTTACAAGGTTTGGGACAACTTTGTCATAATGTGCCAAGAAGGTCAGCAATGAAGGTTGACTTGGTTGGTTTGGTTGAGTTTTGGCCAAGGGACTAATGGAAATTTTTTAACTACTTTTTCCATAGATTGGGGTTTTCTAGGATACACCATTTTGTTTATGTTTTATAAAAAGTTGTTGGTTGTTTTTATTTTTCTCTTGTTAAATTTTGTCTTGTATAATTTTAACAATATTAAGACAAAACAACAATGAAGTAAACCTCCTTGCAAACATGGGCACCACACTGGAACTTGGGACCCTTCTCATTAATGAGAGCATGGGTTTTTATCCTATTCGATAATATTAATCCATATAAGCAATGAGTATTGACGAATGGTTGAACATATGTTAATGGGAATTGTAAAACGAATGGACGAAGGTTTGAGTCAACAAATAGTTCAAATTTCAGTGAATGGGATCTATGTAGGCCTCTCGATTGTAGTTAGGTAACATCAATGGATTTTGTTGTGACTTCACTTATTTTGGAATATATTATATAAGATGGTGCATCTTGTGATGATAGATGGTGGTAATGGATGACACACACCTCACATATCTCCATTTCCTCTAGGTTCTCATATGGGAGTCAAGCTAAACTGATTTCACATTTAGTGGGGAGGATATGGTAATTTGAATCATGGACATGCACTAGATCGCCTCATAGAAAAATTTGGAGTTATGTGGGAAGATTATATGTAGGTGATGGGAAAATAATTTTAACAGTTACAAGTATCAATTCCGTAAGGACATCTAGTATGGTATTGGATAGTGTAAAGAGCCTTTGGATAAGGGACTAGAAAGACAAGACAATTTATTTTAACATCTCATCATATAAAATCATTTAGGTTAGTGTGAGAGAGGATATCAAAGACTTTATAGGAAAGATAAGTATCCCAACCTTCTTGTGTGATAATTCTAGAATGTTAAAAGGAAATTTGTCCTTTTTGGACATTAACAATCAATTATTTCCCCTTAGTAAAAATCTTGTTTTTATTTGTCTTGATTGGAATATTTATAGGATGGGAGAAAGAAATTGTATTTCAGGGGCAATCATTGTTTCTCGCTTCCATTTGCTTAATGATGCATGTTTTAAGCTTTGGAAAGATCTCATATCTTTCTATAGAGTGGAAAATTTTGTGATCCAAATGTTAATTGGTTTATGTTTCAAAATATATGTAGCATAGAATGAAGCAAGAGATTCAATCTTTATAGGTTAAGATTATTTAGCTTCAGTTAAGGTATAACTAGTTGGGAACAAGCTTCATTTCGACCATGGATTTTTTGTGGAATAGAGGGTTCATATTCACTAGTTAAAAAATGGAATTTGTAGTCTTTGACACCAAATTGAAGAGATTTAGTAAGGCATGGACCAAGACACTACAATTCTCTCCCTCTACTAGTAACTATGCTAGTAATAACAATATGTTATTCCTTAGACTTGAATGTTGTTACTCCTTCTATGGAGCCAGGGAATGTGCATAGGCTAGATGAACATTATATGCATAATTGACTTTTATAAAGGCTAAATTTCCCTTAATATTAGGCTTGCATTGAAGGATTTATACATATAAAATTTGTATCACTAGAAATTGCACCAAATGTTACAAAGTGAATGTTGTAAGGCATAAATTCGAGAAGAATCGTGACATATAGAATATCACCAAATATAAAAATTAGTAAACAAAATGCCATTCAAATCTAGAAGATACAAAGGGATCACTTACATTATGCCAAATTTACAGATTTTATAAACTTTCCAACATTGATTGCCTCTCAGTCTTCAAATATGCTCTTTTAAGTTCCAATTGCAAATATTTGATAAAAAAGATGCTCTTTTTCAATATTGAATCGTCTTATATTAAGTCTTTTACCACTTTCTCTTAAGGTGATTGGATTTTCCTTTGATTTTCCTTTCTTAACTTATTTTGGGCATTTGGACTGGATTGTGACAGAGGAGTTTTATTCAAAGTTTTTTTTCAAAGGTAATCACTGATATAGAAAATTTACACATTTTGATAAGAGAGAAGTGGATCTTATGTTGAACATTAATTACCTAATTCTTTTAACTGGCATAACAACTTTAATTCACTATTTATAGGTACCATGGTGAACTCTTATGGTAGCAACCATGAGCTTTCCTTTTTCAACATGATATTTTGAAATACTTGGCTATGCATTTGATGAGACAAGGTCCTATAAATAAACACATTTTTATGCCTTAGAAAGTAGACTTTATTCCTAAAAAGTGGAAAAAGTTGCAGAGTGTACATTTGATTCTAATATTGTTTCATTCTACACAAGCTTGGTGCATATTTCTTTCTCCTCTCCTAGTCGTTTCTGACCATTTTTCAATACTGAATTGTCTCACTTGATCAAAATCTTGAAGTCTTTTACATTCTACTTGCACATAATTTGATTATGAATGTGTTGATTTCTGCATGTATGTCAAGGACCAATGGAAGTGAAGGATTGGTTTCATACATAAATTTCATAATTACAGTTAGGTTTCTCGAACAAAATTTTTGATACATGAAAAAAAAAACAAAGAAAAAAACAAAAATCTACATGTGCATTTCTGTACCTTCTCTGCTTCAAGAAAATAATTTTCAATTTATGCTTAACATTGTTCAGTCTACATTATTTAGAAAGTTATGAGATTGCACCATGTCCCACGAGGATCCATCTTAGGTAAGACAAGGGAGTCAACCTGTCGGGCGGATAAATCGTTCTTGCAGACAAGACCGATCTCCCTAGTATCTATGGATATCTAGCGACAAGCAAACCAAACAAATTCTACCTTTCTCTAAATATGCGATTTATAAATAAAAGCCAACAGATGTTTTAGACCCTACCTCAAGTCCAGTGCTAGCTTGTGGAAGCTACACTCCATTTGTCCAAATGAGCTCCCTTTTAAAGAACCTGCAAACACAAAGAGGCACACATCAAATAATACCTGCATAGCCAATATAATAAACCATATTTATCATGATGATCAAGGAATTCATGAAATAAACCATAGAAGACAATTTATTGAGAAAAATGAATCTGATTGTATTAACTTTAAACAAAGAAGAACTTTACAACCTTGGTGCCTTAATGTTGTACAAGCTCCTCCCAGGATCCAGCAAGAATCTCCTCTACTTTGACGAGTTTCACTCTCTTCCCAAAGAAGCCAAAAGGTATGTAATCTCTCCTCTCAAGCTCAATTAGGAAGTCTAAATTCCAACAACATTTACCCTAAAAGATATTCAGCTTTCAACCTCCCTAGCAACCAGCCCAATGCCTCAATTTATAGTGCAGAGGAAGGAAGTTACCAGGTCCACCTTGAAAGGGATAGAGTCCTCCTTCAAAGGGATAAGCTCCTCTCATCAAGGGGTTAGCTCCTTTAGTTATGGGATGCATGAACCACCTAGGAACTTACCCTGTAGTAATTTACAGGGTAAGTTCCTCAGACAGAACACCAAAAGGACACCGCTCACAACAAGATCGCAGATCAATACACCAGTATTTTGACGTGGTTAAAACCCTCAAAGAGGGAAACAGTCCATGGCCTGAGCCAACGCGGCCACTTCAGGCAATTTATTAATAAAAGAATGAAAATTTACATATGTTTCTCTCATGCACGGATTACCCTAAAAATGACCCTCCATGCGCTTTAAATAGAACTCATGGACCAATCGGGTGTCAAGCCACGGATCAAGTGTCGGTAATACCGAGGAGAGAATGAACCGTCAGATCACTACATATTGTGATCGTCGGATTGTAAGTTACAGAATGTACAACGGTAAAGAAACACACTTTACCTAACTCTATACTAGACCAAGTTGTACTTAACTATTTCCTATGTGTCGAAATATCCTAACATCCCCCCTTAAGAACAACTTGGGATAGGATTGAAGGATTTACAAATATGACACAATAGGAGAAGGAAGGAGGCACTAGAGCCTATCCCCCCTTAGTGACAACTTCCAGAACTCCAACCATAAATCGAAGTTTAGTGTACTTCGTCTCTGTGAGAGCCTTTGTGAAGATGTCTGCAACTTGATCATCTGTTGAACAATATTGCACTTCAAGAACATGGTCGTGAATGAGCTTTCTGATGAAGTGCATGTGCAGTTCAATGTGTTTGCTGCGCTGATGTTGGATTGGATCTTTGCATAGCTGAATGGCACTTTGATTATCACACCAAAGTGTAGTCGGATGTTGCTGCTCAAAGCCAAACTCTGACAGGATCTGACGAAGCCATAAGGCTTCCTTACTAGCTTCTACGGCACCGCGATACTCTACTTCTGCTGATGAAAGAGAAATGGCACCTTGTTTCTTACAAGCCCATGTAATAGGTCCTGAACCAAGAGTGAATACATAACCGGCAGTAGACTTCCGATCATCGGGGTCACCAGCCCAATCAGAATCAATGAAACCAACCAATAGAGGAGCTGCTTCGGCACTGTAATGAATCCCAAACTGAACTGTACCTCGAACATAACGAAGTATTCTTTTAGCTGCTTTCCAATGACTTTCACGTGGGTTTTGCATAAACCGAGCAACAAGACCAACAACAAAGGAAAGGTCAGGACGAGTATGAGTTAGATACAAGAGTTTTCCTACAAGTTGACGGTATAATGTAGCATCAACTTCAGGAGAAGTACAAGTGACTGAAAGTTTGACTCCATACTGAAAGGGAGAAGGGGCTGGCTTACAGTCTTCCATGTGAAAATGGCGTAGAATATCACAAGCATACTTGGACTGGGAAAGGGAAATACCCTCCTTGGATTGCAAGACTTGAAGACCGAGAAAATAGTGTAAGTGTCCTAAGTCTGTCATTTCAAATTTCCTTTTAAGGCTAGACTTCACATGGTTTATAAGGTTGGGATCACTACCAGTAAGGATAAGATCATCAACATAAAGAACAAGGATGATAAGAGAGTTGCCCACTTTCTTGGTGTAGACAATATTGTCAGAATGACACCTAGAAAAGCCAGATTCTAAAAGAAAGCTATCCATTTTGGCATACCAAGCCCGAGGAGCTTGCTTGAGACCATAAAGGGATTTCTTAAGTTGACATACAAGGCTGGAGTCTGTTTGTATGAAGCCAATGGGTTGTTCCATATAGATTTCTTCATGCAAGTCCCCATGCAAGAAGGCAGATTTAACATCCATCTGATGGACTTCCCATTTGAAAGAGGCAGCAAGGGAAAGAACAAGGCGGATAGAGTTCATTTTGGCAACAGGGGAGAAGGTTTCAGTGTAGTCAATGCCTTCAACCTGTGAAAAACCTTTAGCAACAAGACAAGCTTTATGTTTATCAACTTTCCCATCTGGTCCATACTTGGTTCTGTAAACCCATTTGCATCTAACAAGTTTTCGTCCCTTTGGTAGAGGAACAAGATCCCATGTATCATTTGCCAATAATGAATGATATTATTCATTCATAGCTGCTTCCCAATCAGGATGGCCTGAAGCTTCTGCAAAGGTGTCAGGATCATAATTTACTGGAGCTTGAGCCAGTAAAGAAGAGGCTCTCTCGAACTAAGAACGTGTGCGTCGTTGGTCTGTAGGATCACCGACAAGATCACATGCTGCATCTCGAGTAGCACGAACCCATTTTGGAAGCTCAGGAGCTGAAGGAGGATCCTGAGATGGTGGGGGAGGATTGTCATCCTCACTTTCATCATCTGAAGAAGAAATGTTTTCAAAGGTAGAAGAGATAGGGAGAGGTGGCACATCCGCCAGACTAGGCTCGCAGGCCGATATATTTTCATCAAATTTTACATCTCTTCTAATGATAACATTTTTGGACTTAAATGGAATAATTCTATAGCCTTTGACATCTTCAGAATATCCAACAAAAGTACATTTTTCACTCTTAGGTTCTAAAGCTTTATGCTTTTCATCTGGAATATGGGCCCACGCTTCACTTCCAAAAACACGAAAGTGACTTACATCTGGTTTGATTGAGCTCCATGCTTCTTCTGGAGTGATATTCTTTAAAGCCTTAGTAGGAGTGCGATTTATTATGTAATTTGCACAGTTAATTGCTTCTGCCCAAAAACTAAGACCAAGTACTTTAGATTGTAGCATACAATTAGCCATTTCCTTTAAGGTGTGATTCTTCCTTTCAGCTACACCATTTTGTTGTGGAGTATATGGAACAATATGTTGCATTTGAATTCCATTCTCAGTGCAATAGTTGATGAATGTGTTTTTAACATATTCTCCACCATTATCAGATCTTAACTTAAGAATTTGATGTCCAGATTGTTTTTCAACAAAGGCCTTGAAGGCCAAAACAGTGTTAAATACTTCACTCTTGAGTTTTAAGAAGTATACCCAAGTGCGTCTGGAGAAATCCTCAATAAAAGTTAACAAATACTTGCAGCCAGAGAATGACACAACTGGAAGTGGACCACATAAATCACTATGAACAAGCTGTAAAGGGGCTGAGGCGTGCCAAGAGGCACGTTTTTCAAAATTGTCCCGATGATGTTTTCCGAGTACACATCCAGAACAAACACCATCTCTGCAACATACCATAGGAAGACCTGTCACCATATTTTCTTTACATAGATGCTGAAGGGAGTGATAGTTTAAGTGACCAAATCGCTCATGCCAAAGTTTGCTCACTTCATTGTTATGAGCAACAAATACTGAGGGAAGATTTGATGACCCAAAGTTGTGAAACTTATACAACCTTGTAGAGTCATCAGAAATGCCAGTAGCCAAAATCTGTTTAGGATCTCTTAAGTCCTTGATTACAACATCATGAGGTGAAAATTCAACGATTTTACCTTCACCTGAATGATTTATCTGATATACAGATAGAAGGTTGCAGGATAAGGTTGGAACACATAATACATCATTAAACTGACCATTGTCTAGATGAATAGTTCCAGTCCCTACAACATTAAGAGATCTATCATCACCAACATATATATTTTTGGTGTTACAATCATTTAAAGAAGAAAACATGGCTTTGTTTTTGGCCATGTGATAAGAAGCTCCAGAATCAATGAGCCACTCATGAGAATGAGAAGAAGAAGATACATTTAATGCATAGCCAGACCGAGATACTTGACAACCACAAGCAGAAAGTGCCATTCCTGAAGATGAAGTTGAAGTTGAAGATTTCCACAAATGGATGTTATGCTTCTTCATTGCTGCTTCCAAGGCTTCCATCTTCTTAAAGCATTTTGATTCTAAGTGCCCATCTCGATTACAAAAATTGCAATGTCTATCAGTCTTCTTCCCTTTGTTTTTATTTGTCTTATCATTTTGTTGAAATGATTTTTCATTTTGGGGCTGAAATTGCTTAGGACCCTTGTTTGGTTTAGGACCATTCTTTTTAGGATACGACTTCTTAGGATTCTTTGAATTTGGTTGCTGCTGGGCGGCTAATGCTTTCTTGGAAGAGTTTCCAAGATTAAGAAGACCAAGGTGTAAGAGTTTTTCTTGTTCTCTTATTAAAGAATCAAAAAAAGAGTCAAAGGAAGGGGACTTGTAGTCTGTTCCTTGAGAAATGAAGGCTTCTCTTGTAGAATGGAAGGTGGAAACAAACACAGAGTAGGCTGGTCTCAACTTTGTAAGAATGGAATAGATAAGGTTACTATCTTCTTTCTTAACTTTAACACCTTCCAAAAGATATCTAAGGGTCTTGAACTTGGACAAGAAATCTTCAATGTAAGAAAAATTATTAGGGTCCAATGTAAGCAATTCATTTTCAAGTTGATGGGCTCTAATTTCATTTTTAATCCCAAAAACTTTATTGATTTGTTTCATTGCTTCATCAGGAGAATCAATTTCTGCAATATGGAATCTAAGATCTGGAGAAATAGACATTCCTATTAATCCACGTGCTTGATCTTGCCTATTTTCCCATTTAGCAGCCTTATCTTCATCCTTCGGTTTCTTTTCTTGGCTTGAGGCTATTCTTTAGAGACCTTTACTTCTAAGTAAATCCTCAATGTAAGCCAACCATTGGAAGTAGTTGGTGCTGTCAAGGGTAACTTGGTATTGACTTTCCATTTCAATGGAAACTGAAGCTAAAGATGCTGAAAATAAGTGCTGCAATGGATAGATCTCAAAAAATTAGGCTGGTTTAAAAAAACGTCTCTGAAAACGGCTTCCGGATGAAGAAGTTATGGATTTTTGAAAAAAAGTTGTTGAAGTTGCCGACGAAGTGCGGGAATGTGCGGAAATGAAAAAGTCCGCCCCCACAAAATGGAGACTTGAACCCAAGACCTCTACTCTCTTAAAATAGCTTTGAACCAATTGATCTATACAAAAAATTTGAGAGAGAGAGAGAGAGAGAGGGGGGGGGTGCTTTGGGTTGCGTGCTTGCCTTGAGAAAGCTCTTTTTCCCTACAAAACAAAAAACACAAAACCCAACACGGACATGCAAAGAAAATGAACCTTATGGCTCGAAGTTAGCTTTAGCCGAAAAACTAAATATTTTAAAAAATGAACCTTGTGGCTCAAAGTTAGCTTTGGCCGGAAACTAAATATTTTCCTCAATGTTTTTGATTTTCCGAGATCACCCTAAGGCGCAGGGAAAAGAGCATACGCATGAGAAAAATCCTTCCTTTCTGTTTCTGATTTGCCCAGATCGCACAGAGTCGCAGGGCAAAGAGCATACGCAGAAATGAAAGGTATAGATCCGGTAATAAAAAGGCTAAATAAACCGAAACCGAAATAAACAGAGAGAAAATAATAGTAAACTGCAAATAAACACTGTATACCTCCAGATCTTAAAAATGACGCAGCTAGGGCTACCGGAAACCTTTTCGCATGAAACAAAAGGGGTTCCTCACTGGAACAGATGCTCCCAACACAACAGAGCAGTCCTCTCGGCCCGAAAGCAGTCAGAAACAACAGATCTAGGAAATAGCAGTCGGATGTAGTTCTACCGGCTTCAGATTTGAATCACCAATGGACGCGGCCCTCAAATAGCTCCGATACCATGTAGTAATTTACAAGGTAAGTTCCTCAGACAGAACACCAAAAGGACGCCGCTCACAAAAAGATCGCAGATCAATACACCAGTATTTTGACGTGGTTAAAACCCTCAAACAGGGAAACAGTCCACAACCTGAGCCAACGCGGCCACTTCAGGCAATTTATTAATAAAAGAATGAAAATTTACGTATGTTTCTCTCATGCACGGATTACCCTACAAATGACCCTCCATGCGCTTTAAATAGAACTCATGGACCAATCGGGTGTCAAGCCACAGATCAAGTGTCGGTAATACCGAGGAGAGAATGAACCGTCGGATCACTACATATCGTGACCGTCGGATTTTAAGTTACAAAATGTACAACGGTAAAGAAACACACTTTACCTAACTCTATACCTAACTCTATACTAGACCAAGTTGTACTTAACTATTTCCTATGTGTCGAAATATCCTAACACTTGGCACCTCAAGATTCCTTCTAGAAGCGTCCAGAATTAATCCAAAGTGAGTTTTTAATAATGAACTTGCACCTTTTTTACTTTACAGGGGTCTGCACCCATTCCTTTAGAGACAGAGCGGGCAAGTCTGTAGGTGACATGACCAAGGGGTGCGGGACCACAGGTAATGCTAAGATAAAGTGCGAAACCAGAGTTTTAGAGATTTTCAACGACTTTCTCTCATTTCTAAGGCTTGACATGAAGAGCTGAGGTTTGAGACTTGCAAAGGAGGACAGTATGAGTGGTGGTAGACTCACACTGACTGCAGAAAGTCATGGTGACAATATTTTGTGTAACACAACCCCATGAAGCTACTTCACAATTGTATTATATGCAAGTTTTAATGATTGACAATGCCCACACCAGGGTGGGTATATCTATAAGGAAAAATAAATCTCCAAATACAGAAATATAGGTTGACTTGTGTAAATCCTACCAGGAAAAATAAATTGTCAAACAAAAAAAATATAGATTGACTTGTGCAAAGGCATCTAAAAGTACTTTTTGATTTTTAAGGACACCAAAATTGGATTAACAATTTGAATAAAGCAACCAACTTCAATTTCAATATAATAAGAAACCATAAGTTTGAGTGAAGTATCATCAAAGGTCTCCTAACTTTAATTAAAATAAAATAAAGAGATAAAACTTTTGAAAGTTGCTCATGAATCATCAATGAACGGTTTCAGACTCTATTAATTATTTGATTAGTTGTTAATAACTTTTAGGATAGATTTACTATTGTGGAAAAAATCTCACGAGTATCTATGTGATGATTCAATAGGGATTAGTTTGTCATACCTTGTCTATCTGTTTTTCGCATGTGCACAATCATTTGCAGCTAAAGAGGTTTTACTTTACATGTTACTTTATGAAACTCCTACACAAGTTCAGAGAATAGGAAGGTAGATCTAATTTCAACATGCGTACTAGTCAAAAAAAGTCTTGATTATGTAGTATATCATGATATTGAGTAAGTTGAATGACTAGGTCAAATCCTTTCACAAAAAAGTAGTAGTAGTATAATCTCAAGAATGGATGAATCATGAGAAAGGTTACTCTTACATAAAGGAAGCTATGGCTCTACCATACCTGCACAGAAACTACTTGCATACAATTTCAAAAAATAGAAAATAAACAATGGTGAGAGCATAAACCATAAAACAAATAAACACAGAGATTTTCCCCTAGATCCCAAAACCGGGGCTACCAGATTCATTTTTCATTATATTCCTTTCAATGTTACAATACATATTTATACATTCCAAAGAATCCATAAACCCCAATCCATTTATTCTGGATTATAAAATAATCGTAGTTCCCTAGAACAAATCTACAAAATACCATAGACAGAAAACCATCATGCCCAAAATCATGTGTGAAATCCATGCACAAAACCATAGGTAGGTTCGTCCACCTAATATAAGGTCCAAAAAAGTTTTACCGAGGAATTGCCCCGGACCCCATGTAGGGGGGCTACCACCCACTTGCCTACCCACCGATAGGGGGGTAGTCGCCCCCCTTGTGACCCCCCCCCCCCCGTAGTGCCCGAAGCAACGTAAAGGGGGGGATTCCGCCCCCCCCCATGACCCTCCTACACATGGGGTAGTCGTGCAAATAATATAACACAACCCAACAATTATTTTGTTATACCCTGTCTCTCTATTTTTTGCATGCACACAATATTTTGTAGCTAAAAAGGATTTACTTTACATGCTGATTTATGAAAATTCTACATGAGTTTAGGAATGAGAAGGTAGTTCTGGTTACAACACACCTACTAGTCAACAAAGAGTCTTGATTATGTAGTATACCATAGTATTGAGTAGGTTGAATTCCTATGTCCAATCTTTTCACAAAAAATCTGTAGTAGTACAATCTCAAGAATGGATGAGTCATGAGAAAGGTTACTCTTACGTAAAGGAAACTATGGCTCTACCATATCCCCTAATATTTCTCATAATAATTTGGGTTCAATTTTGTTACGTAAAAATCTTCATGTAATTTCATAATACATGGTTGATTTGAGTCTGGAAGACTATTATCATATACTATTGATAATGGGTGGAGTGTTCAATTAAAATATTTGTGAGAATAATTTAGTTAACTAATTATCTTCTTCAACTAATTGTTGTTTTTTTCATTACAAGTTTCAACTTTGTCATCACATGTTGTAGACAATTCTGATACGTACGGACGCATAAAAGTAATATTTGTAATTAATTCTGAGAAAGAAGAGGGGCATGTTGTAACTGATTTTGAGGGATATGTAACTCAATGGGGTTTTCCAAAAGTGGAATTCCAACGGATGTTGAACTGATTTAAGGAAACAGAGATTGAATTAGGGAAGATAGTAAAGACTGTGAGTTGAAGAATGAGCCAGTTGAGCTGGAGGATCCTCTTGAAGATGTTGTTGACTCATAAAATAAAGGCTTGGAGAAGTTAAAGATAAATTTGGCCCTTGAACCTTAATATACAAAATATGTTCACGTCCATCATGTTCCTCCATTGATGAATTTGTCCCTATGCCTTAAAAGCATAGTAAAGTTAAATATGCGCTTGAAATATGAAGCAAAAAAAAATATTTTATTTTCTCAGCAATGCCTTGGAATTAGAATTGTTCAGCAAACTCCCGAGGAGAGTGATAATATGAAACATGATGAATGATGAATTTTGATCGATTTAGATTGGTTGCAGATGTTTATACTTTATTTCATGCTTTCTCAAGCAAAATCAATTGTATTTCTGACATAGATGCTTACACAATAATATCCTCAATTCATTTTCATTTAGATTAATATTACTATAATGTGGATGAAATATTATGTTTTTCCAACTACACAATTTGGTTTAGTTTAATTTGTCATGACTATCCAATACAAACCTAACAATGTAAACTTTGAAATGGGAACTGATATTGTTACCCGTTTCGTAGAGATAGCAAAAAAGTGACCTGATTTTGAAAAGGGTTGATGTAGAACACACATGTTTTTTTTAGAGCATATTTTTTGGCACTTTAAATTTTTTTATGTACATTGTGTTTTGGAATGGTAGCGATTTTCATGCTGATTTGAAAAAGTGGTAATTTTGCATCAAGCCCCTTTTTTAAAAGACCTATTTTTTGACTTTAAATTTTCTAATGTATGAAAAGTAAATAATTATTTTCTGAATTTAATAATTTTTGAAGTGGTCTTCTTCTTCATATTTTCTTGTTTTTATTTTAATTTTTTTTTTTGTGAGGTTTTTATTGTTTTACATATTTAAAGAAGAAGGTCGACATTTTGAATTTTCGATATTCTACATATTTATACATCGTTAATTAATTTTTCAATCCACATGAAATAATTGTCTCTAAAAAACAATAATTTTTAACAATTGACATTAAAAAAAAAACCATTTTTAACAAATATAACTAAAAAACTACACGTTTTGATAATCTTTTGTAATTTTTTACTAGAAATGACATGTCAAAATCACAATTTTTATAGCAAAATTTTAACTAAAAATGGTTAAATAATAGTCTTTTTTTATGAATTTCATGTCAAAAAAATAATGATTAACATAAAAATTAATGCAAAAATCACATAATACAAATATTGAATGGATAACAACCTTGATTGAGTGCTTATTCTTGTCATAAAATGTCAAAGTCAAAACATTACAAGTATAACTAATTAATAGTTACAAAAAATGAGCTTGATTTCCAAGCATAACTTAAATTTAATCAACAATGTCATGTAATCCAAACTCTTCGTCCTCTAGAGTTTCATCATTGTCTTCTTCCAAAATATTTTCTACTTCATTTTGTTCATTTTCCTCTTCTAATGGATCTTTGATGTCTACGAATCTCCCAATGTGTGCCTTTCAAATCATTCCGTGTAATGGTGGTTGGGGTTCCTTTGCCTTTTTTGCCACATTTGATTCACTAAAGTCTCATTTCTTCAACCCAATTTCTTGCATTGCATCTGGAAGAAATTGAAGAGCATTAATTGTTTGCTAAATAAAATTGCACTGTATTGGATATTTTTCAATGGCAATGCAATTTCTTCCTTTTTGAAGGCAACATACTATTGTTGTACCTAATTATCAAGCACAAAAGAAATAATGAAGTAAATTAGTACAATGACATATAAATTAAGAAATAACATATTGAAATTCAATTCCATATAATAAAACTTATCTAAGCCAAAAAATAAATCCAGAACCCAATCTTCTTCATTTGAACTTATGTCTATAACATACTTAATCAATAATTGTGGTTTTTGATTAATGTTAACTATCTCTCCTTTTGTTTCTTTTTCTTCATATGTTAGTTTTCTCACAACAGCATTATAAGTCAGTATTTGGCTATGCCTCTTTCCATATACCCGATTAAAAATCATAGACATATAGCTATCATTTTTTGCCCAACTATCAATATGGATGAACTCACAATCATTTATAAATAGTTGATCTTCACAGTTAAGAAGATTTGACTTTTGCCTGTAACATGAAATAGTAAAAGTTTAATTAACTTGTACATAAATGATTTTTTAAAATTAATCAAATATACATTTTAAATGTCTTACCAGGTAACCTGCATCCTTGAATTTGTTTTCCCCTTGAATTTTGACAATAACATTGTCAATTGTGTGTTTGAATGAAATGTCACAAATCTCCATAATGGTGATGACGTGACTTCTAGAAATCCCGCAACCACTTTACTAAGAGCATGATAAGTATAAGAGTCACTATCATAGTCAATGTTTGGAATATTGAAACCATGGGGAATATCTGCAATAACTAGGGCATAATCCCTTTTAGGTATGAGTTTAGCAATGTCTTCACAATCGCCTTATAGTACTTGATATTGAATAGTGTCAATCCCATTCTAAATTAAATGAATAAGAGTTGGATCAAGTTCAACATTCTTAAGATGTTTCTTCTTCAGTCTTTCGATCTTAATTTTTTCAATAGAGGATTTGAAACTATCAGCTGCTCCATTTTCATCCTTCTTCATCTTTTACAAAATAAAAAAATATATGTGTAAGTTATAAATTAAAAATAGTATACAGATGAAAAAAAATTAATGTATAAATCAACATACCTTTTTAAATGCAAGATATTTTTGTTTT
Organism: Pinus tabuliformis; assembly: GCA_031772625.1. NCBI lineage: Eukaryota > Viridiplantae > Streptophyta > Pinopsida > Pinales > Pinaceae > Pinus > Pinus tabuliformis. Next base: position 55,634,070 of record CM062804.1, read on the forward strand.
AATGTTGATGTAGAACTCAAAACAATATGTTATATTTAAAAGAAAATTAATCTAGAAATAAATAAAAATAATTCAACAAACTTACTTTTGAAATTCCTCAGTCATTTCCTCCAATAATAATTCCCCTGACATCACATGAGATAATATTTATTTGACAAGTTTTTCATATTTCACTCCTTGCAATGCTCTCCTAGGTGTGATAGTCATATCTTCTGGAAGATGCTTCATTTTAGGACCTGATTTACTGTTTCTACATATCAATGGTTTAGACCTTTTGGCCTTCTGGTTTTTAATGCCAATGTTCTCTCACATGCTAAAAATTTCATTAATCAACTCCCATATCTCTCCAGTTCTAAATGCCAACTATAAAATGTTATCAACACCTCTGAATAAATCACTAACTTTTCTGCCTTTGCCACCTTTTGAATTGATTTTCCATACAACATTCCTTTTGGAAATCTACAGTAACATTTATCCTATCCCCACCACATTTTTCCTCAAATTCACTATGAATAAATCTAACTCTTTGGATGAAAGTCATAGACATCCTATATTCATTATCTGAATTATGATCCCATGCTACTGACTTTGCTTCTGTATCTGATAAACCAACATAAATGATACATTTCATTGTTTCAAAATGTGGGTTATTGGGATATTCCTCCATCAATTGTCTTTGAGCTTCTACAGAATGGTTCCCTCCAAGCACATAATAATTATATTCAAAACATTTTGACTTATCAAATGCTTCTTTGTTGGGAACTTGAACTAGATCAAGAAAAGGCACATAAGTAACCACATGAGCTTATGAATTGTACCTCATCAATGTCTTCAAGTTGTGAACATGCAAATGGTGTGGATTTTCGATTTGATATTTACATTGTCCTTCACTTGCCTTATAGATTTTTCTAACATTAAGTTGAAATGTACGACCACCCTAAATTAAGTTTCTCTTTGTCAAGTTCTGTCGAATGGAATTTTGTTTTTTTATAATGTCATCCTATAAATCAGCTCCTAGTGTAATGATTTCTCTTCTTTCTTTTGAAGTTTCACTAGGTTCTTGACTGTTGGTAATGACTGCTTCAAAATGTTCAACTTTACTTTTCTTCCTCATAACATTCTCATCATTAATTGGAACATATTTATTCTTGGGCATTGTTACTTTTGGTCGATTACGGTCTTCTCAGTTCCAATGTCATCCTCAGTAATGACAACATATTCTTCACTACTAGTTTCAACTTCCTATTCTTCAAAAGTAACTTGTCTACCTTTGCTATATTTATCCAGTAGAGGATTTTTTTCTAATACCTTGGATGTAGTTTTGTAGCATCATGAATTACTACATTTTGCTTGTTTGTTATATCTTCTTCTCACACTGAGTAGAAACTGTTGATAACTTTCATAATATCATGCTCTATGAAATGAATACCTCCCAACTTAATTGAAAACCTTTCAACAAAATTATGCCAAACAAATATCATATGTCAATAAAGAAAAAGTTATAAAAATATAATGAGACAGTTAAAATAACGCAAAACACAAATATAAATAACAATACTTACCATATTTTGTGTCATCTCATTTACGATCTGTTTACACAACTTTGTAGATACCTCTCTCGTGTCATACAATGAATATGATAACTAGTATTTAATCCTTTCATGTGACTTGGGTGGTTTTGTAAGTATGTAAAAAACTTCACTGTTTGGTACCGAACACATGTCTATGACCTTTCCCATCACCTCATAAATTCAATTATCATTAAGTATATCAACATATAGATATCTTTGCACATTTTGCTTGCTCTTTCATTCACATACTAGACTTTGATGGAAGTTTCACTTCTTTTGATTTCTTCCAGTATGAAATCATCTTCTTATTGTTTGAGGCACTTGAAATATTTGTAGCCATCAGCTCACGTGGGGTTCATTCACCAATGTTTGAAGATGCACCTTTAAGAGCCTTTGATCCAGAAAGATTCACAAAAATCTTCTTTGATGTCATTTTCCTGAAAAAAGACACATATAAATCAGTAAATCACAAAAAAAAAATTAATTTAAACTAACAATGAAAACAATAAATGATAATTAATTTTATAAACTATAAAAATTTAAAAAAAATTAATAAATTTAAAAATACATCGCCTTGCTGTCGCGCCCTAAAAATCAGCCAGCGAACCGAGCCGACCATTGGGTCCAGTCCCCCTAGCCCACCTTGGTGGCTCAACAATTCCCCCCCCCCTCCTGAACCCTAGTCCCACCCCAACCCGACGGCCCAACGGCCCGTGGGGGTCGTTGGGCTGCCGGGGTGGGGCAGAGAGCTGCATACAGCCTCTGCCCCACCTCGGTAGCCCAACAGCCCAGGGGGGGTGGGGCGGAGGGCTACGGACAACCTCTGCCCCACCCCGGTGGCGCAACAGCTTGCGGGGGCAAGGTGGAGGGTTGCAGACAGCCTCTGCCCCACCCTCGCGGGCCATTCCACCCCACGCCGATGGCCCAATGGCCCGCGAGGGTAGCAAGGCAATTCTGAGAATCGCCCTGCCACCCCCATGGGTCGTTGGGCCACCGAGGTGGGGCGGGGTGTCGAGTAGCCAGCCCCACCGCCCTAACCTATGGGCCTATTTGGCCACTGTGAGAATTACCGAGCCCACCATGCCCACTGCAGACGTAGTGGGTGAATTTGGCCCACAAAATATTTTAATTTAAAAAAAAAAAAAAAAAAAAAATTAAAAATTAAAAATTAACTTCATTAAACTTATTTAATTTTAAAATTTGGAAAGCAGAAAAATTAACTAACCTTTCAAATGTGATAATCCTCCATTGAATATGTTGTTGATAGCAATGTAGCTACTCCACAAATTCACTACAAGACTCTTAACAAACCTCGAAAAACCTTGATGTGATGTGAGTAATAGTGATAATGAAATTTATTATATAGGTGAAATTACGGAAATGTTTTACCATACGATTAATGTGGGATTAATTTGTTTTTTAAAAAATTTAACATGTTAATTTTGTTATGGCGATATAGAAAACTATGATAAAGCGAATATTATGGAATTTTTTTACAATACGGTGAATATGGGATTAATGTGTTTTAGAAGATATTATAAAAATTAAAAAAAACATTCAGTTGTCTAGTAAATATTATATAGTTTCACTATTAAATTAATTTAGGTAAAAGATTTAGTTTACAATTTTAAATTTAAATATTTATATCATAAAAAAAAAAAAAAAAATAGTTAAAAGTTTTCAATAAATTATAGAACAAAATAATGGAGGGAAATACATGAAATGAAATTTTTGGAGGGAAAATTTCATTCTTTAAGATATATAATATCATTAGGAAAGTCTACATTTGTATCATTCATCCTCTTCTATTTGAAAGGGATGGATTCTTCTAATAGTGAAGTTTCGCTTTGTGAAGCATCAACATCTTCATCGTGTAACAACTCCATTCATATTGATGAATATAAAGGAAATTCTTCCACTATGAATAGAAATTCAATTCTTCCACTTAGTCCTAATCCTAAAGACTACAAGAGCAGCACTGATGAAAGAGGGGATGAAGAATTTCAAATAAATAAAGAGTCACAATTTCCACTTAGTCCTAATCCGAAGGATTATGAGAGCAACAGTGATGAAGACCATGATGACGAATTTCAAAAGAATGGAGTATCATGATGTCCACTTAGTCCTAATCCTATCAACTATGAGAGCAACAGTGATGAAGAGCATGATGAAGAATATCAAAAGAATGGAGTGTCACGGTGTCCACTTAGTCCTAATCCTATGGAATATGAGAGCAGCAGTGATGAAGAGCATGATGACAAATTTCAAAAGAATGAAGTGTCATGGTGTCCACTTAGTCTTAATCCTAAGCACTATGAGAGCAGCAATGATGAAGAGCATGATGAAAAATTTCAAAAGAATGGAGTGTCACGGTGTCCTCTTAGTCCTAATCCTATGGACTATGATAGCAGCAGCGATGAAGAGCATGATGATGAATTTCAAAATAATGGAGTGTCAAGGTGTCCACTTAGTCCTAATCTTATGGACTATGAGAGCAGCAGTTATGAAGAGCATGATGAAAATTTTCAAAAGAATGGAGTTTCATGGTGTCCTCTTAGTCCTAATCCTATGGAATATGAGAGAAACAATGATGAAGAATTTCAACTGAATATAGTGTCATAATGTCCTCTTAGTCCTAATCCTATGGACTATGAAAGCAACAATGATGAAGAGCATGATGAATAATTTCAAAAGAATGAAGTGTCATGGTGTCCACTTAGTCCTAACCCTATGGACTATGAGAGCAGTAGTGATGAAGAGCATGATAAAAAATTTCAAAAGAATGGAGTGTCACGGTGTCCTCTTAGTCCTAATCCAATGGATTATGAGAGCAACAACGATGAAGAGCATGATGACAAATTCCAAAAGAATGGAGTGTCACGGTGTCCACTTAGTCCTAATCCTATGGACTATGAGAGCAGCAGTGATGAAGAGCATGATGAAAAATTTCAAAAGAATGGAGTGTCACAGTGTCCTCTTAGTCCTAATCCTATGGACTATGAGAGTAGTAGTGATGAAGGACAGGATGAAGCACTTAGTCCTAATCCTAAGGACTATGAGAGTAGCAGTGACAAAGGATAGGATGTAGCATTTTCAGTAAGTAAACAGTCACATTTTCGACGTAGTCCTAATTCTATGGACTATGACAACAGAACTGACAATGCACATGAGGAAGAATATCCAATAAACATCGAGTCAAATTTTCCATTTAGTCCCAATTCTAAGGACTATGACAGCAGCACTGAAGAAGGCGAAGATGAAGAATATCCTCCAAGTCAGTATTTGAAAAGCACAACTAATCATAGTGTGGATAACATTCCTTAGAATGATTATGAAAATGCTTATACAAATGACAATCCAATGATGGAGATGTTGCTAAGAAATATTGTATCGAGGATTATGAGCATACCTTTTTGTATCAATGCAAGATGTTCTAGTTATACAAGGGGTAGAGTAGAATATCCGATGAGAAGAAGTTCTATTAGCACTCTCATTTCAAGTGAACGTTGTCAAAAACATTTCTTGAAACATATGGATTTCAAATTTGCATTAGAGAAAAGGAAGAAATATTTGTCAATGAATAAAAGCATGTAAAATTCATATTTATTTGGGTGCATACAATCTACATTGTTAGGTTATGATTATCATATTGGGTCTTTATTTATCTATAGTAAGGCTTTCAAAATGTTTCATTCGATGGGCAATTTTCATCTCTCAAGAATCCAAGAAAATTTGGAAAAGGATCCCACATTTTATTCAAAAGTATGTCATAAACAAAAGTTTGGGCCATTATCAAATACTGCAATGTCATGGATGAAAGATTTCTTTTCAAAGCATGGAGAGTATATGCCAAATAGAGAGATAATACATATTCTAGATAATTTTTCAAGACAAGAAATCTACAACTTATACAAAGAATACGCAGATGGTGCTGAGGGACATGGTCGGTTTATTACATATCAATATTTTGTGAAGGTATGGAAGAAATAATTCAACAATGTTCGTATTCCTAAGAAGACAAGGATGAGGATTTGTAGTACATGTGCTTCTATTAAATAAAAAAGGGACAAATGTGAAGGGTCAGAAAGAGGTAAGCATTCATAAATTTAACTTTTAAAATTGTATAGTCATCAACTATGAAAACGTATTTCTTAATGGATTTCTTTCATGTTGTGTAGATTCAATTGTCAAAGAACTTCAGGACCATCACGAACAACAAACAAGTGAAAGGAAAAATTTGTACAAGCATCGAAAGAAGTTTTATGATAATCCAAATAAATATTTGGGTTTGATAACTGATGGTATGGACCATAAGAAAACACTTTTACCACATTTTGTTTCCACACCCAAAAATTTACAGGAGGAAAATTTTATTCAGTATCACTTGGTTGGTTGTATGGTCTTCAATGGGAAAATGTTGCCTAGGGTGTACTTCACAACTCCAAATATTCATAATGATGCAAATCTGATAATAACCATAATTCATGATGTGTTTTTTCACTAGTCTAGTAATAATCTTGAAGTTTTGTATCTACAATCGGACAACACTTGCTGTGAAAACAAAAATCAGGTTGTTTTTGGATATCTAAACATGCTTGTTGAATTGAGAATTTTTCAGAAGGTAAAGGGTTGTTTCCTTCTTGTTGGGAACACTCATGACCATATTGATCAAATGTTCAGTCGTTTTTTAGTCACACTGAGGAGGAAGGACGTTGGGAGCTTGCCATCATTAATTGAATGTATTAAGAAATCACACATGCCAGAGCCTACTTTTGATGTGTTGGAAGAAACTATTGACATGAGAAGGTTTATTCTGGGATCGCATGCTGAGGAGAAATGCATTGAACAACTTAATGACATTAGCTTCCAACATAAATTTTGTATCAAAAAAATTGACGGGAAAACACTAATATGGGGCAAGAAGTATTCAGCTACTGCAGAATGGGCACCGTCATCAAGTTTGGAATTTTTGAAGTTCATTCCAGATCATCTAGTATTTGCATCAAAAATATTGTTATTACAATCAATTGGTGAAGTTCATAATGCACGTAGACAAAATAGAGATATAAATTATTCTGATTTCCTAGAAGAAATTAAAAAATGTATTACATATACATATGAGTACTTTGACATTGCTGATTTAGTTTGGTGGGATTCATTTTTCAATAATCAAAGTGATGTCATTTCAACAAGAACAAATGAATATATACCTTTGAAAATTCCATTTATTTGGCCACAAAATGTGGCAAATGAACATGAGGAAATAAACATTGCTGAATAGAAACAATATTAAGGTATTATTAATTCTTCACAAGCAGAGGAAAGAGAGATGTCTATTCGTTCCATAAGATCTCGTGCACAGTGTGAAGCCATGGAAGACCTTTACAAGCGTTCAATACAGGATATTAAGGAGGGTTGCATGATCGTAGTGCTAGCAAACAGAGATCCCAATGGCTATCCATTCTAGGTTGCTAAGGTTATAAAGATCTCTATAGAAAATGAGGATGTTACATATGTTGAAGTACATTGGTATGCCACAAATATACACCCATTCAATGGTGTGTATAAGCTAGAGATGGTAGTTGACAAAAAAATGGCAGAAAGAAAAATAAAAGGTACAAATATAAATCGTCGCCACACAGACCTCTTAAAATTGGAGGATGTTTACATACTTGTTTATGACTTCAATTTAACAAAGAGAGGAACTCTTTTCTTCAAGACGATAGAGATTCTAAAAAGGTTGTTACCAAAAGGAACAATGTTGAGATGGGAGTCTACTAAAGCCAGTCATAGATCTAGAAGAATTTTGAAACCTGAAATGGTGGACATACATGTGGACTCAGATGGGCCACTAGTTGATGAAAGAGAAGAATATGGAACATCTTCATCTGCATCCAGTCATTCATCTGAAGATGTGAATTCTGATAGTGTGCAAGAAAATATGAGTGATTTGGAATAATTTTCTAAGACCGTTTATATAATGTATGTTTCATTCAATATACAAATAATGACATTTTGATTAATTTAGTCATGTAATTTGTTCATAATGTCATGGTTTTTTAATTTTATGGTTGAAAACATTCCAATTTTTTTGTATATTTAATGTTATGGTTGAAAACAATTATAATTTTAGCAATCTTTAGTGTGATGTTATTATATTTTTAACATGGATGAAAACTTATATAATTTTAATGTATTTTAGCTCCCATTATTTTATCTTTATGGTCATTACTAAGACATGTTGAATTTTTACTTAGGAAAGAAAAATGTTATTATACCAAAAACATTAGTATGAAGTTTGTCCTGATGATGGATCCCGATTGGGATTTGAAACGTTGATTAAATAAATGGTTAATATTGTGGGTTCTCCAGCTTCTAATTCAAAAGATATAAACCACAAAGGTCTTAATCCAGAAAAACATTAGTGTTTTTTTCCTCATAAAAATCTCTTTTTTTGCACATAAAAATTCAGTTTTACAATTTTTATTTTTTTAATAATGCTATCTATGTAATAAAGTTAAACATTATAAAATATATTAGCCAAATTACTTTAACTAATAGAGAGTTGATAACTATTTCATTTTAATAAAAATTTACATAAAATTATTAGAATATTAAATTTGTACTTTGATTAAATGGTATTGGTATAATATGAAATGGTTAATTTTTAAGTTCGAATTAAATCATCTCATTTTAAGTGTTATTTGGAATTTATTATAAATAAAATATGGTCACATATATAATATTATATTAAAAAATAAAATTATATATATAAACCAATTTAAATTTAAATGAATTAAATAATCTGTATTAAATTATTAAAAAATAAGAACTTTATATTAAAAAAATTGATTGAAAGCGAATTGAAAAAGAGAAGCATAAGGTATGATAATAGGGAGGACATTCTTAGATGGGGTTATCTTCCCAAGGGTTCTTACACCACTTCTGAAGCTTATAATCTATTAGAAGACACCCCCACCATGCCGGATCCTCTCTGGGCAAGAATATGGAGCTTCAAAGCCTGGCCCAAAATAACTCATTTTCTTTGGATGGTGGGACATAAAAAGATCCTCATCTGGGACAAACTGAGGAAACGCAACTTCCACGAACCCTCGTTATGCCATAACTGCTTTCAAAGTGAAGAAACCTTGCAGCACCTTCTGGATACCTGCCCGCTTGCTACTCAGATATGGGAGAAGGTAGAATTCAGAAGTCAAAGGAGATGCAGAGAGGCAGGAGGCATCATAGACACCATTCGGCAATGGCCGAAAAGACCTTACAACAGTGAGTTGCTCAACCACCTATGGAACATAATCCCAGGCATCCTACTATGGAATATTTGGAAGGAAAGGAATAGGCGCATATTCAAAAATCTCAGCTCAAATATGGAGGACATATGGAACAGAATGCATGATAACCTCCAAGAAACCATGCTACTGATAGCGTGGACTCAACAGGATCTCCCCACTGCAGACAATGAGAAAAACATCCTAAACAACTGGGGGCTGCAAATGCCACAAGCGCCAACAGCTCAGCAGACAGCAAATTGCAAAGGCAAGGAAGCCGGAGGATGGGAAGCTCCACCTACACACTCATACAAGCTCAATTTTTATGGAGCATCGAAAGGTAATCCTGGGCCAGCAGGATTTGGAGGTATCATCAGGGATCACAAAGGAATCCCACAGCAGATATACTTTGGCAATATAGGTTGGGACACCAATAACTCAACAGAGCTGGAGGGAATGTGGCAAGGGATACTGGCAGCAAGACGTCATAATCTCCAACCGCTGATCGTGGAGGGCGACTCTCAAATCCTTATAAACATGGCCATCCGCATTCAAAATGGCTCGCAAGCCAGGAAGGTAGCCAATAGCTGGAGACTAGAAGCCAGACTCAGCAGCATGGCTGATGAGGTACGCAATTACAATGCCATCTCCTTCCATCACACAAAAAGAGAAGGTAACAAGATAGCAGATCTCCTTGCTAATATTGGGGTAGACTCAGACCAGCCCTTCCTTGAGGGCAACCTGGACATCATTCCTAGCAACCAACACAAACAGGAATGTGAGAGTCTCATCCACAGGGATAATGAAGCCCCGGATGCGGGTGCTGACGTGCGGAGAAGGGGCGGGCCACATGCCCAGCATGTGCCGCCCCGTGTTAAACCCACGGCTCCTTGAAGGAGGCCGTCAACTGGCATTTTATCTCCTCATCCGCGCAATGTAGCAGTTAATGCCATTGATGGCTGAGGAAAGAGGTAGATGGAGGAGCAGAGCGCAGTTATGGAGCGCCTGCAACGAGGGAATGAAACAGAATATGAGGAGCTTAATGTGTCGAGCAGGGAATATTGGTCTGCCGAGTACTGGAGGGTGCAGAAGCACAGTGAGTTCAGGCCAGTGGAGATTTCATCACCCCGCGGCTCAGCTGAAGCCTGCCTCTGTGGCCATCCTTGTCGCTGGTCTGAGAGAGGAAGGCAATTGGCATACCACCAACGACAATTGGGAAAATGGAATGGTCTGGAACCAAGAGGGAGAATTCAATCTGAGTTCTGTGCACCAGAGGACAAAAAGGGAAGGTATTGGCACTGCTACCGAGTTCAAGTTCATTCTCAGGCAATCAGAGGAGGCATTAGGGACACCATGGTTAAGGTACGAGAACGAAAGCCCAGCAGATTGGGACCATGGAGAGGCTCCTCCTCACGAGCCCCTGCAGCAGATGAGCATCATCATTGTTGTTGCTGTTACTGTCATCGACGAGCCCGAGCAACCCAGCTCCCCATTAGACAATTCATGGAGGTTGGGAGTTCCAGCGAAGGGAAGCCGGTGCTTCCAGCCTTTGGCTCTGTGGTATTCACTCTGGGCAACTCTGCAGACATTGCAGGGGTCAATGCCCACATTTCAGTCTTATTCACCAGAACTCCGGAAGGAATTGAGGATGGAAATCCTCAGGGCACATTGGAGATGCCAATGGAAGACTCTGGAAAGGAAATTGATGTTGGAGACGGCACGTCGGAGAAGCCAATGGAAGGCTCTGGAAAGGAAATTGAAGTTGGAGAAGAACCGGCTATGGAAGAGGTCACTGAAACTGAGCCACCATCGTCTGAAGCCGGAGGCAAGGAGGACCAAAATTCGCATGCCCTCTCACCTCCATTGGGGCCAACCCCTCCAGGCGTCGACGAAGAGGTATGGAGGAAAATGTGGGAAGGACGTGAAGAAGGTGACGGATGGGCGTACGTGGTCGAAGACAAAAGCCTCTGTGACGAGGCGGAAGAACATCTGGCAGCCCGCCTTCCATCCACCGCCCGACTCCAGGATTAATGCTTCCACGGGTATTCTGATTTTGTCATTCGGTTATGTTTGCTGGCAGTCGTTACTTGTGTCTCTGTTATGTTCAAATTTGTCTAGTCTTTGGTTTAGTCTCACTTCTGTTAGGTCTATGTGGGGTTACAGTAAATGCATTAATCGCCATGGCTATCATGCGCTCTCAGAAGCTAGCCCCTGCGTGGGCAGTCATATGTTTGGTCTAGGTAATGTTATTCCCCAGAGTTTCTGATAGATTTTGCCCCTGGGTGGGGGCTTTTGTTGTCATGAGAAGTTATGAGAAGTCCTGTCGATGCTGCCCCTGCGAGGGAGCTTTCAAGTCTACAGTCAAGGTTCCCAGGGTGCTTCTGCAGGCCCTGGAAGACATGTCTATCTGTTTGTAAAGTTTTTTGTACATATAATTTGAAAGTTTAGCTAGTTTTACAGAGAAAAAAAAAAATTTATTAAAAAAATTGATTATATATATATATATATATATATATATATATATATATATATATATATATATATATATATATATATATATATATATCGTGGATTATCATTTAATTTTTTTTATTATTATATAAAAATAAAAAGTTCTATATAAATCTTTTAATGAATTTAAATAATAGCTAAAATAAATATAACAAGAAGAAATTATAAATGTTAAATTATCATTTGATATTTGAAATTTTATAAATTACCATAATTTTGTTTGAAGAGCGTTATAGAAAAAACTTAAATATATTATTCTGAAGAGTTTTTCTTCCTTGATTTTGTGTTAATAAATAAAAAAATTGATTATAATTTACTTAGTTTTAGTTTTAGGTTTATTTTCATTAGAAGATGGCAATCATAATTAAATTGATTATAATTTACTTAAACATAGGTTTAGTTTTAGTTTTAGTTTTATTTTCATTACAAGATGCCAACCATAATCCCCATGAAAATTGGCATAGTCTAGGGTGACCAAATTTCGTTAGGATGACCAAATTTCACTAATGATGAGACACATGTCAAGAAAGCTAAAATAAGACACAAATTTTTAGACCAATCACAAACTAACAAATTATTTTTTTGAATTAAAAAAAATACTTTAATATAAATTGTCAAGATAAACCTTAAACTATTAATAATCAACCAACAAATATATTTCTATAGTGTTGATTTATCTACTAATATTATTTTGGATAACAATTTGGGTGAAGCATTCCCAATCTTATGATCTTACATCATACACATAAAGAAAATGCGTATGAATTTATTGGATTTAAGATAGAAATTAGTAGACGGTTAGTGATTAGATTTTTTTTCATTCAAACATTTATGTAAGAATTTTATTGTTGTCCAAGTTGTTTTGAGCAATGCATATGTAGCGTCCCCCATTTTCTTTTCTCAACGTCCACTGCCATCCTCATTCATTTTATTGACCACATAAATTTGTAACCCAAATTTATGCAAGTCAAGTCAAGTCAAAATTTCAAACCTTACCTCTATTCTCACTCGTTTTTTGAACAAAGAAATTTCTAACCGCATCCTACGCAAGTCAAGTCAAGATAAGATTCCAAGTCAAGATTTCAAACCTTACTTCCATTCTCACTTGCTTTTTGAACATAGAAATTTCTAACCCCATCTTACGCAAGTCAAGTCAAGTCAAGATAAGATTCCAAGTCAAGATTTCAAACCTTGTTGCCATTCTCACTCACTTTTTGAACATAGAAATTTCTAACCCCATCTTACGCAAGTCAAGTCAAGTCAAGATAAGATTCCAAGTCAAGATTTCAAACCTTACCGCCATTCTCACTTGCTTTTTAAACATAGAAATTGCTAACCTCATCTTATGCAAGTCAAGTCAAGTCAAGATAAGATTTGAAACCCCCATTGCTTGGTTTTTGACAGGAATGGTGGATATAATTGAAGGGAGGTATCGAATTTCAAATTTGTTTTGGTTGTTGAGTCAAAATTCTATGATGATTACCTGTTTTTCATGTTGGTCATTCAAACCACAACTTACTTGTTATTGCAAACCTAAATTTATATCACATTATTATTCATACATAATATACTAATGCTCATATAAACAAGAGGTCTCACATACCAATTTGATGTTTTGCTTGGTCTGGACCTTAAACATATATATTACTTTTTCTATTTGAAGCTTTGCTTGGCCTGGAACTTAAAAGTATATGTTATTATTGATATTATTAAAAATAGTATGAAAAATAAGTCTAAAATTTGACACAGATAATAATAATAAAACAGCATGAAAAATAACTTTATACTAATAACAAAAACTCAATTTTTCATGTTAATTTTTTATTATTATCCACATTATTAAAAATATATATTATTATTACTATTGTTAAAAATATACTAACGCCCACACAAACAAGAGATCTCACGCAATAATTTGATGTTTTGCTTGGTGTGGACCTTAAAAATATATATTATTATTGCTATTGTTAAAAATAAAATGAAAAAATAACTTTAAAGTTTGATGCCCTAATAATAAAACTAGCAATTGCACCACATGTTGCAAAGGAAACATCATAAGGCTGTAGCATAGGAAAGAGTAGCATAGAAGAAAGAAGATATGATATGTTATGGGATTTAATTGAATATTTAAATTATAAATATGAATTATTTTATTTAAAAAGAAATTTTAGGTTTGGAGAATTGTTTGGATAAATAATTTGGTTTTTTTTTAACCTAAGGTCATTATAGATACTATATAGAGTATATTCACTTAAGGACACAACACATTGACTATATAAGCAACCATAGAATTGATGTAGAAATTATGTTGAGTTATAGTGCAATATTTATGAATGTAATGAAGACTATCTGTAATGATAATTGCTATCATTGTGAAATTTATATACAAGTCAAAATATTTGGAATTGTAACAGTGAAAATTGTTGGCCATCGTGTGTTGGAGCCCTGAAGGAAAGTGCATGAGCCTAATGGATTGTTGATTTCTGAAATCGATCCCATTCATTGGATTACAAGCTAATATGAAAGAGTGTTATGGATTGGGGTTGTTGTAGGTGAAAATTTGATTGTGAATAAAGGAATTGGACTATATGAAGAGAGCTTAAGTCAACCATAGGTAAATCACCTTTGTGGATTCATAGTTTTAGCTTAAAGGTTGAACTCTATTACAATGAGAGTTGGTACAACAAGGAGACTATGATCAAGGGGAGTGTCCCTTTTTCACAATTAGTTAGCAGATACTTCCTAGAAATGTAGGTGTTCATAACTTGTGATTATGTTGTGTTAATGTTGTTTTGTCATGGATTTTATTACTTTGCATTCTATTCAATTCTGTTTATAAGATTAAGTTTTGATTTTAAATTTATCATTTATGGTGACCAAATGGTTTAATTATATTGTATAAGCAAATTATCTTAATTTCTCTCATACCCTTATATCAAAGAGTTTTTATGTAGAGAAATGTGCATTGGCATATGGAATGATCATGTTTGATTTGCAAACCCGGAGAAAGACAAACATCCATGAATGTTATCGTTATTGACTTTAATAAGTAAGTCAAATGTTATCCTTGTTTTTTCAAATCTTTTGATGCCAATTGCAATCATTACTACCTACCATAAAATTGATAGGTGAATCTTCGAGTATACTTCTCAATTCATGATAAGGTGTAACACACAATAATCATATTTTTCAAGTAAGGATTAACTTGAGTATTGATTTAATATTAGTCTATGTTAAAGGTTTCTGGATGTTGTTCGACAACTGTATTGCACAACTCACCTTCGTCACAATTCCTTACATGTCACTCATTGAGAATTATTGCAATTAGGGTATGAGGATCGAAAATTGGGAAAACTTGATATGGTTTTTGGTAACCACCTCATTTCCTTCGCTGACCCTAGGCTCAATCTGTCTCATTTAATTTCATCACTTCAAAGTTTGGCTTTGCAACTCTCAAGGTTTTATCATTAGAGTGTTGTTTCAATCCTTACCTGCAACTCTAATTCTATAGATTAACCATCTTACTTACATAAACTTAAAGCACATTTCAGTGAACAAAAAAAAAAAAAATCATAATGATTACATATTAATATTATATACCAAAGAATCATAAGAGAAAGGAATAAATGTTTCAATGGAACATGATAAGTTCAACAACACGAAGATAAAATTTAAAATTTGTCTTTTAAAATTTTACTTCTATGCCAAATTCAATTAATTTCTTAAAATTAAAACATTTAACTAAACAAAAAGTGAATACAAAACCAATGATTACATATAAATATTATATGCCAAAAGATTATAATAGAAAGGACTAACCTTTCAATGGACCATTATAACTTTAACAACATGAGGATAAAATTTGTACAATTCAAACTTATAAATACTACTTTATGGTCCAACATATAGTTTATTCACTTGATTAATTCCCTAGACAATGTAAATCCACTTTACATGGGTACATCTCCAAACCACTCTCGGTGAAAGTGTAAAATGATTAAAAATAAACCTAAGCATTTAATCCATTTTTTAGATATGATTGATGCCCATTCTTCATTCCACGTTTGTTATAATGCAAACTTTTAGCAATAATTATTTAATTTTACTTCAGATTTTGATCCTCCAAAAATAAAAATACATGAACACTCACTCAAATAAGCAATCAAGTCCACCATATATTACAAAAATAAAAAATTACTTCTCAAAGGTCTGACCACCATATCAATACACAATTCTTTATTTTGTTCTTAAAAATGAATAATTGCCACTAAAGAAAGATGATAAAAAAACATTATTTCAATGAATAGTACTGAGGGTGAGGGAATTTCAACATCCGTGTGTCAAGCTTAATAAGACATTACATGGGTCACATTGATGGTGAAAGTGGTCACCAAAAAATCATTTCAATATTTAAGAAAAAATTGATTGCCTTGAGAACAATGAATCTTCAGATCGTCTTTTCAATCTCCCAAAGATCCCACAAATAAAACTATAATTTTTGACATCCAAAGGCATCAAAGTGCATCAACCACATACAATTTTCAACACCTTCCACCTATTCTAATCCAAAGCAATAACTAACATGAATCTCCCAAATCCATCTACATGTATTATGTCCTGCTTCACACAACCTTATGTCGTCAACCTCTCCAAAGATACCAATGCCTTAACACTTGGTAGATCCTCCAACTCCACGCACCTGCTAATGTCGAGCATCTATATTTTTGAGAGACCAAAAATTGCTCCTCCTTTCCTCAGTGCACCACAACTGATCAGGAGCTCAAAAGTTGCTAAAGATTCAAAGTTGTCAAAATGATGTGGAACTTGAACGACCATGTATATCTCATCGTCTTGATTCCAGTACAACTCATTTCATGTGAAATATACATCATATGCTCCCAGAATCGCATTATGTTCACTTTGTCAAACATGTAAAAATTTTGAAGGTGCTGACAGGGATGCTGACTAGGCATCTGTATAGCCCAATTAGTAAAAGGAATATTCTTGGTATATTCATATGGTATATTCATATGGTATATTCCTTTTGCATATTCTTTGGAATATTATTTAGACTTGGCGGCATCACTCTATCGGTCCACGTGTTTTGTTTGGGGGCAATGAGGAGGTGACAAGTGGCTAATCCTGAGGCCACCATCTGCCCTCCTTGTGGCATAGTAAAATTTGTTACAGTGGAGAGGGAGGAGGCTGGGCTCGACCCCACAACCTCCCATACACTAACGCAATGAAATTACCATTACACCATATGAGCATGACTTAACTATAAAGGTTTTTGTTTACATTTAAATAAATAATGCGCACAGTTTGGGGTTTGGTTGACAGCCCACGTGGTTTATAGCCTGCCCATGTGAACATGACAACTAACCATTAATGTAACTACAACCATTAACCGTCCTGCAACATTTAATGTGACTGTTGGAGGGAAGGGGCCAGCGTCGGGGCTAGCCACTAGGCGCATGGCCCCCCATATGACCATTCTTTTGGTTTTTAGGCTTCAGCAGCTAAATTAACGGTCCTACAAATTTGCTTGAAAATTGGGGAATTTTTCATTCCATTAGCGGAAAATGGGGTGAAATCGTAAGATGATGCTGGATTTTGTGCAATTTGTATAGTGAATAGTGAAGAAACTAGGAGAGTTCATAACTTCTCCAGTTTTTGACCAAATTGGGTGCAAAAAGAGGCTAGATAACAATGTTTGGACATTCTGGACTCATTGGAGTAGGTTTCAGAGGTAAAGAATCACTTCTAAATATTATTTTTCTAGATTAAAGTCTATGTGTGCCATGGTCAACCAGAGTGTAGATTCAATTTATGGAGGAGTTTGAATATGGAGATGACCTTGCAGGGATTTTCCAACCTCCATGTGGTTTCTGCAATAGCTATTACATCAATGTTGTATATTTTGTTACTCTTTTTCTATGTGTTTCGGAGGAGAGATTTGTTTATGTACTTCAAGTAGATTGTGGTACTGTTAATGCTCTATGAAGTTGGATTATGGGTTATTGGTGTAAAATGCCTTTGTTTTTTGAAGTATTACATGTTTGACTATAGGTTTACATGTATATGAAGTGATAACTCTTGCATAAGTTGTTTCTTTGAAGGAGAAACTAACCATTCCATTTTTTCAACACTTTATGTACTCTTCTTTTTCTATACATTGAGAATAATGAGAAGCGGTCATGCCATTAGAGCTGATGCAGGGAGATGTAGCCGAGGAGGGGTGAACTCCTTTAACAATGGTTGGTGTAATACTGATTGATGCATTCTTCCATTCAGTGTTCTGATTTCCTGTTTAAAGTTTTTCATGAAATTAACTTAAGAAAACACACATAAAAACTCATGTTTTTACTTGCTATTTTGGAGTATAAACCTCGAGCACATTTTTATATTCAGATGAGGATCTTAGCATAGAAAAATAATATTCTACATCCATATCAAGTTAGTTTCAGAGCATAGGTTTGATTTGGGCAAGGATGAAATGACTGTTGTTTGCAAGTGAATGTGTTTTGAAGCTCAAGTGAGGAGAAGGTTTTGGAAATGAGAGAAAGATTATTACAATCTCTACCACCACTTCTACCTCAAGTTGCAATAGAATCTTCAAGCAAAGAATGTACCAAGGGTTAGAGCCTGTAAGAATGTTAGAGGATGTGAAGGCTTTTTGAAAGGATTTATTATACATGGCAGAAATGGTGAAAATCCTCTATGAAGAGAAGAATAAAAAATTGCAAGGTGAAGTCTCTAGACCTCCAAGATGAGAATATTCTATAAGGGAAGAAGGTAACAAGAATGGCGATAAGCCACCATCTTCTCCATAATATTCATGTTTTTCTACAACACTTATGCAAGATGCTAGTGTAGAAAGTCCTTCAAAGAAGGTAGATGGACAATTTTGTACCTTTTGTCCACATGATGTGGAGGATGAGGTTCTATCATCATCCAAATTCAAGGAGCTGAAAGAAGAGATCCAAAGAGTCTAAGAGGACACATCCAAAATCAAAAGAGAGTTTGAAAACATCTTTGTATGTCAATCAAAAAATGAGGCAAATGGTAATAATTTACATGCTTCTTCTTTACATGAAAGTGTTTATGTAAATTCATTTGCAGCCTTTGAAAAACATAGTAAAGGTATTGGACCCAAGCTCTTGACCAAGATGGGTTGCGAGGGAGGAGGCCTTGGAATGAACAATCAAGGAATTAAAAATCCAATTGAGGTAAAGGAGAGGCCTAAATATGAAGGCTCATGCTATTTTTCAAAATAAGAATGGTCTTCTAGTGACAACTCATGGGTATTGTGTTCATTTTTCCATAAGAGAGGACGTGAAGAGGCAAGTGTAGAGCTATAAAAAGGGTCTCTTTCACCTCTAATTACCTCACATTAATATGTCAATCCGGGAGCATTTTTTTATTTCAAAGAGTGTCTCAGTCTGAGGCTATCATTTGCCAGAGTAATGCTAGTAGTACAATGTTCTGAAATACAAGAGTAAATGGATGCTTGTCTACAACTTAACTACTTCAAAAGAGTAAATCACACATTCAAAATACTAAGTAACTTATCACTCAAGGGTTCAGTAGCATTAACCCATCCCTTTGGAAACTGATGGAAAAGGAAATCAGAGAACAGATCGTGGATCTGGGAGCCAGACAGTAAATGCCAATGCTCAGTACAGCCTTAGATCGTCTCCCACACAAAAATAACAAATGCCAGTAAATGGAACAGTAGATAAGAAAATGGAATAGCAAATAAGAAATCGAACAGCAATTTTGTAATGGAACAACAATTCCGAAATAGGACAACAGCTAAGAAATAGAACATCAACTAAGTCTCACAAGCAGTAACAAACTTAATCTATCAAATAAAATGCATTAATCGTAATCAAACGGCAACCTTTCACTCTTAAGGCAGATCGAACAGCACACACCAATGGAACAACACTGATTACTGATAAACTATGGAACAACGCTTGAAAACCATATACGCACATAACACACTTAAATAGTAATCTGATCCAAGTATCAATCTCAGTTAGAAGGAATACGACTGCGTTTCAAAATGGAACAACATTGTTCATAAATCAAACAATCGTAAAGAACATAACTCCCAAGATGAATTCTGTAACGTGAATGAACAGGTGCACAGCACAAAAACTCTGTAATGGAATAGTAACAGTATTTTGTTAAGACTAGTAATATTAGATCAACTTTGAAAAGAATAGTAATATGATGCAGAGTCAATACAATAGTTATGTCTGTGTAAATCTTGATGAATTAAACATAACAGAGCATGTGATGTAAACTTATAAAAGACATTAGATTACCAAATAACGACGATAGGAAAACCACGCATAAACCAACGTAATAATACAGGAGCAAGTGTCCTCCAGGGCCGGGCCCTTAGCCTTCATGGGTACACCGCTTGAAGTTAATCCAGACTCAAAGATGAAGTAATCACCAAATTTGTATTAATGCATAAAGCAGAATTACAATAAACCAGTTCTTATCGAGACTCGATGATCAAAGTTTGGATCTTAAAAGAAATCACATAAAAACATAATCATGTCTAACTCTTCCCCCGAGATAACAGTGTTGTCCCTTTTATAAGGGTGACGGTGGAGATGTCAAAGTGCAAAAGTAGATAAAACAGTGATCCCTCAGGATCAAGGATCTTGAGGGATTCGCTAAACCGTTAATCCTCAATCATTTATTTTCTCTCCCGCACCGAGCTGATATCTCCACCTCCTTTTCTAGGCTGATTTGCTTTGATTTGCTTTGCCTTGTTTGCATTCGGTCTCCCGTTAAAGGGACAACGGTTAACCCATCCTTGTCCTTTCCTTTGGAACGGCAACTTCTCGTTTTCACTCCTTCCTACATAAGGAAATGACAATTGTCAACGTTTTAGTCTTGCATATTAATCTCACATGTTTTGTTATAATTCTTTATCATTTTTTGAGTTCATGATGCAAAAAGGTTTGCAAGTTCTACTGAAAAGATACTGAAATAATCATCAAAAACATACCTTTTTTAGTACTCCACGGCAAGATGTTGGGATTTGCATCCAGAATTGATACCCGCTTGGTTCCTCAAGTATAAGGAGGACTTGAAATGAAAAACATCTCCAAAGAGAAATGAATGAGTTGAAGAAGAAACAAAGCTAAGTTTTTCTTGCCATACAAGGAGCGTAAGCCAAAGGACAACAAAAAGAGGTGTAATGATCCTATTAATTCCAATGCTTTTCATAATGGGAAACGACATGTTGATGAATGTGTTTCCATGCACTTTTTTCCTTTCATCTAACCATTTTGTAGATAAGTGTTATAAAAGGACAAAAAAAATCAAGAATATGTTTATGTCTAATGGAATTGAGACCGAAAAGAGAAGATCTCATCCAAGGTTAAAGACATTTGAGCCAAGAGAAGCTCAAAAGAACTTTTGCACTCACTACAATATCAGTGGGCATTGGGTCAAGAAGTCTTGGAAATTGTTTCCCAAACTTCATCCTGGCAAGCGAAAAAAAATTATGCAAGCACCATAAGAGGAAGCGACAAACGAAAAATTGGTGCAAGATGCGAACATCCCCGAAGCAGCTCCAGAAGAAGAAAAAGTTCAAATAGAGGATTTATTTACCTAGTTGGGTAAGAAATGGGTAGACTATTTTTCCAGTGAAGTTTGTAAATATTTGTTTTGCACTAGCTGCTTATCCCCATAGTTGGCCAATTTGTAAAAGTGATGTTTTGTTGTAGCGCCTACAACCAACCTCCAAAATTTTTCCTTATAATTTTTTTGGAGCCTCCCTACCAACCATCCTCAGTAGCATGTCTTGCCTTTTCAAGTACACAAGTTTTAGTGATCTTCTAGGAGACTGCCAGCCTGTCCATGAGAGCTTGTTGCATCCCCCTCACAAGTTGTTTCTGCAGACTTGGTCCAGGTGTAGGCTGAAAAGCTCCCTCAAGAAATTATGTAATTCTGGAGGGAAACCAACCTTCCCTCCAAAAATTGCACAATTCTGTCTGGTAGCTTGCTGGTCTCTAGAATTATGCAAATATGCCTATCAAGCTTCACTCAGAAAATTACGCAATTCCTCCCAGTAGGACTGCTCAGCCTAGATATTGTGCAATTCTAGGCAGCAATCAACTGCCCAACCTAGAAATTGTGCAAAACTTCTGGGTAGCTAGCCCAACTCCCTCCCAGACATGCGCATTATTTCCCCTTAGTTGAGCAAGCTTTGCATGTGCCATTGAATTGACCGGTTCCACCTGGGACCAGGAAAACTTGACTTAAATGCATGGGCTTATTTTTCCCAGAATAGCAAAAAGTAACATGCAAAAATCATCCCTAGATTTTAGGGAGTTATTTTTAGTAGCTGGAGGTTACATGCAAAGATCGTTTGAGAACCTTTCTTCCAAGTGGTGCTTTTTCCTTATTTATTCGATGCTTCAAAGATCACTTATTCACATTGATCTTGTAGCTTTGACATCCCACAATACATCTAGGAGCCTTCAACACATCCATCTCAGCTATTCACGGGTAAGGTGGCTTAACTTGTCTTTTGTAGAATTTCTGTCGCTTTTTGTGTTTTTGCTTGTGTGAGTGTTGTTTTCTTGATTTCTGTGAACACTTGTTGTCGTTTACATGCATACTATCTTGTACTATCATCATTTATTTTTTCATTAACATCTCACTGTTGTTGCATGCATGAAGTTGTTTTGCACAAACGGTTGCCGATCTGTGACTCGCTTCACCCACATGCATGTTGTTCTTTTTTCGAATCTTTCATTCATTGTTTGCATGCATTATCATTCACTCCTTCTTACACTCAGTATCTCCATGCATTCACATTCACATTTTCTTTTAGTTTCCCATCGGCGAGTCTGGGAAGCATTGACCTAGACTCTGCCTCACCAAGACAACATTGCACAATCCTAAGAGGGAAGGCTCTGTCTTCCTCTCAGGAAATGTGCATTTCTGCCCAGTGACTGTCCTCTAGTCTTGCATTGTGTAATTCTGAGGGACAATGACTGTTGGCCCAGAAAATTGCACAATATATTCACTAAGTCTGCAACCATTGCCAACTGAATTGCACATTGTGCAGTTCCAACAGCCTGGATCATGCATTATGCAAATCCAGTAGCCATCCAACCTCCCCAGACAACCCATACTAACTTTTGTGCAGTTCTAGTAGCCACTGTCCCATCCTCCCAAGAAAAATTGTGCAATCCTTTCCATTCAACCCCGAGGTATGTTGCATGTCATTCCTCAAGTTCCTTTGTTCTTAGTTGACAAATTTCTTGCCATGCATGCCGCTTTGTCTCAAGATCTAGCAGGTTTTCATCCACCTCTTAGCAGTTCAGGATTAATGGCCTCCAAGAGAGCAAGATCAAAGGACACTGACAAAAGTGCAATTGGAGCGATAGTTGAGCGAGTGTCTACAATTTTACTAATCTATGAAGATACTAAGCTAATTGTAGACAAACACATCAAGGTGAAATGGAAATAGTTCAATGATGCATTTTCAGGCACATTTGGGGAAGACCTCGAAGACCGTTGAGTCTATGTGAGCATCCACAAGTCTAGCTTGTACTGGATTGCATGTAGGTATCTGTGCTACCATGCGCGGACATGATACATTGGATTGTCTCGTACACTGATCTTGAGACAATGACATTGAGAAGTGTCAGCGAGATGAAGATTTCTAACTTCAGGGCATAGGATTATGATGAGATGTATCAGATGTCGAAGCCTGTGATCACCACGGAGACTCCTTTTAGCATACCTAGCAGCAATGCCAACTCTAGAAATATCTTGAAGAACTCGGTGAAGGAGCCGGGTAAATTTAAAATGACACCAAACTAGGTTTACAAGATGAAAATACTGTGGAAGGCATATCAATACATGGTTATCCTTGCATGTCATCTGTATGACCAAGAAAGCAAGGAAACCTTCCCACAGAGTTGGGTGATCACATTGGACCAGCAAGGCAGAGAAGGCAAAGCATGCAACTGATCCGACATGTTGGCTCACCAGCTGAAGGAACAGGTAACAAGGGCTCGATAGCCACCCAAAGGTATGCAAGCATACATCTACATGTCAGCTTACATCTTGGTTGTAATCTATGCCCGTCAAGAGTTTTCAGGTTTGAAGTGGTCATGGACACTGGCAAAGACCTCTATGAACACTTATTGTAAGATGTTGTCTGAATGTAGCTTCAGAGGAGTTATCACACACCAGTCTGATCATTTTTCCACCCTGGTTTACAAGATGATATTCAAACAGGATCCACCCTGCATGTCGAAGGAAACAATGGAGGCACTAATCGACATTGTTGATTGGTATGTCTCAACATTCGGAACCTTCATACGAATGTACAACATGGAGAAGCCTCCACATGATCTATAGAATTTCTCCTTGGATAGACTCGTTATGCAGGAAGTATCATATCACATCTCGATAGGATTGATAGCTAGGCTACATCGAAAGAAGAAGGCACCTTGGCCCACTCTTCCATTGTAGATCGGGTTATACGAGATATAGAGTTTCAAGCATGCGGATGTTGAAGAAGAGAAGATGAATAAATATCCATTCGACCTTCAAAGTTACAATCCATATGACCCGCATTATATTGTGAAAGATCACTCCACAGGAGTACAGTTTAACTAGATCCACAGGGCATGTCATTGGGCGAAGGAAGACCCATGGAGATATTTTTACAACTCCTCTAGACTCAACGAGTCGGTTATCCTCGTTTTGGAATGGATGACGAAGTAGCATGAAGCAACATCCTGGAGAGAACCAGAAGCAACAACATCAACAGAGGCAAACATATCAGTGCACAACAAGGGCAAGAGGAAGATTGTCAACAACACGGAGGAAGAGCAAAGATGTAAGTTCTGAGAAGACCCACTTATGCAGAAATAAACTTTGGCAATAGAGGCAAAGAGGCAACATCGGGATAAGAGAAATTCATAAAGGCACATAAAGAAATGGAGAATGGAGGAAACAGAGGAGTTGAAGGAGTAACTTCGGAAGGAACAGGGGCTGCACAGACAGGAGAAGGAAGCATAGTAGGAACACGAGAAGGAAGAATGGAAAGAACGGGTAGAGCATGGGGCAAAACTTGTGTAGACATATGAAATTATGCCCGTATAGATAGTAGACTCATCAGAACAGCTACATCAGGTAGACAAGGTGAATCATCACAAGAACAAGACTTCACTCAGGAGATAGAGAAATAACTTGAACATATGGATACAAATATGGATCAACAAGATTTAGAGCAAGACATGGACCTCATGCCTCACCACTAAGAGTTTGACCCACCAGCGTCATCGCATCTAGAAGAGAAGCAAGTCCTAAGCGACCAAGGAGACATTGAGATCCTTGGAGATCTGCCGGAAGTAGAGATGCACAACATCTCATTCGATGAGTCTCAACATAGAGTTGTGCAATCTTGCAGAGTGTTGAATCTGGATGATCATACATCTCGTGCACAGTTTAAGGAATGAGTGATCTTTTCTGACATGCACAAACATCCAGCAACATTGGACACTGCTACCAGAGCATATGCTGAAGCCACTACCTCGAGTGTTCACTTCCTGATAGATGAGAATGAGCGACTGGCGAAGGAGCTATAGAAGGACAAGTAGGGAGGAGAATCAATTAAAGCATCCACCTTAGCAAAATTGAAGAATGCAATACTGGATGAAGTATTGTCCCTTGATACAATCATGTGGGCATTTTATTCCAGGTTTGGTACCATGCACAAGGAAATTGTCCATCTCAACGGTTGGCAGCAACAATGTACTAGAAGAGCATGTATCATGTCAAGCGTGCATGCTGTTGTTGATTACATGAAAACATGGAAGATGAGATATAAGGGAGCCCTACTTCACTTGCCTAAGATGATGAAGCCCAGAGTGGTCAAGCTAAAGGCATGCATTCGAAGTTAGATCTGAAACTATGAAGAGCTCCCACAACTCATCACTAGTCTACAGGCTTCCCATGCAAGTGTATTCAGGAGTATGGATGTTGTTGTGCATGCACATGTGATCCCATCTATTGGAATGCTCACCTAGCTAAAGACAAAGGCATAGTTCCAGCTAGAGCTTAACTTGTACTCTGATGAGTTGATGCGCATAGGCACCAACTCAGACATGTCAATCAGTGAAAACACCATGCAAAAGTATGTTGTTGGTCCGGTGGCACTCAAGAAAATGATGTGCATGCTATTAGACGAGTTGGTTAGAGGAGCTCAAGCAGTGTACCTAAATGCTATGGAGGCAAGACTTTGATTCCATAAAGATGTCACCTTAGAGTACATGGACACCATCATGGACTACTAAGCTTGGCATCAGTTCGCTATTGTCAACCACCGTGAGGATTTTGAAGAGCTGGTCTACCAACAATTGTCCAAGTCATATTGATGTCTTACATGGCTTGCTCAAGAAATTTTGTCTCACATGGGTACATGTGCATTGTAATGTAATATCTTGTCAAGTGCAAGTTCAAGTGTCGATAGTTGGATGTAACAATCATAGAGTAGATGAAGAATCATGAGGGTAGATGAAATTTCACAAAGGAGAATGTCAAGGGCCACCCGACCCTTTGTTATAAATAGTCCCTCATAACTCATTGTATAGGCTTTTGGTCAGAAAAGATTCCGATAGGAGTATCTTAGAGAAATCTTGGATAGTATTGTAATGATCATTGTCTTCTCCATTGTGCAAAGCTAGTATATCTCTTTGGAGGAGTAGGCGGTTGTGGCTATAACATTTTGTTTTCGCAACTAGTGGTTGGACAAGGATGTATTGTATGACTGGAACTTACACTTCTTAATATAACAGAGCCAACACATTTCATGCATATGTTGTATTGTATTTCAACTATCTTGAGTACGCTAAATGATATATGTATATGATTTCTTACACATGCATGTGTAGCTATTTTTGTATATGTATGTATGAATCTTTCTAAAATGTGTTGTTGCTTTAACCATCACTTTGGATTGCTAGCTTTCTTGCCTTTCATGTTGTGATGCATCTTTGCTCATGTGTTCCCTTCTTAACTCTGTGCTATCATAGGTTTCCAAAGGGTGCACTCACCTCACCCTTCGTGTGAACCTCTCATGCACCTTCCTTGACTTACTGTATATGTCACACCCTTGCTACCAGCAAGGACATCTTACTTGCCTTTGTACGAAATCGTGGTTGGGGCATTACCGTACAACCCACTGATGGGACTCCTACACCAAATGGTCTGAGGTCTAATTGGGACTTCTTACCGGGGAGATCCCCTGACATGTTGGTGTGTCCAGCACCATCAACATGTTCATAAACAAATCAATTATATGCAACAGTGTTTTCATTGGGAAATGCTATGCTAGTTTGGCTTGCTGATTGTCGATTTGAATGGAAAATTTGGGAGTCAAGTTTATTCCATCTTGTAAAATGAATTTCTATTTGTAATTTAGGAAAGAATTTAAATTTTTTTGTATGAGTAATTGCAACACATATTGTATATTACAAATGCGTTAAGCACTCAAGTTATACAAGTATTCACTATGTGAAACTTTTTTTGGTTCATATGTGAAAGTATTTTTGGGATCTTATCCTTGATAAGTATTTTGTAGAAGAGCACCATGGTAATTCTTCTTGTGAATGTTGTTGTTGTGGATGGCCATAACAACATGGACAAGTCTAGAAGAACATTGAACTTGAAGTCTTTGGTTGAGTTATATTTCAAGTTCAGGTTAAGAAACAACCAAGACAAGTACAATTCAAGGCACTACAGTCATCGATTGGGTTGAGTTTGGAAAAGTGAAGGAAATATACCTTCAAATGCTAAACAATTGAAAGTGAAATTTTGGGGATCAAAATATTTCAGTGGGGAAGAGTGATTAGGAGCTCAAAAGTTGCCAAAACTTCAAATTTGTCAAAATAATGTGGAACTTGAATGACCTCATAGATCTCGTCTTCTTGATTCTTGTGCAACTCATTTCACGCGAAACAGACACCATATGCTCCCAAAAACACGTTCTGTTCTCTTGTCAAATAGATAAAATTTTTGCAGGTGCCGACAAGGATGCTAACTCGGCATCCGTACAACCCAACTAGAAAGAGGAATATTCTTGGTATATTCCTTTTGCATATTGTTTGGAATATTCTTCAGGCTCAGTGGCATCACTCTATTGGTCCATGTGTTTTCTTGGGGCCGATGAGGAGGTGACACGTGGCTAAGCCTGAGGCCGCCACATGTCCTCCTCGTGGTGTAGTAAAATTTGTTATGGTGGACAGGGCAGAGGCTGGGCTCGACCCCGCAACCTCCCATGCACTAACACAATGGAATTACCATTACATCATACGATCATGACTTAACCATAAAGGTTTTTGTTTATATTTAAATAAACAATGCATGCAGTTTGGGATTTGGTGGCCAACCGACATAGTTTATAAACTGCCCATGTGAACATGTTGGCTAACCATTACTTTAACCGCAACAATTAACCATCCATTATCCTTAACCGTTGGGAGCCTCCACATGTGAACACTCCTACAACATTTAATGTGACATTCGGAGGAAGGGGGCTAGTGCTGGGGGCTAGCCCTTGAGCGCATGGCCCCTTATATGAACATTATTTTGGTTTTTAGGCCTCAATGGATAAATTAAAGGTCTTACAAATCCACCCAAAAATTGGGGAATTTTTCGCTCCGTTAGTGGAAAATGGGCCGAAATTGTAGGATGATGCTGGATTTTGTGCAATTTGTAGAGTGAATAGTGGAGAAACTAGCAGAGGTCATAGCTTTTCCATTTTTCGACCAATTGGGTGCAAAAAGAGGCTAGATAACCATTTTTGAACATTTTGGACTCATTGGAGCAAGTTTCAGAAGCAACGAATTAATTCTAGATAGTATTTTTGTAGATTAAATTCTATGGGTGTCATGGTCAACTAGAGTGTCCATTCAATTTATGGAGGAGTTTGAATATGGAGATGACCTTGCAGGGGTTTTCCAGCCTCCATGTTCTTTTCGCAATAGCTATTACATCAATGTTGTAGCTTACGTTCCTCTTTTCTCTATGTGTTTTGGAAGAGATATTTGTTTATGCACTTAAAGTGGATTGTGGTACTGTTGATGTTCTATGAAGTTGGAGTATGGGGTATTGGTGTAAGATGGCTTTGTTTGTTGAAAGTTTACATGTTTGATTGTAGGTTTACATGTATATGGAGTGATAACTCTTGCAGAAGTTGTTTCTTTGAAGCAGAAACTAACCATTCCATTTATCAATACTTTGTGTACTCTTATTTTTCTAAACATTGAGGATAATGAGAAGGGGTCATGCCATTAGAGATGATCCAAGGAGATGTACCAAGGAGGGGTGAACTCCTTTAACAATGGCTGGTGTATTACTGATCGATGCATGCTTCCATTTAGTGTTTTGATTTCATGTTTAAATTTTTTCATAAAATTAACTTAAGAAAACACACATAAAAACTCATGTTTTTACTTGTTGTTTTGGAGTACAAACCTCAAGAAAATTTTTGTACTCTAATGAGGATATTAGCATACAAAAATAATATTCCACATTTAGATCAATAGCCTATCAAGTTCAGAGTTATCGTTGTTGCTGGAAATGCAACAATCTCCACTAGACCATTAATATTCTAATAAATATATAACTCCCAATGTTGTGTACAATGTAATAACCTTTTTCTCTAAACCTCTCCAATGTAATAACCTATATTGTCTCCAACTTCAAACAACCACCTACTTTGAACCTCTCTAAAGATACCAATGTTTTGATACTGGATAGTCTGCAAATGGGAATAGTGGAACAAGCAAATAGTTTGGAGATCCACTAAGTTGTCAAAGGAATTTGGGAGCATCCGTAAATGGGAGGAGGCCCAAAGGTGAATAGTTTGGAGGTTTGTTAAGATTCAGAAGGAATCTAGGAGTTTCAGAAGGATATTTCTTAAATTTTTATTAAAAAATCAATATATTTGAACTATCCATAGGTTTAGATTAATGATGTGTAATACTTATTGCATGTCATCATAAATTTAAGAAACTCGATAATATTCTTCCCAATTTAAGTGCATAAAAGTGTAACAGATTTACGAAAATATTGGAAAGAAAGTATTTAATTGGATCATCGATATGGAGTTTTCTTTGACTCCTTACTGAAAATGATTTAATTAACATTAATTGATGATAAGTTCTAAGCACTTTATTTCACATTTTTTAAATGTTATGTAGGGGTTGATAACTAGGAAATGGAATGTCGGAAGATAAAAATTATGAATAATGTAAATGACAATGACCTGGTCATCAGTTCATCTTAAGTGGTGATGGAAGTTAACAAAAAGGCAGGGAGTGGGGCTGATTTTTACAAAGCTATGAGGGGCATAGTGGAAAGAAGTTATATAGTTACTTTCCACTTATAGTAAAAAAATCAATCCAATGGCTTCAAAAATCAAGTTATATATAAACAACAGGAAGCATTGCAATGCCCAATGAGACCTATTAAGCTTGAAATAATAAAACTTAAAGTAAAAAAATATGAATGATCTAAAACTTATTAATCATAAACATGTTTTTATTTATAATGTCTCAAAAATTACTAGAACATTTTTTTTGCTATATTTACTTTCATCTCATTAAAAAAAAAAAAACTTGTTTTTCATTTTTCAATAATGTCATGCATATCCACATAAAAAAGTGGATGGAAAACCAATAAATGTCATGCCATTGTCCCAAAAAGCGCACAAGGAGATAGTAAAAGGAATAAACATAATTGCATCACAAGGGGAGCCATCCCATTGATGCATCAAAGGTATGTAATCGTTTATTTATTCTTTTATCTACATTGAATATAATTTTTGCATGAAATATTATTTTTCATTTTTTATATTACAATAATTAAATAAAAAAGGAACCCATTCAACACATAAGACAAAATGAAAAGAAAGAAAATGGTTGATCACAAAGTTTGAGTACTTATGTTTTCAGTCTTATGTAACATTTCATATTCGTTGTAATATTCATATTTAAATAATTAATTTACACTTGTT
Organism: Pinus tabuliformis; assembly: GCA_031772625.1. Taxonomy (NCBI): domain Eukaryota; kingdom Viridiplantae; phylum Streptophyta; class Pinopsida; order Pinales; family Pinaceae; genus Pinus; species Pinus tabuliformis. The sequence goes on from CM062804.1 coordinate 55,664,513, forward strand.
CATGGATATCTTCTATGATATGTTAGCATCCAAAGAAGATCCAATCAAATATTTATCCATATTAGATTAAGTATGAGTTGTGAGTATATGTTGAAGTATCAAGGGTTAATTGAACAATTTGTAAGTAGCTATGTTTCTTAACTTCCCTCATTTTATAATTAATGGAATGACAACAAACATTTATATTATTTATATCTATGCTTTGTCATGGAATATTAAATTTGTAGGAAACAAATTATGGAGTGGAGCCATCAAAACATATTTTGAGAGACAACATGGAGCATGGATCTGAAAGAATGTGTATTGTTTATAAAACACTTGCTACTATTGTACATTTCTTTTTATTTGCATAACCATTTATATTTCACTATATAAATTTATATATACTTAGTACACTTTATTTCTATGTTAGTAGATGGAAGAGTTAAAACATAAAAAACAAACGAATCAGAAAACATTATGTTAAATAACACAAGTACAATATCACCTACAATTGATGATAGACACAACTTGAGCAATGATTGTATTTTAAGTGTTGAATGAGAATAAATATAATTTAATGTTATTGTAAGTTGTATGTTTTCAAATATTTGTTTATGAAAATTGGTGATTATGTTTAATGTACTTGACATATTGTCCCGATTGCATGAGGACATGTTACCAATAAGTACAACAATTACATATTAACATTTTGTTTAATGTACTGGACAAAAATTCCTATTTGGATGTTGATACGTTACTAACAGATGTAGAATCTACACATTGAATACATTTTGATTATTGCAGACCTTTGCATTGTCACATGTTGTATTCCAATCGACATCCTATTGATTTACCATAAAATGTGTTTCTTATTTTATTGTGTTGTCCATTGTTGTGATATGTTGCAATGTGGATTAGTTAATATATGTATGATTTACATTGTAACAAATAAACATAGGTGTAATCCATTGGCTAATTAATTAATGAAATCATTAGATCTAAACGGAATAATTTAAATATAGAATTCAATATTATTATAAAAATATTTGATTTTGAAATTATTAATTGTAATTTGTAAATAAATAATTAACTAAAATATAGACATATCGATGCATTGATTTGTTTTGTTTTGAATTCATTAAATTGTGTGTGCCATAATGCCATAAAATACATGTTGGTACATTTTTATGAGTCATGTACATGAAATCCTATTCAGTATATTAGTGTACTAGTGCTAAGTATTGTGAAAAGGCATTTTCACTTATGTGCATCCATTCCTATTCATTATATTAGTGCACTAGTGCTAAATAATGTGAAAAGGAAGTGTTACTTTAAAGTATATGATATAATGTATAACTATTTTTATCATTTCAAAATATTATGATGTGCATGATTACAATACATGGTGGTGCTTTAAATATAATATGTACACCAGTTCTTAGTAATAAAGAATGGGTCTCACATCTCACCTTTAGTTTTCAAATTTCCACATCCCTCTAGTGCACATGGTAATATAAGCATGCATTCATTCATATGAACAACAAAAAACTTAATACAAATCAATGCTTTATTTAGGAATATGAGCACTAAAAAAAAGAAGGAATGAACTAGTGCATACAAATTATACGAGCATTGATGTGCTAGGAAACAAAATAATGACACAGTGCATAATATTTATATGAGAATTGGTGCATCATATAACAACATTTAAAAATAAAACCTATACTAAAACCTCTAATGGCTCACAATTTTTACTTATAGGAAAGAATTGTTGAAACCTCGACTATGAATGACATAGGTTGTAGTAGATGGTACTTCAAAAATTATTAATCTTACAACACTAAAATCCTTTCTAAAAACATATTGGACAAGGTGTTTTTCTCTTGGTGATTGGGAGGGGGGTGAAAGTTCCTAGTTCTAGGTCCATCCATTAAAGCATCAATAATCACACTCATTCAACCATTGTTGATGAAATATGAATTCTATTGTTTGGTGGTTATTGGGCTCCAAATCATGTCATTTTCCAGATCTATCTGGTTTCGACAAATAACTGATGCAATTGAAATGGATGAAACATGAGAGAGACAAATTGAGCTCGAATTTTTCCTAGTGTGATCCCATATACTATACTGACGGGGCCACTCTCTACAATTCCATTCTACCTAGGGAAAGCAGATTTTTTTTTTGAGCCGAGAGGCTCATTCTACAACCCAGTATGAGGGGATGTGTAAGCTTTTCCATCCATCCGTGCCGATTTAAAATAAAAATAAAAATAAAAAATTATGCTCTAAATAGAAAAATAATCTAGCCTATAATTAACAAAAATGAATATGTTCTAAAGTAATTAGAATTTTAAGAAAGTGTAAATCAGATGTTTAAATCTTATACTTTTCAAAAGTATTTCAACAAGAGATTTAAATAAACTATTTGAGGATCTATGTTAACTAATTTATGTCGATATCAACTTCATATATATCTATATATAGAAAAAATTTATGTTTTTATGGCTAAGTTTTTTATTTGGTCCTATATATAATCTATTTAACATTCAAAAATACAATTTAAACAATGAGAAATAACACATTGTATTTTGCACTCTAAAATGGTTGGCACTTGAAATTTGATCCCTCTCGGCACATGTTAGACCCGTACTTAAAATAGATCTATGATGGTTCTTTTTTTAGGGGGGCTAGGATGTTGGGAGGAATAATTGCAATCTCAAGTGTCAACTTCATCAGTAGGCGAGGAGTTTTACAGGGGATCTAGTAGTATTCCAGAAAATATAATCCAGTTAAATTATTGGAACTACTAGATTCCCAATTCCAGTAATTTAACTCGATTATATTTTTCGGAATATTTTGGAATTCCTCCAATAAGGAGAATGAGAGTGTAACACATCCATATAACAGTAAAAAAAATATTATTACCAATTTACCTTAGAAATAATATTTTTGATGATTTTTTACATTACTATGGACTAGGAGTTAGCATTAAAAAACTAAATAAAATTCATTAATAATGTTATGCAATGCACTGACAGATAAAACCTTAGTTTATTATGTGCGGGTTCATTTGCATGCGTAAACAATTAACATTATGGTCACAATTGTTTATATTTATTTAATTTTGTACTAAGGTGTTTATTGTCTATCGGCTCCCATCCTTGAAATCTCGCCAACTGTATATGACATTTAATAGACCTAGTTGTCCTAGCCAGGTGGCAATCTGATCTGCTCCAAGATATTCATCGACTGCACTTTCCTTGGGATCTACCTACCTCATCGACAACTCCTATCGACTTGATGGATCATTTGGAACTCGAGGGTTTTGAACATCAATTCTTGGTGGTTTTTCTCCTATTCATCATTATGATATTTCAGAACTTTGCTTCTCCTCGACTCTGCTCCAGTCTAGTGGCTTGGGTCCTAGTTCCTCTAGTTGTCTCGCCTGATGTAGTGATTGGTTTATTCATTAGCTCCGTTCCACAGTATCTAACTGAATTTTAGAATTGTTTGTCACCCACCGTAGACTCTTCAAGGCTAAAATTCATTTTGTTGTGCCAAGGTTTTACTCGAGTTGCTACTCAATGGTAAGATTCAACCGTTTTGTGCCTTACGCTTTCCTGTTATATTTCTACAGTTCTTTATGAGGTTGACAACTAATCACTGGTTATTTGCTTGTTCCTGCAGGAGTTCCTCAGGTGCCAAAGCTTTCAGGGGGTTCCAAGGAAGAAACCCTCTTACCAGCTTCGTTCTTCCAGAAAAGAAACCGCCATGCATTGGGTATTTAACTCCTACTTCTCTTGTCCTTTGCAATGCTCTGTGGCCAAAGGGCTGGGATTTTATTAGAATTTTGGAATTAATTTCATGAAGGTTTTTCCTTGGCTTATGGAAGCTTCAATTCTTTTGTTTATTTTTCCTTTTAACTATGTAAATTTAAGTGGTTTGGCCACATATTGTAACTTTGGGAATTTTCCTTAGACCATCGTTTCGTGCTAGAAGTGTTATTGGAAACTATAAAAATTGTATGGTTCTAGCTACTGTTAATATCTCTTTTTTCCTCTGTTAAAAAATTCTTCGTAATAGTTCCATTTTATATATGTATCACAGGATTTCCATAAGGGTTTATTTTATTGTAATGAGTCATACATATTTAATTGTCAAGCTCTTTCTTAGCATAAAAATGTCTTTGTTTAAAATATGGCAGAGGACTAGATATTCCTAGGTTATAGCGCATTATAGCCATCTATGATGAGTTTGACAACAACTCAGAATTCTCAATTTCGCTTTTGCTTTATTATGTTTGTACAAGGTTGTATACTGATGTTTGAACTTGTTTAAAGTATTAAGTCACATGGAACCCTTTATGGGTGTTGGATAAATCCATAAAATCCGTGCTCATCTTATTAGTAATTCTTTTTCGTCTAACTTATAACTAGATTAAGTAGAATGCTAGGGTTTTTAAGTTCTGATAATTTCTATGTAAATGCAAATAGCAATAGAGGACTCTGTTATTTTATTGCTTGCATTTATACAGTCAAAGTTCTATACTCTGAGAGGTTTCCTTCTGTTTGAAATGGGGCTTTACTTCCTTACGGCAAAATGGTTTGCTAGAGTCTTTTAAAACTGAAATTCTTATAGAATGAATGTCGTTTATAATTTCCTTACAAATGAATTTTTTTACTTTATGATACAAGGCTCTGTTGCCTTTAACTGTATTCACTACAGAACTTTTCCGTTACTATTTTTCCATTCCTGGGTTTACATTTGATGTTTTGCCACTTCTCTAAATAATTGCTGCAATTTTCATTAAAATACTGAAGGTGGTTCCTTGTTCTTGTTCATGTAATCTTTTAATTTAAGAAACTTTTTAAAATAATCCCTATTCTTCAAAAGGGAGATATCCTACTAATATCTTTCTAGAATAACACAGAGTAAGTAATCAAATTATGCAATAACTAAGAAAAGTAAAGTTTTCTTTATCTACATAATTCTAAACTTTACCCAGAATTTATCACTTATATGTATATGTTGCTTTCCAAAATATTTTAACTTAACTGAATATGCTGCTTTCCAAAATATTTTAACTTATCTAAATATGTTGCTTCCAAATTTGGTCTACCCAGACTTGCACTTTGTTTTCCTCCCTACCGTGAGATTCACTATGCTAGAGAATATCCCCTCGTGCTATCCTTGATCCCAAGGAAATTCTTTCTCTCCTTAGAGAATGTGTGTATATCTAGCTATCTGGTCTTAACCAGACATATCTCTCACAAAACTTTCTGACCTCTCAACACAATCTTTCTTTTCTGTTCACCTCACCTAATCTCAGATACCCAATCCTCTTGATCTGTTTCTTTAAAATACCCTCCAAGATCTATTTTTGTTTTCTTGGAACATGTAATTGTCTCTTTTAACTAATTAATCAAAAGAAACAATATTTACTAATAATTGCAAAATTCCTTTCCATAACTTTATTTAAGAACAATTTATAATTTTCAAGAAAAGTAATAGTTTGTTTGGCTGCAGTAAAAAAAAAATTACATTAACGGGGAATATTACATCTCCCCCCCCCTAAAATGTAACATCGTCCTGATGTTCTTCTTCCGCAAATAAACTTGGAAAGTTTTCTTTCAGAACCTTCTCATCTTCCCAGGTGGCCCCTTCCGGCCCATAGTGCTGCCACTGCACTTTAACCTAGGAGATAACTCATTTCTGCAGTGTTACTTCTCTCTGATCTAGTATAGCTAGAGGTTTGACCAAGAACTCACCTTTGGGTCCGTCCTGAACATAGCAACAAAATGCATTAAGTATTTAACCAATTTATATAATACATTCTTCAAGAGAAACTATATATATATATATATATATATATATATATATATATATATATATATATATATATTACCTGAATGTCTTGCCATTTGATCACATGATTAGCGTCATAAACATATTTATGAAGTAGAGAAACATGAAAGACATTGTGTACACGAATGTGACTAGGTAAGGCAAGTTGGTAAGCCAATGGTCCAATTCAAGCCAAGAATTGAAAGGGCCCGCAAAATTGGGGTGCTAATTTAGCACACCCAGTCCATTGCAAGGTGCTTTTATTGGCTCACACTCGGATGTAGACATGATCCCATACCTAGAATTTCCAGAAGCTCCTCTTCTGATCAACAAAGTTCTTTTGCCAGTCTTGAGCAGCCTTTAAATTGATTCTCACATTTTTCACCATTTCCTCCATCTCTTCTAACATATATGGTCCTAGCAATAGCTTATCCTCCAATCCACTCCAACTCAAGGGTGTCCTACACTTGCGCCCGTATAATACCTCAAAGGGATTCATTCATAAGGATGCATGGTACCCGTTATTGTAGGAAAACTCCACCAGGTGTAGATATTCTTCCTATTTAGTGGGCTGCTGCATTACATAAACACGCAATGTGTCTTCAATAACTTGATTCACTCGTTCAGTCTGCCCATCTGTTTGCGGATGATTAGTTGTACTGAAGTGTAGTTGTGTGCCTAATCCCTCAAAGAGGGCTTTCCATAAGGCTGATGTAAATTTTACATCGCGATCGGAAATGATCATCTTGGGGATTCTGTGCAGTTTAAAAATGTTCTACATAAAAATATTAGCAATTTGGGTTGCTCTATAAGTTGATTGGATAGGTATAAAATGAGCAGACTTACTCAATTTGTCCACCACCACCATGATGGAGTCATTTTTCTTTCTTGATTTAGGCAACCCAGTAATGAAGTCAATAGATATTGTTTCCCATTTCCATTTTGGGATGGGCAGAGGGTGAAGTAATGATGCTGCAAGTTAGTGCTCAGCTTTCACTTGTTGACCCTCCAAGCATTAGGCTAAGTACTCTACCACCTCCTTCTTCATACCAAGACAGAAAAATTCCTTTCGTAGGGAAAAAATCATTTTCTGGTATTCAGGATGGCTTGCATAAGACATCTTATGGTATTCATCTAAAATTAAATTCTTAAGAAGTCACTAGTTAGGCACATATATCCTCTTCCTATAAATCAACAAATTTTCTGCATTTATTTCATAACCCAATTGTTGTTCATTGTTGTTACGAATTTTTGCTAGCTACCATAAATGTTTATATGTTGAATCATGCATGGTTGATTCTTGAATCTACCCAAAAAAGGTAGTTCATGATTCACTAAAATAAGTTTCATATAAACATATTACCTTCTAACTTAAATCATCTGCAAGTCGATTTTCTTTTCCTTTTAAATGTTTGATTTCGAAATCGAATTCACTCAGGAAATTTGCCCAACGCGCTTTCTTGGCATTTAAAGTTGGTTGTTTGAAATAATTAATCAAACTATGGTGGTTAGTCATTAGCAAAAATTTCTTACCCAATAGGTAATGTCAGCACGTTTTTAAAGCATGTATGACCGCTACCAGCTCCAAATCATATGTTGAATACTTTTGTTCATATTCTTTAAGTTTTCTAGATTCATAGGCCACCACTCTACCTTCTCTCATTAATACGCCACCCACGCCTTCCTTACTAGCATCCGTACACAAAGCAGTGCTCAGAATAGGTGATGTGGTAAGAAGGTGTTTCAGTTGATCAAAGCTCCTTTGACAGTCGGGGGTCCATCTGAAAGCCTTTCCTTTCTTTTGTAAAGAGGTAATATGATATGCCACTCTAGAGAAACCCTCCACAAATCTACGATAGTAACTAGCTAAGCCATTAAAGAATCTTATATCGGCTACATCCTTTAGTACCAGCCGTTCCATAATGGTTCTTATCTTTTTTGGGTCTACCGCAGTTCCATCCTTAGTAATGACATGCCCCAAGTATTGGATTTTCTCCTTAAAGAAATCACATTTACTGCACTTGGCATACAGTTGGTGTTCTCTTAGGACTTGCAGAACAATACGAAGATGCTCCTTATGTTCCTCCATGTTACGAGAGTAGATTAGTATGTCATCAATGAATATTAATGCAAATTTATCTAAGAACTGATGGAATATGTTGTTCACGAGACACATGAAGGTTTTTGGGGCATTAGTTAGCCCAAATGGTAAAACCACGAACTCATAATGTCCATAACGCATCCTGAATGTAGTTTTTGCAATATCTTCCTCCTTTATCTTGATCTGATGATACCTAGAATGGAGATTTATCTTTGGAAGATGGTTTCACCTTTCACTTGGTGAAATAACATGTCTATACGGGTAAGGGGGTATTTTTTTTAATGGTCAGCTTGTTTAGTTGGTAGTAATCCACGCACATCTGCAGGGTTCTGTCCTTCTTTTTAACAAATAATACCAGAGCTCCCCAAGGGGACACACTGGGGCAAATATACTTCTTATGAAGCAAATCCTGGAGTTTCATTTTTAATTCTGTTAGTTCTAGTATGCTCATTCCGTAAGGTGCTTGAAAAACTGGGGCAACTCTTGGAATTAGCTCAATTGTAAAGTCTATGTCTCTTTTTGGGGTAGGCCTGGTATTTCTTCAAGAAATACATCTGGAAAATTTTGTATCATAGGTATATTCTCTAGGGGATACAGATTTATCCTTTGAGTCAGCATACCCTACTTGTATGGAATAAACTTGACAACCTTTTTTGATGCATTTGGCTAATTGGGACGCTGTTATAGGCCTTAATTGTAGAGGTTTCTGCACACCTTGAATTTCCTGTCTCTCCCTTACCTCATATCGGAAGCTAACATCTTTTGTCTTACAATTTATGAGGAACCAGTGTTTCTCCAACTAGTCCATGCCTATAATAATGTCATATGACCCCAGGGGTAACACATTCAAATCAGCTACAATAGATTGACTAGCTATTTTTAAAGGAAAATTTCTTAGTTTAGACAAACTCTTCTTTTTCCTCATGTGGCTAGTTGTACTAACCATGGATTTTTAAATTTAATAGCTTGTAATTTACATCGTTCCACTATCCTGGGACTAATGTAAATTAAAGTGCCCTTGGGATCTATTAAAATATAACAGGTCTGGTAAAAAATACTACCTTCAAATTCAACCATGGTCGGTTGAAATTCTGCCTGATGATATTTGAGAGCTGCGTTAATTTTAGGGATGCTCCTTGCCACTTCTCCCACCATAGATTCCTCTTGAATTTGTGAGATATGATCTTCTCCTTTGCGATGGGGATAGTTTCTGACATAATGTGGGCCTCCGCATCCCCAACACTATACAAGTGGTCTGTTAATAAATTCTGCTTCATTTCTGCCAGCTTGTTCATTTGTCCTGGTTTTAGCTGGTGCTTTAAATATGGGTTTATTCACATTTCAGCTAGTTTGACCTTTATACAATCCTTTGTTGTTAGTGCCCTTATTCCCCTTGTGGCTGGGAATAAATTTATTTCCCTTTTTATCAGCCCAATTTTTGCTCGTATCACCCTTTGGTTTATTTTGCTAATAGCATATCCGTGCTTTTCGAATGACTTCGTCCATAGTTTTTGGGTTGTCGAATTCCAGCCTTTCCTTCATGAACAATAGGAGGCTGCTGATAAACCATTGTACTTTTACCTTTTCTTCATGAATATAAGGAACGTACTGCAATAATGATGTAAATTTTGTTATAAACTCATCCATGGTCATTTGGCCCAAATGAAGATCATGGAATTATTTTTCTTTCTCATCATAAAACCTTTCGGTTATATATTTTTCCTTAAAAAAATTATGGAATTTCTCCCAAGTTATGTTTTTCTCATTGACCCCACGGACTGTTTTTACTTCTTCCCACCACAATGTGGCTTTCCCTTGAAGCTAGAAAATGGTCAAACGGGCCTTCAAATTGTAATCATACTCGTATAGTTGGAAATACATATTCATATTAATTAATCATGCTTCCGCCACCTCTTCTTGCTCACCATCGAAGAGAGGAGGCTTGATTTTCTGAAACTCCCCTTGGAGTTCAGTTTTCTTCTTTTTCTGAGTCTTGTGATCGAACACATTACCTGATTCTTCTTCTTGGTTTCCTTCACCTCCTTCCGTTTCCACATTTTAGTTCGGAACTCTTGTTCCCCAGTTGTATGGTCGTGCTTTGGGCTCAGAACTAGTGGTCGGTTACTCTATCTATCCGATAGGCTTTTGAGAATCTTTTCTTGTTCTTGCATGATCAATCTTTCATTGTCTATCCGTAGTTGGCCCATTTCACCTTTCATTTCTTGCACAATCACCCAGATGTCTATATTGGGATTTTGTGGCTCATCCCCTGGCCGCACCTAGACCTCAGGATTGCCCTCCTGAAATGGTGTTGGTCCTGTTCCCAATACAGAACTGTGTGGTGGATTCCCAGTTCGCCTCAAGAAGACTTTTGTTGCCTCCTACGTGCACATCATCGAGTTTGTTATTCCTTATTCTAGAGGTCTCAGTTTTGGAAAATTGAGCGCTTTGATACCATATGTAACACATCCATATAACAATAAAAAAAATATTATTACCCAATTACCATAGTAGTAAATTTTTTGATGATTTTTTACCTTACTATGGACTAAGCATTACCATTACAAAAACTAAATAAAATTCATTAATAATGTTATGCAATGCACTGATAGATAAAACCTTAGTTTATTATGCATGGGTTCATAAACCATGCAGGTTCATTTGCACGCATGAAAAATTAACATTATAATCACAATTGTTTTATATTTATTGAAGTTTGTGCTAAGGCATTTATTATCTATCGACTCTCGTCCTCTAAATCTCGCCAACTGTATATGACATTTAATAGACCTAGCTATCTTAGCCAGGTGGCAGTCTGATCTGCTCCAAGATATTTGTCAACTACAATTTCCTTGGGATATACCTACCTCATCGACGGCTCCTGTCGACTTGATGGATCATTCGGAATTTGAGGGTTTTGAACTTCAATTCTCAGTGGTTTTTCTCCTATTCGTCATTGTGATATTTCATAACTTTTCTTGTCTTCGGCTCTGCTACGGTCTAGTGACTTTGGTCCTAGTTCCTCTGGTTTTCTAGCACGATGTAGGGACTGGTTTATTCATTAGCTTTGTTCCATGGTATCTGGATGCACTTTGGAACTGTCTGTCACCCGTCATAGACTTTTAAGAGACTGAACTTCATTCTGCTGTGCCAGGGTTTTACTCTAGCTGCTACTTAATGGTAAGCTTCAACTGTTTTGTGCCTTACACTTTCCTGTTATATTTCTATAGTTCTTTATGAGGTTGACAACTAATCACTGGTTATTTATTTGTTCCTGCAAGAGTTCCTCGAGTGCCGAAGCTTTCAAGGGGTGCCAAGGCAGAAACCCTCTTACCGACTTCGCTTTTCTAGAAAAAGAAACCTCCATGCATTGGGTATTTAACTCCTACAGCTCTTTTCCTTGGCAAGGCTCTGCGACCAAAGGGCAGCGATTTTATTAGAATTATGGAAATAGTTTCATGAAGCTTTTTCCTCGGCAAGCTTTAATTCTTTTGTTTAGTTTTCTTTTTAACTGTGTAAATTTAAGTGGTTCACATTTTCCTTAGACCGTCGTTTTGTGCTAGCACTGTTATTGGAAACTATGAAGGTTGTATGGTTCTAGCTACTGTTAATATCTCTTTTCTCCTTTGTTAAAACATTGATTGTGATAGTTCCATTTTATATATGTATCACAAGATTTCCGTAAGGGTTGATTTTATTGTAATGAGTCATACATCTGGAATTGTCGAGCTCTTTCTTAGAATATAAATGTCTTTGTTTAAAATGTGCTAGAGGACTGGATATTCCTAGCACATGGCGCATTATAGCCATCTATTATAAGTCTAGCAACAACTCAAATTTTTAGTTTTGCTTTTACTTTATTATGTCTGTACAGGGTTGTATACCGATGTTTGAACTTGTTTAAAGCATTGACTCACATGGAACCCTTTAAGGGTGTCAGATAAATCCATAAAATCCGTGCTTCTCTTATTATTAATTCTTTTTCGTCTAACTTATAACTAGGTTAAGTAGACCGCTAGGGTTTGTATGTTTTGATAATTTCTATGTAAATGTGAATAGGAACAGAGGACTTTGTTATCTATTATTTTATTACTTGCATATATACAGTCAAAGTTCTATACTCTGAGAGGTTTCCTTCTATTTGAAATGGCTCTTTACTTCCTTACGGAAAAATGGTTTGCCAGAGTCTTTTAAAACTGAAATTCTTATAGAACAAATGTCATGTATAATTTCCTTTCAGATGAATTTTGTTAGTTTATGATATAAGGCTTTGTTCCTTGTTCTTGTTCATGTAATATTTTAATTTAAGAAACCTTTTAAAAGAATCCCTATTCTTCAAAAGGGAGATATAACACTCAAATTATGTAATAACTCATAAAAGTAAAGTTTTCTTTATCTACATAATTCTAAACTTTACCAAGAATTTATCACTTATCTGTATATGCTGCTTTCCGATAGATTTTAACTTATCCGAATATGTCGCTTTTAACTTATCTGAATATGTTGCTTCCAAATTTGGTCTACCCAAACCTGCACTTTGTTTTCCTCCCTACACTATGCCAGAGAATCTTCTGATTTCACATTTTAACTTATCTGAATATGTCACTTTTAAATTATCTGAATATGTTGCTTCCAAATTTGGTCAACCAAACCTGCACTTTGTTTTCCTCCCTACACTATGCCAAAGAATCTTCTGATTTTAACTTATCTGAATATGTTGCTTTTAACTTATCTGAATATGTTGCTTCCAAATTTGGTCTACCCAGACCTGCACTTTGTTTTCATCCCTACACTAATCTTCCCCCATGCTATCCCTGATCCCAGTGAAATTATTTCTCTTCGTAGAACATGTGTGTATGTCTATTTGGTCTTAACTAGACATAGCTCTCACAAAACTGTCTGACCTCTCAGCACAATTTTTCTTTTATGTTCACCTCTCTTGATCTCAGATACCCAATCCTCTTGAACTTTTTCTTTAAAATACCCTCCAAGTTTTAGTTTTGTTTTCTTGGAACAGATAACTGTCTCTTTTAACTAATTAATCAAAAGAAACAGCTGCAAAATTCCATTCCATAACTTTATTTAAGAACAATTTATAATTTTCAAGAAAATTAATAGTTTGTTTGGCTGCAGTAAAAACAAATATTTACATTAACAGGGAATATTATAGAGAGTTAATTAATTAAATTGACCTAATTCGTATTCCACTTTTATTTTTATTCACCATATTCCAGAACATTTCTAAAATCTACAATTTTCAATATTCTCATTTACTTGATAATGCTCAAATCCATTTCTGATTCTCCAGAGTTCCATTCTTTATTTATTTATATTTAGAAACTTACAACAACTCACAAACTCATTATTTATTTATCTAGATTTATAAACTTACAATAGCTCACAACATAGATGACTGAAATGCTTAATCAAGAATTTTCATGATACGTTAACATTTTTAAAATGTAACATTGAAAAATGGAATTACTTAACTCTGGGTGAACTTCCTAAAGTCCAAATAATCCTGATGCCATAAACCAATCTTCTGAATGAGATTTTTCAAATTTAAATTTAGTTATGTTTGTTTATTTTGAATATGTTAATAGGTGTGTCATTTTGAACTAAAATTTTGAATACGTTAATAGGTGTGTCATTTTGAACTAAAATTTCTGGAATTTTAATTTATTTATCCACTAATATGAATCAGACAACAACGATCTCTCCAGCAATCTCTTTATGTCATATGGTATGTGATCTCTAGTAGCAGTAGCGTGCCTCAAATCGCATCCTTAGAACAAATGTCCCAGAGCTTTATTTAACCATATAAGATTGCTTCTCGCAGTGTGCAGTCAACCATAATTAACACAGCAAACTCTTTACTGGCCGAGACGCTCGCTCAACAACCGATAAGTGACCTGGAAAACTCTAGGCAGCCTCACCCAACAGGATCAATCACACAACCTTCTCACGGCCTCTGAGAAGGAATCAACATTCTCAAGGCTTCCTTCTACATCAGATTTGCCCTCACAAAAAAGATGGTTGAAATGCCTAATCAATCATTTTTCTAATATGTTAACATTTCTAAAATCTAACATCCAATAATGGAATTATTTAACTTTGGGTGAACTTCTTAAAGTCCAAATAATTATGATGCCATAAACCAATCCAATAATGGAATTATTTAACTTTGGGTGAACTTCTTAAAGTCCAAATAATTATGATGCCATAAACCAATCTTAAGAATGAGATTTTTAAAATTTCAATTTATTTATGTTTATTTATTTTAAATATTAGGGGTTTCTATTTTGAACTAGAATTTTAATTTATTTATTAAGTGATATAGATTTAATACTCATAAAATATTCTAAAATATTTTTCATAATACTTACAATTAAAATTTGAAATTTATCCATTTCAAAATTTAAAATTATAATAACAAATATAAAATAAAAATAATAATAATTTTTAAAAATATCTTTATATTAATAATTATAAAAATACAAAATAAACTTAAATATATATTTTTATAAAAATAAAATTTAAAAAGGCAGAAAAAAGGAGTTTTATTTATGTTTTAAGTTTCGGTCATGTTCATACTGCAACCAATCTTATTTATAGGGAAATCCTAAATTAGTGATATTTATTTATTTATTTATTATTTATTTTTTATTTTTTTTTCTGTATAAAGACTATTCTATTAAGACTAAAAGAGAAAAATATTTACAAAGAGGTTTGAACCTCTGAGGGGGCTGTAGCCTGCCCTCTATCAAAAAGACTGTTGCAAGTAGCACATTGCCTTCTGTTTACAAAAATGAAAATCATAGACCCAAGACTAAACAGAGCTAGATAAGATCGATGCTTCAGAATGAGCTGACCTTTTACAAAAATGCTGTCCTTTGTCACTATTACAAAAAAGATGGAAAACCAAAATTGTGTCCTGGAGATTGTAAAATTTCATGCTGATAATAAAAGAAGCCATGCACATTGAGAATTACACACAAAACCCAGAAATCATAAGATAACTTGCTGTCATGTCGCTGAAGCCAAAAGTAATTAAGCCTGCGGTGGCGAGTCTGTAGCGTTCTCATTTGCCTGGTTGGGGGAGCTTACCCAGGTTACCATCACATTATCTTCAGCTTCCATCATGTTGCCTTCTGGAGGAAGCACAAGGTTCAGAACACTGCCAGAGAGGCGCGCCGGCTCACAAGCTATAATTTGCTCTTGAGGAGAATCTGGCTGAGGGCGAAAGTCTTCCTGTTGGCCCTCTTCGTGCAGCGCAGCAGAGTCATTGAGGACGACTCCAGCCAAGCTACCCTGAAAATCACTGGAATTTTGAAAATGAGACTGTTCCTTGGAGGTTTCATCTGAGCTTGTAAGCTCATCTTCTTCCTCCGAGAAGATAACAGTTATTGTAGCTGAGATAAGAGGCTTGTTAAGCCTGCTTCTGAACTTGAACCGGGTTGTTTGAAAAGAGCTGTTTAGGGTAGGTCTAGAATGGTCAGAGGGCGGAGAGGATGGAGAGGCAGAGGCTAACGGAGTTATACGTCGAGGCACAGAGCCACCACGACCCCGAGAACCTCCACGGGACCCTGAGTTGCTGCCACGCCTGGGGATGCCGCGACGACGGGCCATTACAGTATAGATCAGCGGATTGAAGGTGCCGGGGGACTGAGGGTGAGAGTGAAGCGGCCCGACACAAACTAAATGAACCCAGATTGAATACCAGACCTCTGAACTGAAGACCCAAATGCAGAGCACACAGTAGATAGAATCGACCACAAGAAAAAACCCAACAACGACTGAATAAACCCAATACCCGAACCAGACACTTTCAGAAAAGACTAAATCGAAACACCTTACAGAGATGGGCAAGAAGACTGACTTAATACACCAGACGCATATGGAGAAGACTGACTTAATACACCAGACGCCGTCGGAAAGAAACAGAACCATATACCTGAAGCAGGCAAAATGGGAGCAATTATGAAGCCATGGGGGCTTCCAAATTCTCTGGGCTGCGCAGAGGCTCTGAGGACATAACCACCAGAGGAGAACAATGCCTGAAGAACCCGGAGCCACTATGTCAATGCCTGAAGAAACCGGAGCAAATGTGCCGTGGAGAATGCGCGCCATCCTGAAATCTTTTGCCTGCGTACCTCGAGCCCGATGATCCATTAATGCTTGTTAATGACCTACCTCGAACCGCCGAAACCTGCTCAGTGGATTGCCAGTTGCCTGCTTCGCATGCCCAAGCATTAACACGTATTTAAGGCACCCGCATCCGGGTTAAATTAGTGATATTTTTATTAATTATTGATATTTTTATTTTATTTTATTATTTATTTTTTAATATTATTAATTATGAGTTTTATTAAATATATTAGATTATTATATATAATTTAATTGTAATATTATATTAAATTATAAATATTAGACTAAAATTTTTATTTGGTCTTATATATAAAGAGTTGTCTTTAGTGCATATTTTTTGGATTTTTTGGTGCTTGAATCCTTAAAATTTGATCCCAAATCTTGATTTGTCTTATTTAAACTGGTTTTTTAAGTGTATATATGGATTCAATGCCCTGAAAAACCTCTAGGGCACTTCTATTATGCAGGAATTACCCATCAAATTTGTGATTTCAAGAAATTCCTGCCCGATTTTAGAGAAATTACACTGTAAAAAATCACCGGAAAACCTTTCAAAAAGTTGCACTAAATACAACTCCTATATATAATTTATTTAACGATTAAAAATACAACTTAAACAATGAAAAATAACACATTGTATTTTACACTCTAAAATGATTTGCACTTGAAGAAATTTGATCCCTCTTGGCTCATGTTATATCTGTACTTAAAATAAATCTATGCTAATTCTATTTTTTGGAGTACTTAAAATAAATTTGATACCTGCAACTCATCCGTGTATGCCTACCCAAAACCTGCAACTCGCCCTTTCCTTCATCTCGACACTTCGCTTCTGCATCTGCCTGTAACTTTCCTCGACTTTATTCTTTGCTTTCGTTAAGTCACCAAGTGTTCTTGCTTGAATTCTTGTTCGATTGGACTTTGATGGTCTCTTCTCCTAAGTCACCATCTCCTTTATATACCCATCGCCAAATGTGTTTAGGCAGGTCAACCTACCCCTAGGCTAACCTTTCAACTCATCCTCCAACATCCAATTCCACTTCCACCCAACTCATCGGTTTTCAACTCTCCTATAAACTCGTCATGTGTGCGCCCATATTTAGCCAAATTTCCATTTCGGATTTTCAACCTCCGAAGTTACTCGTCGCACCGTTGCACAACTCACCGTCTCACAACTCACTGAGGCACATTTAACTGAGCATGCCCTCTCGCCACATCGTGTAAGGACCACAAGCTGCAAACTATACAATGAGCTCGCACGGAGGCGACAAGTTGAGGAGCAGCAGCACGGTGGGAAGAAACACATGCGAAGTGTTGTGGAGGTCATTTGACATATAGGTCGTGGGCGGTCCCGGCGGGCCGATGGGTGGGCGAGGCCAAACGATGGACACCACACTTGGGTCGCCCGGTGGGCGAGCCAACCCATTCAAGAAATGAAACGAAGGTCAAAACGAAGATATGGTGGGTCAGCCGGCACGAAGACACAACGTTTCATGTGAGGGGCGAACCATATATATTGGAGGCTTGGAGATGGAGCTAAGGCATTCAACAAAAAAACCGACAAGTTCAGAGCATTCAAGGTAGAGCGAAGGTGAAAGTGCGAGTTGGTCTGAAATCCAGGTGAAGGTGTAGGCAGACGAGTGCAGGGCCAAAGCACCCGAGCCAAAACAGGTTGTTCGAAGGTGTTCGTGCAAGAGGTTGTTTGAGGGCGTTCGTTTAGAAAGTCATTCGAGAGCATTCATGCAGGAAGTCGTTCGAGGGTGTTCGTGTAGGAGATTGTTCAAAGGCATTTGGGCAGGGTTGTTCGAGGTCGTTTGAGGGCGTTCGGGCGAGGTCTTTTGAGCCAGGGCGTTCATGCAAATTCGTTTGAGGGTGCTCGGGTAGGGTCGTTCGAGGTAGTTCGAGGGCATAGCAAGGTGTCCGGGCAAACAACATGAGTTGGTGAATGGTGGTTCGGGCGAAGTCTTGAATGGGCTTGCACGTTGAACGACTCACCAGTGGAGACTTCGCAAGTTGGGCATTTAGTGGAGAGCACCTACCGGTGGATGAGTTGGGTGTTCAGTGGGAGCACCCGACGAGTTGGACGAGTTAGATGAGTTGAACGATACACGTTCGGGTGAATGTGTGGAGGCAAACGAGGAGTCGGCCAAGAGTCGTTCGGGTGATCGTGTGGGCGTGCTGACGAGCTGGCTGAACGCGTTGTGCCAGCGAATGTAAAAATATTCTAAGTGTAAATTTGGGGTTTCCTCAGGATTGTAACTTATATATATATTATTATTATGGGCAAACACATTACAGGGAGTTGCCCCTCCCATTTATACTGTTGTGCATTTATGTTAATGCTGATGAATGTTTAACTGTTGTGTTATAATGAATGAAAGTACTTGGTAAAAGAAAAAAATAAACTAAGTATAGAAGTAAGGCGTAGTCCATGATCGTGAGTATTGGTGAAAAGAAAAGGGTCGGTGTTGTCACACCTCCTATAGTGCAGTTGGAAGAGTATTGCCAGTGTAGGGGCATGACAGTTGGTATCAGAGGTGATGAACAACGAGGGGCTAATCCCACTACACTAACGTGACAAGTGGTATCAGAGCTGACAGGGACAAGAAGCTAATCCCACTGCACTAACATGACAGGTGGTATCATAATTAATCGGGACATGAAGCTGATCCCACTGCACTAATGTGACAGGTGGTATTAGAGCTAATCGGGACAAGAAGCTAAATACTTGACAGTCATGACAGGTGATTCAGGTTTGCAAAGGGAAGTGTAATACTTCATGATAGTTTTAGCAGGGGTGAAGCTTCGTGCTTGGGCCAAGCTGAACGACAAGACATGGCAGGTTTGGAAGAATGTGAAGGGAAGCTCTTGCTAACCTTATACAGGTTGAAGCAGATGAAAGAAGAGAACCCATGGATTCGAGATAAACTTGAAGTCTTGGAAAGGAATATTGAAGATGAACTTCTTCGACTTGGTTGGGCAATGGAGCAAGATGTAGCTGCAGATTGTAATGATAAGGAAGAGGAAGCCATGATGATTGAGAATGTTGCAGATATAACAACGAGGGAGGAGGAACTTGAAAATTTTCAAGTTGGACCAGGATCGTGCAGTTTGCAGACATTGGTGGATGAGGAAACTCACATGGAGGAGCCTCATGATGAAGTAAGTATTATTGATACTTATGTTTCATTTGAGATTTTGGTAGATGGACCATATGCAAGGAAGAACAAAATCAGTTTGTCAATGCAAGGGAGGATCTTACCATGGATGTCTACGATGAGACCTTGTATGGAGAGGCAAGGACCATTGACTATTATAGGAATTGTTAGGGTTGTTTGTGACCTTATGAAAGAAGGTACGAAGGCCCGTGATAAGGGAGGAACATGATGATCATTGCGGAAGAATGGGTCATGCTTTAGCCACATGGATAATTGGCTAAGTGCCCGGCATGACTCATGGACAGATTGGAGGAGGGCACACACTTAAGTATGATGATACTTGAGTGGGATTCTCATGGCTAAGATCAAGAGGAAGTCTTGGTGGGACCTTTAGTGGGGGAGCAATGGTGGAAGAGAATCATGTGATGATGATATGGTTGGGTGACCGGGTTCACTAGACCGATTTGCAGGGCTTGGATGCGGATGACTGATTGTTGTGATGGATCTACCTGGTTGGACAACATGGGCAACTTGAGTCATGGACATTGAGTTGGAGACATGGAGCATGGAAGTCTTATGTAGGGACATTATGCAGGAGCACTTGTAGAGGTGTCACTTATGGGCATCTAATGAGGAGTGCCAAGGTAGAGATGTTGTGCAGGTGAATTTGATGGTGTGAAATGGAGATGTTTTATTTATGAGCTGATGGATATGTTGTGCACTTGGGTACAACAAGACCATGGACTTGGTTGGAATTGTGAGCAAACTATGGAGCATTCCTACAAAACAAAGAGCCGAGGCATCTTGTAGAGACCTTTGCGCCGAGACATGTATGCTTGCTAGGTTGTTGGTTGGAGATGACTCATGGAGCTTATGATGACATGAGGTTGTGACTTTTGAGGACTTCATATTATGGTGGACTTAGAGGATCTGATGCATTGAGGAGCTGAGGTTAGGGACTTTGATGCAGGATGGGGCGCATACTTTCGAGTACATGTATGGGTGTGCTTGAAAGAGTGACTTGATGAGGAGGATCGATATGAGACACTTTGGAGTGATAGAGTTGTAGCGATGATGATGCCTTGGTGGTAACACTTAGGCATGGGTTGAGCCGAGACTTAACCACTTTTTATACATGGAGGTGAGACAGGTGTATACTTGTTTTCTTAGCAGACTTGAGGGACGACAAATTGCAGATATGATGGAGGTTGCTTCATGAACCTGGATGTGGCACATCGAGAGTTGGGTTTGATAGAGGGAAATGTTCCCCTAGGGCTTTTTGGGTTGAAACCCTAGCAGACTGAAAGTTATCTATTCAAAGAAACATGCATCCATACAGCCATTATGCTATTGTAAGCAAATTCTATGATAAGGGTACGTACCTTTGGTCCTACGTTTGAGAAGGCTTTTAAGGTCCAAACCCTTCTTGGAGTTCCTTTCTTCTCTTTTTTCCTGGAAAACAACCAATTCAAAGAATACAGCAATACATGGACAAAACTTATAAAGAAACCATCTTCATGTTATAAAGAAAGGTAGTTAGTTATGAAATCCAAACGACCATTTACATACGAAGTCAAACATGAATATCATTAACATAAAGAAGATTCATTTCAGGAACCAAGACATGTGTTTCTTTTATTATAGACAAATAAAGTACATAAAAAGGAATATTTTCACCTGAGTCACCTTCAGCAGGCTCCAAGCAAAGCTTCCTTCTGGATCCATTCCAGCCTCAAGCCTCTAACAAACTCCTTCCATGACTCTCTCCATGATGTCATAAATAGTGGATGAACATCAACACACAAGGAAACAAAGGTTTCCTGTACAAAATGGGGGAAATGCAGAAGGCACAAGGGACTTCAAACCTGGTCAAGGGAAAAATCTCAGCATAATAACCTTTCTCTCTCCTCTCTCCTCCTTTAGGCCTTCCCTTTGAGGTCTTTTTATACCATCTCCAAAGTAGTTTTTTAGGTAGGAGTTGGTTGGGAACAGTTGGGCCACAGGCACTAACAGGTGATCAGCAGGTAAAACCCGCGATCTCCGCACGAAAATAAGGAGTGTTATATATTTTTTAAGTGTTTTAATACATACACGCGGGTTGTCTATACACATACCCGCGTATACACGCGTTTAACTCAGGGCAATGTCACGTATAAGGGATAAAACACTGTTTTTTAAATTTTAGGACCAGGTCTGGAAGGAGGGGTTGCCCTAGGCCATGAGTACAGCATCACAAACCATAAGAGTGAGATTTGGAGCTATAACAGATGCCCCCTAATATATGAGGTCAGAAGGGGTACATGATGGCCGAAATATATTATGCGAGTACCTGGAAAGGAAGTCTGTCAAAAACCGAGGAGGACTTCACCAGAATTCAGCCTACCAAGCCACCAAAGAAGATCAAAAAGAAACACTGTCTAAGGCGGGCATACCCATGCTCAGAAAAAGTAAAGCATGTCCGCATATCAAGTACAAGCGGATCCACTAAGTATACGAGTATAAATCACTGAAAGATACATAATGGATCATCTGATCATAATGAACAAGTACATGTCTGAATATCACATATAAAACTGTCAATGATGCTGAAAGATGCAACGGATCACTGATATCAAAGACTGATCCCCAAAAGGTACCAACTGAACATGATGGAATAGGATGGTACTACACTGCAAACTCAGGTGCCAGCATATAGAATGTCGCCATGACTGACTACAACATATAAAGTGGAGTGGTATCAACTAGCAGCAACAGGAGGAACTGTCAAGTGAACCAATGAATGTTGATACAACCTGAGGTCTTCACCGACCACCGTGGTACATTTCTACACCATGGGAATAAATGATCTAAAATCGACCATGTGAGAAATCGTTTGATTACCGGTCATTGATGTATACCGTTAACAAACGCGAGACTACTCACCGATAATGATAATGAGTGTCAAGATACCCAGTACAATCTAACAAGTGTGAATAGATGAGCTGGAGTCGAACACCTGTAAGAATCTATCGATTAGGAGACAATGATGGTTTCCCACTGTCGATAGCGAAGGATTTGCCACTAATGACTGCAAACCCCAAGGTACTGCCAAATGGACTCTAGATCTTTGCCCCAGAGCAATGAGTCGGAGTCGATAGGGAAAGATCCGCTAGAAGGAAGGCATTAAGGCATCCTTCATCAATCTAGCGCGAGTGTAACCCGTAGGCCAATAATGTGGAAGGAATCGGACGAAAAAGATGTAGTAACCCAACCGAAGTACGTTTCCGGCGTACACAAGATGTGGCTAGCGCACGGCAGAAACCCTCTGAACCAACCAATAATGAAAGATGACACAGAGGCGAGGTATCCACCAATAGGGTCAAATGGAAACCAAGGTATTGCACGAATCCCAATGTGTGATAATGTAAGCTGATGTCGAACACAAGGGAAACCACTCAGTCAAAGACCCATGCTACTGATCGATGCTGAGCACAAGGTAACCTATCAATAATGAAAATAGGGCCAGGGTGCAGCTCTAGGCCTGTCCTCAGAGCAAGATGTCGTCGTCGATAAGGACAAGACCCGCTAGCAAGAAGTCAATGGGGACCTTCTCAAACCGGCACGAGTAAAGGACAAATATAACTGATGTGATGATAGACATGACACTGAGAACCAGGGATGGCCGACTGAAAAATGAGTCAAGAGACACCGCAGAGAGGCCGACTCAGGCTAATTTCCCTTGAACAAAAGCACGACTCAATGTGACTATGTGGCAGCATATGATGACTCTGTATAAGTTCGCCATGCAGGAGGCACGAACGAACCCTCCATATGATTGGAAGAGATAACCAATCAGGGGAGAACTGACTCAATAAAAAGGTTATGGCGTACCTAAGTCAAACTAAATCCCACCCATACGGAGGAGACTTTGTTTTGAGTGCTTTGTTCAAGGGCGACACGACTGACTCTAGCTGCCAACAATAAATGGAAATAATGTCCCGTTCCCGCTCTTTTTTGGAATATTTAATTTTTTTGTCTTTTTCTGTTAAGCCAGAAAAAAGAATAAAAGAATGCTATGGTATAGTGGAAAGAACGAGTGTCGGTGAAATAGATGATCTAGTTCCTAGGAAAGGAACGTTCCTATGCTCAATGCAGGGAGGTGAAAACTGGTTAGTGACACTCAAAGGTATGTTCCTTCCACGGGTCAAGGTGTGTCAAGCTGCAAAAGTCAAAGGTATCCAAGGTTGATTTTGCAGACGTCATGGTCAAAAGTTGGCTTAAACACGAGTCCAAGTGAAGCCGGCTCTAGGCCAAAAGGTGCAAGTGGTCAACATGCAATGCAGTAGTATAACTCAACACAAAGGAGCCTCTAGGGTATAAGGCCATAACAAAGCGGAGAAGCTAAGAGGAATGAGTCTTCAACGCATAAGTCATGGCGGGACTACAGAGGACTCCCGAGCCTACTCAAATCGGAGCAGCATGAGCAACAAGTGTCAGTGAGGTGCTAACTAGGATGCCCATGTAAAGGATGGCTCTACCATCGTGTCATGATTTAAGGAATCGGCGAGTGAAGATGGCTTACGAACCATAACACGATGGGATCAACCCTATGGCAGATGTATCAGTCAAATGGAGGCTAGTATGCATAATGCAACGGAAAAATGGTGTCCCTAACCTATATGCCAGTGAGAACACGATACCTGCCATGACGGGTCAGCAGTCATGGGACCGTCTTGAAACTGAAAATCGTCCAAAATGTCCTGAAAAACAGACCAATCTCGACATTCCAAGCTCCCAAGTTAAAAGTCACATGAGGCCAAACAAAATAAAATTTTGAAAAAATTTTGCATTTTCAAAACTTATAAAAAGCATTTTGGACTCACCATTTTTACCATTTGAGTTTGAGAGCAAAGGATTTGGAGCAAAAGGAGCAAACTTCCCACAGCCAAATTCAACCGTTCAAATTCGTAAAAAACCTCCAGGTAACTCTTATACTTAGCTTGCAATTGATTGCGACTGGTTTTAAGATTTTTGATTGATGTTTCACCGTTGAACTTTTGTCCAAAATTTCCTCGTGGTGTATATGCGGGTTGGTAATATTGAACCCGCGTACACGCGGGCCCTATATGCGACTGTGTGCACAGGGACCTGCGTATACGTTGCGAACCATTTTTAAACAAAAACTAACGGTCTTAAATCGATTTTTTCTCAGGATGCCTGTCATGTGGCGTGAAAGAGAGCACGCAGCGGTAGATAATGAAGTTATGAATAGTCCAGAAGCATTAGATGCCCTACGGGGATGCGGTTTGCTTAAATTTTTCTAATTGCCAAATATGAAAGCGAACACACGTCTGCTTGAGATGCTCATTGATTATTGGGATGTCGATGAGGAAGCTTTTATGATCGATTAGATGTCGCTCAGGGTAGAAGTGGAGGATATCTATTTTATCACGGGCCTTTCCCGAAGGGGAGAGGTAGTACAGTCCCGAGGCAGGACACGGAGTGACCTCTCAATAGAGGACTATGTACAGATATACTGCCCGGGACATCCCAAGAAGGTTGGGAGTCAGATTTCCATCACACATGTGGCGAGTTTATCACTTAGGATAATCCTGTTCACCATGGCTAGAGTGAACGGATCATCCTCTCTGCATCAGGCGTCACGGCAAAACATGAGCGTGGCAGTTGACTGTCTCACTACTGTGTTCGACTGGTGTACTCCTCTTCTGACCAACATGAAGAGCCAGCTCACTTCTATCAGGAGGGGTCAGACTAAAAACTTTGAATATGGGAGCATCTTGTGTACTTTCGTTTTTGAGAAGGTTCCCGCACTCCGCCCCAGGGTAGCGGTTTCCATCAGCACCCCACGCGATCCACGCATGGGCCGGTGGGCTGATCTGATGAAACGTCTGGGGGGTGGGGAGGTCCCAAGGACTGCCTTCAACGATGACTTCTTCACCTGGTGGGATCAGCATATCGTCACCGTGGATGACTACCCCTATGCTGGGTTGGATTTCCGAGGAGATCCTGATCTAGTGTTACCACCGAATGCAGCATGGGGTGAGATTGGTAAGATTTTTTTGATTTTATTATTTTTTTGGATTTTCAAATATAATGATGAATTTTGAAAAATATTTTTGATGAGATTCAAATGACTGATATGATGATCATGTTCCAGACATTGGGCCAGTACGACCAGATGGATTCCCGCGGCATAGACGACGCGGCCGAGGAGCCGAAGAGGCAGCTGCAGATACAGAACGGACTCTAAACAACGTCCAACGACACTTGGCAAGACTGAGCTACCGAGTACCGATGGTCGTCATAGAGGACCTTCCTGAGGATATGCAGCGTCATGTGGTTGGCATGCCACGTGACTGGGTGCGCATTTTTCGGCATGTGGCCAATGCTATAGTGACATACTTAGACGCTCATCCTGAGTCGAGGCATTAGATATGCCGGACATGATTATGGGCATTTGAGTCCCAATTTTGTATATTTTTTGGACACACATATGTACACTCGAGACGTTTTACGATATATATATATATATATATATATATATAGAGAGAGAGAGAGAGAGAGATACAGTTTGACTTTTTGATGCTTGATTTTATTATGATGAATGATTGATGTGCCAGTCTAATGCCTGATTAGCGATAGAATCAGCTAACCAATTATGAGATCTTGGAATGTGCAAATAATTAATATAAATAAATGATCTTTGCAACAACCTCACCCTTAAATACTGGCGATATAAAGATGGATCCCGTACCTGATAAATGTTATTTAATTGAGACACTATCAATTGAGAATCAAGATACACTACCAACGAGTCGATCCCATGAGAGATTGCCTCGGATAATAAATTAATAACAGCAGTATACTCGGCCATATTGTTTGAAGCAGGACCGATGCACATGCCTCTTGATGCCATCAATTGACCAATTGGATAATAGAGTACCCAAGCTATGGAAGCAAGATTCCGAGTGTGTCGACTAGCACCATCGGCAAACCCAAAATAGACCAAATCATCCATCAACACCTGCCATAGCAGACCAAAAAGTGCTGATATCAGAAAACTCTCCACGATATATGTACAAATATACATAAAATACAAAGAAGCCATTGCCTGGCCAAAACTAAGCAAAGTACTTCTTTTGGTGGAGCCCGTTAGGGGGCTCCGCCAGCTTACTCCTAGGGATGTTTATAGGTACGAAGATCGAACCAACCAATATATTCCCTTTGGCAAATAAATGTGTTGGAGCCAAAGTGACCATACAAACATCGCTAGTTGAACTGGAGGACCGAGATTCGACTTCATGCACAGGGGAATGAAAGTATAACGGACGATGTAAATCTTCCAAAGGTCGATCTACAGCTGTCATTGCTTCAAATATCGCTTCATCCGATGGAAAAACAATATCCAAGCAATCCGATGCAGAGGTGGAATCGAGGGTCCGAAAATAAGCCACATCACCATCTATCTCTTTCCCAGAGGAAGAATGGTTATCTACAGAGTTATCGATAGATTCACATCTAAGCTCTACTGCAGATATAAGAGATTCTATTCCACCCACCTTGTCGTCACCTGATGTGGTCAAAGATGAAGCTAAGGTTCCAGGTTTCGAAGAATAAGGAGTTTGAACAAACTCTCTCCGTAAAGGGTCCCTGGAGGATGAAATTATATCTATACCTGCTGTAGGAGGGGGAAGATTAAACGTACCCATCAATGAAGAGTACATCCCGACTCCTAGACTCTCAGTAGGCGGACGGGGGTTACCCACTAAAGGAATGGTAGAGTCAGAGCTTGCTTGAGGATCAACTGGGCAATAGTCCAATTGATCAACCTTAACGATTTTCCCCTCATAAGGAAAGCAAATGACACGAAACAGAGTCGAAACAACGGCATCCATTTCGTAGACCCAGTTCCTTCCTAAGAGGAGATTATAGTCTAGGTTAGCATCTATGACCTCTACTTCAATATTAACGACCTTTCCTCCAACACATATAGGAAAGGCCGGGATAATCCCATATGGCCTATGAGAATGACCATCAAACGCTGTCAAGAGGGTAGGTGAAGGAACAACTGACGGTGATCCAATGGCCTTCCAGCATGACATAGACATGACACACGTGGAAGCTCCCTCATCTATAACCGTCCGAAAAATATTCGTTTTCTGGTAGGTAGACTTTATCTGGAAAGCCATGTGATGAGGAAGTCTCTTTTTGACATTACTCATATCAAAAGTGAGAGCTAAAGAATTACTTGGATCCACTGCCCCCATTGTCGATAGCAAGGCACTTCGTTGAGCAGGACACGACTGGAGAACCCTTAAAGTGGACATAGCGCAAGGACTCTGAGCCAGATCCTCAACAATGGAGTAATTTTGGGCTGCCCTAATATTAGGGTTGATAGTCGCGCGTTTTTTGGAACCTTTCGGTACCCGAGGTATAGTCTCGACAGAAGGTCGCTCAATATGAAGCAGGTTGTTAGTTTTTGGAACTGATTTACCCTTGGAAGTTTCACCTTCACCATAATCGCGTGCCCGAGTAGCCACATGGACATTAGAACCCATCATGAAAACATTTGATGATTTTTCCCCTTCCTGGTTGCCCCCAGCGGAGGTTCCAAGGTTTGAACTTGCACAAGCAAGAAGTTGCTGCCCTTGGGGAAACGGGTTGGTTAACACAGCTTGAGAACTAGAAGTCCCTTGCTATCCTAACAAGCGCTGAGCATCTTCAATCTTAGGGCAGAGATGAGTTAGATGGTCTCCACTGCACAATTTGCATGGAAACTTGACTTTCTTTCTCGACTCATTTCTACCACCACCAGCGTTGTTGCCAGATTTATTTGCATCAGGCTTCCCATCCTGGTTCTTTTTCTTACCTCGTCCTTTCTTTTTCCCATTGGAATTTTGATTTCCTTTGGGGTTATCAGATTGGACGGCAGAAGTTTGGGAAGCGGGGGGATTAGACGATGTGACTTGGTTGTTAGAAGTAGTTTGCAAGGACAACTGCTGCAATTGATTCAACAAGTTCACGGTAGTTGTGTCTACTGACCCAACGATACCATCCGCATGCAGACCCTGCTTCGACTTAGCTACGTCAACCTTAGACCTAGGAGCGTCTGGCAAGTATTTTTGTAGGATCCCAGACTGAGAGTAGATCAATTCTAATTGCTGGGCCCTAAAAATGGCTTGCTCGTCATAATAGACTCCAGACATGGAGACATCCTTGGAGATCTCGGGTTGTAAAGACTTCAAAAACCACTCGAGACGGTACTCCGAAGGGATTTCAGCTTTAATAAGCCTCTTTCTCCGTCTCCATTCCTGAATATGGTCAGAAATGTGGGTTGCCTTATCCTGACGAAAGGTGGCCAAAAGTTCAGTTCCGGCATCATAGCGGACAGGAAACTGGAAATGATTTAAGAAAATATTGGCTAAGTCAGCGAACGATGTAAAGCTGCCCCCTGGCAACTCTATATACCATTTGGCCGCATTACCAGTCAAGGTGCGTTGAAAGAGTCTTAACCTAATCGAGTCATCGATAAGGGAGTTAGATGAGCACCACAAATGGAATGTGGTTACATGGTCGCCTAGGTCTTCACCACTCTTCCCTTCGAATTTTGGAATGTCCGAAGGGAGTTTGGTTGGGACCGGAGGCCAGGCCGGATTGTACTTAATTGGGTCATTTGTTAACTTAGTGAGATCTGGCAAGTTTAACGTTGCCAGAAACGGAAGCCTAGGAGGACCTTGGGGATTCCACCCAGACTGGGCAGAACTCCCAAAGTTCTAAAAAGATTGTCCTGGAATTTGAGAGGCACCAGGCTGCCTGAAGTAACCAGTAGAATCGGCTGAACCAAAAGGTAAGCCTTGTGATCCAGCAAAATTCGGAGCTTGACCAACTCCTGCCATATAGCCTCCATAACCAGCAAAGTTTCCTCCTAAAGGATTGTAAGGAGTTGATAACCCCTGATACGGATTCCAAGCCGAAGCTAGGGGAGGAATACTTTGAAACGAACTAACCATGGAGTATGGCCTATTCCCTTGCTGGCCGATAAAGGAATTCCCAGTTCCCGCGCTACTAACCCCAGGGTTATTCCAACCTTGGAAAGGATTGCTGCTTTGTCCTACAGAAGAAAAAGGCATGGATCCTACCGTCGGGTTGGAATGTGGTATATGACCACTTCCAAAAGGAAAACCCTGGAATGAAGCCGATCCACCCATCATGGACGTAGTGGCACTAAACGGAACTGATGGAATACCCTGTGAATGGGTGCCAAATGGGAAGAATCCAGTACCAAAAGCATTGGTTTGGGCATTTCCACTCGTGGACGGAATGGAAGTAGACCCAACTAAAGATGTGCTAGCAAAAGATCCAAACAAGGAAGTAGAGGAGATGGAAATGGTTCCTCCCCCTTGCACCGATGTTGGGGTTTGCATAGTCGTAGCACTTGTAGAAGCCATGCTTCCAGTAGTGGTCATCGATGGTAAGCGCGTAGCGTAACCTGGACTTGACGGTCTATGCGTCGGAGTCCCAACATATTGCAGTACGTCTCGATGACTAGATGGTAGTGGAGAATTTGGAGCCGCTAACAACTCTGAAAGTTCTTCTACCTCTATGTTATTCTCCGCTTGAAAGAGAACTCGAGAAAGGACTGGAGTGTCCCTCTCTTGTTCAGAAGTGCCAAGCCTTGCTTGGCCACTAATGCCCCCGAGAGGAGGATCAATCCCCGATGCGTCAACCGGTGTGGGACGGAACCCACCGGTAATATTGCCTCTGCGCCTTCTAGGAGAAGGTTCTAAACTTGGTGGCGAAAGACCACGAAGTCTTCGAGACCGTCTTGGAGATCGGTCAGCCACTTTGAATTTTTTGTTATGATCTAACTATAGACTCAACAAATTGAAAGCTAGGCCAACTAGGAGCATAGAGCACACACTATAAAGCCCCTAAAGATACAGCCAGTCAAACAACTTCCAAGTATTTTCGCTCCGGGTGATTAAGACCGGACACCAAAATATGAGAAAGTGAAATAAGGGGCCTTCCAAAGATAGTCTGGGATGATGAGGGCCCAGTCCTATCAGCGAAGGTATCAGAGGAAGTTACGCTGACCTCCTAACAACAACCTGTGCCGATGCAAGCCCCCAAGCTTCGCAAGGGTGCCCTCCAGTAGTACTGTCAAGAGTGATGCAACGTCAACCTCAGGTGCCACGAAATTCCCCTCCACAGCCACCTGTGTAGTTCCCTAGGAGTAGCAACTATGGATACCAACTCGTCGCAGAAGCCAGGCGGAACAGTCGTGAGGTAAGTTCGGACAAGTAGGAGAGGGGGTATCTCTCTTCCCTGTCTTCACAGACCCTCGTGCTTAACTCCCAGATCCGAAGCTTTCCTGGTCTTCCTAACGCTATTGGATTTTCTCTCGTTATTCAGACTCCTACATTTGACGTTTATATGGCCTTGGAGAGTTAACTCTCCACTCGCCTAATCCAAGGCCCTAAAATCCTAATCTTGTTGGTGTAACTAACTAAAACAAAAAGTTCTAGTGAATTTTAGTTAGCACTTGATTTTATTAGGCTGTTCTTTAAGTCACAAGGTAACGGAAATGAAACTAGTGGTGTTTTTTGACGCAAAAGAAATTAATAAAAACTTAACTACATGCACATGCACTTTTTCGTTTTTCGATGAAGAGCAATTTCTATAAGGTTCAGAGGTACTTCTAATAAAACAAATTTTTCTTTTCTTTTCGTTAATTCACACTTCACACTCACAAAAGCTAACAAAGCTATGTATGCCTAAAAAGGGGATGCAAATCTATCCTAATGCAACAACTATATGTGGATGCAAGATTTGAAACTACTCTAAAAACAAAAATGAAAGTTGCTAGCTTATCAATCTTTATCTTGCCACTTACAATGTCTAGATGGAATATGAGATGCTACCATTCATTTCCTCTAAACACTAAAAACAAGTTCTAAGACAAACATAAAGCACTTTCACTTCACTAAAAGGAAACCAAATGAAAAGCAAGTTCAAGAAAGCAAAACTAAGATTTTCAAAAGATTTTCTTCAAAGCAACAAACAAAAGAGCCTTTTCAAAAAATGCTCTCAACAACACTGAAACTTGTGATTGAAGAATAGGCAATCAAACACTTTTGCAAATCGATACCACTCAATGGATGAAAACTCAACAAAAATTAATGTGTTTAAAATCGCTCTTAACAATCAAAAGCAGCAATGAAAGCTTTGGCAATGAAAACCAAATGATCAAAAAGACAAATTCCAAGAAAGTGTTAATCAACAACTTTCATGAAACAAAGAAGTGGATGGTCACAAAAAGCGATTTTGTCAAGCAAACAAAAAGTCACCAAAAGCAAGATTAACACAAAGATTGAATTCAACATTCCTACCCTGATGAAACAGAGCAGCCAAGATTCCTAGCAAGAAATCTTGCATGCTTTAGCAAAAAACGATGACGCTTGCAATCAACAAAAAACAAGACTAATACTCCTTATAATCAGAGAGAATTCAGAACGAGATGCTCACTGTAAAACAAATAACTGATACTGGAAAATGACTGTTCAGACTGACTCAAACCACCATACAAACCTTCAGAGACTAAAAAGATTTATAAATCTTGAAAATTGCAATATATACGCGACTGTACTGAAGTACAGATTGCGTGTATACGCGACTGTATCTGAGGAAACCTGTGTATACGCGGTTTCACTCAAATAAACAAGCGTATATACGCCTCTGTATCTAATAAAAACAACGTATATGAAAAGCTTCAAGAAAAAATAAAAAAACAAACTGAAGAAACTGGCAAAGCTTAAAGTTCAAGAACAGACCAGACGGTAACAGCAAGCAGACAAGGCAGCTGAGCCCTGATTGGCTTGAAAAACACCCAAACTAGGAACAACAAGAGTGTTGTCCCCAGTGGAGTCGCCAATTCTGGTAGAGGGAAATGTTCCCCTAGGGCTTTTTGGGTTGAAACCCTAGCAGACTGAAAGTTATCTATTCAAAGAAGCATGCATCCATACAGCCATTATGCTATTGTAAGAAAATTCTATGATAAGGGTACGTACCTTTGGTCCTACGTTTGAGAAGGCTTTTAGGGTCCAAACCCTTCTTGGAGTTCCCTTCTTCTCTTTTGTCCTGCAAAACAACCAATTCAAAGAATACAGTAGTACATGGACAAAACTTATAAAGAAACCATCTTCATGTTATAAAGAAAGGTAGTTAGTTATGAAATCCAAACGACCATTTACATACGAACTCAAACATGAATATCATTAACATAAAGAAGATTCATTTCGGGAACTAAGACATGTGTTTCTTTTATTATAGACAAATAAAGTACATAAAAAGGAATATTTTCACCTGAGTCACCTTCAGCAGGCTCCAAGCAAAGCTTCCTTCCAGATCCGTTCCAGCCTCAAACCTCTAACAAACTCCTTCCATGACTCTCTCCATGATGTCATAAATAGTGGATGAACATCAACACACAAGGAAACAATGGTTTCCTGTACAAAATGGGGGAAGTGCAGAAGGCACAAGGGACTTCAGACCTGGTCAAGGGAAAAATCTCAGCATAATAACCCTTTCTCTCTCCTCTCTCCTCCTTTAGGCCTTCCCTTTGAGGTCTTTTTATACCATCTCCAAAGTAGTTTTTTACTTAGGAGTTGGTTGGGAACAATTGGGCCACGGGCACTAATAGGTGATCAGCAGGTAAAACCCGCGATCTCCGCCCGAAAATAAGGAGTGTTATATATTTTTTAAGTGTTTTAATACATACACGCAGGTTGGCTATACACATACCCACGTATACACGCGTTTAACTCAGGGAAATGTCGCGTATAAGGGATAAAACACTGTTTTTTAAATTTTAGGACCAGGTCTGGAAGGAGGGGTTGCCCTAGGCCATGAGTACAGCATCACAAACCATAAGAGTGAGATTTGGAGCTATAACAGGGTTTGATGAGAGAATCTCTTCACTTTGAGGAGATGGATTTTATACATATGGATGATGATGTTGGATAGATGCGGCTGATTTCATGCAACACATTGATACCAAACATCATGAACAACATGTTGCAGATGAGGTGGAGACTACTTCATGGACCTGGGCATGGCTTACTTGGATGGAAATTGATTCTTGATCGAGTTGATGTTGTGACAGGAGTCTGAGAAATGAATGATTATGGCATGAGGATGTGCATTCTTATGGTTTGAGCATGACAGTTAGACTGATCACCTAACTAGTTCGAATCATGGGGTACGAAAGCATGCAGAGATGTGTTAGCATTGTGTTGGAGTATCATGACAACAGTTCACACGATGACGATACATGATGAGGTCAACACGATATGTTGCAGTAAGCATGTAGCTTGAGTTAGAGGGGCCAGCCTTCCACAATGGAGTAGTATGTGGAGATTGCAACAAGAGGTGTTTGACGATCATGGATTGAGGAGACTTTCCGATGTATGACATACCGATGGGTTATATGCCTTGGTATGGGTATCTTGGTGACAGATGGTTGCTGGGATGAAGGCTATACAACAAGCTCGCATGAAGGCGACAAGTTGAGGAGCAGCAACACAGTGGGAAGAAATGTGTGCGAAGTGTTGTGGAGGTCATTTGACATATAGGCCGTGGGCAGTCTCAGCGGGCTGACGAGCAGGCGAGGCCAAATGATGGACACCATACTTGGGTTAGCCATGGGCAAGCCGACCCATTCAAGAAATGAAACGAAGGTCAAAATGGAGATATGATAGGTTAGCCAGCATGAAGACACAACGTTTCATGTGAGGGGCGAACCATATATATTGGAGGCTTGGCGATGGAGCTAAGGCATTCAATCAAAAAATGCACAAGTTCATAGCATTCAAGGTAGAGCAAAGGTGAAAGTATGAGTTGGTCTGAAATCTAGGCGAAGGTGCAGGCGGACGAGTGTAGGGTTGAAGCACTTGAGCTGAAATAGGTCATTCGAAGGTGTTCGTGCAGGAGGTTTTTCAAGGGCGTTCATTCAGAAAGTCGTTTGAGGGCGTTCGTGCAAGAAGTCGTTTGGAGGCGTTCATACAGGAGATCATTCGAGGGCGTTCAGGCATGGTCGTTCGAGATTGTTTGAGGGCGTTCGAGTAGGGTCGTTCGAGGGCATTCATGCAGAGTCGTTCGAGGGCGTTTAGGCAGGGTCGTTCGAGGTCATTCGAGGGCGCGACAAGGCGTCAGGGCGAACAACACGAGTTGGTGAACGACTCACCGATGGAGACTTAGCGAGTTGGGCATTTGGTGGAGAGTGCCTACCAGTGGACGAGTTGGGTGTTCGGTGGGAGTGCCCGACGAGTTGGACGACTTGAACGACATGCGTTTGGGTGAATGTACGGAGGCAAATGAGGAGTTGGCCGAGAGTTGTTTGGGTGACCATGTGGGCACGCCGATGAGCTGGCTGAACGCGTTGTGCCGGCGAATGTAAAAATATTCTAAGTGTAAATCTGGGGTTTTGTCAGGATTGTAACTTATATATATATATATATATATATATATATATATATATATATATATATATATATATATATATTAATATTATTACGGGCAGACTCATTACAGGGAGTTGCCCCTCTCAGTTATACTATTGTGCATTTATGTTAATGTTGATGAATGTTTAATTGTTGTGTTATAATGAATGAAAGTACTTGGTAAAAGAAAAAATAAACTAAGTATAGAAGTAAGGCGTAGTCCATGACCGTGAGTATTGGTGAAAAGAAAAGGGTCAGTGGTGCTGCACCTCCTATAGTACGGTTGGAAGAGTACCGCTAGTGTAGGGGTGTGACACATCGTCGGGTGCGCTCGTCTGTTGCCTTTAATTGAACTCGTGTTGTCGTCGCATAAGTCGACTCATCACACATAACTGAAGATGACTCACCCGTTGCATAAAACCGACTCGAGCGCTCGTCGCAGAGATGGCACGCCCTCCCTGTCTCGGGGTCCTGACACACTGCGTAGTAGAACATCCTTTTTATTTATATTCTTCAATAATTTATCAAACATATGGACTGATTCAATATAGGATATTTTATTAAAAAATTCTCAAAGTAGGTAATATTTCGTGACTACTAGCCACTCAGTAGGTAACTCTTTTTTTCATGATGTTATATTAAGTAGGTTTAAGATTTTTAAAAAATATATTTATTATAAAAAACATATATATATATATATATGATTTTTGGGTTAAAGGTGCTCTCTAACAGAAATGTTGTAATGTTATATAAATATTTTCACTCGGTCAAATTAAAAACAGTTTTCAAACTCCAAGTTTTGACAACCCATGTATCCAATAAAATAAAATTATAATTAATAGTTATGAAAATAACCTATTTAAAACCAAGAAAATTCTAGATAAAAACATTTTTTTTAAGAGTAAATAACGTGAAAAATAACTTTAATAACACTGATAATACATTTTTAACAATATCAATAATAATATATAGTTTACCCCCAACATTAAAATTATTTTTCATGCTATTTTTTTATTTTTTTATTATTATCCGCATCAAACTTTAAAATTATTTTTCTTATTCTTAGATTAATCCTTATCAAATATTTTATATTAATTAATTCTTTATGAAATTTGAGCACACTGAATTACCATCACATCATCGATCTTAAGGGAGTTATATGGAAGCACAATTATATAATGGAAATTTTAAAGAAAAGCCTTTTTCGAAGAGAAAGAACCAATTGTACGATCTGTGAGGCAAGCATTCGAATCGCTGAACTTTTTGACAAGTTTGATATTCCTTAGTTTTTAGATTGAAAAGCTTTGAATGGTTGTTCCTTTCCTATTTTATTACTATTTGTATTATATATACACTAAGAATAAGGATAAGACAGGCCATGTGAGCACTACATTAGGAGCCACGTGGGTGTGTTGTGACAAGAAAGAGAGATGACATATGGGAATCTCCAGGATTTTAGCAAACCTTAATTCTCACTCCTATAGTCCAATTTAGACCATATTTATATTACTCGAAAAGTCTCGCTGAGAAGAATATGATGATGGCATAGAAATTGAGTTTTGGAAACTCGAAAGGCAGTTTTTTTTCACCCCATTATGGAAATGGGACTAAGGAAATTGGGTTGGCATAGTGAACACATCCTCCAGGGTATGGGTGTATTTACAGAGTAGTATTTAAACGATGTGAGAGAATATTTAATAATATTATAGGTTCCTTTATTTTGTATAGAATTAGCACAATCATATTATTAAATATGATTGATATAAATTGATCAACACTTATTTTTATATGTTTTTTAGCACATAAAAGGTGGAAGATGCTACCAATTGGTGTATATCAATCACATTTACTAATCTGGTTGTGCTAGTTGATGGTCGACATATGTGGGGTCGATTGGTTGGCCATGGTTGAAAATTATTGGTGTTACATTAATGCTAATGTTAATGTTACATAGGTTCAAAATGGTTTACCATTGTTGACCATGGTTAACCATTTTTACATGGTTACAATAATGTTAAATTAACTTAACTGTGGTTAATATTACATTAGTTTAATTCTAATGTTGATATTAGATTAATAGTAGAAGTGGGTTGATGGATTTGACCATGGTTGACATCAATTGACCATGATTTCCAATAATTACCATGGTTGACCTCAGTTGAGCATGATTGACAATTATTACCATGTGCAACCCACATTCTTCTATTTTGTTTGTCTTTTGTCTCCTATTCTTTTGGTGTGTAGGTTGTTCAAAAATCTATTGATTGGGAAAATAATAAAACTTGCTTCTACACTCATTATCCTTGTGGCCAAATTTATTACCCTTTAAGCATTTATTTTCATTCAACAAAGGAGAGAATGAATTTCTACTGCTAGCAAATGGATTTCTAGGTCTAGAATTTTGGAAATACATAGGTTTGAAATTTTCATCTCTTTCAACTTTACCAACTTTACAATCAATGGCTTTATGCCCAAAATTATGGCACACAAATGAATTTCCATAAAACAATTTTGGAAACCTGAAATTTTAGAAACATTGAGCTTGAGTAGGTTTATTGTACCTTAGTTTTCTTATTTGTTGGTTTATAGATCAACGTGGAGGAGTATTTGAGGTTTTAACAGGCCTGCTCCATTTTTTATTTCTTCTTTGATTTGTATTTTTCTTATCATCACTAGCTCTCCCTTGAACTAATTTTTCATTACTTTAAATGTCTTTTTTTCTTATGGATTTGATGTTGGCCTTTCCTTTTAATGTTTTTCAAAGATCTATGTATCTCACACTTGTGTTATTGGTAGGAGATATTTGAATATTGAGAATGTTTTCTAACTTCTTCGTTCCTTCAAAAAACATAAGGTCCATATCCATCTTGGACTTGGACTTTTCTAGATCTATCCTCAATGACACAATCACCACCTCTAAACTATCGCAATTATTTTCCCATTCATTCATTTGTTCATTGAGAATCTCCTCTTTCCTCCTTGCTTCATCCAAGTAAAGTTTTAGAGATAAAATTTCCTCTTTATATGCCTATGGAACTATCTTCTCTTATTTCTTAATTAGCGATATTCTTAAGAGTTTATTCTCATTCTCTAGTTTTCTATAATTCTTTTGTTTTGTCTTCTAATTGTATAGCTAATATGTCTTTACAATTAACAACTTCTTCTACTTTATATTTCTGATAAATAAATTCTTCATTATCCCAATTGTACATACCTTCTTTTGCTCACGATAACTACTCTTTTAGTTGTTTCTTCTTCTTTCTGACTTCCTTTAACTCATCAAGAGCATCAATGAGCTCTCCTTCGAGATCCATTACATGTTCCTCTTCTTCAGTGAAGTCTGAGTCATTTTTAGATACGGATTTTGTTTCAAATGCCATAACCAAGCATTTTTCATGCTTGTCCTCAAAGGATTCTTCGCTACTTTCTTCTGAAGAATGATTTTCCTCTTTGGAGTAGAGCCCCTTTTTCTTTTGAAATTTCCTCTTTTGATATTTTTGGGCTTTATCTCTACGTTTTGGTCTATTACTTTCTCTAGTTTCTTTGATTTTGTATAAGGGAAGTTCGAGAAAAAATGTCCAACTCTACCATAGTCGAAAACAGTTGAAAGGTAGCTTTCCCTTATATTTCCCTCAAATTCTCTTTAATATTCTTACAAATTGGTCCATCTCATGATCTGAGTCGCAACTAGAGAAGTATTGATCATATTTATGTTCCTTAGTTTTCTTTGAGGCTTTGAATGCTTCCTCCTTTAACTCTACCTTTTATTTTCCAATTCTCATCTCATAGGCTGTGAGAATTCCATGAACTTCATCCGTTGTGAAGGACTTCAAGTCTGTCATTTCTTCTAGTGCTAAAATTTTGGCATTGAACCTCATTGGAAGAGATATCAATACCTTCTGGACAACTACTTCATTTTTTAGATTGTCGCCAAGTCCTCCAATCTGTAGGTTTTAACCTTGTACAGAAATTACGTGCAAACAAATTCTTAAAATGAAAAAATAAATAATGGCGAAAACATAAAACAAATATACACAAATATTTTCCCTTAGATCCCAAAACCAAGATTACCAGATTGATTTTTCATTATAGTCCTTTCAATGTTACAATACATATATATGCATGCTGAAGCATTCATAAACCCCATTATGTAACCCTGGATTAGAACATAATCGTAGTTTCCTTGACCAGATCTACAAAGAAACATGGGTAGAAAACCATCATGCCCAAAACTATGTGCAAAACCAATGCACAAAACCATGGGTAGATCCATCCATCATCTGTAGGTTTTCCCCCATGATTGGGTCCACCAAACTATTCTCCCACTTGTTGTTTTATTTCCACACAGGGGAGTCACGAGAGGGCTTAGTCATTGGTCTAGGCCTGCAATTCCCATTATTTATCTACACCAAGAAAACTTCTCAGTGCTCACAGATTCGTCAATGCATCTGCAACATTCTTCAAAGTGTCCACCTTTACCAGCAACAACTTTTTCTCCTCAACTTTTTCTCCTCAACTTTTTCTTGTTAAAATTTGGGTACCAGAGGACAAGTGGTTCCCTAAGGCTTTGATATTTGGCCTAGGGAAAAGTTTCCAAATTTATTTTTTACTTTTCACCTAAAGTGACTTTATAAGTGGTAAAGTCATTTTAATTTAAAAGTGACTTTATAAGTAGTAAAGATACATTCTAATTTAAAAGTGACTTTATAAGTGGTAAAGTTACATTCTAATTTAAAGGTGACTTTATTAAAGTCAATGAAGAATTAGAAAGTGAAAAAATGACTATGGAAATATAAGGTTAAGTGGGTCTTTATTTAACTGCGTGAATTAAAAAATAGAAAGTGAGAATTAAATTCACATTTAGTTTCATCCCTAGATCTAAATGGATTTCAGCCATTAGATCTTAAGGTAACCCAAAAGGTCATTTAGAGAGTAAAAGGAGTATGTTTATTTTGGAATAAGGCATTTAGAATTTTAATTTAATTATCAATAACTATTAAGTAAATAGTAGAGATTTAACCTCCAAAAAGTATTATAAAACAAATTTAATCATATTTTCATATTAAAGATTGAAAATTATCTTAATAGTACTTGTGTTATTTCTCCCATTTTAATTAAAATGATTAATTAAAAAATATTATATAAATAAGTTATGTTTTTATGAACATATGGTATTGATAGGCCATGGTTTTGGACATATTATTGTAACAATTTGTTTTTCACAGATTAAGAATCTCCATCTTAAATAGCAAATAAATATCCATAATTAAAAATATTAATATGATGATGATGATGATGATTACTGCCCACTGAGACTGATGAGGTCTATTGGACATTAAGAAAGCAAATATTAATTCATATTTTGTAATCTTTTATCTCTATTAACAAATAAAAGGGAGAGAAGTGTTCATAGATTACTATAATTATCCTGACTAAACAAGTCAAGAAGGTTAACAGTGGGGAAGATGTTTTGAAAATGAGAATGAATGTGAGTAAAAGCGAGGCAATTCATGGGAAAGTGTTTTTCATCTTCAATCCTCTTAGTATCATACATTTGACAGATTCTTTCTTCCTAGAGTCTTTTGGGAATAGACCTGTTAGAGTCGGTCTGTTCAGCCCTCCGTCAACGATCAAAATCTCTTTTGTTGCATTTCATTTTTAGGTATCTCATTCAGTCCAGTCATTTGCATTCCATTAGGAGCATCAATTTTCTGATGGAATGGTCTTGTCACTCATTTCCCTCATGTCATGTATCTGATGCTCTGTGTCTATACATAAAAGTCAATTTTAAAGTCATTCACAGTCCTATTTGGTCTCTTGGTCAGCAAAAGGGTCATTTTAGTCATTAGGTCTAGGGTTTCGTCTTCAAAAGGTCTAATAATGTCCATAGGCACATGAGGGAGGTTCAAAATCAGTTTTCATTGCAAAATTTCATCGTCCATATGTTTGATCATGATTCTTCTTCAAAACTCTATTTTGAAGAAGAAATCATCAAAATTATGGTTTGTAATAAATATGTAATTTTTTAATTTTTTCAGTCATGAGGTACTTCAGGCGCAGCCCTGGTCATCCTTTGTCGAAATTACATGCCAATCATCCCTGCAAAAATAGACAGAGTTTCATCATTCAGCCAAAAATAAAAGTGGAAGAAAAAACAAGGTTATGTGAAAGTGCCAAAGTCTGCAACATTACAAAAGTGGGTTTGCCAAATGAAGAATCAAAGTCCATGCCATAGGAGATATTCTCGTGCTTCAATAGTTCATTTACATGCAAAAGAGAAAATTTGGTGAGTAAGTGTGAAGTGTGGGTGAAAATCGCACTAGGCTGGTCGGCGCGGCGCATTAGGCAGGAGGCGCAGTGCATACAGCTGGCGCGGCACACTGGGCCTCAACACTTAGTGCATTTTAACACGGGCGTGGCGCATTGGTGAGGTGCGGTGCATTGGGCGAGCTGCGCGGTGCATACAGCCAGAGGGTCCCAAAACTGTCAAAAGTTCCTCAAATTGCCAAAATTGCTCAAATCTTCTAATGTGCAAGTAAGCTAAGCTCTTTTCCTTGCTAGTGAAGGAGTTTTTCTTAAAGTTTATGGTGGTTGTGTAAAAGAAAATCCAAACCCTACTATCTTGCAATCTCTCAAAAGCCATTGCCTAGGGTTTTGTACTTGTCATTTCGCTGCGTTCTACCACTCCTTCACTTTTCATTCCTCCATTTATTGTTTCAGCTTATCACCCATTTTTTAACTCCCATATTTAGTCATACCTATCCCCATTTTCCCAAATCCCTAGTCCTAATTATCCCAAACCCTAGTTAAAAATTCCCAAACCCTAGTGGTTGTCCCAAGAGCTTCATGTCACCATTCAGCGGAGTGTACCATCATTCAGAGGGTTGTTGTCATCATGCCAAGTTCTACTAGGTCATTTTATGCCTTGTTCATGCTTTAATTGCGCCTAGATAAGGTCATTTCCCTCTCCTAGGGTTTTGAAGGCAATTTCTCTTGGATGGTCAAATCACTGATAAAACTTGTATCCTGATGTTCATACACCTTCCCCTATCCTTAATGTACTTTATTAAACACTTTCCATCACTGAAATCCCCCAAATTCCTCATTTTTGTGCAAACCCTAGTTTCTTGCTACAACTTGGCAATTTCCTAGGTTGGGCCTGTGTTTTGCCCTTTTGGACCCCTTCCCCTCACTCAATCTTTGAAATTCCACTTTCCCCTATTTCCTAACATCCCCCCTCACTTCTAAAAATTTCTTCAAGAATTTAGAAGCCCCCTATCCCCTTCATTTCACTTCATTTCGACAAATCCCCTGTTCCACACATCGGGGTAGGTTTTACTCAAATGATGTTTCTGAGCAATAAAGGATGAATTTGGGAAAAACGAGCAAGGTTTTTGTCCACAATAGGCCAAGGAAGAAAAACATCCGTCACATTTTACACAGGTGTCATGGTTTCAGAGAAATTTCAAAAATACAGTCGCCTCGGGAGAATTGATGCACCTCTGAAGTGACCTTGGGAAAATCTAGTTTTCTCCTAACTTGGTTGGCCAAATGACTTGCTTGATGAGTCAAATGATAACTAGACACAAATATATTTCCAATGAGCTATCATGAGCTCAATTTGGAGTTGAGGAACACCTTCAAAAGTTGACTGCAACAGCACTCTGCCTTGAGGAAGCCTTATTTTTCACATTTTGACCAGTCTTGGGCGATTTGACTTTTGATAGGGATAATGAACTCCAAATTGAAACATTCTAGTGGGGTTGGAAATTATACTCAAATACCTTTCCAACGAGTTATCATACGTCCAATTTGGACACCGGGAAGGTCCTCAAAACTGGTCCGCAAAAAGGTGCTACGCACAAAAAATTTTAGCACAGGGTTTTCCTCCCTATGCGTCGCGCCACGTGGCGCTCACTTTTGCTAGAGGGCTCCAAATCCAAAAAATTTTGCATTTCTGGATTTTTCATGAAAAGCTATGCTTGCCTACCTATGGCCAAGAAATTTGAGGAGGTTTTGAGCCCTCAAAAGGTCAAAAAACACTCAAAAAATGACCTCACTGCCCTTATTTTGACACACAGGAAGCAGTCTTGGGAGAACTGACTTTTGGAGGGGAAAATGGACACCAAATCTAGAAATTCAACATGGGTTGGAAAGAAGACAGGCAGGGCTTTCCAACGAGCTATCTTGGGCTCAATTTTGACTTCGGGAAGTGCCTCAAAATCAGCTCCAAAGTGGCGCGATGCATAGAGAATTTGGGCGCAGCACATAGAGAAATTTGGCCTCATTTTCACTCTTCAGCTCAGAAATTCGCCCAGTTTTGGCTAGTTTTACTTTTTGATGTTACTCTTGATCTTCCTTGATGTAATTTCATGAACATGATGTAATTTTGGAACATATTTACTTGTTTTAGAAGATTCATTCACTAAAAAGTGAAAATTAAATGAATGAATCAATTTCCTAGCATATAGGGGCAAGTTGTTTGATTGCCTAGATTTTAGTTCCTTTTTTAGAATTGGTTGAAACAGCTCCTAGAATGATGAGCTAGACCCCTAGAGGCAAGGGAATGGGTTTGGCTTGTCTATATTATGTAATTTCTAAGTCATTTTCATGGTTGGACACTTGGGATGGCTTGGCACTCCATTGTACATTTGATCTCTACATTTTTGGCAAAGGAAAGACCAGGGTTTTGCAGCACTTGTCCCTTTTTTCCAACAAAACCCCAAAAACTTAAATCAAATCCTTGCACTTCATACCTAGCCTAAGATCAGTTGTTAAATCAGTCATCTCAAGCCCCATCGATTATCATTCGTTGAGATTGACCCGGAGAGAACCCTCTCCTGTCCTCGTAGGGCTAGTTATGAGGCTGAGCGTGGTTTGATGTGGACCTAGAGCCTTGCCTTTTCAGCCTTAGGCAAATCTAGGCTCTAACAAGACCAACACCCAGTTTCACTTTGAAGCTCATGGGAGTTAGTTTTTATCTTTGCAATATTCATTTTTGTCTTAGCATTGGTTAATACAACATGATATTTTTGGTTACCAAGAGTGGGGTTGATCACCTCATTCTAATACCTTAGCTTGTTTATCCCCTCTAGCTCCTTATCATCCCACAATTTGTCCTTAAATTTGGAAGTAATATTATTTTAAATATTTTATCTTTATTCTCCAAGATGATATCCTCCTTTAACCCCGAATAATTGAGCCATGATTGAGCATCTTTGTGCCAACTCTACTTGATCTCGAGGTGGGGGATTTCACTAGAGTCAGAAGTAATTTTGGGGAGCCTATTGGTTTTCCATGTTATAAAGCTTCTTATTATACATCAGATAGCAAAACATAGACATTATTTTAATGGGGGAAAGACTAGCTTCAATCAAGAGGATAAGATAAGAAAGATAATCTTTAATATTGAGGTTGTAGGTTGTAAATTGCATTTGGATCAACTCGATCTTCCTCCATGATTCTCTAGATATACCTAAGCCAAAAACTTCAGATCCATATAAAATAACAAGGGCGGCGAGAGTCTTAAAGAAGAAATCTTTTTTACTCAAAACCTAGAGATCAATCGTCTTACAATTATTTTGAAGCTAATAATAAGCTTTCCAACTGCCAATAATATTTTTTCTCAATTTTATAATTCCAGTTGATTTGATGATGAATGTAAATACGTAAATATTTGAGTGAAGAAACCTTCTCCAATTAATTTTTATCAGAGATGAAATCATCATAGTTGATATTTTTTATGTAATTCTCATGACTTTAGTCTTGTTGATATTAACATTCATACCCACCTTAGAACAATAATCATGGAGGATTTTATTTTGTTTTTCGTGATCCTATGGAATTTTGGCTAGAAGAATAATATCGTCAGCATAAAGGAGAAGAGTAATGACCATACTAAAGATCTTGGTGCCAATGCATCATGCAGCTTCCAAATATGCTTATAGCTTATCAATGTAAATGCCAAAAAAGGGTGGGGGATAGGGAACCATATGTTATGTCCCTATAATACTAGTGATTCCCCCATTACTATTGTCATTGTAGCCCTTATTGTTATTTTTGTGCCCTTATATTATTATTGT
The DNA here is from genome assembly GCA_031772625.1 of Pinus tabuliformis. Lineage (NCBI taxonomy): Eukaryota > Viridiplantae > Streptophyta > Pinopsida > Pinales > Pinaceae > Pinus > Pinus tabuliformis. The sequence continues at coordinate 55,709,327 of CM062804.1, forward strand.
TATGTCAGCTTTGATTATATTGTGACCCATTAGATTCTTATATATAGAAAGGAGGTTTTGTCATTTGTATCATCCAAGAATCGTTCATTTGTGTAATGTAAAGGAGGTTTCCCCCTTGAAGAGACTAATTTTGAAGACGTTGATCTATATTTTATTCTATTTTGTGAGTTGGTTGCATAACATTTGGTATCAGAGCTTTGGATTCTAGGGTTTCGCTAATCCAAACAAGTCATTGTGGAATTTATGCTATAACTTTTTCCCTGCAAAATTTAAAAAGAAAAAAAAAAACCCATTTGAGACGAAATATCTCTGAACCTCGGGTTCTAATTTTTGATCTTTTATCGCTATATTTTTGGAGATATGATTCAAGGAAGTTAGGGTTTTTTCATGATCCCAAATTATATCTAAAGCACGTAGCCTAGGGAAAATAGTCATAACTTGTTTTCTGAGAACCAGATTGTAATTTTGTAGAAGTTACAGAAATAGGATGACCTGTAGATGTATGTGTATCATTCTCAGGAACTAATCTCAAAACAATGACATGTAGAGCTTTGTACAAGTTCGCTCTATTGAACTAGTCTATAATCAGGTCATCGTGGGAGATTTAACATAACTCTTCCTTGGATAATCCAATCTTGATCCGACTTGTGGGGTTAGAAAGAGGAGTTAGAGGGCTACCACAAGATAAAATTTCAGACCTTTGGGATCTGAAATTACAGAGATACATTAGATCCAATATCGAGCTCATACAAAGTGAAAAAAGGTGTGTAGTTTTCTTTTTTAATTTTGCATAGCTTTGGTTTGAAAAATTAGTTTGAAAGAATTCAAAGGGAATATTTATCATTAATTGATGCCCCAAAGAAATAAAATTGAAACAATTAGTAAGCAACCTAAAAGCTCTAGCATGACTCATGAAGAAGAGGAAGAAATGCAACATGATATATCTAAATTACAAGACCAAGTGCAACAAATTTCACTCTCACAAAAAGTAACAGAAGCTAATATGGATGGTTTAAAGAAAGATGTAGATGGTATGAAAGACAACATTGAAGATTGGAAGAAAGACATGGAAGGTTAGAAGGAAGGTTTGACAAAGTTGCTACAGGAAATGCTTCCTAATGGCGAGAAGGTCGTAGAGGAAACTCATAATGAGAACAAAAGAAGTGTTAATCGTGATTCGAATAATGACAACATTGATGATTTGAAGAAAGATGTGGAAGGTTTGAAGGAAGGTTTGAAAAGTTGCTACAAGAAAGGCTTCTTAATGGTGAAAAGGTAATAGAGAAAACTCATGATGAGAACAAAATAAAAGTTAATCATGATTTCATAGACTCTAATGGTGGATTGAAGACCTACCATGTTCCAAAGATTGATATGAGGGATTTTTATGGCAAGGATCCCGTAACATGAATTCTACAGATGGAGCAATATTTCGATCTCCATAATGTGAAAAACACACAAAAGGTACGTATTGGAACTTTATATTTGGAACCAAATCAATTTGTATGGTATCAATGGCTTTGCTCTCGTAAACAAATTGTCATTTGGGAATTTTTTATGGAATAAATGATAGCACATTATAAGGTTACAAAAAGCAAAACTTTCTTTATCCAATTGATAAATCTCAAACAAAAGGGTTCAATGGTAGAGCACATTGAGGACTTCCAAAAATTGAATATAAAGGTAAATTATATTCCATAGGAGCGTAGGATTGATGTCTTCATAGGGACTTTAAATGATAACATTCAATATGAGGTTCACCTTTGGGAACCTGATTCAATGGAGAAGGCATTCAGGTTGGAAAGAAGAATGGAAAGCAAAATTATGGCAACAAGGAAGCCTACCACTCACAACTATAAAGATGGAATTGTTGTTGCTCCTAGCCTTCCATAACCTACAAGATTGACACCACAACAATTGGAAGAAAAAAGAGCGAAAGGGCTTTGTTACAGTTGTGACAGAAAATACACTAAAGGTCATAAGTGTGTTGAGAATAAATTATTTTACATAGATTGCAAAGAGGAGGAAGAAAAGGAACATGAAACATCAAAAGAAAAGGATATGCACTAGGAATAAACCCTAGAGAAAGAAGAAATGAATACGACCATATCTTGTAATGCATTGGCCGGAATTACCACTCCTCAAACTATCAAGATAAAAGGACATATGAAGAAGAAATAGGTAATAGTGTTGATTGATTCGGGCAGTACCCATAATTATATTCATTGTAAGATAGCCAAGGAATTGAATTGCTTCCTATTTCTAGCACCAGAGTGTCAAGTGATGGTTGCAAGTGGAGGAACCATAAATTGCCCTGGAAAGTGCCATAATATCAAGCTATCCATGGGAGAATATGTATTGAATAGTCCAATGCTTTCCATTCCAATGGGTGGTGTTGATGTGGTATTAGGAGTCCAACGATTACAATCCTTGGGTACAATAGCTTTTAATTTTCAAGAACTTTTCATGAAATTTTCTTTGGAAGGAAAGGAAGTTGAATTAAGGGGTATCGCAGGGAAATCAGGAAAGATAAGAAGCTCTAAAGGAATGACAAAGCTTCTAAAGAAATAACAACAAGGCGTAATTGGACAATTATGTTCGCTAGAGGTTCCCACATTGAAATCATCTATTTCTCCAGATCTCCAAAAAGTCTTGGAAAATCATTCCAATGTATTTGAGACTCCTAAAGGCCTCCCACCTATTCATGATCATGATCATTCTATTCATTTAATTCGAGGAAGTGTTCCTTCAAACATCAAGCCTTACAGATATCCCAATGGCAAAAAGAGTGAAATTGAACATATCGTTACAAAAATGTTAGAGGCTGGTATAATTCAACCTAGTCAAAGTTCTTTCTCTACTCCAGTAGTATTGGTGCACAAGAAGGATGGGTCATGGCGCATGTGTCCAGATTATAGGGAACTCAACAAGCTCACCATTAAAGATAAATTTCCCATTCATGTCATTGATGAATTATTGAATGAATTGTATGGATCAATTTACTTCACCAAGTTGGATCTTCATTCAGGATATCATCAAATTAGAATGAAGACTGAAGACATTCTGAAAACAACATTTAGAACTCATGAGGGTCATTATGAATTTTTTCTCATGCATTTTGGCCTTAACAATGCACCTTCTACATTTCAAGGTTTGATGAATTTCATTTTCAAACTCTTCCTTAGAAAATTTGTGTTAGTATTTTTTGATGATATACTAATCTACAACAAGTCTTGGAAGGATCATGTTCAACATGTTGATAGGGTTCTCAAACTATTGGAGGAGAAACAATTATATGCCAAAAGCTCAAATTTTTTATTTGGAGTACAAGAGGTGGAATATCTAGGTCATATTGTATCTTATGAAGGTGTTAAGATAGACCCTAGAAAAATTAAATCCATTAACAAATGGAAAATCCCCACATCCATAAAGCATCTACGAGGATTTCTTGGGTTGACAGGGTATTATCGCAAGTTTTTTAAGAATTATGGGAGAAAAGCAATACCTCTAACAACATTATTGAAGAAAGACGCATTTTCATGGACTCCAGAAGCAACGAAAGCCTTTGAACATCTCAAAGAAGCAATGTGCCAAGCACTGGTCTTAGCTATGCCAAACTTCACAAAAACCTTTATTGTGGAATGTGATGCCTAAGGAAATGGAATTGGTGTTGTTTTAAAGAAAGAATAAAGACCCATTGCTTTCAAAATCTGTCCAATGAAAGGAAAGTATTTACACAAAGCTATTTATGAGAAGGAAATGTTGGCAATACTACATGTACTTAAGAAATGGCGACCCTACCTAATGGGAAGGCACTTCAAGGTAAAAACGGATCATGATAGTCTTAAATACTTTTTAAAACAAAGATTATCTTCAGAAGAGCAGCAAAAATGGGTCATGAAGATGTTGGGTTATGACTTGGAAATCATCTACAAAAAATGGAAGAAAAATGTTGTGGCAGATGCACTCTTAAGAAAGGATGAGGATGTGGAAGAATTGCTTTGCCCCATTTCTATTATCCAACCAAATTGGATAAATGAAGCAAGGGGTGAATGGAAGAATGAAGAAGAAGTGTGGGCACTTATTCAAAAGTTACAACAAGATCCTAGTACTTCTAACACATTTAGCTGGAAAAATGATTCGTTATAGTACAAAGATCGCTTATACCTATGTAATAATTCCCAACTCAAACAAAATATTCTTATGGAATTTCACACTTCTCCCTTAGGAGGGCACTAAGGATTTTTAAAAACTTACCACAGGGTTAAGAAGGAAGTTTTTTGGGATGGCCATAAATTGGATATTCAAAATTTTGTGGTGGAATGTTTTGTTTGCCAACAAAATAAAGTTGAAACAATTAAGACCCCAGGTCTATTAAAACCTTTATCCATTCCAAACCAATGTTGGGAGGAGGTTACAGTGGATTTTATCATAGGTTTACCCAAGTTTGAAGGAAAGAGTGTCATCATGGTGGTAGTTGACATAATTACAAAGTATGCACACTTTCGTGCATTATCACATCCATTTAAAGCAAGTACAATTTCTACCGCATTTATGGAAACAATTCAAAAGCTACATGGAAACCCAAATATTATTGTAAGCAGTAGAGATCCCATTTTCACTAGAAATTTTTGGAAAAAATTATTTTCTTGTCTTGGTACTCAGTTAGCTCATAGCTCATCTTATCATCCTCAATCTGATGGACAAACTAAGATAGTAAACAAATGTTTGGAAGGATATCTTCATTGCTTTGTATGTGATAAACATGCACAATGGGTCAAATGGTTACCTCTGGCTGAATGGTGGTATAACACTTCCTTCCATACTGCGGCAAAAATGACCCCATTTATGGAACTTTATGGATATCATCCACCATCCATCACATCATATTTAAGAGAAAATTCTAAGGTTCAAGCAGTGGAAGATCACATCGAGAATCAACAACACATTCTCCAACTCTTAAAGGATAACCTCACTTTGGCGCATAATAGAATGAAACAATAGGCAGATCAACATCGTAGTGAAAGAAGATTTGATGTAGGTGACTAGGTATTCCTACAGATACATCCATATAAACAAATGTCCCTCAAGCAAGCTAAGAAGGATAATAAATTATCACCAAAGTAATATGGTACATACAAGGTGTTGCAAAAGACTGGTACCATGGCATACAAATTGGAGCTTCTTGTAGCTTCCTGAGTGCACCCAATTTTCCAAGTTTCATGCTTAAAGAAGGTTATAGGTGACAAACTCTCAGTTCAAACAATATTGCCAGAACTTGACGAGGAAGGAAAAATCATATTGGAATCTGAAGTAGTCGCAGAAACAAAAACTCAACAGCTACGAAATCGATCAATTTCGGAGTATTTCATCAAGTGGAAGAACTTACCCGCTGAGGATTCCACATGGGAGGGTGAGAATTTTATACAGAAGCATCCAGAACTACTCAAGTGTTGAGAACAACACTTTTTCAAGGAGAGGGGCATGTTAGGTCCCTATAATACTAGTGATTCCCCCATTACTATTTTCATTGTAGCCCTTATTGTTATTCTTATGCCCCTATTGTCCCCATATTGTTATTATTGTGCCCCATAGAAGCCCACTATTGTTATTGTTGTGCCCTTATATTGTTATTTTTATCTCGACTTTGATTATATTGTGGCCTGTTAGATTCCTATATATAGAAAGGAGGTTTTGACAATTGTATCATCCAAGAATTGTTCATTTGTGTAATGTAAAGGAGGTTTCCCCCTTGAAGAGGTTGATTTTGAAGTCATTGATCTATCTTTTCTTCTATTTTGTGAGCTGGTTGCATAACACCATATATATATATATATATATATATATATATATATATATATATATATATATATATATATATATATATATACCATTATTATTGCACAAGGAAGCTTTTATTCATATGAACAAGTGTCATATGAAGTCAAGATTTGCAATTACTAGGGTTTTTGCAGGCTTCCATTTTGTTGCATACTTTTTGAGCTCCAATTCTACTCTATGGAATATGATGGCAAGGTCTTTGGAGAGTTTTAGAAAAATTTGGTGGGTTATAGTGGTTGGATATTTGCAGGAAACTTTTCCTTTGAAATCGCCATTGAGCTTCGGCTCTTAATTGTGGTGTATGATGGTGGGCTATGCTATGACCTCCTTCTGTAACTAGATTTCATAAATTCGGTGGCATTGCACTGGATCTCCACCCAAACACTGGTGAATAGCTTAATCTGTGATTTGGGTCCATGGTTGTATGCTGATGTTGTGCTTTTTCACTTTTCTCTAGAAGCTCGAGTATTGAATTACTCTTTTTTATGGCTAATTGATGGATCAAGTAGACAAAGTTTGAAACAAATCCACCCTAGATCTATGATATGGGCCCCTATGTATTCAAAATAGAGCCATGATCTTTAGGATTCAAAATTGGATTATGAGGAAGGTTTTCAATTTTTTTTGAAGGCCCTAAACAGAAAATCAATCCTTATAGGGGCTCGATTAGTGGATCTAATAATAGATATAAAAAAGAAGATGCATAAAAGATTGGATATACCAACCATTATAAAACTAATTTATGAGGGTAAATCATTGCAAGACATCATCAAATTTAAATATTACAACATCAAACATAATTCTACAATCATTATAAATTTGAGGTTCTGGGGTGGAGCTCTAGGAATGAGTATTCCACCTAGACCAACTTTTGTTTCAAAGGGTCCAAGTTATTTTAATGTTGCAGTGAAAGGGAAAGATGCCATACTAGATAGAAAAACACCAAATCTAACAATCCCAAGTCCTTACCTAGCTGAGAAAATGTAGAAAGCACTACATTTGTCAATTAAATTTCCAGAATTGAGTCGCTTTTTTACGATTCTCCAAGCCATAGCTCTTATCTGCATATTTAAAGGCTTATGGACTAAGTCCTAAGATATACATCAATGGATATTCCTCAACTAAACCAACAATTGTGATATATACCTATGTGAAGGGGGATTTTGTGGTTCAATTTGACAATCAAAAAGATCAGGAATATGCCATAAATGAGGGACCATGGTTTTGGCGAAGGGCAAGTCTCTTTGTCATGTCCCCATTTTTATTTTCCTCGATAGTATAACTAGGTTGGATTTCCAGGGCACGGGATGGCGAGGTATAGGAGAAAGTTTATGTCATCAAGGGTTCCAGGAGAGTTTTGAGGATTTTTTTATGGGATCTGATGGCATTCACTTGGAATATTCTATCATCTACAAAACTTGTATTTTTCTCTGTTTCATTCCAACAAATTTTGAAAAATAGGGTTATTATTGAGCCTGACTTAATTAATTTTGCTTGAGGTGGCATTCTGGGAAAAACATTTGATGGAATACCTTAGTGTAATAGCTCATTTGTACTAGAATGAGAAGATCTACAGGATGTGATGATGAGAGTTGACTTCCAGTGGTTAGAGAGAGCATGATGGTAGATTTACCATTTTCCCTGATTAAAAATGGCTTAGTTAGTAATTTAATTAAGGAAAAATAATTAATTGGAGGAAAAAGGCCAAAAGTGACTTAAGTGAAATAAAATAAACAAAAGGTCACTTAAGATAAATTCAATGGAGGAGCTTGTAGAATAATAGTAAAATAAGAAATTAAGATGCTTCTAGAGGTTTTGAGATCTATCCATCAAATCTATAAAAGAAGAGGAGGAGATAACTTGGAGACATCTTGGAGTTGCGTTTTCTTTGTTATGGAGAGGTTTGGAGAACGAGAGTTCCCAAATTCAGTAATAGCCCCAGGATGGAAACGCTTGGGTGATTCAGTGACTGTGAGTGAGCACCCAACTCTTCCCTTGGTGAATTCATCCAAAATTCACAGGTTGTGCTTAGCAATTCGACTATTTTGGTGGTCGATTCATTGTTCTAGCATATATCTTTTGAGGCCGTTACCTCATCCATTTCTATTTTTTGTACCATAATTTCAATATTAATAAAATAAGGTTGAGTTCTGCTGCATGTGTGTTCTATCATTTTTTAGTTGCAGTTCATATTTTCTATTTTTCTATTAATGTTATGGTTTCAATTTGTAAAATTAACGAGATAAATTCTGAAGGATTTTTTTCTGCAAAAAAATTATTTGGAATATTAAAGTGGTATGATAGCTTGTTTTCTTGCCAGCATGAGGGTTTTATTGCAGATCAATTCATGGTTTATTTTTGAAAGATGAAGATCAAGGGTTTTGATTGTAAGATTGTTCGAGGTTTTATATTTGGGGTGCCAATTTTTTTTTTTCTTTTTATTTCTGGAGGAAGCAAGATTAAATTATTCTATTTGTCAGAGTTGTGATTTTGTTGTAGTAAAATATATTTTGTTGGAGAAATAAGAAATCATTGTTCATGGGTTAAATTTCTTAATCCATTTTCTCGAGAATAATTATTATAGTTGAATTTCTAGTGATTCACAAGTGTCAAAATGACGCATATTTCTAGAGCCAGATTTGTGTATTTTTTTGGGCGAAATTTATTTTGTGAAGCCGAGTTCATTTTCTTGGGTTGAAATTATTTTGCTGGGCCAAAATTATTTTTGCAGGGTTTAATTTATCTTTGTTTACTGAGATTATTATGCTAGGAAAAATTATTTTGTTGTGGCTAATTTCTCTTAATGGCTCGAAATTATTTTATTAGGTTGAGTTTATCTTGCAATGCAAAATGTCTCTTGTTGGGCTAAATTTCTCTTGTGGGTTGAAATATTTTGCAGTAGTTGGATTTATTTGGAGGCCAATTTAATTATTGGAGCTAGATTTATCTATTGGAGCCAACTTTATATTCCAAATCCTGGTTTATTTGTAGGATCTAATTTATTTATTAGGGTCAATTTTAATAATCAATTCTTGATGGATGAATTAATTATTTCGATGAGGAGGATGAGATTATCATTTCAAAGGCTGAGCTAATTTATTTATTGCTCGAGTCAAAATTTTATGTAATGAGGAGTCACTAGTTGTTGGGTAATATTGAGGAGAATACCAAGGTTCTTGATTTGATATATTATTGGCATTTTTTTATCAGATTAATATTTCCATTGAAGTTTATAATCTTGCTTTCAAAGTGTTTGAAGAAATGTCTGCTCATAAATTGTTTGAAAAATTGCATCAATTGTTTTTTTTTATATTTTGTTGGTAGTGAGAAACTTACACAAAATTGGGGCTTTCCGGAGAGGCTGAAATCTTCCCAAGATTTTTCTGGGTTTCATGAGAGGAGTTCATGGTTAAAATTTTAGAATTTTCCACGTAGTATTTGAGCTATAAATCAACATTCCTTAGACAATTTGTTTTATTGGTAAATTAGGTAAATCACACCGCTTGGTGGGCTTGATCTCAGCTTTGAGTTAACCAAAACCATTTCTGGGTTTTTATGGTTTTGGTGAGAGGAGATCCATGTTATTTTTTTAGAATTTTGAGAAATTATGAGGGCAAAAAGTTCAATTCTTCTTCAGCAGCAGCAACAACATTTTTTGGGCAGTGCATGCTACTTGTTTAGGTCATTTCCATCATTTGGGTCTACTTCATTTCACCTGGGTTTTACATGCATGCAGTGTGGTATCGAATTCATTTGAGCATTATAATTCTCTTAAGCATTTTACTCTCATACTTATTTATGTTGCAAGTGTTTCCACTTTATCTACAAAGTGTTTGACAAAAGTATTTCTTCCTAATTGTTTGTTAAATTTTTACAAAGAGAGCTTTTAATATTGTTGAGTTAGTGAGAGAGTATGGTGAGTCTACATGAGGTGTTCATATTATATTTCAACCTCTATGTAATTTTTGAGTGTGACTTGTAAGGGACGAGTATGTCTTTATGTGATAGGTCTATGTATTGAGTCATTTGGCCATGTAATCAAAACTTTATTATTGGTCTGTTGAGTGGATAAGGTATTCCAGTTTGATGTCCTTGTCATCATTGAACTAAAACATGGATCAAACCTTCACAAATTCCCTTTATAAATTAGCAACAAAAATAAACATATCCTTTTGCAAGGGGATACTTACTATGCTATAACAACATCCATAGAAAGAGTATGAGATCGGAACAAAAATATATGTAGTTGGGACATATTTGAAATTCATGGGGGTTACAATAAAATCCCTCCTCAAATTAGAAGAACTTGCTTCACTCCTCTCTAAGGTGGATCAATCAGATGGGAAGAGCTTGAATTGGGCTCTAAAACCATCCATGCTTGCCTTAGTACAACACAAGTATTTGGAGCACCCTTGTATATGAGTCAAACTTCTAGTTGCCTCTTGTCTCAGTAGTATCATGATGTTGACTGCACCTATACCCCCTTACAATAATGACATTATGAGGAGAGTCTTCAGGTTGGTAGTGGAGACCTTTCAAGATTTGGATAACAGTGAGGGCCATACCTTTGGGAATAGGTTAGATATGCTAGAAGTCAGGGCCTTAGTTAGATCTTATGAGCTCATGTTTGAGATGGAGTGTGACGACTCAATCCTGCAGATTTTCCAATTCTTCTTCATCATTACAAAACATCATCCTGACACGGTCATAACACACATGTAGTCCATTTTTTCCTCATGTATGGGAGGTCATGATACCATGTGAAGGAGGTTGCGGTTTCGATTGTTGGCCATTTGGAGGAGAGAACAATTGGTCTCACCTGATGTGTATGAACTAGCCAAAAGGTTGGTTAGGTTAAACATTGATTAGTTCAGGAGATAATTGGCCCAGGAGGAGCTGCAGAGGAATGGTGGTGATCAACCATGCATCAAGAATGAGTTGAGGAGGAAGGGTCTTTACTTGATTTGTAAGGAACCTTGGGGACTTGACCATTCATGTTTGAGTGACACTAAGGAGATGATAGGGGTAGAGCAAGAAGAGATTCCTTCTGATTTTCAAGATGAGGATTATTCTTTGGATGATTCCATGGGGTCATATGAGGATTCCTATGGGGAGCATAAGTAGTCATGTGGAGCTATTGACATCAGGCCAAATTTATATTTCGATGTGTATGATGAGCATTCAGTGGATCCTATGGGAGACATTTAGGGTGATGAGTCATCAGTGATGATTAAACATGGAGAGCCCATAGAGGAACATGAGTCAGTTGAGGAGGATGTTATACATAATATGCATGATGAGCCTTTTGTTAAGAGCTAATTGGAGGTTTATTCCAAGCCCATGATAGAGGAGGATAACTAACCATATTTTAGACCAACCATTGATAAGGAGAAAACATATGCACAATAAACCGACATAATCGTTGCACTTTCAGTTAGTAGCCACTAGGAGAAGATTGACCATCTAAGGAAAAATCTTATGGCATTGAAACAGAAGATTCGGATAGTCTGAGGCACCATCTTAAATCAGGATAGTAAAATTGAGGATCTTATAAGGGTGTGTGACGAGTCAGCAGAAAAATTGTTTACTGTTGAGGGGTGACTGAGGGTCCTAGTGAGGCAGCAAGAGGAGTACACTTTGGAGTTTCAAAGCCTCTCCATGAGTACCTAGATAGGTCTTGCGACACAGATTATCCACTCTTGGCCATTATAGAGAAGGGTTGGGTTTCTTGGAAAGAACTTGTTGATTGACTAGACAAAGCAGCATGAGTTGAGCATGGACCAACATCATCATAGTAGACATTTTTAACAAGCAAGAGCCCATGCATTCAATCCCCCCCATAGGATGGACTGGTGGGAGATCATGAGTTGGTATCTTATTAATGGAGCAATATTTTTATTCAGGGACATAATGTAGAGAGAGCCATTATGTTTCAATTGACAGTGGGATGTAGGCCATCATCTCATTAGCATTCTAGCACAACATCAACATAGTAGGATTGGCCTCGATTATGCGAGGGGTTGAACTAGAAAGAGGTGATGAGTTGGTATTCTACTGGTGGAGTAGCATCTATGGTTAGAGCCAGAGCACAACTTGAGCCATGGGGGATGGATGAGGATGATTGGTTATGGTGGTTTTGGGATCCAAGTGGATCCATAGATGGGGGATTGAGTCAGATATTTGTTTGGGATCTGGGTATTAAGGGAGCCATTCAATTTTTGTTAGCTTGGAGGCACGGTATGGTACAATGGTTTATTTGGGATCCTAGTATCAGTTTACAGATGCCCCTCGAGTGGGCAGATACAAATTGCTTGAGGGCAAACAATCTTGGGCTTGGAGTATTTGTCATGTCCCCATTTTTATTTTCCTCTATAGTACAACCAGGGTGGATTTCTAGGGCACAAGATGGCCAAGTCATGGGAGCAAGTTTGTGTCATTAGGGATTCTGTGGAAGTTTTGAGGAGTTTTTACGGGATCCGATGGAATTCGATCGAAATATTCTCTCATTTGCACAACTTGTTTTTCGTTCCATTTCATTATGACAACTTTTGAAAAATAGGGTTATTATTGAGCCTAATTTAATTAATTTCACTTGAGGCGGCATTCTGGGAGAAATATTTGATAGAATAGTGTAATAGCTCGTTGGAACCAAAATGAGAGGATCTATAGGATGGGATGATGAGAAGTGACTTCTAGTGGCTAGAGAGAGTATGGTGGTAGATTTACCATTTTCCCTAATTAAAAGTGACTTTATTTAGTCATTTAGTTAAGGAAAATAATTAATTAGATGAAAAAGGCCAAAAGTGACTTAAGTGAAATAAAATAAAACTAAAAGTCACTTAAGACAAATTCAATAAAGGAGCGTGTAGAATAATAGTAAAATAATAAAATAAGATGCTTCTATAGGCTTCGAGATCCATCCATCAAATTTATAAAAGAGGAGGAGGAGACAATTCGGATACATCTTAGAGTTGATTTTTCTTTCTTGTGGAGAGGTTTGGAGAACTGGGAGTTCCCATCTTCACCAGTGGCCCCAAGACGAAACCCCTTGGGTGATTCAATGAGAGTGAGAAAACACCCAACTCTTCCCTTGGTGGATTCATCCAAAATTCATAGGTTGTGCTTAGTAGTTCAACAACCCTTGGGTGATTCAGTGAGAGTGAGAAAACACCCAACTCTTCCCTTGGTGAATTCATCCAAAAATCATAGGTTGTGCTTAGCAGTTCAACTATTTTGGTGGTAGATTTAGTGTTGTAGCAAATATCTTTTGAGGCCATTACCACAACTATTTCCAGTTTTTGTACCATAATTTTCTATATTAATAAAATAAGGCTGAGTTCTACTGCATGTGCATTCCAGTTGCAGCTCATATTTTCTATTTTCCTATTAATGTTATGGTTTCAATTTGTAAAATTAATGACATAAATTTTGAAGCAAAATTTCAAAAAAATTATTTGGGACACTACACTACACTTCGTAACTCCATGGTTTCCATTTTTTGATACCACAACAATGGTGGTTATGAATATGTCGATATGGGTAAGTTATATAATCTCCCTCTTCCTTTTTGGTACCACAAGTTTTAGAAGGAATTGAATATTCATTGGAGAGATTTATGAAGATGGATTGAGAAAGAAAGGAAAAAAGTGTTTTTACCTTTTACGGCATTTGTGTGAAAATAGAGCTAAGCAAAGGTCTACTAGATTGCATCCACCTGATTTGGTGGTTAGATTTTGTAAATACCGCTTTTAGGTGTTGGAATTACCATTAGACATGGCACTTGCACAATTGGTGCCCTCAAGCCAAAAAATGAACGAAAGCCATCAACAAATAGAACAATAGAATCAACAAAGCTCCCATGTGGAGGAGGGCAAAAAGAAGCAAGCTAATCTTGCCAAACATGACGACTGATCTAGCAATGATCTAAAATCCTAGCATGAGGAATATGAAAACAACCAAGGAGTGGTTGGAATAAAGGGAACACATGTTTGGGAGAGCTCGAACTTGGACAAGGAAGTGAAAGCAAAATTAGAAGGAAAAGAATTAGCAATGGTAATGGCCACTCTAAATTTTGAGATTTGGCATAAAGTACAAAGAAAAAAGATAAAAAAGAGAAATTCAACATATCTCAGAGAATGTTATTTTTGATAATTAGACTACAATAAACACTTTAAACATATATAGATAATCTTTAAAAACAACAATAAATACGCTTATGTAACTTTTTATTTTCATTAATAGAAAGTTGCAATTTTAATTTATATATATAATTATTTATATTAATAATAATAAAATAAATTATAATTAAATTAAATTTTCACGTGCCCAACATCGAACTGTTCAATCAATATAAATCGTCCACCCAATTATAATAAAATCATACATATAAAATTTCAATACTACTAAAAAAATTTTGTCATAAACACTGAAAGATATTTATTAAGGAGACCATTTTAATTCAGGTTACTCTTATTATTGCTCATTAATATAAATATTCCACCAAGATATTTACCAGACAATATTCAACTTCACACTTCAATATTCCACCAAGATATTTACCAGGCAATATTCAACTTCACACTTCAAATTTAGGACTGAAAAAAAACAAAAATTGAGAAAGGGTATAGAATGAGTAAAACCTGTAGGATTTTCCACCACGCTCCTTACAAAAACCAAAGCTTCTTAAATTTGAAAGAGAGTCGCAATTTACCATGGAAGAATTCTTAACTGTATCAGGTTTGAATCATACATATAAAGTTTCAATCATATTAAACATTAAAGTAGTTTAAATATATATATATATATATACATATATATATTGATGGAAAGATCTTTCTAAAAAAGCATACCATTTTAATTCAGTTTATTTACATCGTAAGTTCCGCGAGGGCAATTGCTTGCGAGACTCAGTTTTCAGTCGGAAATGTACGAAGGATCAAACCTATTATTCCTCGCAGGCTTCCGCCAGTCAATTATGGATGCTCACCCTCTCCTTTATGACCGCCTGCAGAGGATATTTCATAACCGTAGTGAGTTCCAGCGTCTCTGACAGATCAACTGTCTCCCCCGGCTTACATTCCCACGCGAATTCCTGAACAAGTCGGGCAACGATGAGATTTAAATGGAGCATAGCCATCCCTATGCCCGGACATATCCTCCGCCCTGCGCCGAAAGGCATCATCTTTATCTCCTTCGACCCCATCAAATCCACTTCCACACCCTCATCTGCAAACCTCTCCGGCCTGAACTCCCAGGGGTTTTGCCACATTCCGGGATCCATCCCCATACCCGCAACGTAGAAATTGACGGTCGCATCTGTAGGGACCTCGTAGCCGGCAAGCTCACAGGGACGGGTGACAGCGTGGGGGAAGACGAAGTGCCCGGGAGGGTGGCGTCTCAGGCTTTCCATAACGACGGCCTGCAGATAAGGCATCCGCTGCAGGTCGTCTTCTTCCACCGGTTTCTTCCTCCCAGTGACGCCGACGATCTCATCGTATAGTCTCCCCTGTACATCTTGACGGATCACCAGATTCGCCATTAACCACTGCAGGGACGTCGTGGTCGTGTCAGTGCCGGCAAGGATGAATTCCGTGCACAGCGCGACAAGATCGTCGTTGTCGAGGCTTTGGCCGTCGTCCACTGTTAGATGGAGCAACGTGTCCACGTACGCACTGCTAGCCTGAGGCGGCACACCGCGGCGCTGGTTGACGAGGGCAAGCAGGGCTTGCCTCTGCCTCCGACGGATCTCTGCCAACCGCGCTCGGCGCCGCCGGTAGAAGAACTCCGGAATTGGTAAGACTTCGTCCAGAGCTCTGCCGATTAGGGAGACCTCCCGTATGATACCCTGTACGGATAACAGCGTCTCCTCCTCCGGCTTGTTGCCGAAGCACATCCACATGACGATGCAGAAGAGCGCGGTCCGAAACTGCTCCACGACGCTAACTGCTCCCCCGCCGCGAGCCGCTTCGTTCCTAAGATTTTCCACCAGACGGCCTATACTCCATTCCCTCACCTCGCGGAAGACTTTTATCGCCGAAGGGCTCAGGGCTTCGTTAACCAGATTTCTGCGAAGGGTCCGCCACAGTGGCCCGTATGCAGCCGAGAGGACGCTGTGCTGTTTGATGTCGAACATTTTCGTCGCCCCACGGGCTAGCGGGCGGTCAGCGAAGACGGCGCCCTTCTGTAAGAGAGCCTCGTGAGAAAGCTCGCGGCCGGCAATCATGAGCATAGGGCGGGAACCGAACCAGATGGTGAATATTGGGCCGTATCTCTCATGGAATTTCTTCATTGATCTCTCGAACGCGTCGCCGGAGAATCCAATCTGAAGGAGGTTCCCTACAATGGGCCATGCCGGGGGACCTGGCGGTAGGTTCTTGTACCGCCAACTCGTCCAAAGAACCCAACTCCTCCAAAGAACAAGTCGGAGGAAGAATAAGGAAATTATGAGAACGAAAACACCCTGGAGAAACGAATTGAGTCCAAACGGAATCGCCATGGAAATTCGAACTAAAGGGTTTCGTGCAGAGTCTGATATGAGCAGAGTTTTACGACCTTCTAAGATGATGGAACTCCAAAATGATTACTCACCGAAACAAAAAACAACACTACCTTCAAGGAGTCAAATGTCAAATTTACTTGCTATCCAAATAAAATATATATATATATTTTAAATTTTACTGCCAACATAATTATTAATTATAATTATTTTTTTATCATATATAATTATTAAATTTCGGAATTTTAAAATATTAATAATTTTCGGAATTTTAAATTACTAACATAACATTATATTATATTTTCCATATAAAATACTAATAATTTAATGGAGTCAAAATGTTTATGTAACACAACATTACAATATCTCTTTCATAGTGGGTTGGAGAGTGTCTATTGGGGCAGCTAAGCTAGATCCATCTCAACTTCAAGGTGCAAACCTCTTTCTTCAATGCAAAACTTGAGGAAAAATTTGAAATTTGAGCAATTTGATTCCTCTTCATTTGATAGATCAAGAAATAAATGAATCTAGGCTGGTTTAATTTTCTATAAATATAATATAAAGTTAAAAAAAAAATATAATTTTCCTATTTAAATATATGATGTGGGAAAAATTATTATAGTAATTTTAAAAAAATTATCCACCAAACTACAAAAAATAGTTACAAATTTTGATTTTCTACCTAACTTCACAAAAAAAACATATTTACCTACAGTTTTGCCTCCTTTAAATAATAACTTAAGTGGGCTTAATGGTTCACAACCTAGAGTTTTACCCGTTTAAATAATAGTGGAAGTGGGCCTAATAGTTCACAACATGTATTTCCTCTTAATAAGTCAGATTTTTTTTTTCATAGACTTTAGTAGTAACAAGTCAAATCACCATTATAACTTTAAAATGGGATGATAAATAATTATAATTATAATTTTATTTTGTCATATATATAAATTGTCAAACATAAAATTTAAAAAAATAAAAATATATATATAACAACATTTCTTTCCTACTAAACTAAACAGCACCTATCCACATAATAATAATATGTATATATAATTTTCTTTTTAATATTACATTTTTTTAATCAACACCTTGAAAAAACATGTTACTGCTCTGATATTTTTGATTTATCAACACTATAGAAAAAAAAAGGTTATCTTCTCTGATAATTTTTTAATTAGAAAGACGTACTTTATGTTACCTGCTCTGATAATTACATTGAGTGGCCCATTAGTCAAGAAATGTTACCTACTCTGAGAAATTTTTAATAAAAAATCATGCATTGAATCAGTGCATGAGTTTCATGAATTATAGAAGAATAAAAATAAAATTGATTTTCTACTATGCAAAGCGAGCCGATGTTTTAAAGTACATATAATCAAAGTATGGTAAAAGATCATTTTTCAGTAAAAAAAATTATGAATCGAATCAGTCGAAGAATATAAATAAAATGGTTTTTTAGATGTTTTAAAGTATATATAATCAAATTATGGTATGGTCATGTTTTTTTGAAGTGTTATTTTTTACTGGTCATATTCTTTTGAAGTGTTATTTTTTAATGGAGTTGTTTTTAGTGTAATTTAATGGATTTTTTGGTATTGGAATTTAGTGGAAAAAATTAGGTAAAATTTTGATTTGTGTTATTTAAATTGATTTTTTAACTGTATATTTGGATTCAGCATCCTGAAAAACCTGTTGGACATTTTGATTGTGTAAGGATTACCTATCAAGCTTGTGATTTTAATAAATTTCTGCTAGATTTTAGAAAAATTTAACTAGAAAAACCCACCAAAAAAACTTCCAAAAAATCACACTAAAAACAACTTCTTTTTTATTTCAAAACACAAAAGTTAAAAATGTAACATTAAGATGTGCTCGATAAAATATGGCTTCCTTACCAAGCTATGGTGTTCACATCTAAGAGAAAGACATTTTTGAATCACTAAAAACAACTTATATATAATTTATTTGTATTTTTAATGCTTCTTAACATTCACTTATATATTATTAATTTTTGTCAAAGACTAAATTTAATTGATTTTTCTATTCATTATCATTACTTTAGTTTTAATCAATATATTATATAAGGTTTAGTAAAACAATTTATATATAGTTTATATGTATGGTTAATGCCTCTTGACATTCACTTAATAATATATTATTATTAATTTTTGTCAAAGAGAAACAATTGGTTTGTCTATTCATCATCATTACTTAGTTTTAAACAATATAAAATGTCTAATAAAATAATTTATATGCATGGTTAATGCCTCTTGACATTTATTTATATATTATTATCAATTTTGTCCAAGACTAAAATAATTGATTTGTCTATTCTTCATCATTACTTTAATTTTAATCAATATATTATATAATGTTTAATAAAAAATAATAATATTATTTTTTAAACATTTCGTATAACAGGAATCTAGTTGGCTTTCTATTTTTCCTTGAGAACATTCTTGAGGTACTTCTATTAGTTTAAAAGGTACTTGAATCTTTCAAAACTCATTGGCCACAGTGATTCAAGCTAATCATTTTGCTTATCATTGTCTTTATTATAGACTCTTCGATTTTCATTTTTGAAAGGCAACAACTACCATCAATTTATCATTATCAATATAGAATCATATTTCTTTAATTTATTAAAACTTGAGGACCTTTTGGTGCTCAGGCTTTTCAAAAGCTTAAGAAACCTTAGAAATAAGTCCATGGAGGAAAAGGAAATGAGAAGCATGATATCGAAGGGCACACAGATGGCAATGATGCCATGGTATCTTTTGGAGTCTTCTATGGTGTTTTCAGGTTCAAACCACACCATGGTTATTATTTGTTAAGCTAATTTTTTTTTATATCAGCTAATTTTTCATTATTATTATTTGCATCAAATTTTAACGTTATTTTTTTTATTAGTTTTTATTAAAGATTTGTAATTAATTAATTCTTTGTGAGATTTAAGCGGTTTAAATTACTATCTCATCATCCTTGAGGTAGTTACATGGAAAAAAAAGTGATGTATTGGGAATTTTTAAAGCAATTATATATTGGAAGAGCCTTGCTGGAAGAGAAAATAACCAAGTCTTTGAGGCAAGCATGCAGATCATTGAACTTTTTAGATAAGTAAATGGATATATCTTTTAAAATTAAAATATCCCTTAGCTTTTAGATTTGAGTATGCATTTATTATCAAAAAGAATATTCAATAAATATTATATGTTTTTTTTAATTCTATGTAGAATTAACATAATTATATTAGTAAATATGGTTGATATACACTGATCAACGTCATTTTCATATGTTGCATTAATGCTAAATTTATATTGACCATGGTTTACCATTATCAGCCATAGTTGACAATGGTTGGTGTTACATTAATATTAGTGTTACATTGGTTTAAAATGGTTTACCTTTATTGACAATGGTTGATCATTGTTACATGGTTACAATAATGTTACATTATTTTTTAGCATGGTTGATACTAGATTAATGTTAATGTTAATGTTAACATTATATTAATAGTTGAAATGGGTTGATGTGGTTGACCATGGCTCACCTCAGTTCACCATGATTGCCAATAAATACCATGGTTGACCTTAGTTGAGCATGATTAACAATGTTTGACATGGTTAACCAAGGATCAAGGGGAAGATTATGGTTGACCTTGGCTTACCATGGTTAACCTCAGTTCACCATGATTTCCAATAATTACCATGGTTGACCTTAGTTGAGCATGATTAACAACGATTATCATGGTTAACAAAGGATTAAGGGGAAGATTGTGGTTGACCTTGGTTTACCATGGTTGACCTTAGTTCACCGTGACTGCCAATAATTACCATGGTGGACCTTAGTTGAGCATGATTAATAATGATTACCATGGTTAACCAAGGATTAAGGGATTATGGTTGACCTTGGTTTGCCATGGTTGACCTCACTTCACCATGATTGCCAATAATTACCATGGTTGACCTTAGTTGATCATGATTAACAGTGATTACCATGGTTAACAAAGGATTAAGGGGAAGATTATAGTTGACCTTGGTTTACCATGGTTGACTAAGGATAAAAAGTTTTGATTGTGGATGAAAATGGTTAACTGAGTGTGACCATGGTCAACCATAAATACAACAATGTGTCATAAGTTATATTAATCTAGCAATGTAATAGTGATGTTGCCAATTGTTATGGTGTTACATTAATCTTAACTATGGTTGATGTTACATTAATGTTAATGCTAATGTACATTAATGTTACAAAATTGGTTTCACTAATGGTGACAAGATTGACCATTGTTGAAGAGGGTTGAACATGTACACCATTGTTGAATTTGTTGTCAATGATTGAAAATGGTTAACGATGGATGAACATGTTTACTTACTTTGACAATGGAGAATATGTTTGACCTAATTTAATATGGTTGCACAAGATAACTATAGCTGAAAAGCATTGACATTGGTTTTGATTTCCATATTGTGACATGGATGTTCAATGCATTATAATGTCATTTTTCTGCTTAATCAAAATAGCACATCAATTTGTTTTCGTCATAGTGCGACATTGGTTTATATTTGACACATAGAATGTCAAAATTTGTTTACCACATTATGATGTCAATGTTTTTATTGTCATATTGTAATAAGGGTACTAGTTTGATGCATCGTAATGGTAATTTTTTGGTTGCTCAAAATGCAACAATAATTTATGTTCATCACATTGCAACTATTGGAAACACTCGGGGGGGGGGGGGGGGGGGTGGGGTGAATCAATATTTCTTTTCAATTGTTATTTTTACCAGTTAGATCACTTATATTTAGAACACAAAATGAACAATAAGAATAAATTCTTTTATTAATTTCTTCTTTATAATAAATCAAGTACAATATATGTAGGGCTCCAACCCTAGATGAAGACACTGATCTTCAATTCCCTAGGCTCCAACATGTAATGTGCCAAGCACCGACTTGGACTTTCCAAGGCACCAACCATGTCAATTTTGAGGCACCTACCTCAAGGGCTCCAACCTTATATCTGGTTTAGGCTCCGACCTAGTTTCTTGAGGACTTCGATCCTCTTGGGCTCCAACCCTATCTTCCAAGGCACTAATCTTATATCTATGAACCTCCAACCCTCAGCTTTATTTCATCAAGATAAGTTTAGTAATTATTCATGGCTCCTAATGTCTACTTACATGAGACCTGTCTAACTTCAGTAATGCATCCTCCAAATCACTTCATCAATGACAACCTTGTCTTCTTAGAAGGTATCGCCACTACTCTTCATGTCACCCAAATAAAATCTCTTCAAGGTTGCATCATGAGGGCTTCATCATGGGTCTTCAATAGGCTTCTAGAAATCTTCAAAGTGTCTTTAATATGTTGCCTCAAGAACTCTTCAAGAGTTCCAAATACTCCACTACCCCAAGGTTGCTACACTAGTACAAGCCTCCAAATTCACTGTACTTGGCTCCAACTTTCAAATATCCAAACACCTCAATGATGCTCAATGATCTGCCCACAAGAGACACCAAATTTCCAACGAATCCCAAGAGGATTTTCAATGTTTTCCAAGTAGGTCTGCTCCAAATGATGATGTGAATGTTGAAGTATGACAACTCAAGAAGACTGAATTCTAGACTAGACTATACTTCACAAGATACATGCTTCTTAAGAGATTTGTTTAAGCCTTCATATGTCACCAGTATGAGTTTCGAAAGTGACTGTCCAAACTTGTTAATTCATCAAAAATTTGAGATTATTCAACACAAGTTTACCACAGGTGTATCCGAGCTTCACACATAGAATGTCCACTTCTTCTTCATAGGTTCAATGATTATCATATTCACCACATGATGACTGTCTTAGTTCCTCCATAGATCAAAGTATATGAGTGACTATCCTCACACCTGTTCAAGCTCCAATATGAGACAGTTCACAAGATAACAATCTGAATTCTGCAATTCTAAGCCTTTAACAGAGGATTGTCCACCCATAGGAAACTGACCACACAAAACCAAGATGTTTAGATAAGGTCCAAGCTCCAATATTTTCATAAGACCGAGCACTAAGCCTCATAAGTGTCATTGTTCTGAGCCTCCTGTAACTGTTTTGAACCCTCCACACAAGAATGTCCCAAAGCTAGCTGAATTGTAGTCCCTTCATAGAAGTATCTGTGCTATCACATAAATACTGCTTTTCCCAAAAAAACAATCCTTCTCAGGCTCCTTGTAAAAAATTTCCCAAATGTTGTAATTATGATTTCTATTTCATCTTCTCGGCCTCATATTTTATCTTTGTATTTTTTGATCGAAAATCAGTGAGTAAAAATGACAATCTGAGCTTCTATTTATATGAATTGAACTTTGAAATGAAGGGACACGTGTATTTGAAGTGAGGTTGACTTGTGTGACTGAGTGTAGGTCAGCTCATTGCTAAATATAATTTTCTTGACCTAAAAATTCAATATCTCACAAGCTATTTGGAGTTTGGGGACAAGTAAGGGCTCATTGAAAAGGAGAAAAATATACTCTAAAATATGGTATAGAAATCATTTTGGAAGGATTCCTCTAAGTTGGTAAAAATGTTTTTCTTTGGATTGTCCTTAATTTTTGTGCATAAATTGTTTGGGACAGCAAGGGCTTCTTCTTTGTCACCAAGTGTTTTTAAGTGAGGTCTCCACTTGTTATGTCTTTAATCATCATGTCATCAAGTGATCTCCAATTCCTTCATTGTCCATGTCATCAAATGTAATGTCACCATATATGTCATCATGATAGTGCAGTTATATGTCATTAACCATATGCATCATTCATCAATTTGTTAAAGCAAGGGATAAATCATCACAAGGATAGCTTCTTCATTAAGAGTGAATATGAGCATCAATAAGACAAACTCCTTCATTAAGGGTAAGGAAATAATCATGATTTCTAGGGCTTCTTCATCAAGAGCAAGGATACAAGAGGTTATGGTGTCTTCATGGTTAATTCAAGGACATCTTGGACATTATGAACAATAGGCATCTAGGAAAAGACTTATTCTTAGTGGCTTGACATCATAATGGCATCATTAATAGCTTGACATCTTCATTAATGACATCTTTATCAAACAAGAAGGACTTTTCATCATGAGAAATGACATCATCATAATATGCATGAGGTTATGATATCACAAGAATATTTTCCATCCCAATAGTACCATATTGACATCAATGACAACCTTGATTAACAATATCCCCTTTTTTCATTGATGGAAATATTATTGCCCCTTCAACATTCTCTCCCCCTTTAACATCAATGGAAAATGGGGTGCCCATTTAATCCCCCTTTCAAACTCCTTCTTTTCATCATATTTTATTTATTAACAGTAATTCTTCATAGCTATGTTACTCCCCCTGTCATGGTGCTCTTTCATCTGGAAATATGGTCCAAGTTGCATTTCTTCATGGGTGAACCAACTCCCCCTGTTTGCATAAACTCCTTTACCTCAAGAAAGATTACTTCATTAATGATAAAAAGAAGAGATCCTCAACAATAGTCCACGAGATGAGAAAGGGGTCATATTCTTCAATGGAGTTGCTCCTGAGAGATAATATATCAAAGGATGATTGTCCATGTATGACTCATCAAGGATTTCATAGGGCCCATTTACAAATAGCTTCTCTAAGAATTCTCAAGAATCACAAACTCCCCCTAACTGTATCCATGGTCTTCTTTTAGGCAGAGTCTCACCATCAAATAATTGGAATATCAAAGATGAATTCAACATGTATTGTTGGCTGGAGTGATCAAGAGACTTTTAGATCCAATTTTCTTCCTTCTCCATACATGTGTAACTTTCTTCTTTGGCTTGGTGGACATAGTTTTATCTTGTTGAGGGACCCAATTCAAGTTACAAATGCTTGCCATCTGTCCAATGTTATGGAAATTGAAGCACTTCATCTTGTTAATGAATAAGAAACCATGAATTCTTCTTGTAACTTTGCTTCTAGGAGATTGATGAGGACCATTATATTTGTCTTTGTGATATGCCCTACAATCTTTTGCCATGTGCCCAAAGTTTGTACAAGAATAACAATAACCAAGAAATATATTTGATACCTAGGAGATGAAGATTTCCTTAATGTACTTCTGAAGTCTTTTTTCCTTGGGATTCTTTGATTATATTCATTACCTTTTGTATTCTTGACATCATCTGCAAGTCTCCTTGGACTAGGATTTCTTCCATTGTTGTCTTGACACTTCTCCTTGCCTTTTCTAGAATAGGGAGCATCAACATTTCTTCCTATCTTCCTCACATCCTTGTTGTTTGAAGCATTATTATTCTTGGTTGAGGATTCACCTGCATAGCCAAGACCTGATTTATCGAGGGGAGACCTTTGATGATTTAGGATGTCATCTAGGGTTTAAGTACTTTTCAAGTTCTTATTCAGCAAGTCAAATTCCTTTTTAAGAAAGACAATTTCTTCCTTCTTTTTCATGCATTCGTCATCCTTCTTTGATAGAATGATCTCCATTTCTTCCTTCATCTTTGTTTCTTCACATGATTGGGACTAAAGAGAAGTGATTTCCGATCTTAACTTGGCGATTTCATCATCCTTTTCTTCTAGTTGGCATATCATGGTGTTTCTCTACTTTTCTACTTCATCAACCTATCCTTCTATGAATGAAAAAACTTCCATCACCTTCCCAACTCCTTGTGCTTGTTTCCTTGCTTTTCTAGTTGAGATCTAAGGGAGGATACCTCTTCCTTGTATTAACCAATCTCTACTTCAATATTGTTCAAGCTTTTGAGTCTTCTTTCAAGGTGGCATGATAAAGTTTCTTCCCTTTTATTGCCTTATCCAATTGATTTGTCATGGATATGACTTCTTCATGATGCTTTCTTTTGTTTTGATGAAATTCCTCCTTAACTTTGGTGAGCTCCTCATCTCTTTCTAGTACTTGAAGCTTGAAAAGGCCAGCTTCCTTCCTTGTCTTGTGTTGGTCACCATCTTTTGCTTTCTTCTTAAGTTCCTCATTCACCTTTTTCGAACTATTAATCTCTTCCATGGAAGCTATAAGTTTAGTCAAGAGATCTTCTTCAAAGTATTCTTTGCTTTCTTCTTCTTCTAGGTCTTCTTTGGCCTTGATGTCATCATTCTTATTTTCAGCTTCCTTGATGGGTTTTGGATTTCCTTCTTGATTTCCATCATCTTCTTGACTAATGGTCATGGTCAATGCCCCTTTTGAGTGAAGGTCATGAAGTTTGATACCCTTTGTTGGCGAACAATTTTCCAAATTGGCCTTTATAAAATCTGGTAGCCCATTCAAGATTTCCTTCATCGTTTTTGCATTGTACTCCTTGGATTCTCCGTTCATCATGTTATTAGTAATCACTGATTCCCATACTTCAACGCCTTGATACATTAAGAAATTTCTCATTCTTACCTTCCATACATCAAACTTTCCATTGAGCAATGAGACCTTCCCAATTTGATTGTCTTTAGTTTTCACGATTGAGGAAGAGACATCTTTAGGAGAATTGAAGGCTTTCTTCCTTGGATTTTCCATTTGTGTTCTAGGGATCAACCTTCAAGCTTCTAGGATTTGAGTGAAAGTATTGGCTCTGATACCAATTGTTGGAAATACTGAGGGGGGGGTGAATCAATATTTCTTTTCAATTGTTATTTTTACTGGTTAGAACACTTATATTTAGAACACAAAATGAACAATAAGAATAAATAATTTTATTATTTTCTTCTTTATAATAAATCAAGTAAAATATATGTAGGGCTCCAACCTTAGATGAAGAGACTGATCTTCAATTCCCCAGGCTCCAACCTATAATGTGCCAAACACCAACTTGGAATTTCCAAGGCACCAACCTTGTCAATTTTGAGGCACCTACCTCAAGGGCTCAACCCTATCTTCCAAGGCACCAACCTTGTCTCTATGAGGCTCCAACCTCTAGGGATCCAACCCTCAGCTTCATTTCATCAAGATAATTTTAGTAATTATTCACGGCTCCCAATGTCTAGTTCAATGAGCCCTCTCTAACTTCAACAATGGCTCCTCCAAATCACTTCATCAATGACAACCTTGTATTCTTAGACGGTATCACCACTACTCTTCATGTCACCCAAATAAAATCTCTTCAAGGTTTCATCACGAGGGCTTCATCATGGGTCTTCAATAAGCTTATAGAAATCTTCAAAGTGTCTTTAATATGTTACATCAAGAACTATTCAAGAGTTCCAAATACTCCACTACTCCAAGGCTGCTACACTAGTACAAGCCTCCAAGTTCACTGTACTAGGCTCCAACTTTCAAATCTACAAACACCTCAATGATTCTCAATGATCTGCCCACAAGAGACACCAAATTTCCAACCCATCCCAAGATGAGTTTCAATGTTTTCCAAGTAGGTATGATCCAAATGATGATGTGTATGTTGAAGTATGAAAGCTCAAGAAGGTTGAATTTTGGACTAGACTATCCTTCACAAACTACGAGCTTCTTAAGAAATTTTTTTAAGCCTTCACATCTCACCAGTCTGAGTTTCCAAAGTGACTGTCCACATTTGTTAATTCACAACAAATGTGAGATTCTTCAACACTAGTTTACCACAGGTGTATCTGAGCTTCACAGGCAGAATATCCACTTCTTGTTCACAGGTCTGATAATTGTCTTATTCACCACATGATGAATGTCTTAGTTCCTCCACAGATCAAAGTCTATGAGTGACTTTCCTCAGACCTATTTGAGCTCCAATATGAGACTGTTCACAAGCTAACAATCTGAATTATGCAATTCTAATCCTTCAATAGAGGGTTGTGCACCCACAGGAAAATAACCACATAAAAGCAAAATGTTTAGGTAAGGTCCAAGCTCCAAAATTTTCACAAGACTAAGCACTAAGCCTCACAAGTGTCACTATTCTAAGCCTTCTGCAACTATCTTGAACCCTCCACACAAGATTGTCCCAGAGCTAGTTGAACTGTAGTCCCTTCACAGAAGTATCTGTGTTGTCACATAAATATTAATTTTCCCAAAAAAATAATCCTTCTTGGCCTCCTTGTAAACAATTTACCAAATGCTGTAATTATGATCTCTATTTTATCTCCTCCACCTCCTCGTTTGTCTCTGTATTTTTTGACCAAAAATCAGTGAGTAAAAATGAAAGTCTGAGCTTCTAATTATATGAATTCGAATTTGAAATGAAGGGACACGTCTATTTGAAGTGAGTCTGACTTGTATGACTGAGTGTAGGTCAGCTCACTGCTATATATAATTTTCTTGACTTAAAAATTCATTATCTCACAAAATATTTGGAGTTTAAGGGCAAGTAAGGGCTCATTGGAAAGGAAAAAATATACTCTAAAAGATGGTATAGGAATAATTTTGGAAGGATGCCTCTAAGGTGGTAAAAACTATTTTTCATTTGTGACTTCCTTAATTTTTGTGCATAAATTGTTTGGGACATCAAGAGCTTCTTCTTTGTCACCAAGTGTTTTGATGTGAGGTCTCCACTTGTTATGTCTTTAGTCATCATGTCATCAAGTGGTCTCCAATTCCTTCATTGTCCATGTCATCAAATGTAATGTCACCATATATGTCATCATGATAGTGCAATGATATGTCATTAACCATATGCAGCATTCATTAATTTGTTAGAGCAAGGGCTCGGTCATCACAAGGGGAGCTTCTTCATCAAGAGACACTATGCACATCAATAAGATAGACTCCTTCATCAAGAGTAAGGACATCATCATTATTTCTATGGATTCTTCATCAAGAGCAAGGATACAAGAGGTCATGGTGTCTTCATGGTTGATTCAAGGACATCTAGGACATTATAAAAATAGGCATCTAGGACAAGACTTCTTCTTAGTGACTTGACATCATAATGGAATCATTAATAGCTTTACATGTTCATTAATGGCATCCTTATCGAACAAGAGTGACTTGTCATCATGGGCAAGGACATCATCATAATATGCATAAGGTTATGATATCACAAGAATATTTGCTATCTCAATAGTACCATATTGGTATCAATGACAACCTTTATTCACAACAACATTGATTTATGTTTGACACATACTGACATCAACATTCGTTTGTCACTTTAATGTCAAAGTTTCTATTTTACATTGTGATATAGCATTTTATTTGTCACATTGAAATGCCAAATTGTTGTTTTTTTTATAGTGTTTAATATCTAATTATTTATAAAAAATAAAAATAAAACAAAATTATGTTTATTTTACTTTCCTTTATTTTAATATCAAACTTTATTAATTACTTATCACTATTTCTTTAATTACTTAACTATAAATGACTATGCTTAACCATGTTCACTATGGTTAATGATTTTTTATCATAGTTAACAATGTTTGAAGATGGGAGAGCATCATTGACCTACTAAATTACAGTTGACCAGGGTTGTCCAAGATAACTATTGAATTTGTGTTTGTTGCATTATGACATTGATTTATATTTGAGACATAGTGATATCAACATTGTTTTCCTCTAAAATAAAGTTTCTATTTTCCATTTTATTAATTTATATTCCTTTCTATTTTATCTACATTTCAATTGTATTGTCAACATTGGTTTCTCACATTATGACCTCAATGTTTTTATTGTCATATTGCAACATAGATATTTGTTTGACACATTGTAATGTGATTTTTTTGGTTGTTCAAAATACAATGTTAATTTGTTTGTCACATAGTGACATCAATTTATGTTTTTTCACATAGTGATGTCAACATTTGTTTGTCACATTATAATGTTGATGCTTTTTTTGTTACATTAGTAAACATGGTTATCAACATTTTCAATTTACATTCATCACATTGTGACAACAATTTATATTCGATAAATAATGATGTCAACTTTTGTTTTTCACATTATAATGTTAGTGTTTTTATTGTTACATTATGTCAAAAAAATTTATGTCACATTGTGATGCTAAATTTCAATTTTTATCTTCAATATTTAAGTATATACATTTCTAATTATTTATAAATAATTAAAAAATCACATTTATGCTTATTTAGTTTCGATTATTTCAACGTCAAACTTGTATAATTCATTAATCTTTATTAAATACTTAACTCTTTTTTTTTCCAAGGAAAAATCACAATTTTATTCAAAATGAAGTGAACAAAATTACATAAAGTAGATGCTCAAAGCATATGCATAATATCAGATATTTTTTACCAAGATCAATAAGAACTCATTAGAGAGCTACCCTATTCTTTCCTACCTTTCTTTTTTTCCACTTTTCTCTAACCACTAAAGTTGGGTGTGGATGATACAATGGTATTTTGAGACTCATTTATATTTGACAAGATTTCTTTGTCTGAATCTGATCCATCTGATGCGTGGGTTCATTTGGTGCCGATTGTTTCTTTTTTGGAAGTCGTCATCACAATCTGTTGTTGTTGTTGAATAGGTATTGGAACTAATGTTGATTTGAGTTATGACGTGCCCTTCTACATGGTGTCCTGGGAATTTGAAGCATTGTTATTTGTGGTATTTGTTGTAACTTCTTATTCTTATGTTTCAAATGCTTGTGGGTTAGAAAACTAACATCCTTGTCGCTTTTGTGTTTGTCTATTTATTCTTTCTTTTTTATTTTGAGGACAGACACTTTGAAGATGACCAGTTTGAAGACATAGATGACATCTGAAGGTCGTATTCTTATAGTCAAGGGGCTAGAACCACTGCTAATTGTTGTGATATAACATGATGCAATTTGGTAATCCTTCACGGAGTTCTACATCCACACAGATTCTAGAAAAAGTGAATATATCTTTTGTGAGACGGTCTACATCAACTTTTAAAAATTTCCCAAGGGCATTCCCAATGTCTACTAATACTTATGATGCCAAAAATGCAAAGGGAGATTATGTAACCTTAACTATACTGGAATTTTGGAAACCACCATGGTGTTTGCATCAAAATATGGAAACCATGGTGTTATGAAGAGGCCTGCATTACCCCAAAACCATGGTCCCTCATGTTAAGCATATTCCCTATCTTTTTGTAGTGTCGAATTTGAAAATAAAGAAACATTTTGAGCATAAATGGATGTCACAATTTTCTGTCCATGTGGAAAAGATCCATTCATGTAGGGCTTCTGATTTGGGCCATAACCCATTGAATCTTCATATCACAACTTTAGAAAGAAATTCATCATGGATCTCATTTACCTTAGGCAATGTAATTGTCAAAGTTGGCACCTGGGTCATCTACTCCACAATGTAGGGACCAGGAGTAGTGGGAGGTTGTTCTGATTGTTTTTGTGGGTCCATCTTCCCTTTGACTACATCTTTGAAAGTAGATGGATGTTTAGAACTTGTCCCTAGACATCCTCCTAGAAGTCTTGTATTAAGGGAGATGGTTGAGTCGCACCCAATGCTATAATCCCATAGCTTGTGTTCCTCTCGTAATACTTTCCCTGCATAAATTAGAAGCTGAAGACTAGCTGGTATACCCATATCTTCTTGAATCATTTGTTTAAGAGTTTTTATCTCCTCCCAACTCCCGATATTTAAACAGACGGATTTCCCCTCAAATGATCTGATAAAAAGATGTATCAACGCTCCTTCAGGTGGATCTGACAATGGATCTTCAAGATCCAGCCTTGAAATATTCTCTGCTGGAAAACATTCTCGAACTGTCTTTATTACTTGTTGTAGGTTGAGGAAACTTTTGTCTCTGACTCACAACTCCCCCTGTCGTATGTTATTTGCATCGCCAAGGCATGGATCCCAGAATTTATGCCGAGGAAGATGTACATATCATTTTACCGAGCCTCTGCATAGCTTAGGTAAGAAATTGGAGATTGACTTATTTGGGGGCTTAGTGTTTGTATTAGGAGAATATGAACTGGCGAGATAGATGTTGAGGAAACCATCGCTCATCTCCCATAGCCGGTTGTATATAGTGACCTATAAAATTCGTAGAAAAACCCTCCTGCGAGAATCCTGACACCATTAGAGGACAGGAGATCATAAATATGGTATAAAAATTGTAGCCAAAGGCCCTGTTTTGCAAGCCTCGCACGGGGATCTAATTTGAAATTCTAATTTGCGAACTTTGATCTTGCATATCTGATGATATTTACTTCACCAACATTTCTTTTTTCATAGAAATCCAGATATCCAGGGTAAAAACTGATATCCATGGGTTGTGCAGATGAAACAAAAATCGTTGAAGATCATTGACTTCGTTTGTCTAGATCAAAACAAGATGCAAACAATTTGGGATTCTGTGTCATTGAAGTTCGCTGATTGGTTAACCCCGGTGTTGATCTTTCGATCTATCACCACCTCCTGTTCTTGCCGTGGAGATTGTGTATCTGACGAAGGTTTGGGGGAATCACTTTTTCCTTCTGCGTTAAAGGCAGAGGATGAGTTCGCGTCTTAGGATGACAACAGAGTACTGGGGCTTCTGTGACCCTTATTCAGTGTTGAGATGCGCAATTCTGTGGGATACGTAGAACAACATCGATCTCCCAATCTCTCTTCGTGTAGAGATAAAACAAGGTTGTAGATCGAGAAGTTTGACTTCCTGTAAGAACCCTCGCCATCACATCCGAGGATAGATCTGTCCTCTGTATTCTTATGTGATGAAAGAGATCGATCGTTGGGCAGGGAAAGGTATAGATCTCGATCTCGACATCTTGGCACTATTAATGGATTGGAATCAAGACCTAGATTCACTTTGACTGGAAAAAAGGTGTCGTAGATCATCACACCCTAACCTCCAATGCATTCCCAACTTGGCCTTCAACCGAGTCTTTGATGCAGAGAGTTTCGGATTCGCAAAGATACGCAGTATCGTAAACCCTAACCGGTCTGCAATTACCGGAATTCGTCATTTCGCTTCCTTCCATAAAATCATTAAATATTTAACTCTATAAAGTAATTGAAATTAATTAATTATTTCATGAAAAAATGATGATTTTTATATCTAAAAATATTATATAAAATCATTTTTATAATATCGAATACGTATATCTCTCATATATCAACATTGGCCATCATAACATTTTCAGACTTTATTAAAACTTAATAAAAAAAAACTTATTATTATTAATTTTCTTATCAATGTAAATTTATAAAATTCTATAAATGCAACAAAACACTCTTATATAATTTTATTTATTCAATAATTATTTAAAGTTGATAGTGAAAAATGTAAATTATTTTAATTCTAAGTAACGGCATGTTTTGTAAATGACATTACTTTGAAATCTAAATATTCTATCACAATCATATTATTACATAATAATATTTAGGAATTAATGAACTTAACTATTTTTTTGATTTTAAATAATTATTTTATTAAAAAGTAATAATGTTTACATGCAATACAAATATATAAATGTGTATATAAAATGATATTTTTTTATCAAATACATATATGTCATTACTGTAAACACTTCAATGTAAAATTATATCATCATAAATTAAATGCAATTATTAAATCATATAAATGCATCCTCTCTCCCTATCAAGACATTAGAATATCGTGCCTTTGCATATTTGCACTCATAATAGAAATATAAAATAACCATATATAGAATTAAAACATCAATTTAATGTAACAAAAACATAAGGTTATAATATCCAAGAATAAAATAATTAAATTAATTGGAGTGGAAATTAATAAAACAAAACTATAGAAATATGAATAACATTCATATTTGAATTTTAACATAACCATATGAGGGGGATACAATATGTAGTAGAAAGTTTAAAAACAAAATGAAAAGTTAATTTCAAAAAATATTTGTGTTTTTACATCATAAAATTCAGTTTCTTATTGGCAATACTTTGGAGGCGTGGGGGTGCATCAATATCTCCTTTCAGTTAGTTAATTTTTAACTTCACATAGAATTAATTAACACTACCATCATATCAAAACATAAATCAACAACACCATTCAACAATGCACAATATCAAAGATAATAGACACAAGATTTTTAGCTAGAAACCTTTCTAGGAGAAAAACCATTGAACACTTCTTAATATAAGTCTTCAAAATTTCCATCAAAGGAAGCTCCAACTTCCAAGATTTTTTAACATCAACTGAAGGAGGTCCAACGCCCTAGTTTTTAGGATCCAACCTAAAGTAAGATCCAACTCCCGAATTTACTAGCTCCAACTGAAAGGATGCCCCAACACCATCATTTACCAGTTGTAACTGGAAGGACACTCTAACACCTTATTTTTATCAACTCTGACTGAAAGGATGCTCCACCATCCTACATAGGCTCCAACCTTCCCTAGCACAACCCTTCCACCGTAAAGTGTTCTCATGCCTCAGCCTGAAGGAGACTCCACTCTCCTTCCTTGCACCACCATGCCACCGAATTCAACAAGAAAACCATGTTTCACAATTTTCAGACTTGATTCACCTATGCTAAACATCAATCATAAAATCAACCTGTCATTAACAGTCCAACCATTTAAACCTCGTTCAATAAAGTATTTTAAACCCTAGCTTTCATCAGCTGCTCATGGAGGCCAATAACCCTTCTCAATAATTTCAATCGAATCCTAACTCAACAATAACTTTTCCCATAATACATGTATTCTCAACAGTCCATTAAAAATCTAGTATCTATAATATAATACTTGTGAAATTCTAGCACTAATCGATAATCAAGTCTACTCAACACATCAAGATCAAACCCTAGGCATCATATCCATCAATCGAGGTAATCATCCACACAAATTCTCTCTTTCAAACTCCTTGCAGCAGTGACACACTTTCTTTTCTCACTTGACTCAGATGGATACTATTCCCAGTAGCATACATAACAACTAAATATTCTGACCTCACAAGTACCATGCTCAACCATGGAAATATAGGGCTATACATCATGTGGAAATTATATCAATACATTTGCGGTAGTATTGAACAACAATACAATAACTCTTTGCTTAACATATGCACTCAACAACGCACATTATATGTCTTAGACTAATACATGAAACTCTAGTACATGACAACAACATACAAACTAATTGTACTGAGAGCTTAAAGAAATGTTACATACAAAACCCTTTCCAATTGTGTTGTGTAATGCTGCTTAACACACTATTTTCTTGATTTTATTTTATTGTGAGTATCCTACCTTCTAGTGGAGAGCATGAGATCCAAATCTTAACAAATGCATTCGAATAGGGTGTAACTTCCTCAACACATTAGGTTGAGTACCACAGATAAATGAGGGCTAACATAGCATCTCTACCACGTAGCAATATGGAATGATCTATTGTGTTTCTTCCCATGTGTTTATTCAACAATCAACAACTAAGTGGCAACCATGAGTGTCCATGTCCTACTTCATACCATGATAATTTGGCAAGTCCAACCCATGCATTATATACAAGCCACACCATACATGAAACTGTAGCTGAGAAGAAACTCTTCACATTTTAGATCATAAATATTTCAATGGAATTATTTTGCGCATAGTGCTCAATTGAAAACTATGTTTGGTGGAATTTCATTATTGTTATCAAAATTTCTTATATGTTACACATTAGGAATTTTCTTCCCTTTGCTGTCGGCTTCAATTATCTGGTCAATGCCCAAGTGATGTTTGAATAGTCATAACCCTGAGATCTGATCTGCATCTGAAACATAATTTAGACTTAGTTTCAATTCAAGTGGAACCCTTATCACAAACATTTACTAATGAATGAAGCTAGAATCATATACTTTCTCTGGAATCGAACCCAATCCTTAGCAATGCTCAACCAAAAAAATAATTAGAATGTTATTTGTAATCGAACCAAAGACATTCCAACTCATTGTTTTTCCACTTCATTCTCTTATAGGACACAAACGAGGATTGTGAATTCAAAATTGCATACGATTATCGAATTGGAAACTATAGATTGAACCACACTATATGTGTGTGTATGTGAAGATTGAGCTCGACTTATGAGGGGACTAGGCTCGACCTCCTCTATCACTTTTCATGGGCCTCTATATTTTAGTCAGGTTAGAAGGGATCTTAGCCTTAGGCCATACATAGATCAAACAAGAATACGACCAAGATCATTGTAGAGATATTTTTCTACTAATGCTTGGAAGATCCCTTCAATTATGGGCACTTTCACTCACAATTTTCTTTATTGCACTATCTCTCTTTACTCAGTATATTGCCATTTCACAACTTTGTGATTAGTCCAAGGATAGGGCTGAAGTAATCACAAATCTTAGTCTCAGAAAACCATGAAATATTTCCCCATGCGAACTATGACTTTATTTCAGATATGGTGTAGGTATATCTTCATATTGAGAACCAAAACAACCACAAAAATATGCCACAAGAGTGTCGAATGGGCCTCAGCTCACCTCCTGAGGAGGTGTGCATTGGAGGGTTGAAATCTTACAAAGAAAAGAGAATGAAATTGGTGCAAAGAAACCCTACTAAAACCCAACAAGAAACCATTCATCCAAAATAAAATATTAAACCCAATAAACTTCTCATAACTTCGGCCATCAAAAAAATAATTTTCACGAGATCAATGTTTTTGTACTACAATTTGAGGAGAGAGGGAGATTCCTTTCATAATGACCAAAGAGGCTTGTGGGAGGGAAAACTCACCTTCAAATTTAAATTCGAATTTAAATTTTGGAGCCAAATCATTTAGGATGACTCACACATTTGGAGGGAACCATCCTTAGAACAAATTTCAAATTGGATTTGAATTTGACTTGGAGTTGTTAGCACTCTGTAATTTCCAAGGTTGTGAAAGAAAAATAGAGGTAACCACAAAACCACTTTGGAGCTTAGGATCTAGCCTTCCTAACCTCAGAGAGGGATCTCTCTATCAAATTTAACATTTATGTATTTATACATTAGCTACTTATGAGAGTTCAGAGATTGATTTTTAAAATTGATTTGGTTGATTAAATGCCTGAAACTTCCATTGGGCTATGGAGTCTAAAAACTTAACAGGGATCTATCTCAGATTTTCAAAGGAGTTTCACAGGGAAATGTAGCTGAACTAACTAGATCTTTTAGATTTAAATCAAATGTAATAGAAGAAAAGATATAGGCTCAATTGAAGCTAAAGATAAGTTAAGAATTCTTTAACTTGATATCAGAAGAAAACATTTAAATTATCCATAGCCAGAATCAAAGTGTATCTTTCAATAAATTCTATTCATCAACTTTTTGTGAAATAATTCAGATTTAAGAACACATAAGTATGGAAACAAAGAAATAAACACATAGACAGTGAAAGAAGCACTTCACGAAATAGTCCAACACATGAATCATGTGAATAATTTCCTTT
This sequence comes from Pinus tabuliformis, assembly GCA_031772625.1. Taxonomy (NCBI): domain Eukaryota; kingdom Viridiplantae; phylum Streptophyta; class Pinopsida; order Pinales; family Pinaceae; genus Pinus; species Pinus tabuliformis. Next base: position 55,745,973 of record CM062804.1, read on the forward strand.
TTATTACTGATTAGTGCATCAAATGGAAAAAGTATAATAGCTTTCTAGAATGCAAAAATCAAGCCTTCATACTTCAAAAAGAGAAGTATTTATAAGTTATTTACAAATTATCCTATCAAAATTGACTAGGATGTATTTTAGGAATTTCTAAATAGAATCTATCTAATTGTTACAATAATTTAGGAAAATTGAAATTTCTTGAATTGGTGGCACTAGATTTGTGTAACTGTTGAATATCTAGCCCTTCGAATCTTGTTGTGTTGTTGATGCTCATATGTACAGAAAAATCATCTTCTTACTCTAATAACTCATATAATTGATCCCAACATTGTTCACTAGGGATGGACATCTTGAGAAACTTCCTGTAGACCTCGTCCACTTCAGTATATTTGGAAAAAATTGGTTTGGAAATAAATATGTGCTTGATTTCATACTGGATGTCCAAATCATATGTTAATGCTTCCAAAAATGATTTCCCTGCTATACTTCCTTTCGCTCCTGCAAACTTAGAACCATCTTAGCAATGGTCATCAATTTTTGGTTGTAATCTGAACATGTGTTGAGCTTTTCATTTATCACTAATCAACTGGGAAGTCCCTTTTTGTAGAGGAATTCCAATTTTCTGAATAACCTCTCTACACCTATGTCCAAAACTTGACATTTTTCTTCCAGATGCCTGATAAAATTCCTTTTGGTTAGCACTTTTTTACCTCTAGTATTATTAATGTCCCTATACTACTAGTGTAAACCCTTATTGTTATTAGTGCAACCCCCTTATTATATTTTTGTGCCCATGTAGTACCCATATTGTTATTATTGTGCCCCATAGAAGCCCACTATTGATATTGTTGTGCCCTTACATTATTATTGTTATGTTGGCTCTGATAGTATGACCCCTTATACTCCTATATATAGAAAGGAAGTATTGTCATTTGTATCCTCCAAGAATTGTTCATTTATGTAATGTAAAGGAGGTTTCACCCTCGAAGAGGCTTGTTTATAAGGTGTTGATCTATCTTTTCTATCTCTTTGTGAGCTGGTTTCATAACATTTGGTATCAGAGCTTTGGATTCTAGGGTTTCGTTGCTCCAAACAAGTCATCGTGTTATTTTCGCCATAAAGTTGTATGTACGAAGTTTCAGAAGCTAATACAAAAACCCATTTGCACTGAAATCATTCTGGACCACATGGCCAAATTTTAGATCTTGTCGCGCTATATTTTCGGAGATATGATCTAAGTAAGTTAGGGTTTTTGCAGGCTCCAAAATTCCATCTCAAACAGGTCATTGTGGAATTTTCTCCATAACTTTTTCTATATGAAGTTTTAGAATCTAAAACACATTTGATAGGATAGCATTCTGAACCTTGGGTCCAAAATTTCAATATTTTCTAGCTATATGTTCAGAGATATGATCTGAGGAAGTTAGGGTTTTTGCAGACTCCCAAATTACATTCCAAACAGGTGACCTTGGGAAAATAATCATAACTTTCTCTCCGAGCATTAGATTGAAATTTCGTAAGAAGTTATAGAAAGAGGATGGATTTTGGTTTTCTATGTAGCATTTTCATATCCGAAGGTTGAAACAGTGACACGTGGCACATCGTACAAGTTTGATCTACTGAAGACTTATATAATCAGGTCATATTGGGAGATTGGGCATAACTCTTTCTTGGAGAATCCAATTTTGATCAGATTGGTGGCATTCGAAAGTGGACTCAGAGGGCTACCACAGGAAGAAATTTTAGACATTAGAGATGCAAAATTATAGAGATATAATAGATTCAATATTGAGCTTCTACAAAGCAAAAACAAATGTGTAGTCTTTTTAAGATTTTGCATAAGTTTGGGTTGAAAAATTAGTTTGAAGTTCAAAGGGCATAGTGAAGCATAATTATCATTAATTGATGCCCTGAAGAAAGAAAATGGAAACACCTAGTAAGCAACCTGAAATCTCTATCATGACTCATGAAGAAGAGGAAGAAATGCAACATGATATATCAAAATTACGAGACCAAGTGCAACAAATTTCACTCTCACAAAAGGTAACAAAAGCTAAGATAAATAGCTTGGAAGCTAAGATGAATGGCATGGAAGTTAAGATGGATGGAATGGAAGCTAAGATGGATGGTATGAAAGACAACATTGAAGATTGGAAGAAAGACATGGTAGGTTGACAGGAAGGTTTGACAAAGTTACTACAAGAAAGGCTTCCTAATGGTGAAAAGGTAGTAGAGGAAACTCATAATGAGAATAAAAGAAATGTTAATCATGATTCAAAGAATGAAAACATTGAAGATTTGAAGAAAGACATGGAAGGTTTGACAAAGTTGCTACAAGAAAGGCTTCTTAATGGTGAAAAGGTAGTAGAGGAAACTGATGTTGAGAACAAAAGAAATGTTAATCATGATTTCATAGGCTCTACGTTGAAACAAAGGCCCACCACATTCCAAAGATCGATATGAGGAAGTTTGATGGCAAGGATCCTGTAACATGGATATTACAAATGGAGCAATATTTCGATCTCCATAATGTGAAAAACACACAAAAGGTACGCATTGCAACTTTTTATTTGGAACCAAATCCATTTGTACGGTATCAATGGCTTTGCTCCCGTAAACAGATTGTCACTTGGGCAATTTTTACGGAAGAAATGATAGCACATTATGAGGATACAAAAATAAACACTTTTTTTAGCCAATATAAACCTCAAACAAAATGGTTCAATGATGAAGCACGTTGAGGACTTCCAAAAATTGAATATAAGGGTAAAAGATATTCTAGAGGAAAATAAGATTGATGTGTTCATAGGGACTTTACAGGATAACATCCAACATGAGGTTCACCTTTGGGAACCTTATTCATTGAAGAAGGCATTTAGGTTGGCAAGAAAAATGGTGTTAGGGTCTAACCCTAACCCCCTTATTTATGTAATAGGATTGAGTCATAGTTATAGTTAAGTAAAGAGTCAATAAAGCCCATATTAATAACTTTAAGTGGTTAACCCACATTTAATGAAGGGACCACAGTTAGTTGCAAATGGGCCATGGTATTAGATAGATGGTATTAATAAGAACCATGGTATTTCCCCATGGTATTGCATGTATGAATCCTATATAAAGGATAGAGACTCCCCTCGAGGAGCATCGTGTCTTATTTTGTAATTGAGCTCAGCTCTATTGGAGGTTGCCCCCTCAAAGAGGCAAGTGAACCTTGCTTTCTGAATAATAAAATACTTGTTGTTATTTCTCATTGTTCTATGTTCTAGATATATTTCTTCGCACATTTGGTATTCTGGTATCGTCTTGTAGGTTAAGAGCATAACAAGTGGTATCAGAGCGCTTTCCAGGGCTGGTGGGATCTCCAATTTTTTAGCAAATTTTTTTTGGCTAGAGACGTGTTACAGCATCTTTAAACCATGGGATCTGTCGTTGAGCACATAAACTTGTGGATTTGGGGAGGCATGCACGCAGGAAATACAAGAGGTGGTCACGCTTGTTGGACTCCCTTGTAACCCCTATGGGTACCCCTTCGAGTAGTAGCGCATTATACAGAACCACTGACAGATTGTCTTCCAAGTACCCTCTGGGTATATCGGAAGCCCCCTAGCTCCCTTGAAACCTCACCAAAGATAAACCGTCGGCTGTCTTGCTGCTACAGTACACCAAGAACAGCACTTGGGGAGATTACTCGCGCATACGATAGGGTAGTCAGGTTGTAAGACTAAGGGTATGGTTGATCCTCCTTGGTTAGTGCCCTGAAAGATTTGGCCGAGTACTACTGTCAGACCCTTATGTATATTACGATCTGTAGCACCTGACACTCCTGGAGACCATAGTTCCCTTCTCTATCTCTATATCACGCATTATCTTTGCCAGATCAGATCTTGCAGGTGGGGTTTTGTCGCAGCAGTAGCAATTAGTTCCGCCATTTAGATCTATCAGATCAGCCATTCAGATCTATCAGATCCGTCATCCAGATCTAGCAGTTTGGGCTCTGTAGCCGTCGCAACAATCAGATCCGCCATTCAGATCTAACTAATTGTGTGGGTTCCTATACCTGGGCATGATTTTCGCAGGACTTTGGGCAGCATTGACTTTTCTAGGATTCGGCCACTGCAGTATTCCTAAGCAAGGAGTAAAACTCCGTTTGGAGTAAAAACAAAAAACCAAAAAAAAAAAATCCGAGACCCCCCGGGATGATTATTGGACACTTAGCCCATAAGAATCAGGTCAATGAGCTGAGAAAGGTGGTACCATTCAATTGTTAGTGCCAAAAATTTCGGTTGGTCCCAAATTTCAAGTACATCGAATTGGTGCATGGTACAAACTAGAGCTCAAGCTATGGCCAATGAGAGGAATGACAACCTTGAATCAACATTGAAAGATGTACTGTTACAGTTGAAGAACTTAAATGAAATACTCTCAAAGGGCAATATGGAGGAACGCGCGGAGGCATATATTGGCAATGAAAAGATTGAGGGCGAGTCTAGCTAGTCTCTTCACCTCTTTGGCACCCACCAACAATCCCAGCCGTGACCACCCAAGTTGGACATGTATAAATTTTATGGCTCTCACCCGGCCACATGGATAGCACAAATGGAGTAATATTTCACATTGAATCACATCATGGATGATGCGACTTAGCTTAGTTGGGTAGCATGTACTTGGACAATGAAAGATGGAAATGGTGGTAATGGCATAAACATTGTTATGGAAGGCCCTTGACTTGGCAGACATTCAAAAAAGCTCTTACGGATCGCTTTGACCATGAATCTAATTTTTTGGGTCATCTCACTAAGCTCCGATAGACAAGAACAGTGAATGAATATATTACAGCCTTTGAAGCCTTAGCTTTCCACACAGGAGGTCTACACGATGAGTTCTATGTGGAATGTTTTGTCAGTGGTCTCAAAGACACCATACAAGCCCACATCTGACTGCAACACCCTATCTCATGGCTACATGCTTGCAGGGTAGCTCGTGAAGTAGAACGTGCATTAGCAGCCCAGTCCAATCGCCCAAATTTCATATCCAAGGGTCGCCCCACCCAGGCTCAAAGCACTACCCAATCACTCAAAGTTCAAAAGGTGTCACCAGCAGAAATGGAAGAAAGAAGAAAGCAAGGATTGTGTTACTACTGTGATGAGAAATACTCCCCCGGGCATAAATGCAAGGAGCCCAAATTCTTTCAAATTGATGCTACTGATCATAGTTCATCGGAGGAAGCCCCACCACTTGAGGAACCAGAGGAGGAAGAAGAGGACAACTAGCAGGACAATGTACCTAAACAACTAGTTATCTCGCTGCATGCTTTGGCAGGGATTTCTTCTCCCCAAACTCTCAAAATCAAAGGTTTTATTAAGAATTTCCCAGTAGTAGTCTTGATTGACAGTGGTAGTACACATAACTTTATCCATCAAAGAGTCGCGGAAGCAGTGCATTGTTTTGTCTGAGCAGTTTCTAACTTCCAGGTCCAAATTGCTGATGGGGGGACAACGAAATGTGAAGGCCGCTATGAAAATGTCAAACTTCAAATGGGGGATTATCAGTTAAAGACCCACATGTTTTCCATACACATGGGAGGGTGCGACATTGTCTTAGGTGCTGAATGGCTTCGCACACTTGGCCCAATCACAATGGATTTCCAGGAGTTATATATGAGCTTTAAGCAGAACAACCACACACATACCCTCCGCGGACTCCAAGCGGGAGCTCCCTCTATCATCAGCTCACACCGGATGGAAAAATTGTTAAAAAAGGGCCACCATGGAGTTATAACCCAATTAATGCCATCCAGACCTTCGAATCCAATTCTCTTCATATTCATCCTGAGATGCAACAGATCTTAAACAACCATTTGCCAGTCTTTGACAAGCCTCTTGAGCTTCCACCCTCGAGAGGGGAACATGATCATAGCATTACTTTGGTCCTAGGGGCCCAACCACCAAATGTGCGCCCATATAGATATCCATTTGCCCAAAAGAATGAAATTGAAAAAATCATCAAGGAACTCTTGGAAGCAGGCGTCATTCGTCCCAGCATTAGTCCTTATTCATCGTCGGTGGTCATGGTGCTCAAGAAAGATGGGGAATGGCATATGTGTCTAGACTTCAGGGCCCTTAATAAGTTGACGGTCAAAGATAAATTTCCCATACTGGTTGTCGATGATTTGTTGGATGAACTAAATGGGGCTCAATTCTTTACTAAGCTCGACCTTCGCTCGGGCTATCACCAAATTCGCATGAAAGAAGTAGACATTCCAAAGACTACTTTCCGAACTCATGAAGGCCATTATGAGTTCTTATTCATGCCATTTTGTCTTTGTAATGCCCCATCCACTTTTCAGAGCCTTATGAACCACCTGCTCAAACCATATCTTAGAAAATTTGTCCTTGTTTTCTTTGATGACATCCTCATCTATAGTTGCACCTGGGCCACACATCTTCAGCATGTAGATCTTCTCTTGCAACTACTCTGCAAGCATAAATTATTTGTCAAGATGTCCAAGTGTTCTTTTGGCATGGAAGAAGTTGAGTATTTGGGCCACATTGTGGGGTGTGAAGGTGTCAGGGTGGACCCCAAAAAGATCCAGGCAATGCAGGATTAGCCTCAACCAAAGACCTTGAAGAACTTGAGAGGATTTTTGGGTCTCACAAGCTACTATCGCAAATCTGTCCGCAATTATGGTCGCATTACTAGGCCCCTCACTCAACTCCTCAATAAAAATTCGTTCCTCTGGAATGATGAAGCACAATAGTCCTTTATAGCTCTCAAACATGCCATGTGTTCCACTTCAGTCTTAGCACTACCCGACTTCACCAAATCTTTTGTGATTGAATGTGATGCTTCTAGTATGGGTATTGGGGCGGTCTTAATGTAGGAAGGTCTACCCTTGGCCTTCACGAGCTAACAACTAAGTCGGAAGAATCTGGGACAATCTACCTATGAGAAGGAGATGATGGCCATCTTACATGCAGTAGATACCTGGTGACCACACTTATTGGGGTGACGTTTCCAAATCCACACAGACCATCAAAGCCTTAAAGAGTTTTTGGAGCAACACCTATCCTCACCACAACAAAATAAATGGATCACCAAAATGATGGGATATGATTATGAGATAATTTACAAGAAAGGGCGCGAAAATATTGTAGCAGATGCATTATCTCGCCAATTTGAGGAGGAAAGTACCCTGCTTGTAATTTCCCTTCCCATTCTAGAACAGATTGAAGAGGCTTGCAAGGAATGGTTTTCACATCCCTGGCTCTCCCAACTCATTAATCAATTGTAGGCAGATCCAAATTCCATAGCGGGCTACTCATGGTAGGATGAGATTCTTCCCTACAAGGACAGATTCGTAATAACACCAACATCCACCCTCAAAAGCCACATTTTGGCAGAGTTGCACTCATCTCCCACTGTAAGACATTCAAGATTTCAGAAGACGTATGCTCGCACTCGAAGATCATTTTTTTGGACAGGCATGAAAAAGTACATTCTTACTTTTGTAGCTGAATGCGACGTCTGTCAGTGCCACAAAGGAGAAATATTCAAATCCTCAGGCACATTACAACCATTGCCCATCCCGGCCTCAATCTGGACGGAGGTTTCTATGGATTTCATTACGGGTCTTCCAAAGTCAGGAAACAAGTCAGTCATTATGGTGGTTGTGGATAGACTTTCTAAGTATGCTCATTTTTGCACCCTACCCCACCCTTTTACACTGACTTTGGTCGCTCAATCTTTCATGGATCAGATCTTCAAATTGCATGGCATGCCCACTTCCATTATGTTTGATCGTGACCCGATCTTCACTAGTAACTTTTGGCAGGAACTCTTTCAGCTACAAGGTACCCAACTACAACTCAATACTTCCTGTCATCCACAAACTGATGGTCAAACTGAAACAGTAAACAAATGTCTGGAGACCTACCTTAGGTGTTTCACTTCAGAAAAGCAACATCTCTGGTACAGTGGTTACCTCTAGCCGACTGGTGGTATAACACAAACTATCATGCTGCCACCAAAATGACTCCATAGGAAGTAGTTTATGGTCAACTCCCTCCTTCCCCTACTTCTTATATCAAGGGATGCTCAAAGGTACAATCAGTGGATCAACTCCTACAGAACCGCACAACCATGTTGGCCCACCTTAGAGAGAATCTTCATCAAGTCGAAAACCGCATGAAGCAACAGGCAGATCAACATCGCTCAGAATGCCAATTTCAAGAATGGGATCAGGTATTTTTGAGGCTGCAACCATATAAGAAAACCATATAAGCAAATTATCTCCAAAATTCTACAGACTGTATCAAGTACTTCAGTGCATTGGAGAAGTCACCTACAAGCTAGCTTTGCCACCCACTGCAAAAATCCATCCAATCTTCCATGTCTCAAGCCTCAAGAAAGTGATTGGGAACCATTGTAGAATTCAAACCAATCTACCTGAAGTGGATGAAGAAGGATAAATCTGGCTCCAACCTGAACAGGTTCTTGAGACACGAGAACGGCACCTGCGTGGCCGCACAATCAAGGAAGTCCTCGTCAAGTGGAAAGACACCTCTCTGGAAGATGCAACCTGGGAACCAGCTACTATCCTTCAACAGTTTTTGTAGCTTTAGCCTTGAGGACAAGGCTATTCTTATGGGGGAGGGCATGTTAGGGTCCAACCCTAACCCCATTATTTATGTAATAGGATCGAGTCATAGTTATAGTTAAGTAAAGAGTCAATAAAGCCCATATTAATAATTGTAAGTGGTTAACCTGCATTTAATGAAGGGACCACATTTCGTTGCAAATGGGCCATGGTATTAGATAGAGGGTATTAATAAGAACCATGGTATTGCCCCATGGTATTGCATGTATGAATCCTATATAAAGGATAGAGACTCCCCTCAAGGAGCATTGTGTCTTATTTTGTAATTGAGCTCAACTCTATTGGAGGTTGCCCCCTGGAAGAGGCAAGTGAAAATTGCTTTCTAAATAATAAAATACTTGCTGTTATTTCTCATTGTTCTATGTTCTGGGTATATTTCTTTGCATATTTGGTATTCTGGTATCGTCTTGTAGGTTAAGAGCATAACAAATGGAAAGCAAAATTATGGCAACTAGGAAACCTACCACTCACAACTATAAAGATGGAAGTGTTGTTGCCCCTAGCCTTCCACAAACTACAAGGTTGAAACCACAACAATTGGAAGAAAAAAGAGAAAAAGGGCTTTGTTACAGTTGTGACAAAAAATACACTAAAGGTCATAAGTGTGCTGAGAAGAAATAAATTTACATAGATTGTGAAGAGGAGGAAGAAAAGGAACAAGAAACATCAAAAGAAGAGGATATATACCAAGAAAAAACCCTAGAGGAAGAAGAAATGAATATGACCATATCTTGTAATGCATTGGCTGGAATTACCACTCCTCAAACAATCAATATAGAAGGACATATCAAGAATAAAAAGGTAATAGTGTTGATTGATTTGGGTAGTACCCATAATTTTATTCATTGTAATATAGCCAAGGAGTTGAATTGCTTCCTATATCTAGCACCAAAGTGTCAAGTGATGGTTGCAAGTGGAGGAGCCATAAATTTCTCCAGAAAGTGCCATAATATCAAACTATCCATGGGATAATATGTATTGAATAGCCCAATGCTTTCCATTCCAATGGGTGGTGCTGATGTTGTACTAGGAGTCCAATGGCTACAATTCTTGGGTACAATAGCTTTTAATTTTCAAGAACTTTTCATGAAATTTTCTTCGAAAGGAAAGGAAGTTGAATTAAGGGGTATCACAGGGAAACTAGGAAAGATAATTAGCTCTAATGGAATGACAAAGCTTCTAAAGAAAGAACAATGAGGCGTAATTGCACAATTATGTTCACTAGAGGTTACCACATCGAAATCATCTATTTCTCCAGATCTCCAAAAAGTCTTGGACAATCATTCCAAGGTATTTGAGACTCCCAAAGGCCCCCCACCTATTCTTGATCACGATCATGCTATTCATTTGATTTTCAGAAGTGTTCATCCAAACAGCAGGCCGTATAGATATCCATATGCCCAAAGGAGTGAAATTGAACGTATGGTTGCAGAAATGCTAGAGGTTGGTATAATTATCCAACCAAATTTGATAAACGATGCAAGGGGTGGATGGAAGAATGATGAAGAAGGGTGGGAAATCTTTCAAAAGTTACAGAAGATCCTAGATCAAACAATATTTCCAGAACTTGACAAGGAAGGAAAAATCATATTGGAACATGAAGCAGTCACAGAACCAAGAAATTGATAGCTACGAAATCGATCAATTTCAGAGTATCTTATCAAGTGGAAGAACTTACCCGCTTAAGATTCCACATGGAAGGATGATAATTTTATACAGAATCATCCAGAACTACTCAAGCATTGAGGACAACACTTTTTGAAGGAGAGGGGCATGTTAGGTCCCTATACTACTAGTGTAACCCCTTATTGTTATTAGTGCAACCCCCTTATTATATTTTTGTGTCCATGTAGTACCCATATTGTCATTATTGTGCCCCATAGAAGCCCACTATTGTTATTGTTGTTCCCTTACATTATTATTGTTATGTCGACTCTAATTATATTATGACCCCTTAGACTCTTATATATAGAAAGGAGGTCTTGTCATTTGTATCATCCAAGAATTGTTCATTTGTGTAATGTAAAGGAGGTTGCCCCTCAAAGAGGCTAGTTTCTAAGGAGTTGATCTATATTTTCTATCTCTTTGTGAGCTGGTTTCATAACAAGTATGATCTCAATTATGTCCTCAATCTCTAGTTAGTCTAGCTCCTACTTATTTTTGGAATTGAGGAACTTGATGAGTTTTGTAGCTTCACTGGGTTTATCACTCAATTGCTCTCTAATTTCTTCAATGGCTTCATTAGATTTTCCAATTAATTCCTTCTGCTCAAGTATGATCTATATAGATGGCTAGATTTCTATCATGGCTTCATTTATCCTTTTCCAAATGTTCTCCTTGACTTGGGCTATGGTATTACCCATGACGGTTTCCTTTTCTATTTGTTGCACTCTCTGGGTAAGTCTCTGGTATTTCTCCATCTCTGTTAGGAGGGAATTCTCATATCTAGTGTTTTGTTCCTATAGGACTTTTACATCCTCTCACAACTTTTTATTTCTTCTCCTTGTATCAACACAATTTCCATTGATTGCATCAGTTTGATTGAATCATCTGTAGTTAAGTAAGGGGTGTTGTAGAGGTGGATGCTCCTACAGTTATAGTTGATGTATGAATGCCTATTTGAAGTAGTGATGCAATAGGCACTGCATCAAGATGAACCACAGCGAGCTGAGAATTCTTCTCCTTTTCTTTAATTAGTTTATCCATCTCTGCCTCCATCTCTTTAATTTGTGCACTCTGTTCCACCAGTAGCTTCAACATTTCCTCTTTCTATATCTCTGTTTCTCCTAATTCCTTTTCTTGAGGATCTTCAATAGCTGGCAATTTTAATTTATTTCTTAGGAATGCTATATTATCATTCTTCTTCTTAGTAATCTCTTCCATGGCATTTGAATTACCTAGATCAAAGCCTACTTTAATCGCCATCTCCTCTAAATATTTGATTCTATTATCTTTGGCCAGAGACGATTTTTTTCCATTTTAAGTTGTGATTGAGAATTTTTCAAAGATAGTTGCAACTTAGAAGTATTAATGGTAGTCTGTGTGAAAGTTGAATACACCATCTCTCTTGTTTTCCTGTGCATGTACATCTAGTCCAAAGGATGGACATTTTTTTCCTCAAATTCAAATGTGGTCCGCTTGAAATCAACTGTTGATTTAGGTTGAGGTACTTGAGCTTGCAAGAATTCCATATGCATTCTCCCTTTCTCTATATCATAGGCTGAAATTATCTCATGTTGAATCAAGGAAGGTTGTTTCCTAAATTGAGTATAAATGTTGTCATGGAGGGCTTCATTCCTCTGTTTGATTTCTTTGTATGTTTGAAATATATCCAACTTCCTTTTTTTCTGTAAATGACTCCTGTGTATGAGGTGTTGTGGCTGGATTCTCTTTATTGGTTGAGGATGATGGAGAATCAATGGTACTACTACCAAAATTTAAAGTATGAAGGCTACAGAGTAGAATAATACCCTTCGTTTCCTCCACTAGTGGGAAATGTACCTTGGAGATATTTTTTTCTTTCTTGGAATAAATCTTGAAATCTTTTGCTAAGACTTCTATGGATGGAGAAGAATCCTCTTCTCTCTATCTTTTCTCAATTTTGTCTTTAGGGATAGGAGTCCCTGAAGTGGTTGTTGGCAGCACCTTCTCTTTAGCCTCCTGCAATGTGTTCTCTACCCAATCCTATTGATTCCTATATTTCTCAATCTCTGGTCTTTAGGTATGTACATAAGGGCTTGTCTTGTGCTCCAACCTTAGTTTAGAAATTATCCCAAAGGTTTCATAAGACCATGTGAAAATGAATGAAAATTCATCTGTTTTAGAAGGAGGTTTGCTTCCTGTGAGGTAGGTAATGTTCCCTTTGCGGACAGAGGCAACCCCTCTAGCCCTAGAGTGGATCTAGTCACAACAAGACAAAACAACAGCTAATTCCTTAAACAGTCATTGTTGCAAGAGTCTACCTTATGCTGGTGTTTTATGGATCTTTTATTACGCTGCTTTAGCTATTGTTTCCTTTTCCTCGATGAGAGATTCACCTGAAATAACACAAGAGAACAACAGAACACATAATTGAGCACAATAATGAACTATTCAGTTACAGAGTCAAGGAACCATAAGCTATCAAATATATTTTACACATGACATAGGAAATCACCATTGATTGTATTAATATGAGCAAAAGCAAAGCTTACAACCAAGCCTTGATGTCACAAGCTTCCTCGAAGGGTCTAGCCGGTATGTCTCCTCAAGAATTCACTCTCAAAAGGGTCTCCCAAAAGGCTAATAACTCTCTCTCTCACCCAAAAGCACTAGTATAAGGCTAAGGCAATAAACAACCAATTGCTTGAATATCAATAAATCACACTGCAAACTATCAATCTCACACCAAAACTAGCTAATTTTCTCAATACCAAAAAATAGCTGATCATAGCATATGGGGAATGCTTGTATAAGAGGAGGAGCCTCCATAAATGAGGGAGAGGGAGCTTATCTCCAAGGGAGGTTTCTCAAAAGGTGAAACCACCATCTCAAAGGAGGAAAGGCAAACTTCCTTGACCCAACAACCAATTCCAGAAACACCCAAAAGCATTATGTTTCAACTAATTCGCCATATCTGGGTCGTCGCGAGTCAAACACTAGGACTCAGAGACGACGTCTCTAGGAAACAATGTATTTAGAGTTATCGTTGCAAGAATGATATTGAGGAATTGCGATGAGCCCTAAAATCTAACTGTCACAGAGAACAGATGTACCCCTACGACGATGTTGCGACGTTCTAGTCCACTCCAAGTTACCGTCGCAGGCAGAATGAGGTTGTCTTGCGACGATCTTGGAACATGGGTAAAAAGGGTCAATCTTCAGTATTAAATAGAATTGTTAATCTTCTTCAATGGTTTGGAAGATGTGGACACATTTGTGATGTATGACACAGAACAGATGCCATTTAGGGACCGACTCTACCCGGGAGTAGGGGATGCGGGGTCGATGACAAACAGATCCTCGGCGCAAACCTCCCCTAAGTCTCCTATCACCTATGTGATAAGGCCTGTAATCAGGTCTACCTCATCCAAAGGAAAAAGAATCCTACAGGATACATAGCAGGACCTACAGGAAGCAGGGGTAGTCATACAGGAAACTCTGCTAAACCTACAGGAAGCTCAAAAATTGGATGAGGAAAGAAGTAAGCAGCCAGAAACAAAGAGATAGGACCTAGAGCTAGATGAACCTAGTCCTCAACCTAAGATTGACTACTACTACAGATTTATTGAGGGGGGTAGGGTCATTCCACAAAAAATTGCCCTTCCATTATTCTTTGAGCTTGAGAAAGAGAGAGCCAGAACTCATATATGGATGCAGATTGCCAAGTCCAAGGGAGTGGAGGACATTGGTCGCACGGAGGAGAAGCTCAAAGAGATGGGTAGAGAACTAAGTAGCTTGAGGGACAGAGAGGTCATCATGAAGAATCAGTTAGAGGCAAAAAATGCATGGTTGAAAGGAAAACTGCAAGAAAAAGAGAATCAATTGGCATCCATGGACAATCTCTCTTTGGAAGCAATCTAGTGTAGGATGCCAGCTAAGTCCTATGCACTATACCTTAAGGAATAGTGGTTGTAGTTCCAAATAAATGCCCTAGCACAAAGAGGCACTATGCCATTCCAGGATTATATACAGTTCATTGATCTTTGTGATCAAAGCAGATTGGAAGATAGGGCCAAGATGTTTGATTTTTATTTGCATAACATGGTCTTGACAGACATGAATGTATGGGACCCTAATGCAAATCTAAGGGATTTACAGCTGATGGCTTTGGCAGCATGGATGAACCATGAGAGAGCAAGGGCTGCAAAAATGAAGAAGATATTGGCAAGAGAAAAAACAGAGCCTCTGATGATAAGAGCTGAGAAGTCCAATCCAATGGCACTCATCAGTACACATAATTTAATTGCAAATGATCCTCAACTTGCACCAAAGTATCTTGCTGCCCAATAGTAAGAAATTACCCATTTCGAGGACATGTTCAGATTATTAGGGTATGAAAGCATGCAAGCTTTCCTGAGGAGAAGGAATAGATTGCCATACAGTTTGAAGATCAAAGAGTACCACTCTCCTCAAAGGATGAGAGAAGCACTGAACAGGACACCCATGTACAAGCAATCCGTCCAAAGGCTCAAAGTCAATTGGATTGGTCTGAGACTAAGTCCCCCACTGCTCTTGGGGATGTTAGACAGAAGGAAGGAAGAGGAAGAAAGAAGGCACTGGGAGGATGTAGAAAGGAAGGTAGGATTCTATGCACAAGAAGAAGAAACCACAACAGAGGCATGGGATGTCAGGGAGGCCACTACAGCTATGAAAGACATTGATATTGATCGAGTTTCTCAGAGGATGAACAACACTTTCAATAGGGGGGTGATGATGAGCCTCATCATTGGGTAACTATATGGGCCTTAATTCACCTCCTAGCTTAGTCACATCAACTCTTCTCACAACTTATTACATGTTTTGATTATATTTTGTTTAATGGGATGAGTTAAAGTGAGATATTATGCCTAGTGGACTAATACGCATTGAATGCAGGTTTGGAAGAGAAAATCAAGGAATTTTGGCAAGACTAAGGTTTGAAACTCAAACGGGACAAGGGAGAGAGATTGTAGGATGTAAATCCTCCTCATTTACTCCTCCCCCATTCAAATATTCCTCCATTAATCACAACAACTCGAAGTGAAAGCAGCCAAGTCATGAAGATCAAAAGGCAGCCGAGCAAGTGATAGACAAAGAGTTAGTTCATCTCGAGTTTGGGAGCTGATCCTCCCTAGATTTAAGGAATTCGTTGGAGACTTTAGTTGTATAAGTAGAGAGGCCTAGAGCCTCATCAGGATTCGAATTTTTGTTGTAAAAACACTGGTTATTTTCGAGCTCTAGACTTGTGGAAGAAATTGATGTAATCTTCTGGTTCGATAATGAAAATGAGATTTTTTTGGTCCAGCACTGAGTTAACCCAGAGGGATGAAGCTCTTTGGTTAGGGCACAACCCTAGAGGCAAAATCTCCTCTTCTTGTATCTGTATGCTTAGCTTAGTTTCATAGATTCATGGTTAAGTTGTCACTAGAAGTATTTCATTGCAAGTACTGTGGATTTGATTAGTTGTTTATTAGTTTGCTTCCATTTGTGCTTTACTTCAGTAGTAGGTTAGAAGAGATAAAAGGAGCATCACAAAGCTTTCAGTAGGTGTCTTGGCCTCACCTCTTCCCTCAAGGATCATGATTTGAGGAAAAGACCCTTATGCAACCCCAAAAAGACAGATTTACATTTCCTCATAAGAGTTAGAGTTTACTGTAGTTAAACCAGCATTTGATCATTTTTGCAAGTGTAGGATTTAATTTCCATCTCTTCCATCTTCATTCTTTCAATAGATCTCATCTATGATTCCATTTTATTCAGCAATTTTCCTCATGCATGAAGTAGATAGCTAGTTCATTAAATTATGCTTTTCTAGCTTGTTAGAATTCTTCTCATTTACATGACTTTGTGGCAATTATAAATGTTTGATGCAGAGAAGGTGCTTCATAAATCTAAAGGGATCTCATATTAGGCAACCACCTTCCAACTCAATCCATTCATAATGATTCCTTGCTTTCACAAAGATCTTCAACAATCTTATCATTTTACATAGAAATTCCTCCAAGCATGTTGAGTGAATCCAACCATCTCCTAACCTTGGTATTGAGTTCTGAGTGATCCTGGGCATTTTCTCACTCCATTCCACCAATCCACCACCTTCCCTAAGCCTTCCATCACCTCTAGCAACCATCGTTTTTCTCTTGGCTGTATCCTGTAAAAATACAGGGAATCCTGTAGGTTTCTAGTACATCCTATGGGTTTTCCTGTAATGGCTTGTTTTGAGGCTGAATTGGGGGAAAACTTCTAGGAAGTCACCCAAGGGTCTCCCAAACCTTCCAACCATCTCCTAAACCTCCCAACCATACACCAGCATCACTAAACCACCTGCCACATCAGCAACAAAGATTAGGGTACACTTGATTTTCTAGAAAAATAATAAAAAGAACAAAATAGATTTATTTCAATCCTTTACATGCACAGTAGTGATGTTTGATGCCTTGAATTTTCATGCTTTAGATAGTAGCATTTCATACATGTTGGTTTGGCATTCTTGTAAAGCATAGTTTCTTAGCAGTTAATTAGAGAATGGTGTGTTTTTAGCATAAGATTTCAGTCATTTTCCTTATTTGCAGTAGACAAGCTTTCTCCTAGAGTAGATTTATTTTTCTTTCATCAACAATCAAGCTTCTTTTGAATCCATAGAAGCCTAGATTGAAAACCCTAGTGGTCTCTCGCCAGCTGAACAATGACAAAAAGGCAGAACCATCACTTTACTTGTGTATACAACACTTTCACCTCCAAATTTGTACGAACCCTGGGTTGATAAAGTAGAGCTGGTATCTCCAGGAGTTGCAACATTCTTGCTACAATACTAGTGCTCATTAGCTACCATATCCTTTTTAGCCTTTGCATCTGCCCAACCCATGTCTTTGCATATGGTGGTTTTTCTTTGTTTTACACTGGTCATTTTGAGAGAGAAAACATGTCCTCACCTTCCTACCCTCGCGTGAGCCCTCCGGTGGTTTTTTAGCATTTAGTGAATGTTTCTAATGGATGAGAGCATATTTAGTGCCAATTTGGTAGCTAGATCCTCCGACACTAGCAATAGGAACCGACAAAGAGAACAAGATCATATCAAATCGTTATGTAACCCTCCTACCCTCTGATGGTAATGGATGAGAGCAGATAACGATGGTAATTGATGAGAGCAGATTTAGTGCCTGTTTGGTAGCTAGATCCACCGGGACCAACAATAGGAACCAACAAAGAGAACAAGATCATATCAAATCGTTTTGTGCTTCCAATTCAGAGTATTCAAACCAATGATTACATGGAGAGTGATTTGCGATCATATGCAATTAAATTGTAAGGAGAGATTCAATCTGTACTTCGAGTAATTCTTCTTCACCTGCAATCTCCTTGCATTTGAAGCAGGTGCAACAATCAATGGTGTTCTTATTTTTTCAACCTCTTCTTGTTGTACTTTGAGAAATTCTTCTTCACCTGCAATCTCTTTTGCATCTGAAGGAGATGCAACAATCAATGGTGTTGTTGTTTTCTTTTGGTATGGGGCACTCACAAAACAATGACAACGTTGTATGACACTTGTTAGCCATGCATGTAGAGAAGAACACCAGTGGTGAGAAGCAGACAAGTGGTAGAGCGGTGGTAGACATAGAGAAACAGACAAGTGGTGGAAAATGTTTTCAGACTAATGTTATTATAATGTTATTATGGGAGGCATAGTTTCAAGCGTAAAATGTTTGAGAATTAATGCTAATTGAAAGCAGCATTAATTCATTTGAGTTTCAAATTCTCCTTTAATACTTGTACTTATCCTAACTTTTGCCTAAATATGCTTCGGTATGAGGCCAAATAATACGATGATTTCTATGATTGGTTAAAAACAGAAAAATAATGTCAATTAATGTAAAAAAGTTTGGATAAAAAGAAAAAAACTTTATTGATTTTTGTGTTCAACTAATATACACTGAATAAACTAATTACTATATTCCCTGTAGTCGGAAAAGACAAGGACTAAAAATGGCATGAAAAATAACTTTAAAGTTTGATGTGAATAATAATAATAATAATAAAATAGCACTAAGCACACGGAGGTAAGCACATTCATTTATTGCCGGACCAGCAAACCTTCTGTAGTTTCGCAATAGACAATTGTAATATCCATGTTGAGAGCAGGTAAATCATCTACAGTTTCATAGATCGTCTACAGGGGAAGGAAATTCCATGGACCAACGTAACCATGAGATGGTTGATTTTTAACCTTTTCAGACCTTTCATGATTTTTCCCTTGCAATAATTTTGATGAATCATTAATTTAACAATAAGCTTGGCCATTGAGTTCTCAGTGTCCTCTTCCAGGAATTTATCAGCAAAACTAGGTTTTCTGTAAAAAATTGTTTCCTCCTGGATAAATGGTGCAATTAACATTTTAAATAGAATTTGGGCAAAGAGCTGGGAGCATTTGCAAAAGTTGCATGGACCAGGAAAACAACTTGGCTACCGTTTGGAAAGGTATGTCTTTCTCCCTCAGGCCTATCCAAAATATTTTCCTAGGATATAGAATATGCTAAGAAGCTTAACAGGTCAAATCTTCAAAGTGTTTTATGAGATTGGGTGCTATAATTTTTTCTTTGACCTAGTTTGGGTTGTATAGTTACGAACAGGCTGCCTCCCCTACTGTGACTGTTTGGGGTTTTAATTCCTTTCCTTCATAAGTATAAACCCGAGTCAAAACCAGTTTATTCGAATCTTAAAATCATTTGTGGGTTAATCATCCACAGACATTGCCATATGTAGTGGAGTTCACAAAATCTCAAAAAATGCCTATCGAAAATATTGGCTTTCAGCCTTTCTAGTATTCAACCAAACTGGCATTTTCCGACATGGATGCACCTATCCAAGTTTATAATCATATCTATACCCTGTAAACAGTGTGGTTTTCGGCTTTGTGATATGTGGTTAGTCTGTAATGGTTGTTACTATTGCTGTCTAAATCTCGAGTGAATAAATCCTAAGTTTAATGTTGGAATGGGCTCTTTCAATCAGAGACTTTTCCAGAAGGTCTGAACTGTTTCTAGTTATCTCGAGACAACCTAGTCTTTGGCTCATACTTCCATTTCCCTCACTGTGTATTATAGGTCGCGCCATAGCTCGCCACCCTCTCTCTGGTTCCTCTGTTTTGGATTTTCCAGCGATAGAAGTTTTTCGATCAACCATCCTTTTTCCGGTAACGGGATATTTGTATTCCATCCTCATCTGTCATCCATCAACATAAATTCCAGATGATCTATATGCGTCACCTTCACACATTTCAAGACTTGAAAATTCCCCATTTGTTTCATTCGTGTCATTCCCACAGTTTTTAAGGCTTGCAGATATGGCCAAATTAGGATTATTTAGAAATTGCATTCCCTTTGTCAAATTGTTCAATTCGGGATGTTTATCAGTGGCACGATCTCGTGGCAAAAATGTGTCACTTGCACTAATCTCTAGACCCATATTTATGATCACATCAGGATATCTGATGCCTTTCTCTGATTGTCAGTCTTTTTAAATAATTTTTTCTATTATGATTGCATTTGGAAGTAGTCAGACAAAATTCTCCATTTAAGGCACGGTACGTGCAACCTTCTTTATTGTATTTTTATGCGGATCGTTAATCCCAAGAGGGATTTACACCTAATTTCTATCAGCCATGCAATCTACCTATATCTTTCAAGTATTAAGCGTATTTAAACTTTCTGCCAGTTTGACTTATCACCCACATATCTCTATTCCAACTAAGATGGTGAATTACCCATCTGATGTTTCTGCCAACTCTTCATTCATATGTGCCACTATGGAAGCTAAATCCAAGAGGATTGATGCTGACATCCAAGCCAGCCAAAACAACCCTCAGTCCCTTGATGCATGGCGCTCTATTTTAGGAGATGGTTTCATGCCAGATGTCAAGGAAAGACCTCTTAATCCTTTGGTTGATGGACATGTACAACAACACCGCTGCTCCAAATACTGCTCCATTAAAACTGCCCCTCTGCCTCCTACACTTGCTTTGGACAACAATACTCTAGTTGACCGAATTACTAGCCTTCAGAAAAGAGCCCTAGTAGGTAGATGGTACTTTGCTGAGATGGAGGACTCTGATACACGCAAATGGATAGAAAAGAAGTGGAAATCGATGTTAGGGTACATGCCTATGGTTGTTAGGCTTCTAAAGGGATGGTACAGCTTCCACTTCCTTAGTCAGGAAGACTTGGAAAAAATCATAGCTATTCCATGGATTCATGGAAAAAGTTTCCTCACTCTTCATAAGTGGTACATTGGGTACAACCCTCTATGAAACACACCCTTCAATGCTCTTTTCGTCCAGGTGGTCGTTTCCATGGTAGGAAATGCTATGATGGTTCCACATGACCATTCTTGGAAACGGGTCAAAAAGGCCGTCAAAACCAAAAAGGGAAAGAAATCCTGACACAAAATTATCCTCAGAAGCAAACAGGTACACATTCTCATCAATATTCCCACCTTCCACATGCATTTGGATCAAATTTTTCCTCACCTATTACTATCCCCTCATCTCCATTAAATTCGGATTTCCCATCATCTGATAGCCCACCAGCATTCATGGCTCACCCGCCTCCTGAACCGGCTATTTTCTAGGATATTCCTATTCCATTGATAGCCAACCACCCACGGCCAAATATTCCATCCACTTCTCAAATAGCATATATTTCCCCTCCAACTCTGCCAAAATGGAAAAAAAAAAGATAAAGGATCATGCCTCATCGTTACTCCGCAAAACTCCCCAACTGCTTTGCCGACAAATTCGGTGGGGAGTGACCTCGATTTATTGCTACAAAGAAAGACTTTGGATCTTCGTACCCTCACCATCCATAAGCCAGTGGATAGCTCATCTCCCCATATCAGTCCAAACTCGGCGGGGAATATCACGGTTCGCAGGAAACAAAACCGTGGTAGTTGCCACTTTCGGGGATAACCCAATAAAAATCCTTTCTCATCTCCTATGGACAGGTTTCTTGTTGACATTCCCATAGCTGACATCTCCCCCTCACGGGCCCTTAGAGCACGGATGCCTGAGAAAGAATTACGATGATGTGCATCATCTCTCTCAATATTCGGGGTCTGGGGACTACCCCAAAATATCTAGCCCTCAAAAACCTTCTGTTATCTCTTCACCCATTCATTGTCCTTATACAAGAAACAATGCACAATGTTCCTGATACTATTGATTATTTCTGGAAAATGTTTCCAACATGGCATATAACTGCAACAGCTGCTATGGGTCTCTCGGGAGGACTGGTGGCTTTATGGGATCCGAAATGGATTATCATGAAAGCTTTTAAATGCTTCGCGGGTATTCTCCTAGAGGGAAATATCCGTGGCATGTCGAGTCATATCCATATTTTAAATATCTATGCCCCATACAGAGAAAGAGGGGAATTCTGGGACAGATTCATATCATCTGGCATAATGGATCTTCAGACGCTCATTATCGCAGGGGATCTAAACTGCACAATAAGTTTGGATGAAATTTGGGGTTGTCACAGGAAACCTGATCCTCTGGCAGGGAAAATACAAAATGCCATCATTTTCAACAATTTTGTTGATATCTTCCCCCTCAAAATCTCTCTGACATGGGACAATGACAGAACTGGTTCTCCATATGTGGCGAAAAGGTTGGATCGATTCCTGGTACATGAGCAACTAATGGATCGTCTGGGAGATGTCAGAGTAGATACCATCAGTAATTTCATATCTGATCATAGACCCATCACTCTACAATGGAGAGAAAGAACTCCCTGTTCGGGTCTCCCTTTTAAATTCAACAGAACTTTACTGCAAGATCCTGACTTTAATAAGATGGTTAAGGCCACTTGGGAAAATTTAAACATCATGGATGCCTCCCCTATGAATTGTATTCTAGAAAAACTCGATTCCCTCTGGGAATTAGTCAAAATATGGCAGAAAAGGATAATAAGAGACAACAAAAAAGAAATAGTTAAAATTCAAAGTCAGCTGGACTATCTTCGAAATTCCATGTCTGCACATTTCCTACCAGAGCATATTCGAGTAAAGATTCAAGAACTGGAACATAGAAAGAAGGAAATTCTAATGGCAGAAGAAGCAACATGGAGATTAAAGAGCAGAGCTCTCTGGTTAAATGAGGGAGACAGAAACACCAAATTCTTCCACAGATTCGCAAATTTCTGCCGAAATGCAAACTCCATATGGAAAATAACTGATTCGGAAGGGAGAACAATATATTCGCAAGAAGAAATAAGTGAGGCTGCAGTAAATCATTTCCAAAATGCTTATAGAAGGAATGAAGATGTCTCTATGGAAGATATGATCTGGGGTATAGATCCATACTCTAACATGTTTGATCAGGAGAAAAATGAGGAATTAACAAAGGAAATTTCTAAAGAAGAATTGCTGAGAGTTCTCAAATCCTTTAAAAGTGATAAAAGCCCTGGTCCTGATGGATGGACAATCAAACTATTTACGCACTTCTTCAACATTATCAAGATGGATCTACTGGGTATGATTGAAGAATCAAGAAATATAGGCTATATTCATAAAAAAATATCCTCAACATATATAGCTCTGATTCTGAAAAAAAAAATCTATAGGAAACTTCTCGGATTTCAGACCAATCTCATTGTGCAATGTTATATACAAATTATATCAAAGACCATTGCGGGGAGACTGCGCAACACCTTTTCACTGTGCATTTCCCCTGAACAACATGGTTTCCTTTCGGGGAGAATCATACATGATGTGGTGGCAAATGCTCAGGAAAGTATGCACTCTATTCACACAAAGAAAATGGATGCGGCCATTCTGCAGGTTGACCTTTGTAAAGCATATGACTGTTTGGATTGGGGCTTTCTTAGACTAATTCTTAGCAAGATTGGGATACAGTCTAGAGGGATAAACTGGATCATGGCATGTGTGGAAAATGTAAATTATGCAATCATCATCAATGGTATTCCAACGTGATTCTTCCAGTCCGAAAGGGGTCTCCATCAGGGATGCTCATTATCTCCATTGTTATTTATACTGGTAATGGATTGCCTGAGCCTGCATATCAAAAGAGTGGTAACAGAGGGGCATTTCAAACCGCTAAAGCTGGGCAATAATATAAATATCACGCACAACCTCTTTGTCGATGACATTCTCATAATGGGTATGTTATGCCGCTTATCTTGGTTTTATCTTTATAACATTTTTAGTAGATTTGCAAATGCTTCGGGTATGTGCATGAATAAAAAAAAAATGTTCTCTACTATAGCCAATCTGATATGAGTATTATAACATATATAACAAATGTATTTGGAATATCATCCAATCCTATGCAAAATGGTTTGAAATATCTAGGATATAGGCTTAAACCATCATGTTATAGAGCATCTGATTGGAAATGGCTCATACAAAAATTCTACAAAAGAATTGCTGGATGGGAATACAGATGTCTATCCTTAGGGGGAAGGGCTATTCTGACACAAACTGTCCTAGCCCAACTAGGGGTATATTGGGCACATCTCTTTCACCTTCCATCCTCCATCCTAAATGATATAAACCGTCTAATGGCCAACTTCATCTGGGCGGGGGCAAATAATAATAATAAAATCCATCTTTGAAAACTGTCAAATATAACCCTCCCAAAAAAAGTAGGTGGGTGGGGAATATTAGATCTTCATCACTTTAGCAAGGCTTGGCTCATAAAATCACTCTGGAGGGGATTATTTGGAGCAAGCAATTGGAGTAAAGTTATCCAACATAAATATAAAAAAAACAAAGAGTTCATATATTGGTACCGTCTGGGTACTATTGGGAAAAAACAAGGTTCAACAATATGGTCAAGCTTTCTAAAAATTGAGTCATGCTTCATCCAACTTCTGACATGGAAATTCCAGTCGAGTAATAATATCTTGATTGGTATTAACCCAATTTTGGGTACTGATCCGAATCTATCCATATCAATCTATTTCATACAGTTCTTAAATGCCCGTGGTATCTTCTTCTGGGGCCAAGCCATAAAAGAATGGCAAGGAAATCTACCTATCTGGAAAAACGCAGAAGAACTGGGTCTAAAGGATTTCTGGAAAGAAGAATGGAAGCAACTCACAACATCTATGAAACATCTGGGCATTTGTAGATCTGGGCCCCAGGACAAAATAATATGGTCGGGGAAAATGTGATCTGACAACATAGTGGTGAAAGACACCTACCAAACTCTAACAAGAAGAATTGTGAGGAGAGAGGAGAATCACACCCTTTATGCCTTCTGGAAAACAAAAGCCCCAATCAAAGTTATTATTTTTAGTTGGCTAGTCTACCATAACAAGAATCTTGTTTGGGAAAACCTGCAAAAAAGAAATTGGCATGGGCCGGGCATTTGCCGCATTTGCAGAAACCACTCAGAAGAAAATGATCACATTTTCCTACATTTCCCTCCCACTATTTGGGTTTGGAAAAAAATTTCTTCCCTTATATGTTTCCCCTTTTTTCAATATCCTTGCATTAGAGAGTCCTTGGAATGGTGGAGTTCCCAGAAACCTGCATGGCGTATTATACCTCTCTTTCTTTTTTGGGAAATCTAGAAATGGAGGAACAGAAACATATTTCAAAACAATAGGGATGGTTTCTTTATAATCATTGAAAAATTAATAACAAATCTTTCCTTTTATTTTGCATAGTCAGTATGTTCAAAAGAGAATTCCAAAATGAAAGATGACTTACATTACTCTTATCCTATGGGTTTTTTTGATGGGGCAACACAAGGAAACAAATGTGCATGTGGATTTTGGATTGCAATAAATGCTGACTTGATATATAGGATGCATTGGAGATGTGGTGATGGTACCAATACCAAAGCTGAAGCAGTAGCTCTCTGGGGTCTCTTATGGTTCAACAGCTTCCTTGGAAACCCCGAGCTACACATATATGGTGACTCAAAAATCATGATCGACCAAGTCATGGGGAGAGCAACAATCAACATTCCCAGACTACAAGGATGGATGGAAAGAATTGATTTTTTATGGAAATCTCAGGATAGACTCACAATACAACACATTGGAAGATGTCATAACAAAGAAGCAGACAGATTGTCAAAAATAGGATTTCAAGGGAACAATGATGATTGGCACTTAGAGATAACATGGGAGCAAACCATATTCAACATGGAGAGCTTCCCCAATCCATCTTAATCTTTTCTGTGCAAGACCAAAAAAAAAAAATATTGGATAACATGAATGTTTTTTTTTTTTTTTGTTGAAGAAATATCCCTGGCCACTAGGAAAAATCAGTGTCCTCTACGAGGAAAATCTTGCAACTCCTCACTAGATGGTGTCATTACAGGTCAAATCATGATTCGAAACTATGTGGACCAAATGTATTTTTTGTATATGAACTTTTTTTCTCTGCACTAGCTCATACAATGCTACAGGTCATACAAGTGCCTACAGATTTTCTCCAGGGAGGGGACTAATACTAATTTATATGATGGTTGTTTTATCATTACAGCAACAAATGACATATGATGTAATTCCTTATAGAATCTGCCACTGTAAATGCTCCTCTCTGTCACATCAACTCAGAACAGTATCATGCTTATATGTAGTGTATGCTGCTCAAATGTGTTTATGGCTCTCATTTTTTTCGAGAGTCACAATTAGTATCTGATATCTTGTGAGTTGTTCTTAGTTATCTTTTCTTGAAAATACCAGCATCTGGAAATATGATACATGTATAGTTCCTTCTCATATGATATATATATCAGGTTTTTTTCGTACTAAAAAAACAAAAAAAAAACAAAAAACAAAAAAAAAACAAAAACAGAAAATAATAACAATAGAATAATTCGAACTTGAAACCCCATAGAAAACATCAAAAAAAGTCATGGCTTGCTATGGGACATCATATTCTTTATTGCCTTTTCCTCCTGATATTTTTTTCTACAAATTTATATTTTTTTCTACAAATTTCTTAATTTTTGTAAAGTTTAAAGTCAAAACACTCCTAATTTTTAATAAATTGAAGAAATATTATTCTTACACTGATAATGATAAATTCACCTGTTGTTTTAAAAA
Organism: Pinus tabuliformis; assembly: GCA_031772625.1. Classification (NCBI taxonomy): domain Eukaryota; kingdom Viridiplantae; phylum Streptophyta; class Pinopsida; order Pinales; family Pinaceae; genus Pinus; species Pinus tabuliformis. The sequence goes on from CM062804.1 coordinate 55,772,385, forward strand.
AAATAAAAATAAATTGTTATTCAACTATTTCAAATAATAAAGTGTTTGAAAAATAAAAATATAACTATATATATATATAATTTTAAAAATAATAATATATAAATAAGTGAATTTTTAGGAGCCATTGACAATACATATAAAATATATCTAAGTTGTCTAGTTATCAATATCTCTATAAAACTGCAATGTAATTAAAAAAGTGTCCTCAGTGTGAACACCATATCCTTGTTAAGAAGACCCTACTTTATCGAGTTCGTCTAATCTTTCACTTTTGAGCTTTTATGTTTTTATTTGAAATTAAAAAACCACTAAAAAATACTATAATTTAAAAACCACTAAAAAAATACTATAATTTATTGAAGATATTGCATAGCAGAACATCCTTTTTTATTTATATTCTTCAATAATTCATTAAACACATCGACCGATTCAATTTAGGATCTTTTTATTAAAAAATTCAAAGAGCAGGTAATATTTCGTGACTACTGGCCACTCAATGCAGGTTTTTTAATTAATTAAAAAAATTGTCAGAGCAGGTAAACCTTTTTGTCATGATGTGATATTAAGTTTAAGATTTTAAAAAAATATCTTCATTATGGAAAAAAATTATAAAATACAAATTTATATATATTTTTGTGTTAAAGGTGCTTTCTAATCTGATACATAAGAAATATTATAATGTTAAATAACCATAAGAAATATTATAATGTTAAATAACCATTTTGATTTAGCCAGATTATTAATAGTTTTCAAATTCCAAGTTTAGACCACTCATATATTTGATAAAATAAAATTATAATTATAATTAATAGTTATAAATATAACTAGAAAATTCTAAATAAAATCATATTTTTTGTTTTTGTTTTTAGTGTTTAATTTTTTAAACAATATTATATAATATTTTTAGCATCATATATTTAAATATAAAGATTATATTATTTTAATTTTATATTTTTTATGAATTAAATTTTAAATTTAATTAATAAATTAGTATAGATCTATTTTAGATTTGTATCTATTAAACACATAAAATAATCAAATTTTTCCAAATACAAAATTTTTCTTAATTTTCACACTAAAATAAAATTACAACTCTCAAATTTAATCTTTCGAAATATTAAAATTAAAATAAATCTATATACATAATATTAATAATAAAGCTATGTAATTTCGAATAATATTTATTAATTTTAAGTAATAATAAAATCTATTTTTTCTTTGAATGGTACTAAACAAATCAAATTCATAAAATTTTAGACTGTGAGCCATGTCCTACTTGTAGGATAGTGTTCTTTGTGTGATGCTATCCTACCTAGTGCGTGGCATTCATAAAATTTTAAACTATAAAATGAGATGCACACAGGTTTATGATTCTTAAATTATTATATATTTATTATATTATATATATATATATATATATATATATATATATATATATATATATATATATATATATATATATAAAAATATCGTAAATGACAAATTTTTTTATTTATATTATTTTATTTTTCAATAAAATAAATAAATTCAACCATATCAACGAACCCTACCACACCAAAAATTCTAAAAAAAACTACAAAATTTCATCAAAATAATACCCAATTTTCCATTATGAAAGTGTCACCTCACGATACTACTTTGAAAAATATACATTCCGCTTGTTAAACGTGTTGTAGAAATCGAAATCATCAAAAGTCGACGACCGTAAGAGATTACACAGGCAATAATTTTAACGCTAGTTTGATGTTCTTTTAAAAATATACATCGTTAATTTACCTATTAAATTTTTTTATAATTAATTAGCATAGATCTATGTTAATTTTGAATTTTTCGAGTGTTAAGAGAGATTAAATATTTTGACGTGTAAACTTCTTTTAAATTTAAAATTTTGAAAATATGTTTACACAAGAGATTTGATGCCTCTTATCAATTTTTTTATTTGGAAAGGTTGAGGATATAAAGCATAAATTTATACACAAAACACACTCACTGCGGCTTTTCTATTGATCACACAAAACATGATTCTTACAATGAGCCCGGTGAAGCATATTTAACCTTTTCCAATTTGATCTCAAGTTTTATAATAGATGGGCCATTCCTTGCCATTTCCTCATATGACCATGTAAAAAGTCCTAAAATTATTTGAATGGGGTATCTTATTGAGTGATCTAATAAGGAGAGTAGTCTGCACCTATCATGACATTTTCCACCACACTCGGTGTATAGGAGATGCCAACTAGGATGGTCACTGAGATGTTTGAGAGATTTCCCTCTAAGAAAATCTCTTGTGGGAGGGAGGGAATATTATACCATCCTATTGGGAGGAAATACAAGAAATGATGAAAGTCCATCTAAGGTAGTTCCATTGGATCCATATGCTTAATGATAACTTATTCTGATGGAAACACAATGTCTGATGAGTCAAAGGGAGAGGTGATATCCCATATAGGCATATAGTATCGATCAAAATCAAGCTCATGATTATTGTCCTCGATGGAATGTGAAAACATTTATTGGATGGCATTATAATCTAGAGAGAGGAATTTTAGTGCAAAGAAATTAATGTTCATAGCTGATGGCACCATTTGAGAATCGAGGAATTAATTATGGGGCCAAAAGTGTGGTGAGAGATCATGGTGATTGAAGCCAAATATTTGTAGGGGTCGAGTAGGGGAAAGGGGAAGATCCTCATGAGGGATAAATCTTTGAACATCCCTATGCCAAAACTTTCATAAGTAGCCTTAAAATTTCCTATGAGTGGAATAGTAGTTCATATAATAGTTTGTGAATTAGAAGTGCAATACACTAGTTAGTTAATGGTAATGATATTCCCTTCACAAGGAAAGAAAAGCATACAAAATATTGGTAAGAAAAATTCTACCATCACATAGAACTAACTCTAATTGAATAAAGGGTGGTATTCCATTGGGGCATCAACTACCACAACTTCAAATAAGACAGTGTTTCCACTAAGTTCAATAGGAAAGGCTTGGATGATGCCATGAGGGCAGAAGATATGGTCATCAAAGGCATTTATCAAGGTGGATGAATGATTAAGAGTCAAAGAGCCAATGGTTTTCCAATAAGACAAGAACATGACACAAGTGAATCTTCCTTCACTAACTACAGCGCAAAACACATTCTTTTCGAAGGTGGGAATTTTCATTTGGAAATGCATATTAGGGGAAAGGTCATTCCAACCTCGAGTTATGTCAAACATGATGATGTCTAAATAAAAAGGATCCACACCTATGATGGATTACAATAGAGCATTGCACTACAGTGGGTAGCTCTAAAGAACTACTAAGTTTGACATTGCACATTGTTTTTGAACCAAATATTCTGTAATGTTGTAGTGGTGGGTGGATCACGCATTGGGGTTGTTTGTCGAATATTCAAACTTCAGTTCAAAAATATAATAAATTTTAAGCTCAAATTATAGAGATTTGCTTCCATGACTAAAAATATGGATATTCTCAATTTTATAGGTGGAGATGATATGAAATCAACAATCAATCTTTAGCGCATGCACAACATTTGTCTAGCTGTGAAATGGCTACAAGCCTACAAGTACATATCAAATTAGGAAAAAAAAAACAGTTGAATACTAAGCCAAAACCCTAAAGCAATGGAATTACGAAATGGCTTCCATGTAGTCTAGACTTTAAACCTGGTTTCCATGTAGTCTAGACTTTATACCTGTGAAGTAGCTTCATTGAATAGACCTTCCTCCAAGCGCCTCACAAAATTGGGCAGTTGTTGTCACCAACCTGGAGAAATTGGGTGTCAATGAAATAATTACAAGCTGATGAGACGAATGAATATGAAAATTACATCGATGAACTAAAGTTTACTTGCAAAATTATCTTCCTAAGAGAATTTAGAGAACCCAATGACATGAAAAACTTATCGTACAATAATGGACCTCACTCCATGCATTTATCACACACTTTTAAAATAGGTAGTTAAGGTAAGTGTTCTCTGGATTATTCATTCCCTAACAGCGAACTTGTTTTCTCTCTTACCTGAAACATTTTTGGGAATAAAGAAGGGAAAGCATACAACATACAAGAAAGTTCCTATTTATCCAAATTATAGCATACCTGCTCTAGTCCATGAAACTTAATAATAAGAAATCATGTATTGGATAAGAATTGTTCAACCAAGCAATTGAAGAGGTAGCTGTTGTGCATGACTATAAATTCTTGATGGTTAAACTAATTTTCATACCTGAAGCACAATTCCATTTTCTTGAATCAAACACTCAGAAATTTTATGAAACAAATTATAGAAAACAACAAATTTCGAAATATAACATAGTTGTCATTGTTGTAAATATGATACTGTCTTTCATCACTTACATCCTCTCTATTATATATTTATGCACTCCATACAACTCAATTTCCATATGCCATGACCTACGTATGCCTCCCATATTTGATGTTTGAGAGGATGCATTGCTCCCATTGTGCGTAAACCCCTGCATCTATATATATCATAAAGACAAAAATGATTAAAAATTTGATGTTGTAAGGTCAATACGGAAATGGGTATAAGAACAAAACAAGAAATGGGTCTCTTGGTCATATTTCTAGTAACAAACTATAGATAAACTCTAGTATTGCTGAGAAGCAAGTGTTGCAACTTATTTTCTAGTGGATCAAATTCTAGGTTAGCTTATAATGTATTATTCACCTCCATGCCAAACTAACATAGATCTATCTAGGCTAGTTACACAAGACCACAAAGCATTCCTTTTCATTCAGTTACATCCAGTCTAAGTTATGCTTCCAACTACTAATGGGAGAAATCATGGACGTAAAACAAGTGAAATAAAAGGTCTGGCATACGGGAATGGTATATGAAATGAAAGAATGGAAACACAATTGTTGGTCCTTCAAACATCTAAAGTGATTATTTGGCGATCCCCATCATCTCCCATAAGTGTGAAAGAAATGTCTGACTTAACTATTCCAAAAGGCACCATTATAAGGATCACTAGTGCTTTTCCCGCTTCATTTAGTTTCAGACCCCTCACGGAACAACCTCTGAAACACAAAAAAAAAAAAAAATCAACAATAGGCCAGTAGTTGGTCGAGCAGAAGGAAGTACTCTAGTACTTTGGATGGATTCACATGTGGCTTTATTTAGTAGTTGAAGGAAACCAACATTGTCATAGGTCAAAAGTAGTGGAAATTATGTTTATAAAATGAATACCAATAGCAACGGTCTTGAGGTGTTTATAAAATGTATAGAACTATGGCGGGTTAATTCAATATGCTATGGAAGAGTCGGGAGTGTGACTGATGAAGACTTGATCGAAAAAAGGCTCCAACATCTATTTCGCACCTTCCAACATTCAATATCGAAGGTTTTTGACTTTATCAGTTCAGTTCTTCTTTATATATGTGAAAACATAAATGTTGCCCAGTTGGCACAGGGCAGGACTCGGCAGGAGGAGACACGAGTCGGGGAAGGGCAGAACAGGGCTGGTCGATTGAAAATGAGGCTTCATGAATTAAACCGAAGCTTCTTAACTCATCCAAGATCTCATGTAGAGCTCCACTAAGGCTTGAATTCTCAGCCTACACAAGGCCATAATAGAGCATATACAAGGGCATAACAAAGTGTGTACAAAGAAACATAGAGGAAGTAAAATTCTTTACCAAATACACTCACCATGTCACCACCAATGATGTTGTGGTGGAAATCTTGAGGACAATCTGCATGTTGCCACTGTGAAATGTCCACATTATCGTTAGTGTAATCGACGAGAGTTTCTTCACAACTAATGTACGATGTTCCACCGGACACCTGGCTAGTTATGGGTATGGTCGATTGACTTCTGAAGGATAAGGGCCATTTGTTTGTCTTCGAAGTCAATACCCTCTTCCACTTCTTCCTGCTCACTAATATTTATTGATTCATTGATCCATGCTACCTCTCTTTGCCCATGAAATTAGCATACAAATTTTGGCCAAATTTGAACTTGAACTAGTTATGGATCTGTATCTTTGTACATCAATCTGCTTTCTTTTCTTGAACTTCTGTTATTCATCGCAAATCATTAAGGGTCGTAAGCTTCATCAATTGCTAAAGCGACTTATGGATCCACTGGATCAACAAACAACGTGCTAGCTTTAGATTTAGCTACTAATGAGACTCATCATTGGGTAATTATATGGGCCTTAATTTACCTCCTAGCTTAGTCAAATCAACTCTTCTCACAACTTATTACGTGTTTTGATTATATTTTGTTTAATGGGATGAGTTGAAGTGAGATATTATGCCTAGTGGACTAATGTAGGTTTGGAAGAGAAAATCAAGGAATTTTGGCAAGACTAAGGTTTGAAAATCAAATGGGACAAGGGAGAGAGATTGTAGGAGGTAAATCCTCCTCATTTACTCCTCCCCCATTCGAATATTCCTCCACTAATTACACTAACTCGGAGTGCAAGCAGCCAAGTCATAAAGATCAAAAGGTAGCCGAGCAAGTGATAGACAAAGAGTTAGTTCATCTCGAGTTTGGGAGCCGAGCCTCCCTATATTTAAGGAAGTTGTTGGAGACTTCAGTTGTATAAGCAGAGAGGCCTAGAGCCTCATTAGGATTCGAACTTTTGTTGTAAAAACACTAGTTATTTTCGAGCTCGAGACTTGTGGAAGACATTGATGTAATTTTCTCTTTTGATAATGAAAATGAGATTTTTCTTGGTCCAACACTGAGTTAACTCATAGGGCTGAAGCTCTTGGGTTAGGGCCCAACCCTATAAGAAAAATCTCCTCTTCTTGTATTTGTATGCTTAGCTTAGTTTCATAGATTCATGGTTAAGTTGTCTCTAGAAGTATTTCATTGCAAGTACTGTGGATTTGAGTAGTTGTTTATTATTTTGCTTTCATTTGTGCTTTACTTCAGTAGCAGGTTAGAAGAGATAAAAGGAGCACCACAAATATTTCAGTAGGTGTCTTGGCCTCACCTCCTCCCTCAGGGATCATGATTTGAGGAAAAGCCCCTTATGCAGCCCCAAAAAAGACAGATTTCCATTTCCTCATAAGAGTTAGAGTTTACTGTACTTAAACCAACATTTGATCATTTTTGCAAGTGTAGGATTTAATTGCCATCTCTTCCATATTCATTCTTTCAGTAGATCTCATCTATGATTCCATTTTATTCAGCAATTTTCCTCATGCATGAACTAGACAGCTAGTTCATTAAATTCTACTTTTCTAGCTTGTTAGAATTATTCTTATTTACATGACTTTGTCGAAATTATAAATGTTTGATGCAGAGCAGGTGCTTCAGAAATATAAAGGGATCTCATAGCAGGCAACTACCTTCCAACTCCATCCATTCATATTCATTCCTTGCTTTCACCAAGATCTTCACCAATCTCATCATTTTACATATAAATTACTCCAAGCATGTTGAGTGAATCCAACCATCTCCTAACCTTGGTACTGAGTTCTGAGTGATCCTGGGAATTTTCTCACTCGATTCCACCCATCCACCACCTTCCCTAAGCCATCCATCACCTCCAGCAACCATCGTTTTTCTCTTGGCTCTATCCTATAGAAATACAGGGAATCCTATAGGTTGTCCTGTAGTGGCCTGTTTTGAGGTCGAATTGAGGGAAAACTTCTAGGAAGTCACACCAGGTCACCCAAGGGTCTCCCAAAACTTCCAACCATCTCCTAAACCTCCCAACCATCTACCAGCATCACTAAACCACCTACCACCTCACGAATAGATATTAGGGTACACCTGATTTTCTACAAAAAGAATAAAAGGAACAAAACAGATTTATTTTAGTCCTTTACATGCATAGTAGCGATGTTTGATGTCTTGAATTTCCATGCTTTAGATAGTAGCATTTCATACATGTTGGCTTGGAATTCTTGTAAAGCATAGATTCTCAGCAGTTAGTTAGAGAATGGTGTGTTTTTAGCTTAGGATTTCAGTCATTTTCCTTCTTTGTAGTAGACAAGCTTTCTCCTAGAGTAAATTTATCTTTCTTTCATCAACAATCAAGCATCTTCTAAATCGATAGAAGCCTGGCTTGAAAACCCTAGTGGTCTCTCGCCAGCTGAACAGTGACAAAAAGGAAAAACCATCACTTTTACTTGTGTATACAGCACTGTCACCTCCAAGTTTGTACGAACCCCGGGTTGATAAAGTAAAGTTGGTAGATCCAGCAGTTGCAACATTCTTGCTGCAATACTGGTGCTCATCACTTTTTGGCGCTATTGCCAGGGGGTGTTTGAGTACTATGTGATTAATTCTTTCTTTCTTCTATTTCTCATTCTAATATTCTACTCTTAGTTTCATTTTTGTGAAAGTAATTTAGTTTGCTTCCTTTTTCATTTTGTACTCTTTGCTTTCCTTTCCATTCTACAAGTAAGATTTCAATCAAGTAATTAATTTTTCATTTTGTCAGTAGTTTTCATTCAGTCTGAAATTTCGTTTCCGTAATCACTTTCAAATTTTGAAAAAATACAAAACCAAACAAAAACATTTATTTTCATGCCTCGTATGAATAGGGATAACTTAGGGAAATTTTTGCCAAATACCCCCACCGCTTCAAATAGCCAACCTTCCCTCTTCTTTGGTGGCTGTGAACTAGGGGAACCCTTAGGTGAGCAACCATAGATATTTGAAGAACCTACAGGGGAAGAAGAAGAAGGAGAACCCATTCCCACTGAACCTATGGCTAAAAACAGAAATGAAAGGGGAAATATAGAAAGAGTTGAGGGTGCCTTCCCCATCAGGGAAACCAATGGGAACACTAAGATGAAAAATATAAGCCCTTCTTCCCTTTCTCATTTCCATGGCCTAACCACAGAAGACCCAAACACTTTCTTATTTTATTTTGTTGTCATATAATGAACCTATGACTATAAAAATGATGAGGAGAAGTCGAAAGTATTTCCATCCACTCTCAAGGATGTAGCTTTGTGCTGGTTCATGGGTTTACCTAGAGATAACATTACAACTTGGGCTCAGATGCAGAAAGCCTTCAACAACAAGTATCGGGAATACTGTAGGTCTAAAGACACTAAAGAGGAAATTTTTAGGATGACCTTAGGCAATGATGAATCCTTAGAGGATTATGAAGAAATATTCCAGCTTAGCTACAAAAGGGCTAGGTGCACACTTGACCCTTAGTCACTGAAGCTGGTCCTACTTAGAGGAGTAATGGAAGACATTATGGATACCCTACACTTGTTAGCAGGAGGGGATATCTACTAGTTACCCTATCAGGATATCAAGATTGTCTTTAGAAACCATTCTAGGGCATCCAGGAAAAAGGGTAGGGGTAGTCAACCTATGGTCAATCCGTCCTCTTCCAACTCATCCATCAAGGGTGAAATTGGAAATATGTTGGAGGATTTCAAAAGTGAGATGTTGCAAACCCTTTCCCTACAAATGTACATTATGCACATTAAGAGAAAGCAGGACGAAGCAGAGAGATCCTTGGCCATTTTTTGTCCTAGATGCACCAGGAGGCACCCTACGAACAAATGTCCATTGAATTCTATTGAAATTTTCTCAGTCTGTGAAGAAAACCACTCCACAGACAAGTGCCCCTCTATACCTAGACTCAAATTTGTATATCAAGGAGTTGAACAGGTCATTGAGCAGCTCTGCTACATAAACCAAAGGAGACCTCATGGACCTAGGGTATACTAGTAGGGCATGCAAGGGTCATCCCATGCATATTACAACCCAAACTAGAGCACATCCATACCTTTTCAGGGAACCTTTGCTCATCCTTCCTGGTCTACACCTCCTCCTTGGTCCTTTTCACCTCAGTACCATTCCTAGCCAGCCAGCTAGTCATTTCAACCATATGCTCCGCCACAACCTCAGTGGAATGCATCGCCCCAGGGGTGGAGGCCCCAATACAATAATGTTCCAGCTTTATTTCCTTCACCACCTACCCAACCACAACTTTTACACTCTGCTCCACCTAAACAACCCCAGATGCCTACCCAGCCAAATCTGAACCCGAACAATAGACAGGCACAACAAGTATACAGTGGAGAGACATCATATCCAACTTATGCTGTGGAGATTCAGGAAATCAACCTGAGATCTGGGAGAGTACTCCCAGACAACCAACCTCTACCTCCACCTAGGGAGGTTGAGGAAGAAAGAGAGGAAAGCATGCTTAAATTAAATCCACCACCCTTTCCTGAGAGATTAACCCAACCACTCCAACCTACTCCAGAAGAGACTGAACTTTTGGGAGAATTGAAAAACCTATGTGTCAAAATTCCACTTCTCCAAGTTATTAAGGATGTACCTATTTACAACAAGTTGATTAAGGAGAAGTGATTCAAGCATCCAAGGAGGCGAAAAAGAGATGTCCCTACCATTAATGTCATTGGACAACTGTCTGACTTAATGCTGGGGCAGGTAATCAGTCCAAAGTATTTGGACCCTAGAAGCGTTGTAGTAGATGTGCACATCAATGGCACCATTGTCCCACACATTTTGATCGATCTTGGGGCTGCATTAGTGTGATGACCAAGGACACCATGCTCACCCTCAACCTCCAAGTGGAGGATGTGATGGTATCCATTGATTCTTGGCAATACCCTGCAAATTTCCTAGTTCTCCAGCATAAGGCTAAGCTTACTGGTTACCCTCTCATCCTTGGGAGGCCCTGGTTAGCCACTGTCGATTACTACATTAGCTGCAGAGCTGGAAATATAACCATCAAGAATGGGCATATGTCCAAGTTATTAGTCCTATACCCTCCTGCTCAGCCATATTTAGAACATGACTTGCCTTTGGGGCTGGAAGAGGAGGAGGAAGATGAAGTTTATTCTTCCCAACTCTATACTTTAGAAACAACCATGGGAGGGGGACAACAGGATGAAGATTATTTGATCGAACACATACTCCAAAGTCCAACCCCCAGTACATTGTCCTTAGAGGAACTAGTAAAGGAAACCCAAAACAACCATCAGATGGATCTATGCTTAGCCGATTCAAACCCTACCCATGTCAAAATGATAGAATTTGGTCTTGAGAGAACTTTGAAAATCAATCCATCTCTTTCTGTTCTCCAAGAAGAAAAGTTGTGCAACATGCTAAAGGAACACCTAGATGCCTTTGCTTGGAGTTACCGAGAAATGAATGGAGTGCACCCCTCAGTGTGTACTCACCATATTTATATCAAGGAAGGTTGCAAGCCAGTCCGACAACCCCAAAGGAGGATGAATCTAGCTCTTAAATGTATAGTCAAAGAAGAAGTGCAAAAACTGCTAGATGCAAGATTCATTTACCCTATCTCAAATGTGGGTCTCTCCTTTGGTGTTGGTTCCAAAGAAAAATGGTAAGTGGAGGATTTGTGTCGATTACAGGCTGTTAAACAAAGCCACAAAGAAGGACCATTTCCCTCTACCTTTCATCGACCAAGTGCTATATGGCCTAGTAGGGCAAATGTTTTTCTCTTTCCTAGATATATTCAATGGGAATAATCAAATCCAGATCAGCCTGGAAGACCAGGATAGAACCACCTTCACCTGTCCCTGGGGTACTTTCAGTTATAGGGTCCTTCCTTTTGGTCTATGCAATGCTCCTACCACTTTTCATATGGTCGTCCTGAGTATCTTTGCCGAGTTAGTCCATGATGCGGTAGAAATCTATATGGATGATTGCACACCTTATGGAGGTGATTTCGAGGACGCTCTATCCAACTTAGGTAAGGTTCTGCACAAATGCATTGAAATGAACTTGTCTCTTAGTCCTGAGAAATGTGAATTCTTGATGACTGGAGGGACCATGCTAGATCATTCAATATCTCAGCAAGGACTGCAGGTGGACCCAAACAAAATAGCTATCATTCGAAGGGTCCCACCTCCGCAAAATCATAGAGATGTAAGAAGTTTCCTAGGGTTAGTTGGATACTACCAAAGGTTTATTAAATACTTCAGCAAGTTGGCTTCTCCTTTATTTGGGTTATTGTCCAAAGACTCTGAGTTTGTATGGTCAAAAAGCTGTTAAGAGGCCTTGTACACCATGAAGGACAAGTTAACCACTGCACCAATTCTTCGAGGCCCAAATTGGCCCCTTCCTTTTCATAATCATGTTGATGCCTCCCACAAAGCCATAGGAGCATCCCTAGGCCAAAAAGATGAGAAATTGCCTTATGCCATTTACTTTATCAGTAAGAATCTGTCAAATGCCAAACTGAACTACACAGTGACTGAAAAGGAGCACCTGGTTATTGTGCATTCATTGAATAAATTTAGGCATTATATCACAAACTATCAAACATTTGTACACACTGACCATGCTGTAATCAAATATCTAATGAATAAACCTGATGTGAATTCCCAGATTATTAGATGGCTAGTTTTATTATAAAAGTTTGATCTAACTATTGTTGATAAGCCTGGCAAGGAAAATGTTGTTGCAGACTTTTTGTCTAGATTAACTTTTCCTACAGGTGAAGAGATAATGGTTGATGATCATTTACTGTATGATCACTTATTCGCCATTTCAATTCTCTCTCCATGGTTTGCTGACATATCAAACTATTTGGCATTTGAACAGTTCCCACCAAATTTGTCCTCCAAAGAGGAAAGCAAGATTGTGAGTAAGAGCACCCCCTTCACCTGGATTAGGGGAAACCTCTTCAAACTTGTCCCAGATCAAATTATGAGAAGATGTTTCAGGGAGGAGGAAGTATTTGACATCCTTCTGACCTATCATGATGGGCCTTGTGGAGGTCACTTTGTAGCAAAAGGGACAACATTTAAAGTGTTACAAGCTAGGTATTATTGGCCCACTCTTCATCAGGTTGTGAAAAGATATACTAGTCAATGTCATCGGTGCCAAAGGATGGGAAAGCCTACTCCAAGAGATGAAATCCCTCTGCAACCTCAAGTGACTTTTAAGCCATTTGACAAGTGGGGCATGGACTTCATTGGACCTATTGACCCTCCTTCCAAGAAAAAGCATTATATCTTTATGTGCACTGACTATCTAACTAAGTGGGCTAAAACCAAGGAAAATAAGGCAACAACAGAGGAGAAGGTGGTTGCATTCTTAAGGGAAAATGTATTTTACAAATTTGGGTACCCTAGAGAACTGGTCACTAATTAAGGTAGCCAGTTTACCTCCAACATGATTGAAGACTTGCTCAACAAGCACAAGATCAAGCATAGGACCTCCACTCCCTATCACCCACAAGCTAATGGGCAAGTGGAGGTGACCAACAAAGCGTTGGAGGGCATCTTGACCAAAGTGGATAGCAACAACAGGAAAGATTGGGCAGATAGACTAGTTGTGGCCACCTGGGCCTATAATACCATTTGAAAACCACCACTAGATTCACACCCTATGAGCCAGTATATGGCAAAAGGGCCCTGCTGTCCATTGAGTTTGAGTATAACACATTAAGGATGGCAGCCCAACTAGATCTAGATCTCAGCAGTGCACAACAAGAGAGAATGCTCCAGTTGATGGTTTAGATGAGTTCACAATGCAAGCCCTCCTACACACAGAGGTAACTCAACTTCAGAGAAAGATCCAGCACGATAAGAACATCAAGGATAAGAAATTTCAAGAAGGTGATTGGGCCTTGTTATATGACTCTAGATATAAATACTTTAAGGGCAAGTTAAGGACAAGATGGGTAGGGCCTTATGTTATATAAAGATGTCATGATAATGGTTCAGTGCAAATTAGAACCATAGATGCAGAGGCCATTCCTTTACTTGTTAATGGGCACAGACTAAAAGTTTACAAGAGGCCATTGTCAAAGCAAGAGGTCATTTATGGTATAAATAAAGCAGTCATGGTGGTGGAGCAAGTCTCAGCTCCTGCCTCATCAAGTCACTGAGCAAAAAAAGAAATAAGGAGACCCAGGTGAAAACCTCCATGAGGCACCTGAGTCCCACTATTGGACTGAAAAACTCCTGGGGTGACCCAATGGTGTTAAAAAAAAAAAAGGGAAATAAAAAAAATCCCTGGCTGAAAACCTCTCTTGAGGCGCCCAAGGCAAACAGCAAGAATGAAAACCTCTTAGAGGCAGACTAGTTGCTTTCAATATATATATATATATATATATATATATATATATATATATGTATGTATATGTATATCTAATAAAAAATCATGAAAAATTTATGTTTGCAGGTCAGCAGTAGGACGTTCAGAGAACAAAGGAGAATAAAAAAGGAACCTATTTCACTCACATTTTTATTTTTCCACCCATCATCATTCATCACTCCACCATTTCTTTCATTTTTTTCCTCATTTGCTTCAGTTTACAAGGGGATTGTGCTTTCTTCAGGATCCCCTGAAAACCTACAAGATGATCCTGTAGGAATTATAGCGGCCTGAGAATCCTACAGGAAGTGACCCTAGGGCAAGAAAATGACATACCATGTCAAAAAAATAACATCCCGACATCATAACTTCATTACCATACCTCTCTCCACCTTGATCACCACTACATTCATCACTAGAAAAATCAATTCTAAATAATAAAAATAAAGAATTTCACAGTGTTCAAGAGAAAACATAGAGGAAAATGAAACAGAGGGCAGAAGGGAACAACACTTGAGTGTATTCCTCATTATTCACACTCCTAGACCTCCTCTCTATCCATGTCATCATCTTCAAAATCCCAGTAGAGGAAATGATTAAAAATTCTTAGGGAGAAGCAGCTATAGGACATCCTATAGGAAGTCCTGTAGCAGCCTATCCCACAGAATAGAAATCATGAGTAGCAACAAGCTTCCAGCATGAATATCCAAGGGCAGAAGAAGCTCTAGAGTAGGAGAAACACCATCTTCAACACTAGGTACCTGCACATCAAGGGAATCATCAAAGGGCAATTAAAAAGGAAGGAAATATAACATGCAACCAACACACAGCAAGCACCTCATGTCTTCAACAAACAACAGCAAGGAATTAGCACCACAGCTAAGTATCTCGCTTCACTCTCTCATTTGCATTATGTATGCAAAAAATGTAAAGGTTGTGAGCGAGTTGGTTTATAAGCGAAAGGTGGCCAGTTCACTTGGCCACCTTTGTTCAGTGGACGAAGACAAAATAGTTGGTCCTCCCACACGTGGTAGCAGTCAAGTCAAAAAATAGAGGAGAAGGACAAAAGCAGTTAAGTCTACGGATGCATGAAGTGGGAGTTGATTACAAGGAAAGGGGAATGATGAGGTGGTAATGGGGACCAATAGTCCAAAAATAGAAAACGTACCTCGGCTTCCAACACAGCACCTCACTCATCTCGACCATAAGGGGAAATAATTGTTGATCCCCATGCACTCATGCATTCATCTCCTCAAGGCTCACTCTATCAAAGTCACTCTCGTACCCAGGCAACCTAAAGAAGAGAAAAATTCCATCTTTCTCCTACACAGGACTTCCTATAGGATTACACAGGAAATCCTATAGGATCACACAGGAATCCTACAGGATACAGTCAGACAATCTATAGGATTGGCCGAGAGAAGTTTCAAGAGGGGATACACAAGGGTTGGCTACAACAAACACCATGAGGAGGTAGGCTCTATATTTACTTCCTTTTTTCCAAGTGAATTGCTCAGAAAAACCTCCTAGTTTGATTGAATTTGGCAGTTTTGTAAGGGAATCGACTACACAATTATTTCAGTCCCATTTACTTCTGCATTAAAATTTGTATCAACCATATCTTCTCCTTAAAATTCACTATCAAAAATGACAGGGGGGTTTAATAGAAGTGAGCCCATTAACACTGTGTGAATCCACCAACACCCTCTTGTGTTATAAATATTCACGAGGCATAATTGGATGGGGTATTTTGAGAAATTAAGGAGGTATGATGATGGATTGGCCTGAGAGTTTCCTCTCTCCCTCATTCCACTGACCGGAGCCCATGCCACTGTTGTGGTGAGAGGCCTCTCCATAGAGCTCATCCCTGAACTCATAAGAAGAATTACCACACTTCCCCTAGGAGTGCCTTGGAGAAAGGAAGACAAGGGAGATAGCCAAACTGCCAAGAAGAAATTCCTTTTATAGGGAGAAGAACCCATTGAGGACAAGAATGGAGTAAGGAGAACAAGCCTACCATACCCCTAGAACGAGGTAAGCTACCACCTTATTAAATAGATATCATGTGAAGGTAGGTATAGTGTTGTTTATGGATATCACTTTAGGCTTCTTGAAGAATTGAGGTTTGGAGCAGAAAAACCTCCTCACCACACGGTCAACATACCATACTTCCTTCTGCAATCACTGATAGATACAAGCACAAAGGTGCAGGAGGGAAACCACCAACAGTTAGCCCACCATGAGTTAATTAGAATCATCATATAAGATGCCCTCCACAACCTCAGAATTACTATCCAATGGGAAATTTTCAAAAACATGCAGACACAAGAGGATATCAAAGCCCTCATATATGACATTAGTCCTACTGTCAGTGAAAAGGATGAGGAAGAAACTAAAACAAATGGAGAAGAAGCAGAGAGGGATGAAGATGAGATAGGTGAGGAGGAAGAAGAGGAGAATGAGAAGGAAGGTGATGAAGAAATAGAGGAAGATGTCAAGGAGGAAACTGATCAACAAGATGAGGATCTAGAAGGAGAAGAAGAGGGGAAAAACATAGAGGAAAATGGCAATGGAAAAGGGGAGGCAAAAGACAAGGAGGAGTCACCTAGATATCTCCAGAACCCACCGAGAGAGAGGCAACAACTGCCCTCACTGCCCTTAGCACCCCTATCAAACAAAAAGGAAAAATATAGAGGCAGACCCCCTTATACTTCAGAACAAGGAAAAGCACAAGGATAAGACAGGGAAATTCCGAAACTCCAACCAAGGTTCCCATTGTTATTGAGGACTCACCTAAATAGCAGGAGAAGATGGCTCCTCCTATAAAAACTCAAGAAGAAGGATCCTTAGCATAAACCTCCCCTAAGTCTCTTATCACCTATGTGAGAAGGCCTGTAATCAGGTCTACCTCATCCAAAGGAAAAGGAATCCTATAGGATACATAGCAGGACCTACAGGAAGTAAAGGCAATCCTACAAGAAACTCTGCTAAACCTACAAGAAACTCAAAAATTGGATGAGGAAAGAAGTAAGCAGCCAAAAACAAAGAGAGAGGACCCAAAGCTAGAGGAACCTAGTCCTCAACCTAACCTTGACTCCTACTACAGATTTATTGAGGAGGGTAGGGTCATTCCACAAAAATTTTCTAATCCATTATTCTTTGAGCTTGAGAAAGAGAGAGCCATAACTCATATATGGATGAAGATTGTCAAGTCCAAGGGAGTGGAGGACACTGGTCACATGGACGAGAAGCTCAAAGAGATGGGCAGAGAACTAAGTAGCCTGAGGGCAGAGAGGTCATCATGAAGAATCAGTTAGAGGAAGAAAATGCATGGTTGAAAGGACAACTGCAAGAAAAAGAGAATCAATTGGCATCCATGCCCAGTCTCTCTTTGGAAGCAATCTAGTGCACGATGCCAGCTAAGTCCTATGCACTATACCTTAAGGAACAACGGATGCAGTTCCAAATAAAGACCCTAGCACAAAGAGGCACTATGCCATCCTAGGATTATAGACAATTCATTGATCTTTGTGATCAAAGAAGATTGGAAGATAGGGCCAAGATGTTTGAGTTTTATTTGCATAACATGGTCTTGACAGACATGAATGTATGGGACCCTAATGCAAATCTAAGGGATTTATAGTTGATGGATTTGGCATCATAGATGAACCATGAGAAAGCAAGGGCTGCAGAAATGAAGAAGATATTGGAAAGAGAACAAACAGAGCCTCTTATGATCAGAGTTGAGCAGTCCAATCCAATGGCACTCATCAGTACACATAATTTAATTGCAAATGATCCTCAACTTGCACCCAAGTATCTCGCTGGAAAAGAGTGAGAAATTACCCATTTTGAGGACATGTTCAAATTATTAGGGGATGATAGCATGCAAGCTTGCATGAGGAGATGGAATACATTGCCATACAGTTTGAAGATCAGAGAGTGCCACTCTCCTCAAAGGATGAGAGAAGCATTGAACAGGACACTCATGTACAAGCAATCCATCCAAAGGCTCAAAGTCAATTGGATTGGTCTGAGACTCAGTCCCCCACTATTCTTGGGGATGTTAGAAGGAAGGAAGGAAGAGGAAGAAAGAAGGCAGTGGGAGGATGTAGAAAGGAAGGTGGGATTCTATGCACAAGAAGAAGACCCCACAACAGAGGCATGGGATGTCAGGGAGACCACTATAGCTATGAAAGACATGGATATTGATTGAGTAGCTCAGAGGATGAGAAACACTTTCAGTAGGGGGGTGATGATGAGCCTCATAATTGGGTAACTATATGGGACTTAATTCACCTCCTAGATTAGTCAAATCAACTCTTATCACAACTTATTTCATGTTTTGATGATATTTTGTTTAATGGGATGAGTTAAAGTGAGATATTATGCCTAGTGGACTAATATGAATTGAATGCAGGTTTGGAAGAGAAAATCAAGGAATTTTGTCAAGACTAAGGTTTGAAACTCAAATGGGACAAGGGAGAGAGATTGTAGGATGTAAATCCTCCTGATTTACTCCTCCTCCATTCAAATATTCCTCCATTACTCACACCAACTCGAAGTGCAAGCAGCGAAGTCATGAAGATCAAAAGGTAGCGAGCAAGTGATAGACAAAGTGTTAGTTCATCTCGAGTTTGGCAACTGATCCTCCTTAGATTTAAGGAAGTCATTGGAGAATTTAGTTGTATAAGTAGAGAGGCCTAGAGCCTCATTAGGATTCGAATTTTTGTTGTAAAAACACTGGTTATTTTCGAGCTCCAGACTTGTGGAAGACATTGATGTAATTTTCTGGTTTGATAATGAAAATGAGCTTTTTCTTGGTCCAGCAATGAGTTAACTTAGAGGGATGAAGCTCTTGGGTTAGGGCCCAACCCTAGAAGAAAAAGCTACTCTTCTTGTATCTGTATGCTTAGCTTAGTTTCATAGATTCATGGTTAAGTTGTCACTAGAAGTATTTCATTGCAAGTATTGTGGATTTGATTAGTTGTTTATTAGTTTGCTTCCATTTGTGATTTACTTCAGTAGTAGGTTAGAAGAGATAAAATGAGCATAAAAAAGCTTTCAATAGGTGTCTTGGCCTCAACTCTTCCCTCAGGGATCATGATTTGAG
This sequence comes from Pinus tabuliformis, assembly GCA_031772625.1. Taxonomy (NCBI): domain Eukaryota; kingdom Viridiplantae; phylum Streptophyta; class Pinopsida; order Pinales; family Pinaceae; genus Pinus; species Pinus tabuliformis. Next base: position 55,791,560 of record CM062804.1, read on the forward strand.
GAAGAGACCCTTATGCAGCCCCAAAAAGACAGATTTCCATTTCCTCATAAGAGTTAGAGTTTACTATACTTAAACCAGCATTTGATCATTTTTGCAAGTGTAGGATTTAATTTCCATCTCTTCCATCTTCATTCTTTCAGTAGATCTCACCTATGATTCCATTTTATTTAGCAATTTTCCTCATGCATGAAGTAGACAGCTAGTTCATTACATTATGCTTTTCCAGCTTGTTAGAATTCTTCTTGCTTACATGACTTTGTGGAAATTATAAATGTTTGATGCAGAGAAGGTGCTTCATAAATCTAAAGGGATCTCATAACAAGCAACCACCTTCCAACTCCATCAATTCATAATCATTCCTTTCTTTCACCAAGATCTTCACCAATCTCATCATTTTACATAGAAATTCCTCGAAGCATGTTGAGTGAATCCAACCATCTCCTAACCTTGGTATTGAGTTTTGAGTGATCCTAGGCATTCCACCCGTCCACCACCTTCCCTAAGCCTTCCATCACCTTCAGCAACCATCGTTTTTCTCTTGGTTGTATCCTGTAAAAATACAGGGAATTCTGTAGGTTTCTAGTACATCTTATAGGTTTTCCTGTAGTGGCCTGTTTTGACGCTAAATTGAGGGAAAACTTCTAGGAAGTCACACAAGGGTCTCCCAAACCGTCCAACCATCTTCTAAACCTCCCAACCATCCACCGGCATCACTAAAACACCTGCCACATCACCAAAAAAGATTAGGGTACACTTGATTTTCTAGAAAAATAATAAAAACAAAATAGATTTATTTCAGTCCTTTACATGCACAGTAGTGATGTTTGATGTCTTGAATTTCCATGCTTTAGATAGTAGCATTTCATACATGTTGGTTTGGCATTCTTGTAAAGCATAGTATCTCAGTAGTTAATTAGAGAATGGTGTGTTTTTAGCATAGGATTTCAGTCATTTTGCTTATTTGCAGTAGACAAGCTTTCTCCTAGAGTAGATTTCTTTTTCTTTCATCAACAATCAAGCCTCTTCTGAATCCATAGAAGCCTGGCTTGAAAACCCTAGTGGTCTCTCACCAGCTGAACAGTGACAAAAACGCAGAACCATCACTTTACTTGTGTATACAACACTGTCACCTCTAAATTTGTACGAACCCTGGGTTGATAAATTAAAGTTGGTAGCTCTAAGAGTTGCAACATTCTTGTTGCAATACTAGTGCTCATCAGCTACCATATCCTTTTTAGCCTTTGCATCTGGTGGTCTTGCTTAGTTTTATATTGGTCTTCTTGTGAGAGAAAACATGTCCTCACCTTCCTACCCTCGCGTGAGCCCTCCGGCGGTTGTTTAGCATTTAGTGAATGTTGCTAATGGATGAGAGCATATTTAGTGCCAATTTGGTAGCTAGATCTACCGGCAGTAGCAATAGGAACCGACAAAGAGAACAAGATCATATCAAATCATTACATAACCCTCCTACCCTCTAATGGTAATGGATGAGAGAAGATAACGATGGTAATTGATGGGAGCAGATTTAGTGCCTGTTTGGTAGCTAGATACACCGGGACCAACAATAGGAACCAACAAAGAGAACAAGATTATATCAAATCGTTTTGTGCTTCCAATTCAGAGCATTCAAACCAATGATTACATGGAGAGTGATTTGCGATCATATGCAATTAAATTGTAAGGAGAGATTCAGTCTGTACTTTGAGTAATTCTTCTTCACCTGCAATCTCCTTTCATTTGAAGCAGGTGCAATAATCAATGGTGTTCTTATTTTTTCGACATCTTCTTGTAGTACTTTGAGTAATTCTTCTTCACCTGCAATCTCTTTTGCATCTGAAGGAGATGCAACAATCAATGGTGTTCTTGTTTTCTTTTCATATGGGGCACTCGCAAAACAATGACAACGTTGTGTGACACTTGTTAGCCATGCATGTAGAGAAGAACACCAACGGTGAGATGCAGACAAGTGGTGGAGCGGTGGCAGACATAGAGAAACAGACAAGCGGTGGAGCAGTGGCAGACATAGAAAACAGACAAGCGGTGGAAAATGTTTTCGGACTAATGCTATTATGGGAGCCATAGTTTCAAGCATAAAATGTTTGAGAATTAATGCTAATTGAAAGTAGCATTAATTCATTTGATTTTCAAATTTTCCTTTAATACTTGTACTTATCCTAACTTTTGCCTAAATATGCTTCGGTATGAGGCCAAATAAGACGATGATTTCTGTGATTGGTTAAAAACAGAAAAATAATGTCAATTAATATAAAAAAGTTTGGATAAAAACAAAAAACTTTATTGATTTTTGTGTTCAACTAATATACACCGAATAAACTAATTACTATAGTCCCTATAGTCGGAAAAGAGAAAGACTAAAAATAACATGAAAAATGACTTTAAAGTTTGATGCGAATAATAATAATAAAATAGCATTAAGCACATGGAAGTAAGCACAAAAAATTTGAAATAATAAACAACAAATAATAACAATAGAATAATTAGAACTTGAAACCCCATATAAACTTAAAAAACCATGGCTTGCTATGGGACATCATATTCTTTATTGCCTTTTCCTCCCTATATTTGTTTTCCTACAAATTTATATTTTTTTCTACAAATTATATATATATATATATTAAAAAAATTTAAAAAATAATAATATATAAATAAGTGAATTTTTAAGAGCCATTGACAATACATATAAAATATATAAGTTGTCTAGCTATCAATGCAGGTTTTATTTCGTGACTACTGGCCACTCAATGCAGGTTTTTTATTAAAAAAATTGTCAGAGCAAGTAACCCTTTTTGTCATGATGTGATATTAAGTTTAAGATTTAAAAAAAATATCTTCATCATGAAAAAACTTATAAAATACAAAAATAAATAAATAAATAATATATATATATATATATATATTTGTGTTAAAGGTGCTTTCTAATTTGATACATACGAAATATTATAATGTTAAATAAACATTTTGATTGGGTCAGATTATTAATAGTTTTCAAATTTCAAGTTTAGACAACCTATATATTTGATAAAATAAAATTAGAATTAGAATTAATAATTATAAATATAACTAGAAAACTTTTTTGTTTTGTTTTTAGTGAGTAATTTTTTAAACAATATTATATAATATTTTTGGTAACATATATTTAAATATAAATATTATATCATTTTAATTGTACATTTTCTTTTATGAATTAAACTTTAAATTTAATTATATGAAATAAATTAGTATAGATATCTTAACTTTGGATCTATTAAACACATAAAATAATCAAATTTCTCAAAATACAAATTTTTCTTCAATTTTTACACTAAAATCAAATTTGCAACTCTTAAATTTATTCTTTCTAAATATTAAAATTAAAATAAATCTAAATACATAATATTAATAATAAAACTATGTAATTTCGAATAATATTTATTAATTTTAAGTAATAATAAAATCTATTTCTTCTTTGAATGGTATTAAACAAATCAAATTCATAAAATTTTAGACTGAGCCATGTCCTACTTGTAGGATAGTGTTCTCTGTGTGATGCTATCCTGCCTGGTGCGTGGCATTCATAAGATTTTAAACTATAAAATGAGATGCACACACGTTTATGATTCTTAAATTATTATTTTTTAATTATCTAAATTATATATATATATATATATATAGAGAGAGAGAGAGAGAGAGAGATGTTAAAATATATCGTAAATGACAATTTTATTTATTTTTTATTTATATTATTTTATTTTTCAATAAAATAAATAAATTCAACCATATCAACGAACCCTACCACACCAAAATTCTAAAAAAATCTACAAAATTTCATCAAAATAATACCCAATTTTCCATTATGAAAGCGTCACATCACGATACTACTCTGAGAAATATACATTCCGCTCATTAAACGTGTTGTAGAAACCAGAATCGTCAAAAGTAGACGACCGTAAGAGATTACACAAGTAATAATTTTAAAGCTAGTTTGATGTTCTTTTAAAAATATACATCGTTAATTTACCTATTAAATTCTTTTATAATTAATTAGCATAGATCTATGTTAATTTTGAATTTTTCGAGTGTTAAGAGAGATTAAATATTTTGACGTGTAAACTTCTTTTAAATTTAAAAATTTGAAAATATGTTTACACAAGAGATTTAATCTCTCTTATCAATTTATTTATTTGGAAAGGTTGAGGATATAAACCATAAATTTATACACAAAACACACTCGTTGCGGCCCTTCTATTGATCACACAAAACATGATTCTTACAATGAACCCGGTGAAGCGTATTTAACCTTTTACAATTTGATCTCAAGTTTTATAATAGATGGGCCAGTCCTTGCCATTTCCTCATAAGACCATGTAAAAAGCCCTAAAATTATTTGAATTGGGTATCTTATTGAGTGATCTAATAAGGAGAGTAGTTTGCACCTATCATGACATTTTCCACCACACTCGGTGTATAGGAGATGCCAACTAGGATGGTCACTGAGATGTTTGATAGATTTCCCTCTAAGAAAATCTCTTGTGGGAGTGAGGGAATATTATACCATCCTATTGGGAGGAAATACAAGCAATGATGAAAGTCCATCTAAGGTAGCTCCATTGGATCCATATGCTTAATGATAACTTATTCTGATGGGAAAAAAATGTCTGATGAGTCAAAGGGAGAGGTGATATCCCATATAGGCATATAGTATCGATCAAAATCAAGCTCATGATCAGTGTCCTCGATGGAATGTGAAAAAAGTTATTGGGTGGCATCATAATCTAGCTTAACTAGAGAGAGGAATTTTACTGCATAGAAATTAACGTTCATAGCTGATGGCACCATTCGAGAATCGAGGAATTAATTATGGGGCCAAAAGTGTGGTGAGAGATCATGGTGATTGAAGCCAAATATTTGGAGGGGTCAAGTAGGGGAAAGGGGAAGATCCTCATGAGGGATAAATCTTTGAACATCCCTACGCCAAAACTTTCATAAGTAACCTTAAAATTTCCTATGAGTGGAATAGTAGTTCATATAATAGTTTGTGAATTAGAAGTGCAATACACTAGTTGGTTAATGGCAATGATCTTCCCTTCATGAGGAAAGAAAAGCATACAAAATATTGGTAAGAAAAATTCTGCCATCACATAGAACTAACTCTAATTGAATAAAGGGTGGTATTCCATTGGGGCATCAACTACCACAACTTCAAATAAGACAGTGTTTCCACCAAGTTCAATAGGAAAGGCTTGGATGATGCCATGAGGGTAGAAGGTATGGTCATCAAAGGCATTTATCAGGGTGGATGAATGATCAAGAGTCAAAGAGCCAATGGCTTTCCAATAAGACAAGGACATGACACAAGTGGATGTTCCTTCACTAACTACAGTGCAAAACACATTCTTTTCGAAGGTGGGAAGTTGCATTTGGAAATGCATATTAGGGGAAAGGTCATTCCAACCTCAAGTTATGTCAAACATGATGATGTCTAAATAAAAAGGATCCACACCTATGATGCATTACAATAGAGAATTGCACTACAGTGGGTAGCTCTAAAGAACTACTAAGTTTGACATTGCACATTGTTTTTGAACCAAATATTCTGTAATGTTGTAGTGGTGGGTGGATCATGCATTGGGGTTGTTTGTCGAATACCAAAGTTCAAACTTCAGTTCAACAATATAATAAATTTTAAGCTCAAATTATAGAGATTTGCTTCCATGACTAAAAATATGGATATTCTCAATTTTATAGGTAGAGATGATAGAAAATCAACAATCAATCTTTAGCGCATGCACAAAATTTGTCTAGCTATGAAATGGCTACAAGCCTACATATACATATCAAATAGACCTTCCTCCAAGCGCCTCACAAAATTGGGCAGTTGTTGTCGTCAACCTGGAGAAATTGGGTGTCGATGAAATAATTACAAGTTGATGAGACGAATGAATATGAAAATTACACTGATGAACTAAAGTTTACTTGCAAAATTATCTTCTTAAGAGAATTTAGAGAACCCAATGACATGAAAAACTTATCATATATATTTAATGGACCTCACTCCATGCATTTATCACACACTTTTAAAATAGGTAGTTAAGGTAAGTGTTCTGTGGAGTATTCATTCCCTAACAGCTAACTTGTTTTCTCTCATACCTGAAACATTTTTGGGAATAAAGAAGGGAAAGCATAAAACATACAAGAAAGTTCCTATTTATCCAAATTATAGCATACCTGCTCTAGTCCATGAAACTTAATAATAAGAAATCATGTATTGGATAAGAATTGTTCAACCAAACAATTGCAGAGGTAACTGTTGTGCATGACTATAAATTCTTGATGGTTAAACTAATTTTCCTACCTGAAGGACAATTCCATTTTCTTGAATCAAACACTCAGAAATTTTATGAAACAAATTATATAAAACAACAAATTTTGAAATATAACATAGTTGTCATTGCTGTAAATATGATGCTGTCTTTCATCACTTACATCCTCTCTATTATATATTTATGCACTCCATATAACTCAATTTCCGTATGCCATGACCTACGTATACCTCCCATATTTGATGTTTGAGAGGATGCATTGCTCCCATTGTGCGTAAACCCCTGCATCTATGTATATTATAAAGATGAAAATGATTAAAAATTTAATGTTGTAAGGTCAATACAGAAATGGGTATAGGAACAAAACAAGAAATGGGTCTCCTAGTCATATTTCTGGTAACAAACTATAGATAAACTCTAGTATTGCTGAGAAGCAAGTGTTGCAACTTATTTTCTAGTGGATCAATTCTAGGTTAGCTTATAACATATTATTCACCTCCATGCCAAACTAACATAGATCTATCTATGCTAGTTACACAAGACCACAAAGCATTCCTTTTCATTTAGTTACATCCAGTCTAAGTTATGCTTCCAACTACTAATGGGAGAAATCGTGGACGTAAAACAAGTGAAATAAAAGGTTTGGCATACAGGAATGGTATATGAAATGAAAGGCTGGAAACACAATTGTTGGTCTGTCAAACTTCTAAAGTGATTATTTGGCGATCCCCATCATCTCCCATAAGTGTGAAAGAAATGTCTGACTTAACTATTCCAAAAGGCACCATTATAAGGATCACTAGTGCTTTTCCCGCTTGATTTAGTTTTAGACCCCTCGCGGAACAACCTTTGAAAAAAAAAAAACGCTCAACAATTGGCCAGTAGTTGGTCAAGTAGAAGGAAGTACTCTATTACTTTGGATGGATTCACATGTGGCTTTATTTAGAAGTTGAAGGAAACCAACATTGTCACAGGTCAAAAGTAGTGGAAATTATGTTTATAAAATGTATAGCAAAAGCAACGGTCTTGAGGTGTTTATAAAATGTATAGAAATGGTCTCCAAGTGGGGACGGTTGGATTCCAATATTTGCATGTATGGCGGGTGTAATTCAATATGCCATGGAAGATTCGGGAGCATGACTAATAGAGACTTGATCAGAAAAAGGCTCCAACATCTATTTCGCACCTTCCAACATTCAATCTCGAAGGTTTTTGACTTTATCAATTCAGTTCTTATTTTTATATGTGAAAACATCAATGTTGCCCAGTTGGCACAGGGCAGGACCCAGCAGGAGGAGACACGAGTCGGGGCAGGGCAGAACAGGGCTAGTCGATTGAAAATGAGGCTTCATGAATTAAACCGAAGCTTCTTAACACATCCAAGATCTCATGCAGAGCTCCACTAAGGCTTGAATTCTTGGCTTGCACAATGCCATAATAGAGCATATACAAGGGCATAACAAAGTGTGTACAAAGAAACATAGAGGAAGTAAAATTCTTTACCAAATACACTCACCATGTCGCCACCAACGACGTTGTGGTGGAAATCTTGAGGAAAATTTGCATGTTTCCACTGTGAAATGTCCACATTATCGTTAGTGGAATCGACGAGAGTTTCTTCACAGTTAATGTACGACGTTCCGCCGAACACCCAGTTGGTTATGGGTATGGTCAGTCGACCTCTAAAGGATAAGGGCCATTCGTTCATCCTCGAAGTCAATACCCTCTTCCACTTCTTCCTACTCACTAATATTTATTAAATCATTGATCCATGCTACCTCTCTTTGCCCATGAAATTAGCATAAAAATTTTGGCCAAATTTGAACTTGAACTAGTTATGGATCTGTATCTCTGAACATCAATCTACTTTCTTTTCTTGAACTTCTGTTATTCATTGCAACTCATTAAGGGTCGTAAGCTTCATTAATTGCTAAAGCGACTTATGGTCCACTGGATCAACAAACAATGTGCTAGCTTTGGCTTTAGCTACTGATGAGACTCATCATTGGGTAATTATATGGGCCTTAATTCACCTCCTAGCTTAGTCAAATCAACTCTTCTCATAACTTATTACATGTTTTGATTATATTTTGTTTAATGGGATGAGTTAAAGTGAGATATTATGCCTAGTGGACTAATGCAGGTTGGGAAGAGAAAAGCAAGGAATTTTGGCAAGACTAAGGTTTGAAAATTGAATGGGACAAGGGAGAGATATTGTAGGAGTTAAATCCTCCTCATTTACTCCTCCCCCATTTGAATATTCCTCCACTAATCACACTAGCTCAGAGTGCAAGCAACCAAGTCATGGAGATCAAAAGGTAGTCGAGCAAGTGATAGACAAAGAGTTAGTTCATCTCGAGTTTGGGAGCTGAGCCTCCCTATATTTAAGGAAGTTGTTGGAGACTTCAGTTGTATAAGTAGAGAGGCCTAGAGCCTCATTAGTATTCGAACTTTTGTTGTAAAAACACTAGTTATTTTCGAGCTCGAGACTTGTGGAAGACATTGATGTAATTTTCTCTTTTGATAATGAAAATGAGATTTTTCTTGGTCCAGCACTGAGTTAACTCAGAGGGTTGAAGCTCTTGGGTTAGGGCCCAACCCTAGAAGAAAAATCTCCTCTTATTCAGTATGCTTAGCTTAGTTTCATAGATTCATCGTTAAGCTGTCTCTAGAAGTATTTCATTGCAAGTACTATGGATTTGATTAGTTGTTTATTAGTTTGCTTTCATTTGTGATTTACTTCAGTAGCAGGTTAGAAGAGATAAAATGAGCACCAAAAATCTTTTAGTAGGTGTCTTGGCCTCACCTCCTCCATCAAGGATCATTATTTGAGGAAAATCCCCTTATGCAGCCCCAAAAAAGACAGATTTCCATTTCCTCATAAGAGTTAGAGTTTACTGTACTTAAACCAGCATTTGATAATTTTTGCATGTGTATGATTTAATTGCCATCTCTTCCATATTCAGTCTTTCAATAGATCTCATCTATGATTCCATTTTATTCAGAAATTTTCCTCATGAATGAAGTAGATAGCTATTTCATTAAATTATGCTTTTCTAGCTTATTAAAATTATTCTTGTTTACATGACTTTGTGGAAATTATAAATGTTTGATGCAGATTAGGTGCTTCATAAATCTAAAGGGATCTCATAGCAGATAACCACCTTCCAACTCCATCCATTCATAATCATTCCTTGCTTTCACCAAGATCTTCACCAATCTCATCATTTTACATATAAATTCCTCCAAGCATGTTGAGTGAATCCAACCATCTCCTAACCCTGGTATTGATTTTTGAGTGATCCTGGGCATTTTCTCACTCCATTCCACCCATCCACCACCTTCCCTAAGCCTTCCATCACCTCTAGCAACCATCGTTTTTCTCTTGGCTGTATCTTATAGAAATACAGGGAATCTTGTAGGTTTTCCTCTAGTTGCCTGTTTTGAGGCCGAATTGAAGGAAAACTTCTAGGAAATCACATCAGGTCACCTAAGGGTCTCCCAAAACTTCCAACCATCTCCTAAAATTCCCAACCATCCACCAGCATCACTAAACCACCTACCACCTCACGAACAGAGATTAGGGTACACTTGATTTTCTAGAAAAAGAATAAAAAGAACAAAACAGATTTATTTAAGTCCTTTACATGCACAGTAGCGATGTTTGATGTCTTGAATTTCCATGCTTTAGATAGTAGCATTTCATACATGTTGGTTTGGAATTCTTGTAAAGCATAGCTTCTCAGCAGTTAGTTAGAGAATTGTGCGTTTTTAGCTTAGGATTTCAGTCATTTTCCTTATTTGCAGTAGACAAGCTTTCTCCTAGAGTAGATTTATCTTTCTTTCATCAACAATCAAGCTTCTTCTGAATCCATAGAAGCCTGGCTTGAAAGCCCTAGTGGTCTCTTGCCAGCTGAACAGTGACAAAAAGGAAAAACCATCACTTTTACTTGTGTATACAACACTGTCATCTCCAAGTTTGTACGAACCCCGGGTTGATAAAGTAAAGTTGGTAGCTCCAGGAGTTTCAACATTCTTGCTGCAATACTGGTGCTCATCACTTTTTGGCACAGTTGCCAGGGACGTATTTGAGTACTATGTGATTGTTGGCATTATGATGCATGTGTTGTACTTGATGGCAACCCACTTGTGGCAGAACAACTCACTTATATATATAACTAGATGAATCTACAGAAGAGATATCAGAAATGACAAAATACATGGGATGCAGAGCAGCTCAAAGGAATCAGTTTAGATGTAATGTACAATGACAACCCATTAGATGACAGTTCTCAATATGGCAAGCTAGCTTTGCCATCAAGTCCAAAGGGGGAGATTGTTGGCAGTATGATATAGGTGTTGTCCTTGATGGCAACTTACTAAGATGATAGATCACAGTTCAATCTCACAGAATTAAGAAAAAGGGATATACGTAGGTTCCCCTTGATAAAGCCACGTATACACGTGGGTTAGTCGACCAAAAGGTGCGTAACGTATACACACACTTTCATGCAAGGGAAGACGCATACATTGGGTTTTGGTTTATGGTATTTGGAACATAGTATTGTGATCCATGGTATTGGTCCAAGGTATCTTGTCGGACGTGTTGAACCCAGGTATTTGGTCGAAGGTTTTGGTTCTAAGTGGTTTTGGACCATGGTATTGAGTAAGGCCTAAGACTATAAAAGGAGGAGAAGATCATTAGGCAAAGGCACGAGAAAGTCTTGAATATCTGATGAAGTATGAGATCCAGTATGCAAGTTATGGGTTCATGATGTTTTTGCTTGATTTGAGCTAAGGAGGAATCTCAGCGGTTGATGGAGAACAAGATCTAAGGATAGATCAGGATCTAATGGCTTGGAATGAATCATCTCTATACGGTTTGATCATGTTTATTCTAGATCTGTATACTGACGCATGTAATGTTCTGTAAATATTATGATCTGGGTATAACTCAAGTTTGGAATAACTGCAAATCATGAATGAATATTTACAGATGTATACGCTGGTTGACTATGATAAAACCGCGTACATACGCAGGTTAGATACATCTACGTAGCGTATACCATATGAACTATGATGTTTGAAGTTACAGGTGGTTCTGGTCGTTTATGAGTTCTGATGACAGTTTACTGGTGATAGTATTCTGCATATTCAATTTGGTTGATTGTGTTTAGCTTCAGTGTTGATGGATGAGATCTAATAATGGATCAGAATCACAATGACTTATATTTACGTGATCTGATGGAATAGATCTGGTTGCTAACACTCATATTATCCTTGTATATGTAATGATCTGGGTATGTCTGAAGTCAGGAAGTGCAGCAAAGTTATAAGTAAGTAATTAATGACATATATGTTGGTTCGCTTTGGTGAAGTTGCATATACACGCTGGTTCGGCTCTTCCAAGTAGCATATGCACTCTGATGCATGACAGTTAGATCTAAACATTGTTGCAGAGTTCTGTGTTCTGGTGACTACAGTTTGTTGACAGGGTTTCAGTGATTCAGTATTGGGTGATTGAGAGATTGATGATGCTAGTGTTGATTGATTGTGTGCTTCAATGATATTGATGGGTCTAGTATGAAAATTGGATGAAACATGGACTTGAAATTGTGATGTTGTGTTCCATGAGTATCTAGTCTAAAAATTTATGAAACGTGGTACCTGGCGGAAGAAAGAGAATGTTGTAGCTTTCTGTAGGTCGGCACCTACATACTAGTACATTAGCTAGTACAAGAGCTAAGGGGGTTGTAGCTCCCTTCCAGTAGTAGCTGGAAAACAAGTGAAGGTTGGAGTATTCAGTAGGCCGACGCCTACGTACTAGTAAAAGGATCGGCTAGTACAAGAGCTAAGGGGGTTGTAACTCCCTTCCAGGAGAAGCTAGAGAACGAGAGGAGGTTATAATATTCTGTAGGTAGAACCCTACATACTAGTATAAGGCTACACCAGTACAGAAATATTGTAAAAAGAAGTTTCTTATTAAAAGAAGATAGAGACGAATTGCAGCAGGTGGTTTTCACCCACATTGGGTTTCAACCTTACATCATGGTGTTCATGTGTGCTTCTTGTGTGCGATGATCTGTTCTGCTTTACTGCACTTATTTATTTTTCATATGGTTAATAAAGTTCTGATGCACTAACTAAAGATCAACATTTAATGGATTAACTGAATCATAATTTCACTGGATATATGCTAGTTGCATTAGACACAATTGCATGTACATGCAGGTTCCCTTAACTGAAGTAGCGTATATGAATCTGAGTATGGAAATGAAAAAGTGTTTGATTTGATAATATTGATTCACCCCCCCACCCCCCTCTTAGTATTATTTCCAACAATTGGTATCAGAGCAGGTCCTTTGGTAGAAGCTTGATCGCTTGAAGGAGATCCATAGAACAATGGGAAAGAAGCTTAAGAAGAAAGCACCCAAGAAGAAGAAGACATCTCAGAATAACTATGACAGTGGGAGAATCGGTTGGGGAATATGTGGAAGAAGCACTTCAGATTAAGAATCACTTTTGAATGAAGATGAACAAGCAAAAGAACTATCAGGTATGAATTTGTTATCCTCTGGTGATACATTTCTCCATCCATTTGAAGATGATGAAAGTGATAGTGAAACAACTGAATTTGCTCTTATGGGTGAGAAAGAAAGATATCAAATAGAGGCAAAATTTAAAAGGCTTACAAGCAAAATTAGAGATCAACAAGATCTATTGCACAAAAGGGAATGTATCTCCAAAAAAGAAGTTACCAAACTAAAAGCTCAACTAGAGGAAGAAACAAGGTAAGGAATCTATTCAAGGAAAAGGAATATCAATGTCAAAAGTTGCAGGATAAAGTGACATCATTAAGAAATGAAGTAAACGAAAGGAGCACAACAGTTAAGAAACTCAGAGAAAGATCCAGTTACTATGAAAGTCTTGAAGCTACGATCCTCTCGCTAAAACAAGATCTTGAAGAATCAAATAAGCAAAATAAAGAACTACTCCAAGCTCTTGAAAAACAAGAAAATGAAGTTCTTGAATTAAGACATTAGTTGGAAGAAGGAAGAAAAGCTGAAGAAAACATGAAGAAGCAGTATCGTGAAAAGGAAGAGCAACTTCAGGTTGAGGTAAATATTCTAAAAGATAATTTAGAAGAAAAGGATAAGCTCTTACAATTTCAAGATAGTACTAAGATCTTGGATGATATTCTTAGTAGTCAAAGGTCTCCTGCTATCAAAACTAGTCTTGTTTTTCATGAATCTGTTGAAGGCGAATCTAGTTCAGAAAATAAGACAAGGAACTCTAATGCACAATCTGAAATACTCAACAAGGAGATGAGAGGTCAATCCCATCAACAACCAAGGAAAGAAATTCTTCAAAGAAAATCTTTTACTCCTCCGATGAATAATGTTGAATGTTATGTATTTCATAATCTTGGACATGTTGCAGCCAGATGTAGAAGTAGAATGGTTCAAGACCATCACACAGAAAGATCATTACGTTCCAGGTACTTTAAGGGATATTGTTTTTCTTGCAATATGTTTGGCAAAGTTGTTGATTACTACAAAAGGAATATGAAACATGTAAGATGTTATGCATGTAACAAGCTTGGACATATAGCAAAGGAATGCGGGAACAAAGTACGGGCACCATACCAAAAGGAGAAAACATCATCACACTTGAAGATATGGAAGAAGAAGGAAGTACAGTCAGAAAGATGTGGCACAGCACAATGTACAGACATAACAGACTCAGAGGAAGCTCAAAGTGTAAAACTTCAGTGTTATTAATCTCATACGCAAGTTTCATAAAGAAAAGTCGTGTATATACGCGATTTACACAGTGCACAGTTGCGTATATGTCAGTTTGAGAAAAGCAGTGGGACAGGCTCAGGAAAAGGGTATGATATGATTCAGTCCATTATTTGCTCTTTTTGATAATGGTTACAATCTACTGATGATGTGTGGAAATTTCTTGATACTTGTAAGATGTTTATAAGTGTTTTGATCCTAACTTGATGATGATGATACCTTGATACTTCTTGCTGATATATGCATGATCAGATCTGACAATAAACAAGATGGCACAGGTTCAGGGGGAGCATATACTTTTAATAATGCATTGTTGGCATTATGGTTAGTAGTCCTTGATGATGATGCCTATATCGCTAAATGATACATCTTGCTATGATATGATTATGAGTTGTCCGTGACAAAATATCATATGATTCTTGGGGTTACATAGTTGGTGTTCAGATCACATTTGTGGTTGATTCTCTAATGATGCATATATGGTGCTTACATGGTGATCTTCATAAGGATAAGGAGAAGTACAAATCTTGAATACACAATTTCATTACTTGATGATGAGTCACTCATATGCTTCTATCGACATATAATACCGTTATGATGCAGGATTCCTATAGTTCTTGGCACTCACATGGATGAGGATTGTTGTTGTTGATGATATCAATATGTCTTGACAAAAGACCTTGAGCTCAAGATACTTAGTGCTATATACAGTATGCTGGATACATGGATGATTACTCAAAGTTGCATTGTTGGAGAGATAATGATGATGAGTTCTTACTTATATGATGATAGGTTGATACTTACATATGTTGACTGATGCAGATGTTTCCAAGTGATGATACATGGATGATATATAAGATCATGCAGATCCTGATGTTGATGAGATGGCTATGGTGTTTTTCACATATGATATAATGTGAATAATTTTGTTCAAAAGGATGAGTTGATATCTATATGCAGACATACCTTGTTACAGGTTGATGACTTCTACACTAATGGACATATACAAGTTGTTGGTCTGCATGTTGTTGATAGAATGGAGCAGATCATACAGTGTGTATGATAGTTTCTGATGACTATCATGGTCTTGTTGAGATATTTGGTCTCTGTTATAAATGTCATATATATCATTCTGTAATAGTTTGTCTCTATCTATTGTAGTCATTTGATGAATCCCTTTTGGTCATATGATGTAATTTGCCACCCCATTATGCATGGGAAGGATGATGTAATATTTCAGTCATGTATAAACAATTGGTATCTGGTGTATCCCCACTTGGTTGGGTGGATGAGTCAATATTGGTATATCCCCACTTGGTTGGGAGATGGATGTATGTATGAGTCTTTGGTGATAGGAAGGTCATTTATGATGTATAGAGTCATGTTCTTCTTTTAGAACACCTTTTTGTAGACCTTGCTTACAGTCAGGGGGAGCATGAACAACACACTTCAGCAGAGCAAATATTTCAGCATGTACTCAGAGGGAGCATGGACAGATTGGTAAACCTTGGCATATACAAACGAGAAGCTCAATCAGAGATTTCAGCAGGTACTCGGGGGGGTATGGATAGTGGAATGTATATCAAGGAAGAGAATATCTTGGTCTGCCCTTTGCCCTTGATGTCAAAGGGGGAGAGTGACTTGGTATGATTGTTGCCATCAAGTCCAAAGGGGGAGATTGTTGGCATTATGATGCATTTGTTGTACTTGATGGCAACCCACATGTAGCAGAACAACTCACTTATATATATAACTATATGATTCTACAAAAGAGATATCAGATGTGACAGAATACATGGGATGCAGGGCAGCTCAAAGGAATCAGTTCAGATGTAAAGTACAATGACAGCCCATTAGATGACAGTTCTTAGTATGGCAAACTAGCTTTGCCATCAAGTCCAAAGGGGGAGATTGTTGGCATTATGATATAGGTGTTGTCCTTGATGGCAACTTACTAAGATGATAGATCACAGCTCAGTCTCACAGAATGAAGAAAAAGGGATATACGCAGGTTCCCCTTGATAAAACCGCGTATACACGTGGGTTATCCAACCAAAAGGTGTGTATACGTATACACGCACTTTCATGCAAGGGAAGGCACGTATATTGGGTTTTGGTCCGTGGTATTTGAACCATGGTATTGTGATCCATGGTATTTGTCCAAGGTATCTTGTCCGACGTGTTGACCCCACGTATTTGGTCGAAGGTTTTGGTTCTAAGTGGTTTTGGACCATGGTATTGAGTAAGGCCTAAGACTATAAAAGGAGGAGAAGATCATTAGGAAAAGGCACTGAGAAAGTGTTGAATATCTGATGAAGTATGCGATCCAGTATGCAAGTTATCGGTTCATGATGTTTTTTCTTGATTTGAGCTAAGGAGGAATCTCAGTGGTTGATGGAGAACAAGATCTAAGGATAGATCGGGATCTAAAGGCTTGGAATGAATCATATCTATATGGTTTGATCATGTTTATTCTAGATCTGTATACTGATGCATGTAATGTTTTGTAAATATTATGATCTGGGTATAACTCAAGTTTGGAATAGCTGCAAATCATGAATGAATATTTACAGATGTATACGCTAGTTGACTATGATAAAAGCACGTATATACGCAGGTTAGATAGATCTAAGTAGCATATACCATATGAACTATGATGTTTGAAGTTACAAGTGGTTCTGGTTGTTGATGAGTTCTGATGACAGTTTACTGGTGACAGTATTCTGCATATTCAATTTGGTTGATTGTGTTTAGCTTCAGTGTTGATGGATGAGATCTAATAATCGATCAAGATCATAATGACTTATCTTTACATGATCTAATGGACTAGATCTGGTTGCTAACACTCATATTATCCTTGTATATGTAATGATCTAGGTATGTTTGAAGTCAGGAAGTGTAGCAAAGTTATAAGTAAGTAATTAATGACATATACGCTAGTTCGCTTTCGTGAAGTTGCGTATACATGCTAGTTCGGTGCTCATAAGTAGCGTATGCACTTTGTGCATGATAGTTAGATCTAAACATTGTTGTAGAGTTCTGTGTTCTACTCTGTGTTTTGGTGACTGCAGTTTGTTGAAAGGGTTTCAGTGATTCAGTATTGGGTGATTCAGAGATTGATGATGCTAGTGTTGATTGATTGTGTGCTTCAATGATATTGATGGGTCTAGTATGAAAATTGGATGAAACGTGGCCTTCAAATTATGATGTTGTGTTCCATGAGTATCCAGTTTGAAAATTTATGAAACGTGGTACCTGGTGATGAGCCCCAAAAAAGGGATAATTATTTGGGCTCATTCAACCTCCTAATTCGACTTAATCCACTATTCTCATTAGTTTATTGCATGTTTTTTATTATATTTATGCCAATACAGTGAATTGGGTTAGTCATTATGCCAACAAGTCTAATGTGTGCTTTGTGTAGCCTTTTTGGTCAATTTGGAGACAAAATCAATGGTTGAAATGAGCACTTGGCAGCCAAATTCGTGGAGAGTATTTTTAGGAAGGTGTTCCCTTCATTTATGGGCCCTTACCTTGAATTCTCCACCATCATCTTGGAGTTCAAGGGCCACCAAATAAATGCACAAGGGCAGCCAAGCAAGTCAAGTAGTACTGCTGTTAACTACAAGTTTTGGGCAGCCGAGTCCCTAAAGTTTAGGAGGACTGTTGGGGTCCTCAATTTGTATAAATAAGAAGGCTTAGGGCCTCATTTTGGTTAGCTAGTGGTTAGTCATTTTGTAGCCAATGGTTAGTCATTTTGTAGGTAGAAGTTAGCTAGTTTGTATTTCGATTTTTAGGCAATAGATTAGCTTTGCTTTCAGCTCATTTTCAAGTTCTCCTTGTGGACAGTTTTGATGTAACTCTTCATTTCTTGATCAATAAAGATGAATCCAGCTTTGCACCAGCTCTAAATCTCTCTTAGGAGGCTGTAGCTCTTGGGGTTGGGCCCATCTCAAGTGCCCAGTACCTCCTTTGTTTATCTTTATGTGTTTTTGTTGCATTCTTAGAATAAAATCTGCTATTTAGATCTAAATCTTGTTTTGTTATTTAGTTTGTTTTTTTTATGAGTAAAATAGCTTTTCATGCTTAGATTTAGTTGATAGGTTGTTAACAGAAAAAGCTTCAAGAAAAGGGCCAACAACCATCTGTGGTTTCACCTCTCCCTCAATGGGATCAGGAGCTGTGACTAGGATGACTTTGCTGCCCACAAAAACACTGACTTTTCTTTGCCATGCAATCATTAGTGTTTGGTTTTCATTTGCAGAAGTTGGTTACATGTTCAGATCTTTGAATGCTTCATTGCATAGTTAATATACATGGTTTCCTTGCAAATAAAGTTGTTGTCCATTCTTGTTACTGTTAGCTAGATCATATTAGGGTAGCATAACTAGATCTTTGTTTTCTTGCATGTCTTTGTTGGTTCAGTTGGAAACACAAATTGCAGAGCACCTGTACCACTTCTCTGTCTACCCAGACTCCCTCAAACCCATCTTCTCCATCTCCTAACTTGTTTTCTTGCCTCAGGTTGCCACATTTCCCTCATAACCCTACCTTTTGTGCAGCATTATTCCAACCTTCTTGGAACAAGTCCAGCCATCTACACCTTCTCCTCAACTCCATCCTCCAAGTCTTGAACTCCCCTACACCCCTATTTCACCTCCATACTCATTCCTCCACCTTTTTCCCTCCATCCATGCTCCAAAATTCCATTACTAAACATCCTGTAGAAAAATTACAGAACATCCTGTAGAAATCCCAGAACATCCTGTAGAACCCCTGCAGACTTCCTGTAGAAGCTCATAAACACGGTTTCTTGGCAGCCAAACTTTGTGAAACTCTCTGGAAGGGTGTTAGGGACCCCTTAGACCCTCTCTGAACCTTCCCAACCTTTCCCAAGCATTTCTCCCCTTGATCTACCCCTACACAGTAAAAAGCCAGTTAGAAGCACATGCATGATAATTTCAACAACTTGAACAAAAATACAAAAAGATGTTTTCTTCAGATAGAGGTAGTCTAGAAACATGTATTTTACCTTCATAGAAGTAATGGCATCTCTTTCAGTAGTTTGCATGCTCTCCTTTGCGTCAGTAGGACTAGCTGGTAGAATTAGGGTTTGCTAGGGTTTGCGTTTCTTTTTGGCTTTCAGTTTCTTTCCGCGAGTAGATTAGCTTCCTTTGAGTTAGCTTTCATCCATCAGTTAAAAAGCTTCTTCTAAGAGCTCATAGAAGTTGGCTTAAGCCCCTAGCGGACTTGTGCCAGCTGATCAAGTGACAGCTGCGGCAAGAGCTAGTACTTGTGCATACAGCACCGTCGCTTCCAAGTTTGTTACGAACTACCGGGTTGATAAAATTAAAGAAGGGAGTCCCAGGAGTTGTAGCATTATTGTTGCAATACTGGGGCCCACCATCTTTTTGGCGCCGTTGCTGGGGAAGCGTCAGAGTATTGGTGATTGCTGCTATTCTTCTATTTTCTACTACAACCTTCTGCTAAGTAGTTTATTTCATTTCCATTATGCAATTTCGTTTATGAAAAGTAGATTAGCATTTCCCGCTTTCATAGATTAGCATTTCAATTCCGCAATTTCAATTCTGCAAGCGTAGATTAGCATTTCAATTCTGCAAGCGTAGACTAGCATTTCATTCCTACAATTTCATTTGAGAAAAATAGATTAGTCCTTTCCTTCTTTCATTTCAATTTCGCATTTTCATTTCAGCAAGATAGTTAGTTGCAGTTCAATCTATTTAAGTTTTTGCAGGTACAAGTAGAAAAAATCAAAAATCGACCAAAAAGATTTCATTTCATGCCTTGTAGGAGTAGAGATAAGTTAGAAAAATGATTGCACAACACCCCCACTGCTTCACTCAGCCAACATTCTCTCTTCTTCAATGGCTGTGATTAAAGAACCCTTAGGTGGACAGCAAGACATATTTGAAGAACCTCAAGGGAAGAAGAAGAAGAAACCATTCATCTGGAGCAAATGGCTACAAGCAGAAATGTTGGGAGCAGCACCTTGTCCAAAGACGAATTTGAAAATCAGATCGAAGATTTCAAGAGTGATATGAGGCAGTTTCTTGCCATGCAATTGGATACCTTGCGGATCCAAAAGAAGCAAGAAGAAGCCAAGAGGGCTTTGGCCATCTTTTGTCCCAGGTGAACTAGAAAGCATCCTAGGGACGAATGTCCATTGCACTCCATAGAAGTGTGTTTTGTCTGTGAAAGAGACCATCCTACGAATCAGTGCCCTTCCTTGCCCATAATCAAAGCTGCATATCAGAGAGCCAAGGGAGCCACTGAATCACTCTATTATATGAACCAAAGGAGGCCACATGGACCTAGATCTTACCAGCAGGGAATGCAAGGGACATCCGAGACCTATTATGACCCCTATCAAGCCACTTTCATGCCTTCTTGGGGTCCCCCTGCTCATCCTTCCTGGTTCACACCTCCTCCTTGTTCCTTCACAGATCCATATTATGCCCTACCAGTTGCTCATTCGTTTCACTCTTATGCTCAGCCACAGCTTCAGTGGAATGCACCTCATCAGGGGTGGAGGCCCCAATACAACACTCCTCTCGCTTCTTTTCCTCCACCACCTGCTCATCCACAACCATCACCTCCTGCTCCACCAAGGCAGCCCCAAATTCCTGCCCAACCGCAATGCCATCCACCTCCATCTCAATTACACACCTCCACTCAACTACCCGTACCATCATTCCCAAAACCATACAATGGAGCAGCTCAACCCAATTGCAAAGCTGAGGCACAACATGTCCGAACAACTCCTCTTGAGCTCAATGATCTTCACCATAGCTCGGGAAGAGTATTGCAAAAAAGAGACTATATTGCAAGCATTGAAGGACCACATCCAGCAAAATAAGATTCAAAAGAGGAGATCAAAGAACCATGGGCTGCACTTGATGAAGAGAAGAGATCAGAATCAGAGATCGAGAAAGCTTCCTCATGGTTACCATCAAACCCTCCATGTACTTAAGAGAAAGATCAGAAAAAAGAGGAAGATGAGAAGGTCATGATAGGAGGCGACATGAAGAATGATCCATATCAGCAAAAGGACCAAGGATATCAAAGCTATATTGAGACATGGTTCCAGACAGTCACTAAGTTGCAACAATACTCTCTTCCTCAGCTATGTTTGATCCCTTCAAAGTCAGATCACTTTGTCTCTGAAGTCTGGATAGCTGTCAAAGCATGCATTTCGAGCCTTCACATCATTTTGTCTCTAATCTCGATGTGCACATGGCTCCATTGGAAGTATTCTTACACTTGAAAATGATTTTGTTTTTCAAGTAGGGTAGGGTAGAGAAAAAAAAAAAAGAAAAAAAGAGGAAAAAATGAAAATAAGAAGAGAATAAAAATCTAAGGTGAAAACCTCCTCGGAGGCGCCTTAGATTGGCTCATTGATTGAAAACCTCCATGAGGCGGTCAATGGGTTGGGAAAAAGGAGAAAAGAGAATAAGATCTCTGGGTGAAAACCTCCCTTGGAGGCGCCCAGGGCAGGCAATTAGGGTGAAAACCTCCATGAGGCGCCCTAGTTGTTTTTCAAAAAAAAGAGAAAAAGAAAAATAAAAATAAACCTAATTTGCATTGAATAATTGCAGGTTGCAGCAAGGAAGTTTTAGGTCAGGAGGATCACTCAAAACAAGGTCAAAGGAATTTTTGTGCCTTCTACAGCAAGTTCTGTATTTCTACAAGAAACATCCTGTAGAACCTTCAAGCGAGCCAGATTCGATTTTGGAAGGGAATCTAAGGCTTGGAATATATTGTTTAGGCCTGCAAGCACCTCTGTGTCCATCCCTCGCCTTTCTCCATCATTTTTCCACCTCATTGTGCTTCTACATTGTGCTTCTACAGGAAGTTCCGGTAGAAATTGTAGGAAGCTAGAAATGGATTTCAAAAAGGTGGTTTGGCGAACATGGTAGCTTCCTCAAGGGTTCAAAAGTCCTCTTGCAATCTTCAAAATCCTCCTCCATCATCTCCATACCTGCATCACAGCCCAAGCTTAGTTTTTCTTTCCATGCAAAAACTTGCAAAATGCTTTGAAGAGAAAATACATAGAACAATTTTTTTTTTTGCCATAACTTGAAAACCATGCATCCATTTGAAAAACCGTTTTACAGGGAATTGTATAGGGATGATGGAAACATGCTCGAGTAGTTTCAGCCCATTCCGATGCACGTTTTCCAAGAAATCAACCTCCATCACCATCAGCTATTTTTGAATTTTCTCCATATCCATGCATCCGTTTTAAAACTTGTTTCATGGGGAGATGCACATAGGTGGTAGTAGCCTACCCAAGCAGTTTCAACCAATTTCGATGCACGGTTTCCGAGAAATTGATCTCTGAAATCTTCAGCCATTTTCCATTTTTCTCGAAATCTGTGCATCCATTGATCACGATTTTTCTATGGGAGGTGCATCATGATGATAGGAACGTGCTCAGCAAGTTTCAGATCGATCTGGTTTACCGTTTGGGAGCAATGGCGAAAACAAGTTCCGGACTTGTGAAAATTTAGCAGCAGTAGCTTGAAGGTGCAGATTTGAGCATGGAAATGAACTCCTGCAGCATGCATCCGACCAGAGGACACCTGCACAAGGAAAAAACAACCATAAATCATTAGCCAAGCCCTCATGCAACCAAAGAAACCAGTGCATGCAGCAATGACTAGCCTCAGCACCTCACAACAGCCATTTGACTTCAGGTACGTGACTGAAACTCGTTCTTCTATTGCACAAATCTAATTTAAAAACTAATTCCTTGTCCAATTCTCTATCAATCAGCCAAGAATCATGCAACGTATGTGTTAGACAACTCACGTGAAATTTGAAAAAACACAGACAGTTGTGGATATTTTAAACTCCAGTGCAACTAATGGTAAGGGATTACAGGCAGATGGCACTACAGGGGACCAACAGTTTGCATGAGCAACGCATGTCTCTGCCACCTCACCACAAATCACGCAGTAATTAAAGGAATGCTCGGCTAAAGACTCACGTTAACTGCTTATTCATTTACACTTGCAAACCTCTTCAGCTGAATCCTCTGCCTCTGAATTCTGTTAAACTGACGTCCTTTGCCAAGTTTTTCAGTTTGTTAAAAATTCTTCCACATACCAAGATCATTCAAAGGCGCAGAGACACCCTACAGGCGTTTCTACAGGAAGTCTTTTACAGGAAACACAGAAAACAACCATGCAAAAAGAAAACCTGGGATTTTCAGCGAATTTCAAGCTCCAAACAAGGTAGGAGTGGGGAAGCTTCGTTGTGCATGATTTTTTGGTGCAAAATGGTGAATTTAACATGGAATTAAATTTTAAAAATGAGAGGAAAAGTCTGCCTGCACATTGAAAAAATGTGAAAAGTCTGCTTGCATATTTTCTGAGTTCTACACAGTACTTTTTTCCTCTGCATTCGAAGCCTCGCTTCTTCCTTCTCACCTTCTTCTGACAAGAGAGATGCAACCATAGGAACTAGGCTTGTGTGAAAGAATGAATTTGCAAGACTGACCACTTTCTAGAAGGAAAAAAACTATGTTATTTGGTCTCTGTTTTGTCAAAAAAAAAAATTGATTTCTTTTCAAAAAAACTAAGTAGCAAATTCAGGTTGGAAAAGTTTGAAGAGAGAAAAAATTGGAAGTTGTTGTTGTGAAAAACACGAAAATTCTAGGAGCAATAACAAGTTTACAAGAGGGGCAATGAGCTATCTTTTTAGAAGAAAACACAGGTTTTTGCAAAATTCTTGGCTTCAAGAGAAGAAGAAAACAAATAGTTTTATTTGTTGCATGTTTATGCAAAAGAAGCGATGCAATTCTAGGGAAGAATCAGGCCTGGAGAATGTGAAAAAAACCAATGATGAGGGAGGACAAATCATTCAAGAAGAGGGCAAAACAAAGGCAGAACAAAGAAAAAAAAAGGCTACAGTAGAGAAGGCAGAAGCTAAACAAGATGAGAAGAAAGCCAAAACAGAGCATGAGGAAGCAAGCTAACAGAGGCATAAAAGACCAAAGAAGAGGAAAAAAAGGAGGGAGAGACACACCATGAGATATCAGTGACAGTAGACTGAAACAGTTTCTACAAGAAGCCAGAAAACGACCACTACAGGACTTTCTACAGGAAGTTTGGGGAAAGGGCAGCAGAAGGAGAAATTGGCCGAGATTTTAGCTAGGGAGGCAGCACCTGTGCTGGCCACCCTAAGCACATCCATCCCCTCCATGAACACTCATTTTTTTCAGGGTTCGGACACAATTTAGTCATGGTTCAATCTTCTACAGGAAGCTACAGGACTTTCTACAGGAAGTTCTGTATTTTTACCAAAAACATCCTGTAGAAGCCTTTGGGCAGGCCAGAATCAATTATGGAGAGGGATTTTAAGCTTGAAGTTTGTTGAGGAGGCATGCAACCACTCTTTTCTTGCATCCTCCACTGGTTTCATCTCCTTTCACCACCATTGCCACCATCATATTGAATATACTTGCACAATCATACCAAAGCTGAGAATTCTCTAGGAAAAGGAGCAAGTAGTGGGAAGAAGCAAAGAGAAAAGCATGGTTTCATGACAGAGAAGAGGACATCACTTCAGAAGCTTGGCATGACAAGGAGGCCACCAAGGCCATCAAAGATGAGGAGATAAATTGGTTGCTCAGAGGATGAGCAACACTTTCAGTAGGGGGTGATGATGAGCCCCAAAAAAGGGATAATTATTTGGGCTCATTCAACCTCCTAATTCGACTTAATCCAACATTCTCATTAGTTTATTGAATGTTTTTTATTATATCTATGCTAATAGAGTGAATTGGGTTAGTCATTATGCCAACAAGTCTAATGTGTGCTTTGTGTAGCCTTTTTGGTCAATTTGGAAACAAAATCAATGGTTGAAATGAGCACTTGGCAGCCAAATTCGTGGAGAGTATTTTTAGGAAGGTGTTCCCTTCATTTATGGGCCCTTACCTCGAATTCTCCACCATCATCATGGAGTTCAAGGGCCACCAAATCAATTAGCACAAGGGCAGCCAAGCAAGTCAAGTAGGACTGCTGTTAACTACAAGTTTTGGGCAGCCGAGTCCCTAAAGTTTAGGAGGACTATTGGGGTCCTCAATTTGTATAAATAAGAAGGCTTAGGGCCTCATTTTGGTTAACTAGTGGTTAGTCATTTTGTAGCCAATGGTTAGTCATTTTGTAGGTAGAAGTTAGCTAGTTTGTATTTCGATTCTTAGGCAATAGATTAGCTTTGCTTTCAGCTCATTTTCAAGTTCTCCTTGTGGACAGTTTTGATGTAACTCTTCATTTCTTGATCAATAAAGATGAATCCAGCTTTGCACCAGCTCTAAATCTCTCTTAGGAGGCTGTAGCTCTTGGGGTTGGGCCCATCTCAAGTGCCCAATACCTCCTTTGTTTATCTTTATGTGTTTTTGTTGCATTCTTAGAATAAAATCTGCTATTTAGATCTAAATCTTGTTTTGTTATTTAGTTTGTTTTTTTGATGATTAAAATAGATTTTCATGCTCAGATTTAGTTGATAGGTTGTTAACAGAAAAATCTTCAAGAAAAGGGCCAACAACCATCTGTGGTTTCACCTCTCCCTCAGTGGGATCAGGAGTTGTGAATAGGATGACTTTGCTGCCCACAAAAACACTGACTTTGCTTTGCCATGCAATCATTAGTGTTTGGTTTTCATTTGCAGAAGTTGGTTACATGTTCAGATCTTTGAATGCTTCATTGCATAGTTAATATACATGGTTTCCTTGCAAATAAAGCTGTTGTCCATTCTTGTTACTGTTAGCTAGATCATATTAGGGTAGCATAACTAGATCTTTGTTTTCTTGCATGGCTTTGTTGGTTCAGTTGGAAACACAAATTGCAGAGCACCTGTACCACTTCTCTGTCTACCCAGGCTCCCTCAAACCCATCTTCTCCATCTCCTAACTTGTTTTCTTGCCTCACGTTGCCACATTTCCCTCATAACCCTACCTTTTGTGCAACATTATTCCAGCCTTCTTGGAACAAGTCCAGCCATCTACACCTTCTCCTCAACTCCATCCTCCAAGTCTTGAACTCCCCTACACCCCTATTTCACCTCCATACTCATTCCTCCACCTTTTTCCCTCCATCCATGCTCCAAAATTCCATTACTAAACATCCTGTAGAAAAATTACAGAACATCCTGTAGAAATCCCAGAACATCCTGTAGAACCCCTGCAGACTTCCTGTAGAAGCTCATAAACGCGGTTTCTTGGCAGCCAAACTTTGTGAAACTCTCTGGAAGGGTGTTAGGGACCCCTTATACCCTCTCTAAACCTTCCCAACCTTTCCCAAACATTTCTCCCCTTGATCTACCCCTACACAGTAAAAAGCCAGTTAGAAGCACATGCATGATAATTCCAACAACTTGAACAAAAATACAAAAAGATGTTTTCTTCAGATAGAGGTAGTTTAGAAACATGTATTTTACCTTCATAGAAGTAATGACATCTCTTTCAGTAGTTTGCATGCTCTCCTTTGCGTCAGTAGGACTAGCTGGTAGAATTAGGGTTTTCTAGGGTTTGCGTTTCTTTTTGGCTTTCAGTTTCTTTCCGTGAGTAGATTAGCTTCCTTTGAGTTAGCTTTCATCCATCAGTTAAAAAGCTTCTTCTAAGAGCTCATAGAAGTTGGCTTAAGCCCCTAGCGGACTTGTGCCAGCTGATCAAGTGATAGCTGCGGCAAGAGCTAGTACTTGTGCATACAACACCGTCGCTTCCAAGTTTGTTACGAACTACTGGGTTGATAAAATTAAAGAAGGGAGTCCCAAGAGTTGCAGCATTATTGTTGCAATACTGGGGCCCACCACCTAGAGGAAGAAAGAGAAGTTTGTAGCATTCTGTAGGTCGGCACCTACGTACTAGTACATCAGCTAGTACGAGAGCTAAGGGGGTTGTAGCTCCCTTCCAGTAGTAGTTGGAAAACGAGTGAAGGTTGGAGTATTCAGTAGGCCAGTGCCTATGTACTAGTAAAAGGATTGGCTAGTACAAGAGCTAAGGGGGTTGTAGCTCCCTTCCAGGAGAAGCTGTAGAACGATAGGAGGTTATAACCTTCTGCAGGTAGAAGCCTGCCTACTGGTATAAGACTGCACCAGTACATAAATATTGTAAAAATAAGTTTCTTATTAAAAAAAGATAGAGACGAATTGCAGCGGGTGGTTTTCACCCACATTGGCTTTCCACCTTACATCATGGTGTTCATGTGTGCTTCTTGTGTGTGATGATCTGTTCTTCTTTACTGCACCTGTTTACTGTTCATATGGTTAATAAAGTTATGATGCACTATCTAAAGATCAACATTTAATGGATTAAATGAATCATAAATTTACTGGATATACGCTAGTTACATTAGACACAGTTGCGTGTACATGCAGGTTCCATTAACTGAAGTAGTGTATATGAATCTGAGTATGGAAATGAAAAAGTTTTTGATTTGATAATACTGATTTACCCCCCCCCCCTCTCAATATTATTTCCAATAGTTATTACTTCTTTCTTTCTTCTATTTCTCATTCTAATATTCTGCTCTTAGTTTCATTTCTGTAAAAGTAGTTTAGTTTGCTTCCTTTTTCATTTTGCATTCTTTGCTTTCCTTTGCATTCTACAAGTAAGATTTCAATCAAGTAATTAATTTTTCATTCTGTCAGTAGTTTTCATTCAGTCTGCAATTTCAATTCTATAATCACTTTCAAAGTTTGAAAAAATACAAAACCAAACAAAAACATTTATTTTCATGCCTTGTATGAATAGGGATAACTTAGGGAAATTTTTGCCAAATACCCCCACTGCTTCAAATAGCCAACCTTCCCTCTTCTTCGGTGGCTGTGAATTGGGGGAACCCTTAGGCGAGCAACCATAGATATTTAAAGAACCTACAAGGGAAGAAGAAGAAGGAGAACCCATTCCCACTGAACCTATGTCTGAAAACAGAAATGAAAAGGGAAATAGAGAAAGAGTTGAGGGTGCCTTCCCCATCAGGGAAATCAATGGGAATACTAAGATGAAAAATATAAGCCCTTCTGCCCTTCCTCATTTCCATGGCCTGACCACAGAAGACCCGGACACTTTCTTATTTGATTTTGTTGTCATATAATGAACCTATGACTATACAAATGATGAGCAGAAGTCGAAAGTATTTCCATCCACTCTCAAGGATGTAGCTTTGCGCTGGTTCATGGTTTTACCTAGAGATAACACTACAACTTGGGCTCAGATGCAGCAAGCCTTCAACAACAAGTATCGGGACTACTGTAGGTCTAAAGACACTAAAGAGGAAATTTTTAGGATGACCTTAGGCAATGATGAATTCCTAGAGGATTATGAAGAAATATTTCGGCTTAGCTACAAAAGGGCTAGGTGCACACTTGACCCTTAGTCACTGAAGCTGGTCCTGCTTAGAGGAGTAAGGGAAGACCTTCTGGATACCCTACACTTGTTAGCAAGAGGGGATATCTACTAGTTACCCTATGAGGATATCAAGACTGTCTTTAGAAACCATTCTAGGGCATCCAGGAAAAAGGGTAGGGGTAGTCAACCTATGGTCAGTCCATCTTCTTCCAATTCATCCATCAAAGGGTGAAATTGGAAATATGCTGGAGGATTTCAAAAGTGAGATGTTGAAAATCCTTTCCCTATAGATGGACACTATGCACATTAAGAGAAAGCAGGAGGAAGCAGAGAGATCCTTTTCCTATTTTTGTCCTAGATGCACCAAGAGGCACCCTACGAACGAATGTCCATTGAATTCTATTGAAATTTTCTCAGTCTTTGAAGAAAACCACTCCGCAGACAAGTGCCCCTCTTTACCTAGACTCAAAGTTTTATATCAAGGAGCTGAACGGGTCACTGAGCAGCTCTGCTACATAAACCGAAGGAGACCTCATGGGCCTAGGGCATACTAGCAGGGCATGCAAGGGTCATCCCATGCATATTACAACCCCAACTAGACCACATCCATACCTTCTCGGGGACCATCTACCCATCCTTCGTATTCTACACCTCCTCCTTGGTCCTTTTCACCTGAGTACCATTCCCAGCTAGCCAGCTAGTCATTTCAACCATATGTTGTTGGGTGTGGAGCCTGATTATCTTATATATTCAAAGGTATCGCCACATTGGACCCCAGTTCGAAATGGAGGCGGCAACGCCGCCCGTAAAATATTCGCTGCAGGGGGGGTCCAGGGGGGCTGGTTGCGACCTTTGGGAGCCCCCTCATGGCTGGGGGTTTCGAGGGCAGTGCCCCCGAAGCTAAAAACAGCTGTAAAATTGCCTTGTAAAAGTATATTAATTTCTAGTCAATCTGGGCCGTTCATTAGGCGAATGATCTGACGATAGAACTTATGTTTAGTTTAGGGTTTTTTGCCCTAGAAGGCAACCCCTCTCTTTGTATGAGGGCATTGTATTTGAGGCTGTGTGATAGATGTGTATTCGGTGAGCAGGAAATAGAGAGGTGAGACTGTGAGAGAAAACAGAGGATATTACAGTGGATCTGCTGTAGGTTGTGTCTCTTCATTTTGCTGGATAAAAGAAAGGAAGGACTGGCTGTTTGGGGTGGATGTAGCCCAAACTGGGTGAACCACGTATATCTGTGTCTCTCTTGTTTTATGCGTTTTCTGTGTTTATATTTCTGCAATATTTTATGTGTTCCATTGCTCCACAATATATAATTTCTAACAACTGGTATCAGAGCCGAAGGTCTATTTGGCTGATAAACTCGCAGGAAAGAAGGGTTCCTGGTTCGAGTGGGAGCAATGGTGGAAGATGGTAAGTTTAGGGTCGAGAAGTTTAACGGCCAAAACTTCTCGCTATGGAAGATGCAGATGGAAGATTATCTGTATCAGAAAGATCTATACCTACCATTAGGCAGAAAATCAAAGATGCTGACGGGTATGACAGACGAAGAATGGAACCTTCTCGATAGAAAGGCACTCGGAACAATACGGTTGTGCCTTGCTGCGTCAATCGCCTTCAACATTTCGAAGGAAACCACGACAGAGGGTTTGATTCAAGGGTTGTCGAAACTATATGAAAAACCCTCGGCCTTAAACAAGGTATTTCTTATGAAACGGTTATTTAATATGAAGATGTCGGAAGGTGGATCTGTTGCAGACCATTTAAATGATTTTAATACAGTTACAAGTCAGTTAAGTTCTGTAGGGGTAAACTTTGATGATGAATTTAGAGCTATGTTATTCTTGTGCTCATTACCAGAAAGTTGGAATGGTTTGGTAATGGCCATTAGTAACTCCGTTTCTAGATCTAGTACTTTAAAGTTTGATGATGTTGTCGGTGCTATCCTTAGCGAGGAAATGCGACAGAAAAGCTCCGGTGAGACATCGGGAAATTCTTTGAGTGCAGAGTCTAGAGGAAGAAAAATGGAAAGAGGAAAGAGCTCAGGATATCGCAGTAAATCAAGGAAAGGCAGATCCAAGTCCAGATCGGGGATAGTGTGCTGAAAATGTGGAAAGAAAGGACACCTAAAGAAAGACTGTAGATCTCGGAAGGGAAAAGAAGGAGATGCACAGCAAGAAAACAATCATGAAGCAAATGTGACAGGTGAGGTGTTACAAGATGCTTTGATTCTTTCTTTCAAAAATATTACTGATTCCTGGGTGGTAGATTCAGGGGCTTCATTCCATGCCACACCTGATAAGAAATACTTTCATGACTATGTTCAAGGAGATTTTGGACAAGTTCGTCTAGGTGATGATAAACCCTGTAAAATCGTTGGAATGGGTAAGGTTCTTGTAAAACAGCAGAATGGAAACCAATGGCTATTAAATGAGGTAAGGCATGTTCTAGATCTAAAGAAAAATTCGATTTCAACAGGGCAGTTAGGCGGTGAAGGTTGTGTGACAACTTTCACAGATAAAGCTTGGAAGGTCACCAAAGGAGCCTTGGTAATAGCAAAAGGCGAAAAGGTTGGTACATTGTATTTATGCAATGGTATTTCTAACTTTGTTAATGCTTTAACTTCCAAAGGAGCAGATGCAGCATTATGGCATCATAGGCTCGGACACATGAGTGAAAAGGGGATGAATATTCTTCACTCAAGGAATTTGTTGCCGGGTTTGAAGAATGTTGATTTGGACTTTTGTGAGAATTGCATTCATGGAAAACAGAAGAGAGTCAGATTTCTCAGAGTTGGGAAAGAAAAGAAGAATGAAAAATTAGAGCTTGTGCAT
This sequence comes from Pinus tabuliformis, assembly GCA_031772625.1. Classification (NCBI taxonomy): domain Eukaryota; kingdom Viridiplantae; phylum Streptophyta; class Pinopsida; order Pinales; family Pinaceae; genus Pinus; species Pinus tabuliformis. Next base: position 55,822,893 of record CM062804.1, read on the forward strand.
ACAGATGTATGGGGACCTGCTCAGGTATCATCTCTCGGTGGCTCTCGTTATTATGTTACTTTTATTGATGATGCAACTAGAAAAACTTGGATTTATTGTATTAAGAATAAATTTGATGTATTTGATACTTTCAAGAAATGGAAAGCTTTGGTTGAGATTGAGACAGGAAAGAAATTGAAGTGTCTTAGATTAGACAATGGAGGTGAATATTGCAGCAAAGAGTTTGATAGGTACTTTTCAGAGCATGGAATTCGCAGAGAGAAGACAGTTCCAAGAACACCACAAGAAAATGGTGTGTCGGAAAGGATGAATAGAACAATCATGGAGCGTGCAAGGTGCATGCGATTGCATGCAGGATTGCCTTTACAGTTTTGGGCAAATGCTGTAGATACTGCTATTTATCTAATAAACAAAGGGCCTTCAAGTTCCTTGGATGGTGGTGTTCCAGAGGAAGCATGGATAGGTAAAAAGGTAAACTACTCTATTTTAAAGCCTTTTGGTTGTGAGGCCTTTGTCCATATTGATAAAGAAAATAGAACAAAGCTTGAGGCAAAGTCAAAGAAATGTACCTTTATTGGATATGGTGTTAATGATTTTGGTTATCGCTTATATGATTACGAAAATCACAAAATCATTAGGAGCAGAGATGTAATATTCAATGAAATGGTATTGTATAAGAATCAGTTGCAGGAAAAGAAATAGGAAAAGGAAAACAAGGAATACGCAGTTCTTGATGAAATCACTGAAAAAGTAAAGGTGCCTGGAAATAATAATAATCAACAACCACAACAACAGCAACCACCACAACAACAACAGGCACCCCAAACACCTGAAAGTGGTGTTAGAAGATCTACCAGGATAAGTAGACCCCCTGAACGATACTCTCCTTCATTATATTATTTATTTTTGACTGATTCCGATGAACCTGAATGTTATGAAGAAGCAATGCAGGTTGAAAGCAGGAAGAAGTGGGAGGTAGCCATGGAAGAAGAGATGGACTCCTTAATGCATAACCAGACTTGGGATTTAGTCAGGTTGCCTGTAGGAAAAACTACATTGAAGAATAAATGGGTTTACAAGCTGAAGGAAGAAGATGGAGGAAAACAGAGGTATAAAGCTAGAGTTGTGGTGAAGGGGTTTGCACAGAAGAAAGGTATTGATTTTGATGAAATATTTTCTCCTGTTATTAAAATGACTTCAATTAGAACTATTTTAAGTCTTGTAGCAGCTGAAGATTTGCATCTTGAGAAGTTAGATGTAAAGACAACCTTTCTCCATGGGGATTTGGAGGAAGAGATATATATGCAGCAACCACAAGGATATGAGGTTAAAGGGAAGGAAAAACTAGTGTGCAGGTTGAAGAAGAGCTTGTATGGCTTAAAACAGGCTCCAAGACAGTGGTATCTAAAATTTGACAAGTTTATGTCTGAACAAGGTTATACTAGATGTCACTCTGATCATTGTGTTTATTTGAAAAAGAAAAATGATGGCAGCTATATTATATTGTTATTGTATGTAGATGACATGCTTGTTGTAGGATCTAACATGTAGGAAATAAATGTGCTCAAAAGAAAATTGGCAAATTCATTTGCAATGAAGGATTTGGGAGCTGCAAAACAAATCCTTGGTATGAGAATAACTAGAGATGGGAAAAATCGTAAATTAACATTGTCTCAGAATGAGTACATACAAAAGGTGTTGAAAAGATTTAACATGCACAATGCAAAACCAGTTAGTACACCTTTTTCTAGCCATTTCAAACTTAGCAAGGAAATGTGCCCAAAGACCCAAGAAGACATGGATTATATGTCTAAAGTTCCATATGCATCAGCAGTTGGAAGCTTAATGTATGCAATGGTCTGCACAAGGCATGATATTGCACATGCAGTGGGAGTTGTAAGCAGGTACATGAACAATCTAGGAAAGGAACATTGGATGGCAGTGAAATGGATTCTCAGATATTTGAAAGGTACCACAAATCAAGCATTATGCTTTGGTGGTTCAAACATCTCCCTACAAGGATATGTTGATGCAGATATGGCAGGTGACAGAGATAACAAGAGGAGCACTACAGGATATATATTTAATGTTGGAGGAACAGCTGTCAGTTGGGTTTCAAAAATCCAAAGTGTTGTTGCACTTTCAACAATAGAAGCAGAGTATGTTGCTGCTACAGAGGCTAGTAAAGAAATGATTTGGTTACAAAGGTTTATGGGTGAATTGGGTAAGGAGCATGATATGGGCACATTATACAGTGATAGCCAAAGTGCGATTCATCTTGCAAAGAACTCATCATTTCATTCTAGGACTAAACACATACAGCTCAAGTACCATTTCATATGATCAGTGTTGGAAGATGGAGAGTTGAAGCTAGAAAAGATACACACTAGCTAGAATCCTGCAGATATGCTAACAAAAGTTTTAACCAGGGAGAAACTGAGAATATGCTCAATTTCAATTGGTCTTCAAGGATGACGATGAAGATGAGAAAACAACCAGGTCCAAAGAGGAGTCATTGTCCATCAAATGGAGCAGCGGTGGAGTTGCTACAATCAGTCTCCAAATGGGAGATTGTTGGGTGTGGAGCCTGATTATCTTCTATATTCAAAGGTATCGCCACATTGGACCCCAATTCGAAATGGGGGCTGCAACGACGCCCGTAAAATATTCATTGCAGGGGGGTCCAGGGGGTCCAGGGGGGGTGGCTGCGACCTTTGGGAGCCCCCCTCTGGCGGGGGGTTTCGGGGGTAGCGCCCCCGAAGCTAAAAACAGTTGTAAAATTGCCTTGTAAAAGTATAGTAATTTCTAGTCAATCTGGGCCGTTCATTAGGCGGATGATCTGATGGTATAACTTATGTTTAGTTTAGGGTTTTTGCCCTAGAAGGAAACCCCTGTCTTTGTATGAGGGCATTGTATTTGAGGCTGTGTGTTAGATGTGTATTCGGTGAGCAAGAAATAGAGAGGTGAGACTATGAGAGAAAACATAGGATATTACAGCAGATCTGTTGTAGGTTGTGTCTCTTCATTTTGTTGGATAATAGAAAGGAAGGACTGGCTGTTCAGGGTGGACGTAGCCCAAACTGGGTGAACCATGTATATCTGTGTCTCTCTTGTTTTATGCGTTTTCTGTGTTTATATTTCTGCAATATTTTATGTGTTCCATTGCTCCATAATATATAATTTCTAACATATGCCCCACCACAACCTCAGTGGAATGCATCACCCCAGGGGTGGAGGCCCCAAAACAATAATGTTCTAGCTTTATTTCCTTCACCACCTACCCAACCACAATTTTTACACTCTGCTCCACCTAAAAAACCCCAGATGCTTGCCCAGCCAAATCTGAACCCGAACAATAGACAGGCACAACAAGTATACAGTGGAGAGATATCATATCCATCTTATGCTGTGGAGATTCAGGAAATCAACCTGAGATCTAGGAGAGTACTCCCGGACAACCAACCTCTACCTCCACCTAGGGAGGTTGAGGAAGAAAGAGAGGAAAGCGTTCTTAAATTAAATCCACCACCCTTTCCTGAGAGATTAACCCAACCACTCCAACCTACCCCAGAAGAGACTGAACTTTTGGGAGAATTGAAAAACCTATGTGTCAAAATTCCACTTCTCCAAGCTATTAAGGATGTACCTATTTACAATAGGTTGATTAAGGAGAAGTGATTCAAGCATCCAGGGAGGCGAAAAAGAGATGCCCCTACCATTAATGTCATTGGAATTGTCTGACTTAATGTTGGGGCAGGTAATCTGTCCAAAGTATTTGGACCCTGGAAACCCTGTAGTAGATGTGCACATCAATGGCACCATTGTCCCACACAATTTGATCAATCTTGGGGCTGAATTAATGTGATGACCAAGGAAACCATGCTCAAGCTCAACCTCCAATTGGAGGATGTGATGGTATCCATTGATTCTTGGGAATACCCTGCAAATTTCCTAGTTCTCCAACCTAAGGCTAAGCTTACTGGTTACCCTCTCATCCTTGGGAGACCCTGGTTAGCTAATGCCGATGCTTACATTAGCTTCAGAGCTGGAAATATGACCATCAATAATGGGCATATGTCCAAGTAGTTAGTCCTATACCCTCCTGTTCAGCCCTCTCTAGAACATGACTTACCTTTGTGGCTGGAAGAGGAGGAGGAAGGTGAAGTTTATTCCGCCCAACTCTATACTTTAGAAACAACCATGGGAGGGAGACAACAGGATGAAGATGATTTGATCGAACACATACTCCAAAGTCCAACCCCTAATACATTGTCCTTAGAGGAAGTAGTAAAGTAAACCCAAAACAACCATCAAATGGATCTATGCTTCGCTGATTCCAACCCTATCCATGTCAAAACCATAGAATTTGGTCCTAAGAGAACTTTGAAAATCAATCCATCTCTTTCTATTCTCCAAGAAGATAAGTTGTGCAACATGCTAAAAGAACACCTGGATGCCTTTGCTTGGAGTTACCGAGAAATGAAGGGAGTGCACCCCTCAGTGTATGCTCACCATATTTATATCAAGGAAGGTTACAAGCCAGTCCGGAAACACCAAAGGAGGATGAATCTAGCTCTTAAAGATATAGTCAAAAAAGAAGTGCAAAAACTTCTAGATGCAGGATTCATTTACCCTATCTCAGATGTGGGTCTCTCCTTTGGTGTTGGTTCCAACGAAAAATGGTAAGTAGAGAATTTGTGTTGATTACAAGGAGTTAAACAAAGCCACAAAGAAGGACCATTTCCCTCTACCTTTCATCGACCAAGTGCTATATGGCCTAGTAGGGCAAACATTTTTCTCTTTCCTAGATAGATTCAATGGGTATAATCAAATCTAGATCAACCTGGAATACTAGGATAGAACCACCTTCACTTGTCCTTAGGGTACTTTCGCTTATAGGGTCCTTCCTTTTGGCCTATGCAATGCTCCTGCCACTTTCCATATGGTTGTCTTGAGTATCTTTGCCGAGTTAGTCCATGATGCGGTAGAAATCTATATGGATTATTTCACACCTTATGGAGGTGATTTTCAGGATGCTCTATCCAACTTACGTAAGGTTCTGCACAAATGCATTGAAATGAACCTTTCTTTCAGTCCTGAGAAATGTGAATTCTCGATGATTGCTAGGACCATGCTAGGTCATTCAATATCTCAGCAAGGACTACAGGTGGAGCCAAACAAAATAGCTATCAGCCAAAGGGTCCCACCTCCGCAAAATCAGAGAGATGTCAGAAGTTTCCTAGGGTTAGGTGGATACTACTGAAGGTTTATTCAATACTTCAGCAAGTTGGCTTCTCCTTTATTTGGGTTATTGGCCAAAGACTCTGAGTTTGTATGGTCAAAAAGCTATTAAGAGGCCTTGTGCACCATGAAGGACAAGTTAACCACTGCATCGATTCTTCGAGCCCCAAATTGGGCCCTTCCTTTTCATAATCATGTTGATGCCTCACACAAAGCCATAGGAGCAGCCCTAGGCTAGAAAGATGAGAAATTTCCTTATGCCATTTACTTTATCAGTAAGAACCTGTCAAAGGCCGAACTGAACTACATAGTGATCGAAAAGGAGCACCTGGTTGTTGTGCATTCATTGAAAATATTTAGGCATTATATTACAAACTATCAAACATTTGTACACACTGACCATGCTACAATCAAATATTTAATCAACAAACCTGATGTGAATGCTCGGATTATTAGATGGTTAGTTTTATTATAAAAGTTTGATCTAACTATTGTTGATAAGCCTGGCAAGGAAAACGTTGTTGCAGACTTTTTGTCCAGATTAACTTTGCCTACAGGTGAAGAGAGAATGGCTAATGATTAGTTACCGGATGATCACTTATTCGCCATTTCAATTCTCTCTCCATGGTTTGCCGACATAGCAAACTATTTGGTATCTGCATAGTTCCCACCAAATTTGTCCTCCAAAGAGAAAAGCAATATTGTGAGGAAGAGCACCCCCTTCACCTGGATTAGGGGAAACCTCTTCAAACAACCCAAATCAAATTCTGAGAAGATGTGTGAGGGAGGAGGAAGTAGTTGACATCCTTCTGACCTCTCATGATGGGCCTTGTGGAGATCACTTTGCAGCAAAGAGGACAACATTTAAAGTGTTACAAGCTAGGTAATATTGGCCCACTCTTCATTAGGTTGTGAAAAGATATACTAGTCAATGTGATCGGTGCCAAAGGATGGGAAAGCCTACTCCAAGAGATGAAATGCCTTTGCAACCTCAAGTGACTTTTGAGCCATTTGACAAGTGGGGCATGGACTTCATTGGACCTATTGACCCTCCTTCCAAGCAAAAGAATTATATCATTATGTGCACTGACTATCTAACTAAGTGGACTAAAACCAAGGAAAATAAGGTAGCAACAAAGGAGAAGGTGGCTGAGTTCTTAAGGGAAAATGTATTTTACAAATTTGGGTACCCTAGAGAATTGGTCACTAATTAAGGCAGCCAGTTTACCTCCAACATGACTGAAGACTTGCTCAGTGAGCATGAGATCAATCATAGGACCTCCACTCCCTATCACCCACAAGCTAATGGGCAAGTGGAGGTGACCAACAGAGCGCTAGAGGGCATCTTGACCAAAGTTGTTAGCAACAACAGGAAAGATTGGACAAATAGACTAGTTGAGGCCACCTGGGCCTATAATACCACTTGGAAAACCACCACTGGATTCACACCCTATGAGTCAGTGTATGGGAAAAAGGCCCTGGTTTCCATTGAGTTTGAGTATAACACATTGAGGATGGCAGCCCAACTAGATCTAGATCTCAGCAATGCACAACAAGAGAGATTGCTCCAATTGAGTGGTTTAGATGAATTCACAATGTAGGCCCTCCTACACACAAAGGTAACTCAACTTCAGAGGAATATCCGACACGATAAGAACATCAAGGATAAGCAATTTCAAGAAGGTGATTGGGCCTTGTTATATGACTCCAGATATAAATACTTTAAGGGCAAGTTAAGGACAAGATGGGTAGGGCCTTATGTTATAGGAAGATGTCATGATAATGGTTCAGTGCAGATTAGAACCATAGATGTAGAGGCCATTCCTTTACTTGTTAATGGGCACAGACTGAAAGTTTACAAGAGGTCATTGATGGTATCAATAAAACAGTGATGGTGGTGGAGCAAGTTTCAGCTTTTGCCTCATCAAGTCACTGAGCAAAAAAGAAATAAGGAGACTCAGGTGAAAACCTCCATGAGGCACCTGAGTCCCACTATTGGACTGAAAACCTCCTGGGACGACCCAATGGTGTTAAAAAAAAAAAAGAAAAAAAGAAAAAAAAATGAAATAAAAAATCCCTCGGTGAAAACCTCTCTTGCGGCGCCCAGGGAAAATAGCTAGAATGAAAACCTCTTAGAGGCAGACTAGTTGTTTTCAATATATATATATATATATATATATATATCTATATATATATATATATATATATATATATATATATATATATAAAAAATCATGAAAATTTTATGTTTGCAGGTCAGCAGTAGAACGATCAGAGAACAAAGGAGAATAAAAAAGGGACCTGTTTCACTCACATTTTTATTTTTCCACCCATCATCATTCATCACTCCACCATTTCTTTCATTTTTTTTGGTCATTTGCTTCAGTTGGCAAGGGGACTGTGCTTTCTACAGGATCCCCTGAAAACCTACAAGATGATCCTATAGGAATTACAGCGGCCCGAGAATCCTACAGGAGGTGACCCTAGGGCAAGAAAATGACCTGCCATGTCAAAAAAATAACATCCCAACATTATAGCTTCATAACCATACCTCTCTCCAATTTGATCACCACTGCATTCATCACTAAAAAAATGAATTCTAAAAAAAAATAAAAAATAAAAAAATCTCAATCCTCAAGAGAAAACACAGAGGAAAATGAAACAAAGGGTAGAAGGGAACAACACCTGAGTTTATTCCTCATTATTCGCACTCCTAGACCTCCTCTCTATCCATGTCATCATATTCAAAATCCCAGCAGAGGAAATGATTAAAAATTCTTAGGGAGAAGCAGCTACATGACATCATGTAGGAAGTCCTATAGCAGCCTATCCCACATAATAGAAATCATGAGTAGCAACAAGCTTCCAGCATGAATATCCAAGGGAAGAAGAAGCTACAGAGTAGGAGCAGCACCATCATCTCCAACACTAGGTACCTGCACATCAAGGGAATCATCAGAGGGAAATTAAAAAGGAAGGAAAAATACCATGCAGCCAACACACAGCAAGCACCTTATGTCTTCAAAAAACTGCAGCAAGGAATTAGCACCACAGGTAAGTATCTCGCTTCACTCTCTCATTTGCATTATGTAGTCAAAAAATATAAAGGTTGTGAGCGAGTTGGTTTATAAGCGAAAGGTGGCCAGTTAACTTGGCCACCTTTGTTCAGTGGACGAAGACAAAACAGTTGGTCCTCCCACACATGGTAGCGGTCAAGTCAAAAAAGAGAGGAGAAGGACAAAAATAGTTAATTCTACGGATGCATGAAGTGGGAGTTGATTACGAGGAAAGGGGAATGATGAGGTGGTAATAGGGACCAACAGTCCAAAAATAGAAAATGTACCTCGGCTGCCAGCACACCACCTCACTCAACTCGACCATAAGAGGAAATAATTGTTGATCCCCATGCACTCATGCATTCATCTCCTCAGAAGAGAAAAATTCCATCTTTCTCCTACAAAGGACTTCCTACAGGATTACACAGGAAATCCTATAGGATCACACAAGAATCCTACTGGATATAGTCAGACAATCTATAGGATTGGCCGAGAGAAGTTTCAGGAGGGGATACACAAGGGTTGGCTACAACAAACACCATGAGGAGGTAGGCTCTATATTTACTCCCCTTTTTCCAAGTGAATTGCTCAAAAAAATCTCCTTGGAGTGAATTTGGTAGTTGTGTAAGGGAATCAACTCCACAATTATTTCAGTCCCATTTACTTCTGCATTAAAATTTGTATCAACCATCTCTTCTCCTTAAAATTCATAGCCAAAATGACAGGGGGGTTTAATAGAAGTGAGCCCATTAACACTGTGTGAATCCACCATCACCCTCCTATGTTATAAATATTCACGAGGCATAATTGGATGGGGCATTTTGAGAAATTAAGGATGTATGATGATGGATTGGACCGAGAGTTTCCTCTCTCCCTCATTCCACTGACCGGAGCCCATGCCACTATTGTGGTGAGAGGCCTCTCCATAGATATCACCCCTGAACTCATAAGCAAAATTACCACACTTCCCCTAGGAGTGCCTTGGAGAAAGGAAGACAAGGGAGATAGCCAAACTGCTAAGAAGAAATTCTTTTTAGAGGGAGAAGAACCCATTGAGGACAAGAATGGAGTAAGGAGAACAAGCCTACCATACCCCTAGAATGAGGTAAGCTACCACCTTATTAAATAGATATCATGTGAAGGTAGGTATAGTGTTGTTTATGGATATCACTTTAGGCTTCTTGAAGAATTGAGGTTTGGAGCAGAAACACCTCCTCACCACAGGCTCAGCATACCATACTTCCTTCTGAAATCATTGATAGATACAAGCATAAAGATGCAGGAGGGAAACCACCAAAAGTTAGCCCACCATTAGTTAATTAGAATCATCATAGAAGATGCCCTCCACAACCTCAGAATTACTATCCAATGGGAAATTTTCAGAAACATGCAGACACAGGAGGATATCAAAGCCCTCATATATGACATTAGTCCTACTGTCAGTGAAAAGGATGAGGAAGAAACTAAAATATATGGAGAAGAAATAAAGAGGGATGAAGATGAGATAGATGAGGAGGAATAAGAGGAGAATGAGAAGGAAGGTGATGAAGAAATAGAGGAAGATGTCAAGGAGGAAACTGATAAACAAGATGAGGATCTAGAAGGAGAAGAAGAGGGGAAAAACATAGAGGAAAATGGCAATGGAAAAGGGGAGGCAGAAGACAAGGAGGAGTCACCAAGGGTGTCTCCAGAACCCACTGAGAGAGAGGCAACAACTGCCCTCACTACCCTTAGCACCCCTATCAAACAAAAAGGAAAAAGACAGAGGCAGACCCCCTTATACTTTAGAATGGGGAAAAGCACAAGGATAAGGCAGGGAAATCCCCAAACTCTAACCAAGGTTCCCATTGTTATTGAGGACTCACCTAAATAGCAGGAGAAGATGGCTCCTCCAATAAAAACTCAAGAAGAAGGCTCCTCAGCACAAACCTCCCCTAAGTCTCCTATCACCTATCTGATAAGGCCTCTAATCAGGTCTACCTCATCTAAAGGAAAAGGAATCCTACAAGATACATAGCAGGAACTACAGGAAGCAGAGGCAGTCCTATAGGAAACTCTGGTAAACCTACGGAAACTCAAAAATTGGATGAGGAAAGAAGTAAGCAGCCAAAAACAAAGAGAGAGGACCCAGAGCTAGAGGAACCTAGTCCTCATCTTAACCTTGACTCCTACTACAGATTTATTGAGGAGGGTAGGGTCATTCCACAAAAATTTTCCATTCCATTATTCTTTAAGCTTGAGAAAGAGAGAGCCAGAACTCATATATGGATGCAGATTGCCAAGTCCAAGGGAATGGAGGACATTGGTCACATGGAGGAGAAGCTCAAAGAGATGGGTAGAGAACTAAGTAGCCTGAGGGACAGAGAGGTCATGATGAAGAATCAGTTAGAGGCAGAAAATGCATGGTTGAAAGGACAACTGTAAGAAAAAGAGAATCAATTGGCATCCATGGCTAGTCTCTCTTTAGAAGCAATCTAGTGCAGGATGCCAGCTAAGTCCTATGCACTATACCTTAAGGAACAGTCGTTGTAGTTCCAAATAAAGTCCCTAGCACAAAGAGGACTATGCCATTCCAGGATTATAGGCAATTCATTGATCTTTGTGATCAAAGTAGATTGGAAGATAGGGCCAAGATGTTTGAGTTTTATTACATAACATGGTCTTGATAGACATGAATGTATGGGAGCCTAATGCAAATCTAAGGGATTTACAGTTGATGGATTTCGCATCATGGATGAACCATGAGAAAGCAAAGGTTGTAGAAATGAAGAAGATATTGGCAAGAGAACAAACAGAGCCTCTTATGATCAGAGTTGAGCAGTCCAATCCAATGGCACTCATCAGTACACATAATTTAATTGCAAATGATCCTCAACTTGCACCCAGGTATCTTGCTGCCCAAGAGTAAGAAATTACCCATTTTGAGGACATGTTCAGATTATTAGGGGATGACAGCATGCAAGTTTGCATGAGGAGATGGAATACATTTCCATATAGTTTGAAGATCAGAGAGTATCACTCTCCTCAAAGGATGAGAGAAGTACTGAACAGGACACCCATGTACAAGCAATCCATCTAAAGGCTCAAAGTCAATTGGATTGGTCTGAGACTCAATCCCCCACTGCTCTTGGGGATGTTAGAAGGAAGGAAGGAAGAGGAAGAAAGAAGGCAATGGGAGGATGTAGAAAGGAAGGTAGGATTCTATGCACAAGAAGAAGACACCACAATAGAGGCATGGGATGTCAGGGAGGCCACTACAGCTATGAAAGACATAGATATTGATTGAGTTGCTCAGAGGATGAGAAACAATTTCAGTAGGGGGTGATGATGAGCCTCATCGTTGGGTAACTATATGGGCCTAAATTCACCTACTAGCTTAGTCAAATCAACTCTTCTCACAACTTATTACATGCTTTGATTATATTTTGTTTAATGGGATTAGTTAAAGTGAGATATTATGCCTAGTGGACTAATATGCATTGAATGCAGGTTTGGAAGAGAAAATCAAGGAATTTTGGCAAGACTAAGGTTTGAAACTCGAATGGGACAAGGGAGAGAGATTCTAAGATGTAAATCCTCTTCATTTACTCCTCCCCCATTCAAATATTCTTCCATTAATCACACCAACTCGGAGTGCAAGCAGCCAAGTCTTGAATATCCTCCCTAGATTTAAGGAAGTCATTGGAGACTTTAGTTGTATAAGTAGAGAGGCCTAGAGCCTCATTAGGATTAGAAATTTTTGTTGTAAAAACACTGGTTATTTTCGAGCTCCAGACTTGTGGAAGACATTGATGTAATTTTCTGGTTTGATAATGAAAATGAGATTTCTCTTGGTCCAGCACTAAGTTAACCTAGAGTGATGAATCTCTTGGGTTAGGGCCGAACCCTAGAAGCAAAATCTACTCTTCTTGTATCTGTATGCTTAGCTTAGTTTCATAGATTCTTGGTTAATTTGTCACTAGAAGTATTTCATTGCAAGTACTGTGGATTTGATTAGTTGTTTATTAGTTTGCTTCCATTTGTGCTTTACTTTAGTAGTAGGTTAGAAGAGATAAAAGGAGCATCACAAATCTTTCAGTAGGTGTCTTGGCCTCAACTCTTCCCTCAGGGATCATGATTTGAGGAAAAGACCCTTATGCAGCCCCAAAAAGATAAATTTCCATTTCCTCATAAGAGTTAGAGTTTACTGTACTTAAACCAGCATTTGATCATTTTTGCATGTGTAGGATTTAATTTCCATCTCTTCCATCTTCATTCTTTCAGTAGATCTCACCTATGATTCCATTTTATTCAGCAATTTTCCTCATGCATGAAGTAGACAGCTAGTATGCTTTTCCAGCTTGTTAGAATGCTTCTTGCTTACATGACTTTGTGGCAATTATAAATGTTTGATGCAGAGAAGGTGCTTCATAAATCTAAAGGGATCTCATAGCAGGCAACCACCTTCCAACTCCATCCATTCATAATCATTCCTTGCTTTCACAAAGATCTTCACCAATCTCATCATTTTACATAGAAATTCCTCCAAGCATGTTGAGTGAATCCAACCATCTCCTAACCTTGGTATTGGGTTTTGAGTGATCTTGGGCATTTTCTCACTCCATTCCACCCATCCACCACCTTCCCTAAGCCTTCCATCACCTTCAGCAACCATCGTTTTTCTCTTAGCTAGGAATTCTGTAGGTTTCTAGTACATCCTATGGGATTTCCTGTAGTGGCCTTTTTTGAGGCTAAATTGAGGGAAAACTTCTAGGAAGTCACCCAAGGGTCTCCCAAACCTTCCAACCGTCTCCTAAACTTCCCAACCATCCATCAGCATCACTAAACCACCTGCCACATCACCAACAAAGATTAGGGTACACTTGATTTTCTAGAAAAATAATAAAAAGAACAAAATAGATTTATTTCAGTCCTTTACATGCACAGTAGTGATGTTTGATGTCTTGAATTTCCATGCTTTAGATAGTAGCATTTCATACATGTTGGTTTGGCATTCTTGTAAAGCATAGTTTCTCAGCAATTAATTAGAGAATGGTGTGTTTTTAGCATAGGATTTCAGTGATTTTCCTTATTTGCAGTAGACAAGCTTTCTCCTAGAGTCGATTTATTTTTCTTTCATCAGCAATCAAGCTTCTTCTGAATCCATAGAAGCCTGGCTTGAAAACCCTAGTGGTCTCTCGCCAACTGAAAAGTGACAAAAAGGCAGAACCATCACTTTACTTATGTATACAACACTGTCACCTCCAAATTTGTACGAACCCAGGGGTTGATAAAGTAAAGCTGGTAGCTCCAGGAGTTGCAACATTCTTGTTGCAATACTAGTGCTTATCAACTACCATATCCTTATTAGCCTTTGCATCTGGTGGTCTTGCTTAGTTTTATACTAGTCATTTTGAGATAGAAAACATGTCCTCACCTTCCTACCCTCACGTGAGCCCTCCGGCGGTTGTTTAACATTTAGTAAATGTTGCTAATGGATGAGAGCATATTTAGTGCCAATTTGGTAGCTAGATCCATCGACACTAGCAATAGGAACCGACAAAGAGAACATGATCATATCAAATCGTTATGCAACCCTCCTACCCTCTTATGGTAATGGATGAGAGCATATAATGATGGTAATTGACGAGAGCAGATTTAGTGCCTGTTCGGTAGCTAGATCCATTGGGACCAACAATAGGAACCAACAAAGAGAACAAGATCATATCAAATCGTTTTTCGTTTCCATTTCAGAGCATTCAAACCAATGATTACATGGACAGTGATTTGCGATCATATGCAATTAAATTGTAAGAAGAGATTCAATCTGTACTTCGAGTAATTCTTCTTCACCTACAATCTCCTTGCATTTGAAGAAGGGGCAACTGTTGGGTGTGGAGCCTAATTATCTTCTGTATTCAAAGGTTTCAGCTGAATGTATACCCCAGGAGGATTGTACAGCCCTCCACACGTGGGGGTGCGTGGGGGACTTGTCCCTCCCCACGGGGGTCCGGGGGGGCTAATCCCCCTCGGTTGGGGGGTCTAGGGGCCAGCGATCCCTCAATGTAAAAATAGATGTAAAATTACCTTGTAAAAGTCTAGTAATTTCTAGTCAATCTGGGTCGTTCATTAGGCGGATGATCTGATGGTAGAAGTTATGTTTAATTTAGGTTTTTTTGCCCTAGAAGGCAACCCCTCACTATATATGAGGGAATTGTATTGCATCTATGCATATCTGTATTCTGAGTGAGGAAGAGAGAGGAGATTGAGAGCAAAGAGGGTGTTACAGCAGATCTGTTGTAGGTTGTATCTCTTCAGTTTGCTAGATAATATAAAAGGAAGGACTGGTTGTTTCTCCGTGGACGTAGCCCAAACTGGGTGAACCACGTATATCTGTGTCTCTCTTGTTTTATGCATTTTCTGTGTTTATATTTATGCAATATTATATGTGTTCCATTGCTCTGTAATATATAATTTTCTAACAACTAGTATAAGAGTCGAAGGTCTATTTTGCTAATAAAATCGCAGGAGAGAAGGGTTCCTATTTTGAGTGGGAGTAATGGCGTAAGATGGTAGGTTTAGGGTCGAGAAATTCAACGGCCAAAACTACCAGCTGTGGAAGATGCAGATGGAAGATTATCTGTATCAGAGAGATCTATATCTACCATTGAGAGGAAAGACAAAGAAGCCGATGAGTATGACAGACACAAAATGGGATATTCTCGATAGAAAGTCACTTGGAACAATACGGTTGTGCCTAGCGGCTTCGGTAGCATTCAATATTTCAAAGGAAATGACAACACAGGGTTTAATGTTGGAATTGGACAAACTATATGAAAAACCCTCAGCCTCAAATAAGGTATTTCTTATGAAGCGTTTATTTAATATGAATATGTCAGAAGGTGGATCTGTTGCGGATCATTTAAATGATTTTAATACAGTTACAAGTCAGTTAAGTTCTGTAGGGGTAAATTTTTATGATGAAGTTAGGGCTCTATTATTTCTGTGCTCATTACCAGAAAGTTGGGATGGTTTAGTTATGGCCATTAGTAACTCTATCTCTGGATCTAGTACTTTAAAGTTTGATGATGTTGTCGGTGCAATCCTTATCGAGGAAATGCGATGAAAAAGCTCCAGTGAGACATCAGGTAATGCTTTGACTGCAGAGAATAGGGGAAGAAAAATGGAAAGAGGAAAGAGCCCAGGATATCGTAGTAAGTCAAGAAAAGGCAAAACCAAGTCCAGATTGGGGATAGTGTGCTAGAAATGCGGGAAGAAAGGACACCTGAAGAAAGACTGCAAGTCTCGGAAGGGAAAAGAAGGAGACGCGCAATAAGAAACTAATCATGAAGCGAATGTAACAGGTGATGTGTTGCAAGATGCTTTGATTCTTTCATTAGAAAATATTATTGATGCTTGAGTGATAGATTCAGGGGCCTCGTTCCATGCCACACCTGATAAGAAACATTTCATGATTATGTTCAAGGAGATTTTGGACAAGTTCGATTAGGTGACGATAAACCCTGTAAAATCATTGGAATGGGTACAGTTTTCATAAAACAACAGAATGGAAATCAATGGCTATTGAAGGAGGTAAGGTATGTTCCATATTTGAAGAAAAATCTGATTTCAACAGGGTAGTTGGGAGGTGAAGGTTGCGTAAGTACTTTCACAGATAAAACTTGGAAGGTCACTAAAGGATCCTTGGTAATAGCGAAAGGAGGAAAGGTTGGTACATTGTATTTATGCAAAGGTATTTCTAATTATCTTAATGCTTTAACCTCTACAGGAGAAGATATGGCATTGTGGCATCATAGGCTCGGGCACATGAGTGAGAAGGGGATGCAGATTCTTCACTCAAGAAATTTGTTGCCAGGTTTGAAGCATGTTGATTTAAAATTCTGTGAGAATTGTGTTTATGGAAAATAGAAGGGAGTCAGATTCCTTAGAGTTGGGAAAGAAAAGAAGAGTGAAAAATTAGAGCTTGTGCACACTGATGTATGGGGACCTGCTCAAGTATCATCTCTTGGTGGCTCTTGTTATTATGTTACTCTTATTGATGATGCAACTAGAAAAACCTAGATTTATTGTATTCGAAATAAATCTGACGTATTTGACACTTTCAAGAAATGGAAAGCTTTGGTTGAAAATGAGACATGGAAAACGTTGAAGTGTCTCAGATCAGATAATGGAGGTGAATATTGCAGCAAAGATTTTGATAGGTACTGTTCAGAGAATGGAATTCGCAGAGAGAAGACAGTTCCAGGAACACCACAAGAAAATGGTGTGTCAGAAAGGATGAACAGGACAATCATGGAGCGTGCAAGGTGCATGAGATTGCATGCAGGATTGCCTTTACAATTTTGGGCAGATGCTACAGATACTTGTGTTTATCTAATAAACAGAGGGCCTTCAAGTTCCTTGGATGGTGGTATTCTAGAGGAGGCATGGACAGGTAAAAAGGTAAACTACTCATTTTTAAATACTTTTGGTTGTGAAGCCTTTGTCCACATTAACAAAGAAAATAGAACAAAGCTTGAGGAAAAATCAAAGAAATGTACCTTTATTGGATATGGTGTTAATGATTTTGGTTATTGCTTATATGATTATGAAAATCACAAAATCATTAGGAGCAGAGATGTAATATTAAATGAAAAGGTCTTGTATAAGAATCAATTGTAGGAAAAGAAACAAGAAAAAGAAAACAGAGAATACACAGTGCTTGATGATATCACAGGAAAAGTGATGGTGCTTGAAAATCATAATGATCAATAGCCAGAACAACAACCACAATAGCAACAAGCACATCAAACACCTGAAAGTGGTGTTAGAAGATCTACCAGGATAACTAGACCCCCTGAACGATACTCTCCTTCATTATATTATGTATTGTTGATTGATTCTGGTGAACCATAATGTTATGAAGAAGCAGTGCAGGTAGAAACCAGGGAGAAGTGGGAGCAAGCCATGAAAGAAGAGATGGACTCCTTTGCACACAACCAGACTTGGGACTTAGCCAGGTTGCCTGCAAGTAAAACAACATTGCAGAATAAATGGGTTTATAGGCTGAAGGAAGAAGATGGAGGAAAACAGAGGTACAAAGCTAGACTTGTAGTGAAGGGGTTTGCACAGAAGAAAGGTATTGATTTTGATGAAATATTTTCTCCTGTTGTTAAAATGACTTCAATCAGAACTATTTTAAGTCTAGTAGCAGTTGAAGATTTGCATCTTGAGTAGTTAGATGTAAAGACAACTTTTCTCCATGGGGATTTGGAGGAAGAGATATATATGCAGCAACCACAAGGATATGAGGTAAAAGGGAAGGAGAAACTAGTGTGCAGGTTCAAGAAGAGCTTGTATGGGTTAAAACAAGCTCCAAGGCAGTGGTATCTAAAATTTGACAGGTTTATGTCTGAACAAGGTTATACTAGGTGTCACTCTGATCATTTTGTTTATCTCAAAAGGAAAAATGATGGCAGCTATATTATATTGTTATTGTATGTAGATGATATGCTTGTTGTAGGTTCTAACATGCAGGAAATAAATGTTATCAAAAGGAAATTGGCAAACTCATTTGCAATGAAGGATTTGGGTGCTGTAAAACAAATCCTTGGTATGAGAATAACTAGAGACAGGAAGAATCACAAATTAACATTGTCTCAAAGTGAGTACATAGAAAAGGTGTTGAAAAGGTTTAATATGTAGAATGCAAAACCAGTTAGTATACCTTCGGATAGCCATTTCAAATTAAGTAAGGAGGCATGTCCCAAGACTCAGGAAGAAATGGCTCATATGTCTAAAGTTCCATATGCATCAGCAGTTGGAAGCTTAATGTATGCAATGGTCTGCACAAGGCCTAATATTGCACATGTAGTGGGAGTTGTAAGCAGGTACATGAACAATCTAGGAAAAGAATATTGGATGGCGGTGAAGTGGATTCTCAGGTATTTGAGAGGTACCACAAATCAAGCATTATGCTTTGGTGGTTCAAACATTGCTCTACAGGGATATGTTGATGCAGATATGGCAGGTGATAGAGATAACAGGAGGAGCACAACAGGGTATGTGTTTACTGTAGGTGGAACAATTGTCAGTTGGGTTTCAAAAATCCAAAGTGTTGTTGCACTTTCAACAATAGAAGCAGAGTATGTTGCTGCTACAGAGGCTAGTAAAGAAATGATTTGGTTACAAAGGTTTCTGGATGAATTGGGTAAGAAGCAAGAGTTGGGCAGGTTATACAGTGACAGCCAGAGTGCCATACATCTTGCAAAGAACTCTGCATTTCATTCCAAGACTAAACATATACAGCTCAAGTACCATTTCATACGGTCAGCATTGGAAGATGGACAGTTGAAGCTGGAAAAGATACACACTAGCCAAAATCCTGCAGATATGTTAACAAAATTTGTAACCAGGGAGAAACTGAGAATCTGCTCAATTTCAATTTGTCTTCAAGGATGATGAAGAAGATGAGAAACAACCAGGTCCAAAGTAGAGTTATTGTCTAGCAAATGAAGCAGCGGTGGAGTTACTATAATCAGTCTCCAAGTGGGATATTGTTGGGTGTGGAGCCTGATTATCTTCTGTATTCAAAGGTTTCAACCGGATGTATACCCGAGGAGGACTGTACACCCCTCCATGCGGGGGGACTCCGGCTGGGGGGTCCAGGGGCTAGCGTTCCCCCGGCGGGGGTTCGGGGCCAGCACCCCCGAAGCTAAAAATAGATTTAAAATTGCCTTGTAAAAGTCTAGTATTTTCTAGTCAATCTGGGCCGTTCATTAGGCAAATGATCTGACATACTTAGCCCTAGAAGGCAACCCCTCACTATATATGAGGGAATTGTATTGCGTCTATGCATATCTGTATTCTGAGTGAGGAAGAGAGAGGAGATTGAGAGCAAAGAGTGTGTTACAACGGATCTGCTGTAGGTTGTATCTCTTGAATTTGCTGGATAATATAAAAGGAAGGACTGGTTGTTTCTCCATGGACATAGCCCAAACTAGGTGAATCACGTATATTTATGTCTCTCTTGTTTTATGCGTTTTCTGTGTTTATATTTTTGCAATATTTTATGTGTTCCATTGCTCTGTAATATATAATTTTCTAACAGCAACAATCAATGGTGTTCTTTTTTTTCGGCATCTTCTTGTTGTACTTTGAGTAATTCTTCTTCACCTGCAATCTCTTTTTCATCTAAAGGAGATGCAACAATCAATGGTGTTCTTGTTTTCTTTTGGTATGGGGCACTTGCAAAACAATGACAACGTTGTATGACACTTGTTAGCCATGCATGTAGAGAAGAACACAAGCGGTGAGAAGCAGACAAGCAGTGGAGGGGTGGCAGACATAGAGAAACAAAGAAGAGGTGGAAAATGATTTCGGACTAATGCTATTATGAGAGCCATAGTTTCAAGCATAAAATGTTTGAGAATTAATGCTAATTGAAAGTAGCATTAATTCATTTGAGTTTCAAATTTTCCTTTAATACTTGTACTTATCCTAACTTTTGCCTAAATATGCTTCGGTATGAGGCCAAATAAAACGATGATTTCTGTGATTGGTTAAAAACAGAAAAATAATGTCAATTAATATAAAAAAGTTTGGATAAAAAGCAAAAAACTTTATTGATTTTTGTATTCAACTAATATACACCGAATAGACTAATTACTATAGTCCCTACAGTCGGAAAAGACAAGGACTAAAAATAACATGAAAAATGACTTTAAAGTTTGATGTGAATAATAACAATAAAATATCATTAAGCATATGGAGGTAAGCACAAGAAATTTGAAATAATAAACAGCAAATAATAACAATAGAATAATTCAAACTTGAAACCCCATAGAAAACTTCAAAAAGGAACATGGCTTGCTATGGAACATCATACTCTTTATTGTTTTTTCCTCTCTATATTTCTTTCTACAAATTTTTATTTTTTTCTACAAATTATCTTTCTTTTATATATTAATTATTATTTTTTTAAATAATAATATATAAATAAGTGAATTTTTAAGAGCCATTGACAATACATATAAAATATATCCAAGTTGTCTAGCTATCAATATCTCTATAAAACTGCAATGTAATTAAAAAAAGTGTCCTCGGTGTGAACACCATAGCCTTGTTAAGAGGACCCTACTTTATCGAGTTCGTCTAATCTTTCACTTTTTGAGCTTTTATGTTTTTATTTAAAATGTAAAAACCACTAAAAAATACTATAATTTAAAAACCACTAAAAAAAATACTATAATTTATTGAAGACATTGCATAGCAGAACATCCTTTTTTATTTATATTCTTCAATAATTCAT
The DNA here is from genome assembly GCA_031772625.1 of Pinus tabuliformis. Classification (NCBI taxonomy): domain Eukaryota; kingdom Viridiplantae; phylum Streptophyta; class Pinopsida; order Pinales; family Pinaceae; genus Pinus; species Pinus tabuliformis. The sequence continues at coordinate 55,843,479 of CM062804.1, forward strand.
CAAACACATCGACCGATTCAATTTAGGATCTTTTTATAATATTCAAAGAGCAGGTAATATTTCGTGACTACTGGCCACTCAATGCAGGTCTTTTAATTAAAAAAATTGTGAGAGCATGTAAACCTTTTTGTCATGATGTGATATTAAGTTTAAGATTTTAAAAAACATATCTTCATTATGGAAAAAAATTATAAAATACAAATTTGTGTTAAAGGTGCTTTCTAATCTGATACATAAGAAATATTATAATGTTAAATAAACATTTTGATTTAGCCAGATCATTAATAGTTTTCAAGTTCCTAGTTTAGACCACTCATATATTTGATAAAATAAAATTAGAATTAGAATTAATACTTATAAATATAATCAGAAAACTTTAAATAAAAGCATATTTTTTGTTTTTTCTTTAGTGTTTAATTTTTTTAAACAATATTATATAATATTTTCAGCATTATATATTTAAATATAAAAATTATATTATTTTAATTTTACACTTTTTATGAATTAAATTTTAAATTTAATTATATAAAATAAATTAGTATAGATTCATTTTAGATTTGAATATATTAAACACATAAAATAATCAAATCTCTCAAAATACAAATTTTTCTTCAATTTTTACACTAAAATAAAAATTGCAACTCTCAAATTTAATCTTTCTAAATATTAAAATTAAAATAAATCTAAAATACATAATATTAATAATAAAGCTATTTAATTTCGAATAATATTTATTAATTTTAAGTAATCTATTTCCTCTTTGAATGGTACTAACAAATCGAATTCATAAAATTTTACACTATGAGCCATGTCCTAGTTGTAGGATGGTGTTCCCTGTGTGATGCTATCCTACCTGGTGCGTGGCATTCATAAAATTTTAGACTATAAAATGAGATGCATAAAGGTTTATGATTGTTAAATTATATATATATATATATATATATATATATATATATATATATATATATTAATTTTTTTTTAAATAGTATAAATAATAAAAAAAAATATTTATTATTTAAATTATTTCATTTTTCAATAACAAAAATAAATTCAACCATATCAACGAACCCTACCACACCAAAAAAAATCTACAGAATTACATCTAAATAATACCCAATTTTCCATTATGAAAGCGTCACCTCACGATACTACTCTGAAAAATATACATTCTGCTCGTTAAACGTATTGTAGAAACCGGAATCATCAAAAATCGACGACCGTAAGAGATTACACAGTTAATAATTTTAAAGCTAGTTTGTTCTTTTAAAATATATATAGTTAATTTATATATTAATCTTTTTTATAATTAATTAATATAGATCCATGTTAATTTTGAATTTTTCAAGTGTCAAGAGAGATTAAATATTTTGAAGTGCAAACACTTTTTAGATTTAAAAATTTGAAAACATGTTGACACCTCAAGAGATTTGGAAGGGCTTAGGATACAAAGCATAAATTTATACACCAAACACACTAGTTGCCACTCTTCTATTGATCACACAAAACATAATTCTTACATTGAACCCGGTGAAGGGTATTTAACCTTTTCCAACTAGCTATTTGCCTAAAATATCTTGACATGTAACCACACACTAAAAGCCTTCTATCACTTAACTTGACTTGACTCAACACTCAAATACTCAATCACTCAATCACTCACTTCACTGACTCTCTATGTTTAGCCAACTCCACTTGTGGAAATAATTACAATTTCTAACACTCCCCCTTAATTACGACCATGTGACTCAACATGACTCAACATGACTTCACAATCACATAAACAAGCTCACTGGTCTATGTTTCAGCTAGGCTTACAATGACTCAAGATTTTTTTATTTTATTTTTTTGGCTTTTGCTTCCATATTCTATATCCTCAAAATTGCTTCATTCTCTATTGAACTTTCTTTCTGTGGGCTTTATTCACTTGCTGCTGCTACAATTGTTCTTTGACTTGTTTTGAAATTGTTTTGAAAAACAATTGGATCATGTCTTCTACACCTTCCTCTTCAAATATTCGTTCAACTATGGACTGATGCCATAACATTGCATCTTCAAATTGTCTTCTTTGCTTTGCTTCTTGCGCTTCATATCCCTGACTTTCTTTTTGCCATGTTTCTTGATAGCAGAATCTTATCTCTTCTTCACTCCATTGCTGAAAAATGGTTTCAATGCATTCATCTTTGTCTTCAGAAACATGGATTTGTCTCTTCAACTTGTCTTGACGATGAACCACACTAGTTGGTTCAAAACGCGTCGACAAATGTTTTATCTTGTGATTTACGCCGAAGAATTTCTCTTAAACTTGATATGGATCACAAAAGCCTCAATTCAACAACATCCATATTATTATTTTCACTTTCATCATCAGGTATTATTTATTTTTTCCTATAATCTACATACTCAAGATCATTATTCACCATTTCATTCTCAATTGCTTCTTTAAGACTCACATCAATTTGTTCTATTGGTTTTTGAATCCATTCTTCAATGAGCTTCAAATCTGCATCAAATTTATTAACAACCTTTCTTTCAACTTTTTCTCCCATGCTATTTTGAACACCTGCATATTCAAAAGCAATGTTAAAAAATCTTTCATATGACTCTCTTCAGTGAGAGCTTCTTGATCTACATTTGCCTTTTTTTCAACTGCATGGAGGTTGTCTTCCACTTTTATGTTAGTGGATATTCTCTTCAATCACTTTATCCTGTTCTTGATCATCAATTGTTGCTAGATGACATATTGTTTCATGAGCAGTTCCAACTGCTTCATATCTTGCTGCTACAATGGTAGCGTCACCCTTCAATGCTTCATCAAACATGATGCTTACCATATTTCCACAATCAATCCTTGTTTCAAAAAAGAAATCACACATATCATCAACATAATGTTCATCCACACTATGGTGGGATATCCGAGCATGCATGTGCTCATTGTCAATTTCATTGACAATTTCAACTTCACCAAATCCATTAACTGCGACTAGATTCACCAATTGACATATCACTTTGCAGTAGTCATACACATGTGTTTCATTATACTGGGATTCACCATCATGTGCGTCATCCATGTTAAAATGGATTCCTTAAGCATTAATATGCTCTTGCTCTACTTCACAAACAAAGGCTTCAACTTCTCTCTCTGCAATCTTTGTTGCATCTTCTTCATCCACATGCATGCTTGTATAATGGGTTTCAATTTTATGGTTTTCACAACCGTCATTCACTTTTGAGTGGGGTTCTCCAAGCTCTATTTTCCTCTCAGAGTCTTGCTCATATACTCTCAGATTTGTGGTTGACTTCTTTGCTTGTGACATAACCTGTTGTTGCATGTCACTCTATTTTGTGACACACTCTGCTTCCTTGATCTTTCATGCTTCCTTGGAAGTTGTAGCTTTTGCTACCTTGCACAAAGACTTATTATCCAATGTGTATTTTATAAAATTCAATTCTAAAACATCACATACTGCATCATATGGGTTATTAGATTCATACTCAATTAACTCTTTAGCTCTAAGAAAAGTTAGCATCTTGATAACCCAACAATCACTTGTAAACATAGGAGGTGGTAGCAGATCAAAGCTACACCAATCACCCTCGATTTCTTCTTTGTCTTCTGCTATACTTCTCAGTTCCTCGGCTGCGGCCTGAATCTCTTTAGTCATGGCAATGATCTCTTCCTCTTCCTTTTTTAATATGCTTCAGTCACGCTTTGCGACCCATGACTGCGGTCTTTCCTTTTCTTATAGCTGCTTTGCTGATTACATGAGGCTATTTTCCATATAGCCCCTAAAAAAATATAATTTTCAATATACACCCCCTAAGGCACAATCTTTACCCAAAACACTATCATGCTTAACATAAATACAAATAATTTTATAAATAAATAAACTTTACAAAACTCTAAATTCTTTTTTTTTCTCTAATTTTCTTCTATTAAAAAAAATCACTTAAAAATTCTCCCAAAAAACTTCCTTATACGTGCACTTTTTCCAAAAACCTCTCAATTTTGATAACTCCTTTTATAGACTTTTTAAAGCGTTCTATTTTTTTCAAAATATCTTTTTTAGAAAAGACTTTAATAAACCCTTGCGAATATATCCTTCCAAAACCTTTAAACCTTATAAAACTTCAAAGCTTCCTCAGCGCTTTAAAAAGCTTTCTCAAAAGATCATTTAAAACCTTCACGTGATTGTTGACCTTTCCCGCGCCTTGGACTTGAACTCTTTTCGTGCTCCAATAAAAAACCTAACCTTCACGTTATAGTCTTGATGTTATATGAAAAATTGACTTCGAATTAATTTATTTTTCCCTTCATAAAGTTTGATATAAATTTATGTTACTTAGTAGGGAAGTTAGAAATCTTTTATAAATTTATGTTACTTAGTAGGGAAGTTAGAAATCTTTTATGTTATTTATTATAAATTTATGTTATTTAATATGGAAGTTGAAATTTTTTATTTATGTTATTTAATATGGAAGTTGAAATTTTTTATGTTACTTATTATAGAGGTTGAAATATTTTATCCAAAGTATGCATTCTAAATATTTTCTTGGTTAATATAAAATTAAAAAAATTGGGAAGTGAAGTTTTTAATTTGTGGTGGATATGGAAAGAGCTTTTTGTTATTTCTATTATTTTATTATATTTTCCAATTGGATTTATTTAGTGTGATGGGGAGAAATGACCATTCTTTCCACCAAGGTTCAAATCCTAACTATCTTTTATTAATGAGAATGAATGTTCTATTTTTAACTTATTTATTATGGATTAATGTTTTATTAAAGTTTACTAGGCATTTAATTTATATAATTACACTAGTGGCAATTTGAGATTTATTTATAAAATTTATTTACAAATTAAAAATTTCCATAAATAAATAAATATATAAATAAATATAAAATTAAAAAAAAAATAAAAAAAATAAAATTAATCAATTTTAAGCTTATGAAATATATAATAAAATGGAAAATAAATGATTTCCATTTGGCTTAATATCAACATTAAGCATAAAATATACACAGCCAACCATATTATATTTATCCCTTCTATGATTCGAAAAAGATAATAAATCCACGCTGAAAATTGTGGTTCCTACACAGTGCACCCTCCTCTTCGTTTCAATTGGTGTAATAGCGAATGCATGACGCCATTGCGGTAGGGGTTAACGACGGTCAGTCGTTAAACGTGTTGTAAGGACGAGAATAAGCCAACTATTTCTAGTGATAAGTCGGCGACTCGGCGGACACGAAATATTTTGGAGTTCCGTCATCCTAATGTTGTAAAACCCTGCGCATTTCAGACATTGCACGAAACCCTTGTATTTGAATTTCCATGGCGATTCTGCTTCGACTCAATTCGTTTTTCCAGGCTGTTCTGCTTCTCATAATATCCGTGATCTTCCTCCGACTGGTTCTCTGGAGGATCTGGCGCTGCAAGAACCTGCCCCCAGGCCCCCCGACATGGCCGATTGTAGGGAACCTCCTCCAGATCGGATTTGCGAGAGGTGCCTTCCACGGCTCAGTGAAGAAATTCCATGAGAGATACGGCACAATATTCACTATGTGGGTCGGTCCCCACCCTCTGCTGATGATCGCCAGCCGCGAGCTTGCCCACGAGGCGCTCATACAGAAGGGCTCCCTCTTCTCTGACCGCCCGCCTGCCCGCGGGATGCAGAAAATCTTCACCAGCAACCAGCACAGCATCAGTTCGGCCCCATATGGGCCGCTGTGGCGGAGCCTTCGCAGGAATTTGGTTAGCGAAGCCCTGAGCCCTTCGGCGATGAAGGCCTTCGGGGAGGTGAGGGAATGGGGCATCGGCCGCCTGGTGGAAAACCTGAAAAACGAAGCGGCTCGTAACGGGGGAGTGGTTAGCGTGGTGGAGCATTTTCGACACGCGGTCTTCTGTATCCTCCTGTGGATGTGCTTCGGCAGCAAACCGGACGAGGAGACGGTGATATCCATGCAGGACGTCACGCGAGAGGTCCTCCTCAACGGCGGAGGTCTGGACGAAGCCTTACCCATTCTGGGGTTCTTCGACCGGCGGCGACAGGCGCGGAGGGAGGAAATCCGTCGTAGGCAACAAAAAACCATTCTCGCCCTCATAAACCAGCGCCGTGATGCGCCCCCTCCGGCCGGCGGTGCGTACGTGGACACGCTGTTCAATCTGAGAGTGGACGGCGGCCGCAGCCTCAACGACGACGAGCTCGTTACTCTGTCCTTTGAATTCATCACCGGCGGCACGGACACGACCACGACGTCTCTGCAGTGGTTGATGGCGAATCTGGTGATCCGTCAAGACATACAGACGAGATTATACGATGAGATCGCCGGCGTCACTGGCAAGGGGAAACTGGCGGAGGAAAACGACCTGCAGCGGATGCCTTATCTCGATGCCGTGGTGAAGGAAACCCTGAGACGGCACCCTGCCGCACACTTTGTCCTCAGCCACGCCGTCACCCGACCCTGCGAACTTGCCGGATACAAGGTACCCGCTGACGCATCCATCAATTTCTACGTGGCGGGCATAGGGATGGATCCCACAGTGTGGCCGAGCCCGTCGGAATTCAAGCCAGAGCGGTTTGTTGATGAAGGCGTGGAAGTGGATTTGACAGGGACGAAGGAAATAAAGATGATGCCATTTGGCGCGGGGCGGAGGGTTTGTCCGGGTTTAGGGATGGCTATGCTCCATTTAAATATCATCGTTGCCCGACTTGTTCAGGAATTCACGTGGGAATGCAAACCGGGGGAGACGGTTGATCTGTCCGAGACGCAGGAATTCACTACGGTTATGAAATACCCTCTGCAGGCCGTCATTAAGGAGAGGGAGAGGATCCATAAAGGAGAGGGAGAGGATCCATAATTGACTAGCGAGGGATTAACAGGTTCGATCCTTAATGCGTTCTCCACAATGTCACAAACAATTGCCCTCGCGGTAGTTAATGTGTTAAATAAATAAATATATTAAACTGAATTAAAATGGTCTGCTTTGTATAGATCTTTCCATGTATTTGTCCCCTTTAATATCTAGTATTATTGAAACTTTATAGTTATAATATTTAAGTTTGGTGGATGATTTACTATTGAAACTTTATAGGTATAATATTTTAAGTTTGGTGGATGATTTCTATTGATGGTTAATTTTTTCTTAATATAAAGAAAAAGCTTTTGTATTAACAAAAATAAAAAAGAGAGTACATGTGTGATGTTCTTTGATTATAGTTTTTTAAGTATACATTGTTTTTGATGATGATCATGGTGGTGGTGGTTAACGTCCATTGAGACCAAATTGGTCTATTGGACTTATAACTTTCTTAGTTCTTAATTGTTTGGCTTCTCGTTTTTTTGGCGAAATTGGTGTTGTAGCTCTTTTTTTTTTTTTCCTCTACGGTCTTCCAACTTCCTTTATCTTGTATCTCTTTCATCTCTTCTGGTTCTTGGAACATTGGTGTCTTAGCTTCCCGATTTGTTGTGTTCGTCCTTTTAAAGTTAGTGTTTTTTGCTGTTGGACGGGGCTTTCCCCATGCGTGTCTTGAGAGTTGTTCCTTTCGTGCCCGATTCCTTGTGATTTGGAGTTTTCTGGAAAGTATTCTTCCTTGATGACAATGTAATGTTCTTTTTGTGCTCCTTCCCACCATGTAGATTTGTGGTGATTTTTTCTAGCAGAATTTTTCTCGGAGGCTTTTGGGCAATTTTTGGCTAGATGGCTTGTCTCAAAGCAGGATGGGCATCTCAAGAGGACACTTTCATAATCCAGTTTCTGGTTCCACACATAGTCTTTACTTGTTAAGTTTATTTCAGTTGGGGATCCGACGCTCAAATCCATTTCCATATAGATGCGTGCATAGGTGGTTCTGGCATATTCTTCTATTTCTGGTCACCTGTAGTAAAATTTCCCAATTTCCTGTTCTTTTTGCTAACTTTAATGTTTAGTTCTATGTACCTAACCTTTTTAGTTCACTATCCATCTTATTTAGTCTAAATATTGTTTGTGATAAAAAAACTCAAAATGTATTCATCTTCTTACAGTGAAAAAAAGTCTTTTTGTCGTTTCATTATCGAGTTTATATTGATTGGTAATAGCTAAAGAGTTACTATGTGAAATAAACAAGTGTTGTGTAGTAGTTAATATGGGCTCTTTTGTAAAAATTAAGGAAACTATTTGATTATTGTGATATATTAAAAATATTAACTTTGTAAATGTAGTTGTAAAATGTATTTTTCGAATAGGATTGGTTTTAATCGTTTAAGGATGTTGAAAATTATTATTTAATAAACATTTATTATTTAATAAACATACTTAGTGATAAACATATAAATTTAAAAATCTAAAGAAGTTATTTATTATGGAAATTACAAAATTAGCTCACAAAATTATTAGACATTTTTCATGTTAATTATAATAATAATTTTTTTAATTAATATAAAAAAATATTTTGCAACTATTTTAATAAAGAAATGTATCAATCCCTAATTATATGACGTGTCACTCACTTAATTATGGAATGTAATAAAACAAAAACAAAATTTGATGTGACCTATGTATTATTGGCTTAAATAATTATGGAACCCAATAAAACCAAAACAAATTTTGATGTGACCAATATACTCTTGGCTCATTCTTTAAAGCAATAGGCAGTAACATATCCAAATTAATAACCAATCTCATGAAAAATAAATGTCAATAAAATAAATTGCAAAAAAATAAAAAATTAAAATTGCAATTTATTAAATTAAAAAATATTTCTCATATTTTACTGAATTAAAATAATCTACGTTATAAAAATATTTTCATATATGTGACTAATTAAATATTGTTATGGTCACTTTATAGGTATGATATTTTAAGTTCGGTGGATGATTTATGTTGATTGAGCGTTTTGAATGTTAGTGCACACAAATAGTGCAATCATTAGTAAATACACATAATTATTAATTTAAGAAAAGCATGAAAATATTTACACTGATAAAATTCAAAAATCATAAAAATTAATTAAGCTATAATTTTATTTTAAATTTTTAAAAACAAAATTAATATATAAATTAAATATATTATATTATAATTTTATTTTAAATTTTTAAAAACAAAATTAATATATAAATTAAATATATTATATTAAAAATTTTAATTAGATATATTTATTTTTTATTCTTTAAATATTATTCTAAAATAAATATATTTATTAATATAATTAAATATTTAATATTATTGAAACATATATATCTTCTTTTTTGGTTTAGGTTGGTAGATTAATTATATTGAGTGAGTAGTTTGAATTTTATGTCTAAATTTATGATTTAGTTATTTTATTAAATTTTGTAAAATGTAGAAAATATAAATAAAGTTAAATTTTAATTTGAAAAATATAAAAGAAATTAAATATATTTTAAAATATTTAAGTTTTTTTCTGGAATTATATATATAACTAACTATGAAAGCACAAAAATATTGTAATAGAGGTTAATGGGTATTACCTTTACATCCAACTTAATGTTTCGCGAAGAAATCAACTGTGTTATGATATCATTTTTATATGTATAAATCCTTCAATGCAAGCCTAATACTTAGCAAAATTTAACCTCTATAGAATCCAATTATGAAAATAATGTTCATCTAGCTTATATACAGCCTTGGCTCCCTAGAATGAGTAATAACATTCATGTCTAAGGAATAACACATTGTTATTACTAACATAGTTACTAGTAGAGGGAGAGAATCGTAGTGTCTTGTTCCATGCCTTACTAAAGCTCTTCAATTTGGTGTCGAAGACTACAAGTTCCATTTTTTACCTAATGAAGATGTGCCCTCTATTCCATCAAAAAATATATGGTCTAATCAAGCTTGTTCCCAATTGGTTGTACCTTAATTAAAGTTGAAGAATCTTAGCCTCTAAAGATTGAATATCTTGCTCCACTCTATGCTACATATATTGTGAAACATAAACCAATTAACGTTTGGATCCCAAAAGTTTCCACAGTATAGAAAGGCACAAGATCTTTCCAAAGCTTAAAATAAGCACCATTAAACAAATGGAAGGGGGAAACAATGGTGGCCCCTAAAATACAATTTCTTTCTCCCATCCTATAAACGTTCCAATCAAGAGAAATAAAAACAAGATTTTTAGTAAGGGGAAATAATTGGTTGTTAATGTCCAAAAAAGGGAAATTTCCTTTTAACATTCTAGAATTATCACACAAGGAGGTTGGGATACTTAACCTTCCTACAAAGTATTTGATATCCTCTCTCACATTGACCTAAATGATTTTATATGATGAGAGGTTAAAATACATTGCCCTACCTTTCTAGTCCCTTGTCCAAAGGTTCCTTACACTATCCAATGCCATACCAAATGTCCTTACGAAATTGATAGTTGTAACTGTTAGAATTATTTTCCCATCACCTACCTATCATCTTCCCACATAACTCCAAATTTTTCTATGATGTGAGCCAATGCATGCCCATGATTCAAATTTCCATGTCTCCCCCACTAAATGTGAAGTCAGGTTAGTTTGACTCCCATGCCTGGACTTGAAGGTATTGGAGGCATGTGAGGTGTGTGTCATCCTTTACCACCATCTATCATCACAATATGAACCATCTTATCTAATTTATTCCAAAATAAGTGAAGTCGCAATAGGATGGCTTAATGTTACCCAACCACGATTGAGAGACCTACATAGATCCTACTCAATGAAATTTGAACTATTTGTTGTCTCAAACCACCATCCATGTGTTTTACAATTGCCATTAACATATGTTTAACCATTCTTCAATACTCATTGCTTAGATGGATTAATATTATCGAATACGATCAAAACCCATGCTCTCATTAATGACTAGGGTCCCAAGTTCCAATGTGGTGACCTTGTTTGCAAAGAGGTTTACTTCCTTGCAATTTTGTCTTAATATTTGTTAAACACATATGGACAGCAAAGACAATGTGAAAGATAAATCAGGAGAGTACATTTTTTTATTAACATCAGATTTACATTTATAGTACAATATGTGACTCTTGGGTTTCAGATCCCAAGGTCTCTTGGACTGCTTAGTCTTTTCGGCTTCCACACTAACCCATTTAGGATTAGGTGTCCAACATTCCCCCCCTTAATCCGAAGGGTTATGTATGAGTCCAAGAAGAGAGCTGTAATACAAAATGTGCAAAAAATGCATGGCAGCACTAGGTTGAATGTGCTCTATGAAATTTTGGTATAAAAGGCAGTGGTTTAAGGATGACCACCAACACTGGAATGCTTAGTGCAGTTCCCGGAACTCTTCCAAAACTAGCAAGAAACTGAAGTTTTCGGCTAGAGGAAGTGATCCTATTGTTTTAAAGAGGGAAACCTTCAACCATAAAAGGGAGGTCTCACCCCACATAAAAGGTAAAACTTCAACCTGAAAAGGGAAGTCTCAACCTGTGATGGTTTAAGGATGACCAACAAATCTGGAATGCTTAATGCAATTCCTGGAACTCTTCCAAAGCTGGCAAGAAGCTGGTGTCTTCTGCTAGAGGAAGTGTTCTCAATTTTGTTCCTGGAACTCTTCCAAAACTGGCAAGAAGCTGAAGTCTTCTGCTAGAGGAAGTGTCCCAGATTGCCAACTGAAGGCATGTTCAGGCATCTTTGTCTCTGGCTACAACTCTGAAACTGGTGTGGCAGGTTGTGGCTCAGGCTCGCTTGATGTGGCTTTGAAGCTTGTAGATGACCATCATTTCCCCCCTGTCAGATACAAGGTGAGAAGATGGAGAAAACTCAACTGCAAGACTGTTCAATATTCTAGAACAAGTTCTGACATGTGTTTGGAATATCTTCTTGGCTGTTGATGCCCATTGCCAAGAAGCGATCCATCCAAGATGAATCTTTGTTCTTACAGGACGTTTGTTTCTGAAGCATCTGTGTGAAGAATGACTGGTTTTATGACAATGCTTACATGGATGAAGATCAAAACAATGATCTTTCAAATGGCCAACTCGGTCACAGTGTTGGCATTTCACGATCTGTTGTTGTTGTTGTTGTTGTTGCGGAAGAGGGGAAGATTCTAGAACAGCTGAAGCTGAACTGTCATGAGAAGCAGGTGAACTGTCATCAATGAATCCAGCACTCTGAAACTGAATGGGCTTTGAGTAGTCTGGAATATGAAAGGACAAGTCCTTGTCATATCCAAGACCAGTTATGTGCTTGTTGTGGACAAGCTGTTCCCAAGGTCTGATGATGGGCTTGGGAAGTGCAGACTGAGTTTCTGCATCTGCATGTACAACTGCTGCTTTATTGGGTTCTGGATATGATTCAACCTCAATCTTACTAATTTCACTACTTGCTGGTTTAACCTTGAACAACATATTGTTTTAAGCAGAAAACAATTTGGAATGACAAATCTGTTGAAGCTCATCTTGCTGGAACTGAGATTCTAGTTGTAAAAAGTCAATCTTTTCTTGTGCATCATGCAGGCAGGTCTGAATGTCACAAAGAGTGTCTTTGCTAACATTTACCTTCCCACCAATAGTGGAGTGTATTAGTGTATTCAGTAACTCTAATACATCATCAAATCTGGCCATTGTCTCAACAAAGAAATGAACACTCAACAATCCTAGTGGAGACTATAGCAAGTCTAGACAAACCCCAGCTATTGAAGATTTCAAAAATTAAGAATATTAGTTTGAAAAATACATTGTCCAATACCAGACTTTCAGAGATTCTGTTCTTTAAATTCTGTAGAAATTTCACGTCTGACTAGACTTTCAAATACTTTTAAATTAAGTTACGTAGCTGATTTCCTTCAAACTTTATAGAACTTGCCTCTATATCCCTTCTGGAAGCTCAGGAATGCAAAGAGAATAAAAAATCCGCGAATACCGGCAATGGAGACATCGCTCAACCTCCACGAATATACACAAGGGTAGCTCGACCTCTTCCTTCAATAATAAACCCAAGAATCTCAACCCCTTTTTTTTTATTGGAAAAGACCCCAATGATGTAAAAAACTTCACCGAAGGTATTCAAAAGGCACTTAACTAATTCCAGCTAAGAATTTAGCCAATCACTAACAGATTTGTATCCAGCAAGAATGAGAGGCTCAAAGTCCTTCCAACACAGATACAATAGATATGTTTCACCCTTAAAATGCTCAGGTATACCAAGATACGCTTTGTATGGATGCACAAGTAAATGACTTCTTCCTTCTTTGAAATTCAAACTTCAACTACAGGAATGGATTACATATACCTCTGATATATCAACTCTAATAATAACAGAGATCTGAAGTAGAATATACCAGCAAATGTTAGGAAGAACAGTGGTTGTAGATAAGTGTTATAACATCAAAGAAGCTCCATCATTACAGAGGAAACACCACAGTGATAATATATGCAATGTATTCAGCTCCTAGACAAAGAAATAAATATGGAGTGTCTTCAATATATTCACAGCCACACATCCAATGAGATGAGGAAGTTTGAGACCCTTTATAGCATAGGTACATCACCAAACATCACTTCCAATAGTCTATACTTATTAAGATTTCAAGCACAGGTACAGTGATATGCTGCTCAACTGAAACAACCACAGAAAATACAAGTTTGTAGCCTTGGGGCTAGATCATTCTTTATGTGCCAAGAGGCAGTCACTATCTATGTCTCCTGTAAAATATGCTCTGCTTCATCTTCTGCGTATTTCACATCCCTTCTCTGCATTATTTTCGCTACCATCAAAACTGGAGCCTGGCCACCAGAAGGCACGACACCGCACAGTAAATTCAAGCGTTCACACAACACAACATTTAATGCAGTCTTCAATTCAAAACAACTCGCAACATAATGATATAGTGCTAGCGCACCATTCAAGGCTTCCAAAATTGATGTGGGTCTCTACAACTTCAACGGCTTCAAGCTTTAAACAACTATGATTTGAGGCGATTCAAATGTTAGGCACATATAAAATTTGAACACATATAAAATTTGAACAATGCATAGACAAACTTGATTCTCGTAACGAGTTTCTTTCTGAAGATTTCGTGGAAAACTTGAAGCGGATGGAAACTCTGTACGGAGCAAAGGACTTCGTTTCAACTTCTCAGCTCAGTTTGCTGCGGCCTGGCGCTTTCTATTTGACTAAAGTAGATTCCGGCGTTTCTATTCCTGCAAAGTTATTGGTGCTGAACAATGCATAGACAACAATTTGATGCTAGACAGGTACAAAATAGATACATTTAATATAGATCAATCCACCTTAACAGTTGGAAGAACAATGAGAGATGTTCCTGTAGGTGCAGGACGACGGAAGAACAAGCACTCAACTTCACATTATAGGCATATGATGATCGCTGATGGCCTTGCGACAGCTAGAGCTGATGCTCCCGATTGTTGCTCCTCCTCCAACACTTTCACTGAAACTTGAAACATCCAATTACAACATAAAATTTTACTAAAACAGTCCACCCAAAAATGAGACGTCTTCAGATCTACCAAACTACCAAGGGTCAATTATCTATCTAAAACATAAATGGTGCAACTCAAAGTATCCCCGTGTCGACAGCATCATCATCACCCTTTAGAAGTGCAATAACAGATGATGACACAAGCAAGCCTATTTATTTTGGCTGTCGAATTATAAGGATTGATGTAGTCAAAACGCCAAGTCTGATAAGCATATCAGTTGGTTACGAGAAGCGCAATGATGATTATGAAGGAAAGTAGCCATAATAACACCTCTCGGGCCATGAAACTATAAGAAACTATCCTTTAAACTCCAATTCCACTTAGTGCAGGGGTTTCACATTTACAAAACATAGTCTCCTCCTGCCAATTCAATTAAACCTTCACTGTATTAGTGAATCACGCAAGCTCGGCTCTTTGTTCACCAATGGCACAACGCAGCATGGCGGAACAGGTTTGAAACCCTCAACAAGTGAAAAAGATTACGAAGCTCTTCCGACTTGTACCACAGTTTAATGCTCACCCTCAAATTCTACGCATTCATGTCGAGAAGCTACGCACATAGGAACTACGCTGAGAAGAATTGCGCTAACTTCAAAAATGGAGTCGAGGAATGCCAAGAGTCACTTGCAGTGGAGAAGGTATGGTGGTATTTGAGAACTGGGTATGGAGGCCGAATGCGAGGACTACGTATGGCAGTGGTAACATAGTAAATGGAGGTCTAGCACTGTATAATGGGAGTAACTGTTCGTCGGAACCATGATGAGTGGTATGGTGGTTTGAAGCCACAATGCCAAAACAATGTCGGTTTGATGCTAAAACATGAGATTTTCCAAACACAGTCAAGCCAACAATGTGTAACCCACACTTGTAGGAGGAGCGATATTACCTTCTTTTGAGAATTTGACAATCAATCCTGAGCACACCAACATTTAATACTCCACAACTTTCAACCTAGTCCATGCTCACCTTGGTCTCCACGCTCACGGCAGCAACGTCGGATAGAGAATAATGGCAGAGGAAATGACATTCGATGCACAGGACGAGGAGCGTTATGTGTAGTGTTAACTAGGCAGGGTATTTTTCTATTTCAAGACGTGTCAGAGAATAATCACAGTGCTGTTATACCAGCGCTCCTACCACAGCATTGTTTGCTTAAAAACGCATATGACAAAGGGCGCAGTCAATAAAATTGACAGACAGGCATCTCAGAACCGCTTGGACAACGCTGGCAATGTCAGGAACAGCTAACATTTAGCTAAAGAAATATTCGTGAGAAAATAATCCTGAGATGCAGAATTGATGGTAGAAATGACTGCACAGAAAGGCCATAAGACAAATGGCTCACATTAATTATGCAGGGCAGGAATACGCCCGCTCTGATACCCTGTTAAACACACATGGATAGCAAAGACAATGTGAAAGATAAATCAGGAGAGTACATTTTTTTATTAACATCAGATTTACATTTATAGTACAATATGTGACTCTTGGGTTTCAGATCCCAAGGTCTCTTGGACTGCTTAGTCTTTTCGGCTTCCACACTAACCCATTTAGGATTAGTTGTCCAACAATATTATTAAAATTACAAAAGACAAAATATAACAAGAGAAAGATTAAAGCAATGATCCAAGTGGATATTGGTGGCCACCCACCTATTCCACCTAGACCTCCAGTGGGTTTCATCTGTTTCCTTGTTTATTGCAACATTTACTATTTTTAGTAGTTTTTCGTGTCCTGAACTTCCGGAGTTGTTTTGACCCCCTAAACGACATTTTTTTGAGGTCCATAGCACCACAAATACTATAATACTTAGATATATCTTACCAACAAGGTATATTATGCACCAAATAGAGATAATATGACCAAGTTACGACCTCGGGAAGTTGGTTTCCCAACTAACCCCAACGGGGTCCACAAACACTTGTCGTTCCATCTCTGGGGATTAGGGTTTTGGTTTTTTAGGGTTTTCCCTTGTTTTTCAATAATAAATAGGCCATTTAGCCTCATTGTAACACAATTCAAAGGCATGTAGCTACCACATCTCTTCTCAGAGATAAGCTACCATCGGCCAAGCTAGTTTATTTCAATTCTATTTGTAAGTTTGTTTTAGTATTTGATATTAATGAAAATAAGTGTTATTTCTATTGCATCTCTATATTTATGGTTATATTTGTAATTTTTTGTGTTCTTGTTTACGTTTGGATCAGTGGTATCAGAGCGGTCTACTCCTTCTCTATTTTTCTTTGCATGTCCCCAACGAGGCCAAGATATAAGGAGTTAGGGGTCGAATTGGTCAAACCTTTGCATCACTAGCCCCTTAAACACTGACGACCTCCCATGGCGGAAGAGAAGAAAGATAAGGGGGCAATAGATCCTTTCAAAATCTTGCTCGAAGAAGCTCTCGAGCAACAAATGAATGCAATGATGGACAACTTTTCTTAGATCCTTCAATGGCTACCGAAAGGTGACACATCTCCTTCTAATAGCCACTCTGGAAGCGCCACACCCTTCAAGGTACATGTTAACTTTGACATCCCCATATTTGAAAGTCAGATAGATGCAAACACTGTAGATAAATGGTTAAATATGTTAGAAGGATAATTTTCTGTTCATATTTTTTCCAGCCGAAAAAAGATTACTTTTTCACTTCTCAAAGTCATCGTCCATGTGAAAGACTGGTGGGAAACCTACAGTGAGAAGAAGGACGAAAGTAGACCCTCACTATTCTCAATCACACCCACTTGGAACTCATTCTGGGATGTCATCAAGGAGCAGTACTACCCTATCGAGAGAAATGAGGATAAATACATAGAGTGGACCACATTGCGGCAGGGAAGGGACCAAGACGTGTCATAATTTACCAAAAAAATTATACCCTTCTCAAGAAGTTGGGTATCAAGGATTCTGAGTGAAATTTGGTACTCAAGTACTGCGATTGTCTACACTGGTACATCTAGGATGAGATGGAGTTTCTGGACATCTCCTCACTTGGCACAGCGTATCGATACACTGTCAAGATTGAGTGGAAGTTTAAACAGAATAAGAGAGACTTTGGATTTGCAAATCCAAAGCAAGGGAAAGGTGCCCCCAAGCCACAAAGTAAAGGGAAAAACCAAGGTAGGGCGACCTAAGACAACCCGTCGAATCCGCAAGTAAAGAACGACACCACGAATAGAAAGAAGGGTGCGGGAAAGTGGTGTGAGTTCCATAAGACCTCCACTTAGAACACAAGTGAGTGTCGAGCCAAGCAATCACTGGTGGCCGAGCTGAAGGCTTCTGAATCAGATGCATGTTCTGACTTTGAGTCAGAATGTGACAAGGGGAATGACAAAGGGAAGCAGATCATTGACGCGGAGCCTAGTGCCACCATAGCCACCACCAACATCCAAAAGAAGGAGTCTGAAGATCTAGAGGAAGGGGAATCCTCTTCCACTCATTGATGTGGGTGAAGGGTTCTTTGATGCAGTTCATTGTCAACAACGGGAGCCAAAAGAACCTAATTTCAGAAAAGGTCGTGAGGCGGTTGGGCCTACCGACTACATCACATCCCTAGTCGTACACCATTGGGTGGCTTCACCAAGGATGAGATCTCTGCATTAGTCAATAGTGTCACCTTCCCTACAACATCAAGCCCTTCAAGGATGAGGTACTATGTCATGTTGCTCCTCTTGAATCTTGTAATGTGTTATTAGGATAACCATAATTGTAGAAGATGCATGTTGTATATGAGTCTAGACCTCTCTTTGTGATTATTGCCTTGGGCAATAAGTTGTATAAGATATTGGAGGTAGCCCTGCCTATTGCTATCTCTTTGTTCATTGCAGAGAAATGCAGTAAGATAATTTCACAAACTAGGAATTTTTTTTCCTTATGATTCGCCCTCAAGGAAAGAAGAATAATGTGACCATGGCTTCCAGACATGGCTCCTTCATGCAACAGAAATAGATGGATAAGGTTGTGGTTGAGTACAGGGACATTTTATCTTCACCTATGGGGGTACCTCTCTAGTGTCAGGTCAAGCACTCCATCGATTTGACGTTGGGCACACCACTACCCAATGGATAGATCTATCAATTCTTTGTTATGTAGAATGATGAGATCAAGAGGCAGATTCAAGAGTTGTTGTAGAAAGGGCACATCATGCCAAGCTCATCACCCTATGGGAGCCCGATTGTATTGGTACAAAAGAACGATAGGACTTGGAGACTCTGTATTGACTATCAGGCGCTAAAGAAGATCATTGTTCAAAATAGGTACCCAATCCCACTTATTGATGACCTTCTGGACTAGCTCAAGGGGGCCAAATATTTAAGCAAGATTGACTTGAAGTTTGGGTATCACTAGGTGCCTATCGAACCCTCTGATGTGTGGAAGACTGCCTTCAAATCCAAGGAGGGCCTTTCGAATGGTTGGTCATGCCTTTCGGGTTGAAAAATGCCCCTACAACCTTCATGAGAATTATGGACAACATATTGCAACCCTTCACCAATGCA
Organism: Pinus tabuliformis; assembly: GCA_031772625.1. Taxonomy (NCBI): domain Eukaryota; kingdom Viridiplantae; phylum Streptophyta; class Pinopsida; order Pinales; family Pinaceae; genus Pinus; species Pinus tabuliformis. The sequence goes on from CM062804.1 coordinate 55,862,398, forward strand.
TTCATGGTAATGTATTTAGATGACATCTTGATCTTCAGCCAGAGTTGGGAAGAGCACCTCCACCATATTCGACAGGTCCTCTAAACCCTGCAACAACACAAGTTGTGTGCCAATTTGGAGAAATGCACTTTTGGCATGAACCACATTCAATATCTAGGCTACATCATTCATGAGTAAGGTGTGCATGTGGACCCATCCAAGATACAAGTCATTTGGGATTGGCCATCCCCAACCACTCTAACATAGCTTCGCAACTTTCTGGGTCTCACCAATTTCTACCGCAGGTTCGTGTTTGGGTTCTTGCATATCATTTGTCCTCTAGTCAAGTCACCAAAGGGCAGAGTGAAAGAAAATTTATTTTGGTTTGAAACCCAAAAACATGTGTTTTCCAAGTTGAAGCATCACCTCTTCTTTGCACCAGTGATTACATTACCAAACTTGCAACAACCATTTGAGATTAAGATAGATGCCTCCAACTATGCTATTGGTGTTGTTCTTACTTAGCAGGGGAATCTAGTGGCTTACCACAACAAGGCACTATCAGGAAAAGTCCAAAAGTATCCCACCTATGACAAAGAGATGTATTCCATTGTGAAGGTTTGCCAACAATGAAAGAATTATATTCTAGGGAAGGAAACGGTCATCCACATAGACTACCAACCCCTATAGTTCACACAGACAAAAGGGAATTTGCATAACGATTGCTATAAGAAATGGTCGACATACCTGCAACAATTCCATTTGAACATTAAGTACAAGAAGGGCAACACCAATAATATTGTAGACTGCCTCACCCGACCACAAGTCATGGCACTGATCACTGTGCTCGACTCTTGTGGGCACGAGAATATATAATATTTTTTTAAATAATCAATTTAATTAAAAGGACAAAAAGAGCATAACTACTATTAAGATAAATCTCAATCTTTAATATGCAATTATGGTTAAAATTATTTTAAAATATGTTTTTGGAAATTAAATCCCTATTATTTACTTAATAATTATTGATAATTAGAGTGAAATTCTTTAAACCCTACTTCAAAATAAACATATCTATCAATATAGTTAAATATTTAATATTATTGAAACATACAGATGGCTTCCTTTTTTTGAGGGGGGGGTTTACGTTGGTCGATTAATTATATTGATTCAGTGGTTTGAATTTTATGTTATATGATTTAGTTATTTTATTAAATTTTGTAAAATGTATAAAATATAAATAAAGTTAAATTTTAAATTGAAAAATATAAAAGAAATTAAGTATATTTTAGAATGTTTAATTTTTTTCCGAGAATTATATATACATTAAAGTGTAAAAATATTGTAATAGAGGTTGATGAGTATTACCTTTACATCTAACCTAATGTTTCACAAAGAAATCAACTATGTTATGATATAACTTTTATATGTATAAATCCTTCAATGCAAGCCTAATATTAAGCAAAAGTTAACCTCTATAGAAGCCAATTATGCAGATAACGTTCATCTAGCCTATGCACATGCCCTGGCTCCCTAGAAGGAGTAGAAACGTTCAAGTCAAGGAATAACACAATGTTATTACTAACATATTTACTAGTAGAGGGAGAGAATTGTAGTGTCTTGGTCCATGCCTTACTAAATCTCTTCAATTTGTTGTCTAAGACTACAAATTCCCTTTTTTACGTAGTGAAGATGCACCCTCTATTGAGGTCGATTTTAATTGACTCGGTGAGCGAGGTGAAACGGAAACCCGGGGTCGAACCTGCGGCACTTGCTCTACAATGGCCATATACAACTCTTCTCAATTTTCTCTGGTCGCAGACCCCCCGTTTGCCACCTCCGTTCACCTCTGCAGAACCAGTGAAGGGAGCGTTTTATACAGGTCAACGGCATCTCAGGCCGATCTGAAGGTGAAGGGTGCGCTGCGGTTCGAGATCAGAGATCCGCAGAAAATAACAGTCTCCGCATACAGAACCCGTCTTGAAGATGAAAAACCGTCAGGGTTTGGCTTGACTTATGATAGAGGGGAGCATACTCAGAAATATGAACCCAAGAGGGGTCTCACAAGCGGAACAAGTGCAGAAGATCGACTGCATGAAGGGGATCTGCTCCAGCCTGAAGCGATCAGCGACAAAATCTTCAGATCAGGACTGGATCTACTAGATCCGGTCAACAAACAAAGGGGAAGTAAAACCTCAAAGGTCCTGGAACTATGGGCAGCGAAAGACCAGCCGAAAGGGGACGCACAAACATTCCGCTACCCAACTCAATGCATCTACAAGAACCCTGCCTCGGTAGTGAGAAAGGGATCCCCACAGGCATTTTTCAATGACCTGATCCCTCAGATCTCAGAAGGGGTTCTACAGAACGAGGCAAACCAGCACATAAATCAGAGAAGCACCGCTCCCATAGCCTCAGGGGCGGCATCTTCACCAGATCTGCGCTTTCAAATCTGTATAAAACCCCCCTCTGGGAAATCGACCCTAATCTGGGTGCAAGCATCAGATAATGTTTCAGATCTGAAGGAAAATATTGCCAACCACATAGGCCTCCCGGAAGGATATCAACACCTGCTCTCCGAGGGCAGATCACTACAAGATCACAGAACAATTGGATCCTACAACATCAAGCCAGGATCCAATATTATAGCAAATATGCGGCTACGAGGAGGTGCAGCAGCTAGTGGCTCACGTAAACAATCAGAAGGGGGCAGTGGAGCAAAACACAGCCCAAATCAACACCAGCAGCACAAAAGCGAAGGAATATCTTACAAACATATTCTGCAAGGAGGAAAGACTTCCTCTACAGCCCCTCAGCAGGCCGGAACAGAACCCAGCCCATACATTGTGGAGCAGCTGAACTACACACCAGAACTAATAATAGATACACCAGAAGCAGAGGAGGTACGTAACATTTACGAAAAACAAGCCCTCATCTGTCGTTTCAATGGTTTCTGGCCAAAACCTATGGACCTCTTTCAGTGGATTTTCACAAAATGGTCTCTAAATAGTGAAATCAGGCTCTGCTCCAAAGGTTTCTTTATAGTTAAATTTCCTTCAGAAGAAGTTAGGGAAGCAGTTATACAGATGGGACCATGGTTTTGGGGATCTTCAGGACTTTTCATTACACCTTGGACCCCAGATTTTGATGCAAACACTTATATAATCTCTAGGGTGCCAGTGTGGGTACGATTACATAACCTCCCTGCACATTTCTGGGACCAAAAGACACTAGCATGCATCGGAAACTCCTTGGGCAGATACATTAAATTGGATACCCAGCGATTGGAAGAAGGAATCTACACTTTCGCACGAATCTGTGTGGAAGTTGATCTCAGCAAAGGACTACCGGATCGCATAGTACTGAAGCACAAAGATCGCTGCTGGATACAAACAATAGACTATGAAAACACAGCTTTCCGTTGCAGAATATGTCGGCAGACAGGGCACCTACAAAATGCCTGCCCAGAATTCAAAAAAGACAGTCAAAGAAGGAGGAAATCCGGGAAAAAAAAAGGGTGGACATTTCCCACACCAGACCCAGAAGAGGAAGAAGGAGAGGAGGAACTGCCCACCCCAAATGAGAACAGACAAACAGAACAGCAGGAACAATCCACTCAAGTGCCAATGGAATCGCAACCAGGAAAGGACCCTGACACAACGGAGCTAAGTGGAACCAAAAGGCAGCATAAATCGGACACCTCGGACTCAGACAAGGAAAACCCACGACCTGGAGAGGAAAATTTTTATCAACTCGTTGCCATGCAACCAGCTCAAGGCGAGTGGCACAAGGTAGAGAAGAAAAAGGGGAGGAAAACTTGATCTTTCCCCCACTAGGCACCTCAGTGCTCTAAGCACGTTTTTTTATACAGCAGTTTATATTTATCTCTGTACTTGACACTTGTGTCAACCATTTTTTTGCCAGGCTTCACAGCCATGTCTTTGCAATGCTTCGGCATCTACAAAATGTAATTTTCAAAATTAATGGAAATTACGATTTTTTCTACGGAAAAGAAGATGCACCCTCTATTCCACCAAAATATCCATGGTCGAAATCAAGCTTGTTTCGAACTGGTTGTACCTTAATTGAAGCTGAAGAATCTTAACCTCTAAAGTTTGAATCTCTTGCTCCACTCTATGTGACATATATTATGAAACATAAACCAATTAAAATTTGGATCTCAAAATTTTCCATTGTATAGAAAGATATAAGATCTTTCCAAAGCTTAAAACAAGAACCATTAAACAAATGGAAGGGGGTAACAATGATGACCCCTAAAATAGAATTTCTTTCTCCCATCCTATAAATATTCCAATCAAGACAAATAACAACGATATTTTTACTAAGGGGAAATAATTGGCTGTTAATGTCCAAAAAGGAGAAATTTCCTTTTAACATTCTAGAATTATCACACAAGGAGGTTGGGATACATAACTTTCCTACAAAGGCTCTGATATCCTCTCTCACACCGACCTAAATGATTTTATATGATGACATGTTAAAATGCATTGCCTTTTCTTTCTATTCCCTTTTCCAAAGGGTCCTTACACTATCCAATGCCATACCAGATGTCCTTAATTGATACATGTAACTATTAGAATTATTTTCCCATCACCTACATATCATCTTCCAACATAACTCCAAAATTTTCTATGATGTGAGCCAATGCATGTCCATGATTCAAATTTCCATATCTCCCCCACTAAATGTGGAAACAGGTTAGTTTGAATCCCATGCCAACGCCTAGAGGAATTGGAGGCATGTGAGGTGTGTGCCATCCTTTACCACCATCTATCATCACAATATGAACCATCATATCTAATTTATTCCAAAATAAGTGAAGTCACAATAGGATGCCTTGAAGTTACCCAACCAAAATCAAGAGGCCAACATAGATCCCACTCACTGAAATTTGAACTATCTGTTGTCTCAAACCTTCATCCACGTGTCTTACAATTTCCATTAACATATGTTCAACCATTCGTCAATACTCGTTTCTTAGATGGATTAATATTATTGAATAAGATAAAAAACCACACTCTCATTAATGAGAAGGGTCCCCAGTTCTAATGTAGTGCCCTTATTTGCAAGGAGGTCTACTTCCTTGTTGTTTTTTCTTAATATTGTTAAAATTACCTAAGACAAAATTTAACAAGAGAAAAATTAAAGAAACCAAAAACCTTTCATAAAACATAAACACAATGGCGTATCCTGGAAAACCCCAATCCAAGGAAAAAATAGTTAACAAAATTCCATTAGTCCGTTGGCAAAAACTAAACCAAACCAACCAAGTCAGCCTTCATTGCTCACCTTCTCGGCACATTATGATGAAGTTTTCGCACGCCTTTTAAAGGCTTCATTACATGAAATCCATGGGCATCCAAAACCATGTGCCCAAAACCACCACTATTTGATTAAAAAACTTTGATTCTTTCACTAATTTAGTTTTACCTAACAATCCCCCCTTGAACCTTGACTTGAGGTTTCCTTCAGCGAAATCCAAGCAAACCTTCCCATTTAACTAACCCACTCACCTCCAAGCCTTAACTCCTCAAAGTTTATATCTATGGTATAATTCAACATCCCCACTATCACATAGGTTTAGCTCCATCTTTAATGCTAGTTTTCCAATGATATGCATGTCTTACTAGGTCTTACAACAATATGCCCATTTACATGTAATATAAATTTTAAAATCCATTATAATAAAAGAAATTAGGTGCTTTTACATATTAGTTTTTGGTTAGACATTTCCATGTATTGACACTGGAGACTGAAGACATTTTTTTTTGACAAGGTTGTATTTGCATCACATGATGCCTTCTTTGGTAGGTGGAAAAGGGAGGAGAGATTCTATGAATGAGCATCTTATTCAATATTATCGGTGGGCGATAGAAAGACGAGCAATAAGATCCCCATTTTTAAACGTGAGGATTTGACTCTACATATGCTACTATTTTGTTGGGTTGTGTTATATTATTTCCACGACTACCCCACGGGTAATAAGCCCCACTGTACATTGCGTTGGGCGTTGTCAGGGGGTCACAGGAGGGTAAGCAGGGGGCCAGTAGCCCCCCCTGCACGTAGTCCGGGGCAGTGCCCTAGGAATTTTTTTTTGGACCCTATATTAGGTGGGTGGACTGACCTATGGTTTTGTGCATGGATTTCACACATGGTTTTTGGCATGCTGGTTTTCAATCCATGGTATTTTGTAGATCCGGTCAAGGGAACTATGGTTATGTTATAATCTAGCGTTAATGGATTGGGGTTTACAATGCTTTGGCATGTATATATATGTGTTGTAACGTTGAAAGGAATATAATGAAAAATCAATCTGGTAGTCCCAATTTGGGATCCAAGGGAATATCTCTGTGTATATCTGTTTCGTGTTTTATGCTCTCACCATTGTTTATTTTCTATTTTTAAAATTTGTATGCATGTAATTTTTGTACGGGGTTAAAACCTACATATTCAATATTGATAAAGTGGAAAGTAGTATGACCCCACACTTGGCATCTAAGGTCCATATCCAATCGGCCCTATAGTTTTTGAAACTAATAGCATTTGATTGGAGCAAAATCATGGAAGTTAACATGAGGGACCAATTAAAAAATGCAAGATATTATGGTAGAAAATTTTAGGTATAGGTCGATTCTAGTGTGTTTCTTCCTTCAAGGGGTGCAGATGATGAGACCCCAAGCCTCCACACCATATACAAGACCGAGTGAGACATGTATTGTTGGTCATGGAGCCTGATTATTTTCTTTATTTAGAGGTATCACTGCATTGGACCCCAATTTGTAATGTGGCGACAATGCCGCCCGTAATATTTGCGCTGCAAGGGGGTTCCGGGGGGGCGGCTGCGATATTTGGGAGCTCCCTCCCCCCGGCGGGGGATCGGGGGAAGTGGCCCCAAAGCTAAAAATAGATGTAAAATTTCCTTGTAAAATGTTGTAATTTTGTAGTTAATTTGGGCCATTCATTAGGCGAAGATCTGATGGTAGAAGTTATGTTTAATTTAGGTTTTTTTGCCCTAGAAGGAAATCGCTCGCTATATATGAGGGAATTGTATTGCATCTATGTAGATCTATATTCTGAGTGATAAAGAGAGAGGTGATTGTGTGAGAGCGAAGAGGGAATTACAACGAATCTGCTGTAGGTTGTACCTCTTCAGTTTTTTGGATAATATAAAAGGAAGGACTGGCTGTTTCTCTGTGGATGTAGCCCAAACTGGGTGAACCACGTATATCTGTGTCTCTCTTGTTTTATGTGTTTTCTGTGTTTATATTTTTGTAATATATTTTAAGTGTTCCATTGCTCTATGATATATAATTTTCTAACAAATGGTATCAAAGTTGAAGGTCTATTTGGTTGATAAACTCGTAGAAGAGAAGGGTTCCTAGTTCGAGTGGGAGCAATGGAAGAAGATGGTAGGTTTAGGGTCGAGAAATTTAACGGACAAAACTTCCAACTATGGAAGATGTAGATGAAAGATTATTTGTATCAAAAATATCTTTACCTACCATTGAATGGAAAGACAAAGAAGTCGACGAGTACGACAGACACGGAATGGGATATTCTTGACAGAAAGGAACTTAGAACAATATGGCTGTGCCTAGCAGCGTCAATAGCATTTAATATTTGAAAGGAAATGACAACATAGGGTTTAATGAAGGCATTGGCCAAACTATATGAAAAACCCTTGGCCTCAAATAAGGTATTTCTTATGAAACATTTATTTAATATGAAGATGTCAGGAGGTGGATTTGTTGCTGATCATTTAAATGAATTTAATACAGTTACTGGTCAGTTAAGTTCCATAGGGGTAACTTTTGATGATGAAGTTAGGGCTCTATTATTTCTATGTTCATTGCCAGAAAGTTCAAACGGTTTAGTTATGGACATCAATAACTCTGTCTCTGGACCTAGTACTTTAAAGTTTGATGATGTTGTTGGTGCAATCCTTAGTGAGGAAATGTGACAGAAAAGCTCTGGTGAGACATCAGGTAATGCTTTGACTGCAGAGACTAGGGTAAGAAAAATGGAAAGAGGAAAGAGCCCAAGATATCGCAGTAAGTCAAGGAAAGGAAAATCCAAGTCCATATCGGGGATAGTGTGTTGGAAATGCAGGAAGAAAGGACACATGAAGAAAGACTGCAAGTCTCTGAAGGGAAAATAAGGAGACACACAACAAGAAAACAATCATAAAGTGAATGTGACAGGTGATGTGTTGCAAGATTCTTTGATTCTTTCATTAGAAAATATTATTGATGCCCGGGTGGTAGATTTAGGGGCCTCATTCCATGCCACACCTGATAGGAAACATTTTCATGATTATGTTTAAGGAGATTTTGGACAGGTTCAATTGGGTGATGATAAACCCTGTAAAATCATTAGAATGGGTACAATTTTCATGAAACAGCGGAATGGAAATCAATGGCTGTTGAAGGAGGTAAGGCATGTTCCAGATCTGAAGAAAAATCTAATTTCAACAGGGTAGTTGGGAGGTGGAGGCTGTGTGACTATTACAGATAAAACCTGGAAGGTCACTAAAGAATCCATGATAAGAGCAAAAAGAGAAAAGGTTGGTACATTGTATTTACGCTATGGTATTTCTAATTTTGTTAATGCTTTAACCTCTACAGGAGAAGATACGACATTGTGGCATCATAGGCTTGGGCACATGAGTGAGAAGGGGATGCAGATTCTTCACTCAAGAAATTTGTTGTCATGTTTGAAGCATGTTGATTTAAAATTCTGTGAGAATTGTGTTTATGGAAAATAGAAGAGAGTCTTATTCCTGAGAGTTGGGAAAGAAAATAAGGGCGAAAAATTAGAGCTTGTGCATACAGATGTATGGGGACCTACTCAAGTATCATCTCTCAGTGGATCTCGTTATTATGTTACTTTTATTAATGATGCAACCAGAAAAACATGGATTTATTGTATTCAAAATAAATCTGATGTATTTGATACTTTCAAGAAATGGAAATATTTGGTTGAAAATGAGACAGGAAAAAGGTTGAAGTGTCTCAGCTCAGACAATGGAGGTGAATATTGCAGCAAAGAGTTTGATAAGTATTGTTTAGAGAATGGAATTCGCAGAGAGAAGATAGTTCTAGGAACACCACAAGAAAATGGCGTGTCAGGAAGGATGAACATGAAAATCATGGAGCATGCAAGGTGCATGAGATTGCATGCAGGATTGAATTTACAATTTTGGATAGATGTTGTAGATACTTGTTGTTTATCTAATAAACAGAGGGCCTTCAAGTTCCTTGGATGGTGGTATTCCAATGGAGGCATGGATAGGTAAAAAGGTAAACTACTTAGTTTTAAAGAATTTTGGTTGTGAAGCCTTTGTCCACATTAATAAAGAAAATAGAATAAAGCTTGAGGCAAAATTAAAGAAATGTACCTTTATTGGATATGTTGTTAATGATTTTGGCTATCGCTTTTGATTAGGAGTAGAAATGCCATATTCAATGAAAAGGTTTTGTATAAGGATCAGCTGCAGGAAAAGAAATAGAAAAAGGAAAACAGAGAATACATAGTGCTTGATGAGATCACATAAAAAGTGATGGTGCCTGAAAATCATAATGATCAACAACCACAACAACAACAACCACCACCACAACAACAAGCACCTCAAACACCTGAAAGTGGTGTTAGAAGATCTACCAGGGTAAGTAGACCCACTGAATGATACTCTCTTTCATTATATTATATATTGTTGACTGATTCTGGTGAACCAGAATGTTATGAAAAAGCAATGCATGTAGAAACCAAGAAGAAGTGGGAGCAAGCCATGAAAGAAGAGATGGACTCCTTAGCACATAACCAAACTTTGGACTTAGTCAAGTTCCCCGTAGGTAAAATAACATTGCAGAATAAATAGGTTTACAAGTTGAAGGAAGAATATGGAAGTAGAAAAAGGTATAAAGCTAGACTTGTAGTGAAGGGGTTTGCATAGAAAAGGGGTATAGACTTTGATGAGATATTTTCTCCTGTTGTTAAATGATTTCAATCAGAACTATTATAAGTCTAGTAGCAACTAAAGATTTTCATCTTGATCAGTTAGATGTAAAGACAACCTTTCTCCATGGGGATTTCGAGGAAGAGATATATATGCAGTAGCCACAAGGATATGAGGTAACAGGGAAAGAGAAACTAGTGTGCAGGTTGAAGAAGAGATTGTATGGATTAAAACATGCTCCAAGGCAGTGGTATCTAAAATTTGACAGGTTTATGTCTAAACAAGGTTATACTAGATGTCACTCTGATCATTGTGTTTATCTCAAAAGTCAAAATGATGGCAACTATATTATATTGTTATTTTATGTAGACAAAATGCTTGTTACAAGTTCTAACATGCACGAAATAAATGTGCTCAAAAGAAAATTGGTGAGCTCATTTGTAATGAAGGATTTGGGTGCTGCAAAAAAAATCCTTGGTATGAGAATAACTAGAGACAGGAAGAATCGAAAATTAACATTGTCTCAGAGTGAGTACATAGAAAAGGTGTTGAAAAGATTTAATATGCAAAATGCAAAACTAGTTATTATACCTTTTGCTAGCCATTTCAAACTAAGTAAGGAGGTGTGTCTCAAGACTCTGTTATGCTCTTAAACTGCAAAATGATACCCAAATACAGAATATGCGAAGAAAAGATACCCAGAACACAGAATAGCAATGATTTTATTATTCAGAGAGTAATGTTCACTTGCCTCTTCGAGGGGGCAACCTCCAATAGAGCAGAGCTCGACTACAAAATAAGACACGATGCTCCTCACAGGGAGTCTCTATCCTTTATATATGACTCATACATGCAATACCACGGGCCAATACCGTGTGTTTTATTAATACCATCTATCTAATACTACGTCCCATTTGCAACTAACTGTGGTTCCGTCATTAATTGTGGATTAACCACTTACAATTATTAATATGGGCTTTATTGACTCTTGACTATGACGTGATCCCATTACATAAATAAGGGGGTTAGGGTGGGACCCTAACATGCCCTCCCCCTTAAGACGAGCCTTGTCCTCAAGGCTGAAGCTGCGGAAACTGCTGAAGAATAGTGGTTGGTTCCCAAGTTTCATCTTCCGGAGAGGTGTCTTTCCATTTGACGAGGACTTCCTTAATCATGCGGCCGCATAGTTGCTTGTCTCGTGTGTCTAGGACTTGTTCTGGTTGAAGCCAGATGGACCCTTCTTCGACCAATTCAGGTAGACTAGTCTGAATTCTACAATTGTTCCCAATCACTTTCTTGAGGCATGAGACATGGAAAACTGGATGGATTTTTGCAGCAGGTGGCAAGGCCAACTTGTAGGCCACTTCTCCAATGCGCTAAAGTACTTGATATGGTCCATAGAATTTGGGAGAGAGTTTCTCACACCCCTTGTCCTTGAGTGATGTTTGCTTATATGGTTGTAGCCGTAAAAAGACCTGATCCCCTTCTTGAAATTGGCGCTCTGAGCGATGTTGGTCTACCTATTGCTTCATGCGGTTCTGGGCTTGATGAAGATTCTCTCGAAGATGGGCGAGCATGGTTGCGCGGTGTTGTAGGAGTTGATCCACTGCTTGTACTTTTGACCATCCCTTGAGATACGAAGTAGGTGAAGGTGGGAGTTGACCATATAATGCTTCATAGGGAGTTATTTTGGTGGTGGCCTTATAGTTGGTGTTATACCACCATTCAGCCAGAGGTAACCACTGTACCCAAAGGTGTTGCTTTTCTGAAGTGAATCACCTAAGGTAGGTTTCTAAACATTTGTTGACGACTTCAGTTTGACCATCTGTTTGCGGATGATAGGAAGTACTGAGTTTGAGTTGAGTGCCTTGTATTCTGAAGAGTTCTTGCCAAAAATTACTGGTGAATATCGGGTCGCGGTCGGACACAATAGAAGTGGGCATGCCATGCAATTTGAAGATCTGATCCATGAAAGATTGAGCAACCAAAGTTGGTGTAAATGGGTGGGGTAGGGCGCAGAAATGAGCATACTTCGACAGTCGGTCCACAACCACCATGATGACTGACTTGTTCCCTGACTCTGGAATACTTGTAATGAAATCCATAGAAACCTCCGTCCAAATTGATGCCGTAATGGGCAATGGTTGTAATGTGCCTGGTGTGTTGACGGTTTCCCCTTTGTGGCGTTGACAGACATCACATTCTGCTACGAAAGTAAGGATGTCCTTTTTCATGCCTGTCCAAAAAAATGATCTTCTGGTGCGAGCATACGTCTTTTGAAAGCCCGAATGTCCTGCAATGGGAGATGAGTGCAATTCTGCCAAAATGCGACTTTTGAGGGTGGATGTTGGTGATATTACGACTTTGTTCTTGTAGCGAAGAATATCATCCTCCCACGAGTAGCCCTTGGTGGAATTTGGATCTACCTGCAATTGAGAAATGAGTTGGGAGAGCCCGGGGTGTGAAAACCATTCCCTACGAGCCTCTTCAATCCATTCTGGAATGGGGAGGGAAATTGCTAGCAGAGTACTTTCCTCCTCAAATTGGCGAGATAATGCATCTGCTACACTATTGTCTTTCCCTTTCTTGTAAATGATCTCATAATCATATCCCAACATTTTGGCTAGCCATTTATTTTGTTGTGGGGAGGATAGGCGTTGCTCCAAAAAATATTTAAGACTGTGATGATCTGTGCGGATTTGGAAACGTCGCCCCAATAAGTAAGGTCGCCAGGTCTCGACTGCATGTAAGATGGCCATCATTTCCTTTTCATAGGTAGATTGGCCCAAATTCCTCCCACTCAGTTGTTGGATTGTGAAGGCCAACGATCGCCCTTCCTGCATTAAGACCGCCCCAATACCTGTACCCGAAGCATCACATTCAATGACAAAAGATTTGGTGAAGTCAGGGAGTGCTAAGACTGGAGTGGAACACATGGCATTTTTTAGAGCTGTAAAGGCCTATTGTGCTTCCTCATTCCAGAAGAATGAATTTTTCTTTAGGAGTTGGGTGAGGGGCTTCGCTATGCGACCATAGTTGCAGACAAATTTACGATAATAGCCTGTGAGACCCAAAAACCCTCTCAAGCTCTTCAAGGTCTTAGGTTGAGGCCATTCCTGCATTGCCTGGATCTTTTTGGGGTCCACCTTGACACCTTCACGCCCCACAATGTGGCCCAAATACTCTACTTCTACCATGCCAAACGAACACTTGGACATCTTGACAAATAATTTATGCTTGCGGAGAAATTGCAAGAGTAGATCTACATGCTGAAGATGTGCAGCCCAAGTGCAACTATAGATGAGGATGTCATCGAAGAAGACAAGGACAAATTTCCTGAGATATGGTTTGAGAATGTGGTTCATAAGGCTCTGAAAAGTAGAGGGGGCATTACAAAGACCAAATGGCATGACCAGGAATTGATAATGGCCTTCATGAGTTCTGAAAGCAGTCTTGGGGATGTCGACTTCCTTCATGCGAATTTGGTGGTAGCCTGAGCGAAGATCCAGCTTAGTGAAGAATTGAGCCCCATTGAGTTCATCCAACAAATCATCAACCACCGGGATGGGAAATTTATCTTTGACTGTCAACTTATTGAGGGCCCTGAAGTCGGGACACATCTGCCACTCCCTATCTTTCTTGAGCACCATGACCACTGGGGATGAATAAGGACTAATGCTGGGACGAATGACACCTGCTTCCAAAAGTTCCTTGATGATTTTTTCTATTTCATTCTTTTGGGTGAACGGATATCTGTATGGGCGCACATTTGGGGGTTGGGCCCCTGGAACCAAGGTGATGCTGTGATCATGTTCCCCTCGTGAGGGTGGAAGCTCATGAGGCTTGTCAAAGACCGGCAGATGATTATTTAAAATCTGTTGCATCTTAGGATGAATTGGCAGAGGCTTTGTTTCGACTGCCTGGATGGCATTAAATTGAGATACAACTCCATGATTGCCCTTTTTTAACAATTTTTCCATCCTATGCGAGCTGATGATAGAGGGGGCTCCCACCTGGAGTCCACGGAGGGTATGTGTGTAGTTGTTCTGCTTAAAACTCATATATAATTCCTGGAAATCCATTGTGATTGGCCCAAGAGTGCGGAGACATTCAGCGCCGAGGACAATGTCGCAACCCCCCATGCGGATGGCAAACATGTGGGTTTTCAACTGATAATCCCCCATTTGAAGTTTGACATTTTCACAGCGGCCTTCACATTTCATTGTGCCTCCATCTGCAATTTGAACTTGGAAGTTAGAAACTTCACGTACAAAACAATGCACTGCTTCTGCGACTTTTTGATGGATGAAATTATGTGTACTTCCACTATCAATCAAAACTACTACTGGGCGATGTTTAATAAAACCTCTGATTTTCAGAGTTTGAGGGGAAGAAATCCCTGCCAACGCATGCAGCGAAATAACTGGTTCGTCAGGGACATTGTCCTATTGGTTGTCTTCTTCTATCGCCTCATGGTCCTCAAGTGGTGGATCTTCCTCTGTTGAGCTGTAGTCAGTGGCATCTATTTGAAAAAATTTGGGCTCCTTGCATTTATGACCTGGGGAGTATTTTTCATCACAGTAGTAACATAGTCCTTGCTTTCTTCTTTCGGCCATTTCCGCAGGTGACACCTTTTGGACCTTAAGTGTTTGAGTCGTGTTGTGAGCCTGTGGGGGGCGACCTTTAAAGGAGAAATTTGGGCGACTGTATTGGGCTGCTAATGCACGTTCCACGTTACAAGCTACCTTGCAAGCCTCCGTCGATGTGGGAGGGTGGTGCAGTATGACTTGAACTTTGATGGCTTCTTTAAGACCACTGATAAAAAATTCCTTGTAGAATGCATCTGAGAGACCCCAAGTGCGGAAGGCTAAGGCTTCAAAAGCTATAATATATTCATCCACTGTACCCGTCTGTTGGAGCTTAGTAAGACGACCCAAAAAAGAGTCCTCCTGTTCAAAGCGGCCTTGAAGAGCTTTTGTAAATTGGGTCCAAGTCCTAAAAGGTCCATTGCAACGTTGATGCCATTCCCACCATTGCCACCTTTCATTGTCCAAGTACATGCTCCCCAACATAAGCTGAGTCACATCATCTAAGATACGATTCAGTTTGAAATACTGGTCCATTTGTGCTATCCATGCTGACGGGTGAGAACCGTCAAATTTATGCATATCCAACTTGGGAGGTCACTGGCTGGGTGGTTGGTGGGTGTGCCAGACGTGAGGAGAGTGGCTAGACTCACCCTCATTGTATCCATTTCCATTATACGCCTCCTCGTGGGCTTTCTCCTTGTCCTTCGGGATGAGTTGCGCGACCTGGCTACTTAGTCCGTTAAGTTGAAGGCTGAGGGTGTGCATGGATTCTTCAAGTTTGTCCATCCTTTCATTGGCCATCGCTTGAGCTCTAGTTTCTACCATACACCAACCTAATGAAAATTTGGGACAGCCTAAAAATTTTCACTAATAATTGAATGGTACCACCGTGCTCAGCTCGTCGTCCTGATTCTGATGGGCTAGATCACCAATAAGTGCCCCAAAATATCTCAGACTTTTTTTTTTATTATGAAAACTCCTAACGGAGTTTCACTCCTTCCTTATCAATACTACAGTGGCCAAAAGTCCTGCGAAAATTATACCCCGGTATAGGAACCCTTCACAACGACTCCGATCTGGTGGATCTGAGAGATCTGAATGGTGGATCTGATGGCGGAACAGACTGCTTCTGCGGATCTGATGGATCTAATAGATCGGAATGGCTGATCTGCGAACTCGAGATTGCGGGATTGATGTCTGCTGCTGCTGCACCCCTTTTGCACAAGCGGGTCTGGAAGAGATGCTGTGTGATCCCCTGATAGAAAAAGGGAACTATGGTCTTGAGGAGTGTCAGGTGCTACAGATCGTAATATACATAAGGGTCTGGCAGTAGTACTCGGCCCAATGTTTCAGGGCTCTAACTAAGGAGGATCGACCGTACCCTTAGCCGTACAACCCGACTACCCTATCGTACGGGCGAGTAATCTCCCCGAGTGCTGTTCTCAGTGTACTGTAGCCGCAAGATGGCCGACGGTTTATCTATGGCGAGGTTTCAAGGGAGCCTAGGGGGCTTCCAATATACCCAGAGGGTATGTGGAAGACAATCCGTGCACGGTTCTGTCTAATGCGCTACTACTCGAAGGGGTACCCACAGGGGTTACAAGGGAGTCCAATAGACGTGACCACCTCTTGTATTTCCTGCGTGCATGCCTCCCCAAATTCGCAGGTTTATGTGCTCAATGACAGATCCCGTGGTTTAAAGACGCCAGAACACGTCTCTAGCCAAATTTTTTTTTGCTAATAATTGGAGATCCCACCGGCCCTGGAAAGTGCTCTGATACCACTTGTTATGCTCTTAACCTGCAAAATGATACCCAAATACAGAATATGCGAAGAAACGATACCCAGAACACAGAATAGCAATGATTTTATTATTCAGAGAGTAATGTTCACTTGCCTCTTCGAGGGGGCAACCTCCAATAGAGCAGAGCTCGACTACAAAATAAGACACGATGCTCCTCGCAGGGAGTATCTATCCTTTATATATTACTCATACATGCAATACCACAGGCCAATACCGCGGGTTTTATTAATACCATCTATCTAATACTACGGCCCATTTGCAACTAACTGTGGTTCCGTCATTAATTGCGGATTAACCACTTACAATTATTAATATGGGCTTTATTGACTCTTGACTATGACGTGATCCCATTACATAAATAAGGGGGTTAGGATGGGACCCTAACAGACTCAGAAAGAAATGGCTTATATGTCTAAATTTCCATATGCATTAGCAGTTGGAAGCTTAATGCATGCAATGGTCTACACAAGGCCTGATATTGCACATGTAGTGGGAGTTGTAAGCAGGTACATGAACAATCCAGGAAAAGAACATTGGATGGTGGTGAAGTGGATTCTCAGGTATTTGAGAGGTACCACAAATCAAGCCTTATGCTTTGGTGGTTCAAACATTTCTCTACAGGGATATGTTGATGCCGATATGGAGGGTGATAGAATAACAAGAGGAGAACAATAGGATATGTGTTTACTATAGGTGGAATAGTTGTAAGT
The DNA here is from genome assembly GCA_031772625.1 of Pinus tabuliformis. Taxonomy (NCBI): domain Eukaryota; kingdom Viridiplantae; phylum Streptophyta; class Pinopsida; order Pinales; family Pinaceae; genus Pinus; species Pinus tabuliformis. The sequence continues at coordinate 55,879,456 of CM062804.1, forward strand.
TGGGTTTCAAAACTACGAAGCATTGTTGCACTCTCAACAACAGAGGCAGAGTATGTTGCTGCTACAGAGGCTAGTAAAGAAATGATTTAGTTACAAAGGTTGCTAGATGAATTGGGTAAGAAGCAGGAGTTGGGCAGGTTATACAGTGACAACCAGAGTGCCATACATATTGCAAAAAACTTTGCATTTCATTCCAAGACTAAACATATACAACTCAAGTACCATTTCATACGGTTAGTGTTGGAAGATGGATAGTTGAAGTTGGAAAAAATACACACTAGCCAAAATCCTGCAGATATGTTAACAAAAGTTGTAACCACACAGAAACTGAGATTCTGCTCAGTTTCAATTGGTCTTCAAGTATGATGAAGAAGATGAGAAACAACTAGGTCCAAAGTGCAGCCATTTTCCAGCAAATGAAGCAGCGGTGGAGTTACTATAATTAGTCTCCAAGTGGGAGATTGTTGGGTGTGGAGCCTAATTATCTTCTTTATTCAGAGGTATCACAACATTGAACCCCAGCTCGTAATGTGGCAACAATACTGCCTGTAATATTTACGCTGCAAGGGGGGTCCAGGGGGGGTGGCTGTGATATTTGGGAGCCCCCCCCCCCTGGTGGGGGATCGGGGGCAGTGCCCCCAAAGCTAAAAATGGATGTAAAATTACCTTGTAAAATGTTGTAATTTTGTAGTCAATCTGGGCCATTCATTAGGCGGAGATCTGACGGTAGAAGTTATGTTTAATTTAGGGTTTTTTTCCCTAGAAGACAACCCCTCACTATATATGAGGGAATTGTATTGAATCTATGTAGATCTGTAATCTGAGTGAGAAAGAGAGAGGAGATTGTGTGAGAGCGAAGAGGGAATTACAACGAATCTGCTATAGGTTGTATATCTTTAGTTTGCTGGATAATATAAAAGGAAGGACTGGTTGTTTCTCTATGGACATAGCCCAAACTAGGTGAACCACATATATCTGTGTCTCTCTTGTTTTATGTGTTTTCCACGGGGCCTTCACTGGGGAAGTAATACTATAGCATGTGCATTCATATTGGGGGATTTATATTAAGGAAAAAATGACATAATATATTGGGGGATATATAGGGGTTAAAGGTTTTTTATATTGGCAGGTATAAAAAATGGAGCTCAAAGTTAATGAAAAATTATGAAGGGGTATAAAAAATGTTAATGAAAAAACGGATACCTACAATATCTAGTGAAGGTAGGGGTTTTTTAAATTGGGAAGGTATATTGGGTTTGCATTGGTAGGGGGGTTAAATAATGTGATTTTAAGAGATATTTTCCAATACATAATCAAATTAAGGGTATTGTTTAATATGCCACGAATGCACGTGATATGTCAGAGGTTCATTAAGTGAAGCCCCTGCGGTGTTTTCTGTGTTTATATTTCTGCAATATATTTTATTTGTTCCATTACTCTATAATATATAATTTTCTAACATGTATGAGGTAGTGGATGAATGTGATGACATGGCTAGGAAGTGGGGGCCCATTATAGGCATTCAATGCTAACTTCTTATTTTGGTACAAACAATAGATAATGATGACTTAGGATTATGATCTAAAAATGGAAGAAAAACTCAATCATTTTCTACACTTTGCAAGCTTGTTAAACTTGGGTCTTTTAATGTAAAATTAGTTTCAAAACCTCTTCAAAGATAACGAGTTATGTTTTCACATGAACTTAAAAGTGAAAAAATTCATATGCAACTTAAGATGATAAGCATGAAGAGAAGAAACCAACAAGTGATAATGAAGTTCATGCCTCTTGGGCTATGTCTTTGGACCCTGCTCCAATGGCTAGATCGCTCTATTGATTTCAACACAAATGAGCACATTACAACTTGTTGACTCTAGAGTGGCTTGTTTCTCGTACAAAGAAACATTCTCCTACAATGAATTCTCACTCAAAAATATGACTCCATACAACAAGTCATGATTGTAAAAAAAAAAAGGACTCTCTCACAATAGGTCCTTGTACCCCACCTAAAATTAACAAGCATAAACATATAACTACTTCATAATGAAGCGTTGAAAATGGCTTCTCTCATAAGAACATTCAGAAATGATTGAAAATAGTTGCTCTACTAAAGTAACAACTACTACAAATGAAACAAGAAGGTTGGAAAACCTCCAACTAGGTTCTTTCCATGCTCAAATATGCCTCCATTTGGTCTCAAAACTCTCTTTGTCTTTAACAATAAAGGACTTGAATCTACGAAAATTTAATCATACATTTCTCATATCTAAAGTCAAAGGTTTTCGTTGAGTTCAGGACATTCAAAAACCCCTATCTAGGCTCTTCTGGAGCTCAAAAAGCTTAAAAACTATGCAATATATGCCTCTTGGAACCAAGCTCTACTATATGTCCTACAAATTGGCAAAACCTACTATATGGGAAATGTTTTTCACCTTTACATAGTCTGTTGAGTGAAAATTTCACCCGAGACTGGTGGGATTCCTACCTAATAAAGAGGAAAATTATCACCTCCTTAATCGTTCCAATAACTCTTAAGTGTCAAAACTTTAGCCCCGAAGGGCAGTCGTATGGTCCATGTGGTTGGGGGGCGGGGCTAACTACCCGCCCCCACCGACTAAGCCCTCCGCTCCAGTCGGCATGGTCATGGTCATCTCCATATGACCAGGGGTTGGGGCTAAGCACCTGCCCCCGCAGGTTTTGGCTCCGGCCCTATCCATCATTGCTCACATCTGTCTCTAAGAACCAGGGACCATGGCCTATCTTCCCGCCCCCTTCGTTTGCTCCTCCCATGGCCATATGGATTGTGCATGAGACCCAGGGTCAGGGCCATTTGCAGGTCACACAGTGATAACAAGACTAGGTGCCAAGGTTATCTGCCCAACCCCTCCCCCCAAATGCACTGAGTAGACCATTTTAAATATAAATGACAACCCATAGTTAATAAGAACCAATGCGGTGGTATAACAGTAATTTAGTTGGTTGTTGCACTGGAGGGTTAGGGATTAAATCCTTCTAGAGCCCTTGGGCCTGTTATAAAATTTTTGTCCAACCACGGAGGGCCATGTAGTGCACTCTCATTAGGCCACGTGGTAGCTCATAATTGGCCCACATCACAAGAAAACCAAAAATTGAAATTGCACCATCCAAACATGTACAGTGTTGCCACATGTTAGCATGCGATTGGCCCATCTCACACTGTACTCTGCACAATTAGCTAATGATGTCATTTGTACAGACTACCCATTGAGTAGCCTAGTCAACCCTACTACTTGACTTTTTAGTTGTTGGTCAAAAACTTCAGAACACCATAACTTTCTCATACAATGTCGGATTGAGGTGATTCAAGTGAAATTGGAATTAGGACAATGAACAATATGATTTGGCACTAGTTTAGGGAGATTCTAAGCACTTTCATTTTTTAGCCTATTTTTTATCTTTGGATCATACCTCCCACTAGGAACTTTTAGACCTCCAAAAGTCTATCTTCACTCAACAAATAAGTGAGGAAACAACTCATTTAATTTCTCAATCTCAATTCTTCTTGTTCTATTTGAATTGGTTCCTTTGAGCCCCATTCAAGGTACTCCACCTTACCTCTACTTGGATTCCTTATCTTCTTGTCAAGAATTGTAGCTTGCTACAATTATTCTAAACATGCAGGAACAAACTCTGCAATGGATGGAATCTAAACAATCTCTTTATGACCCCCTTTCTTGGGCTCAAACAATATTCACCTTGAAGTCTCTCTTTGTTGAAACCAAACTTGATCTTCCACCTGGAAATCATAAGCAACTATGTTTTTCATGCATTGCTTTGTACTTTGTTTTGATGTCCTCAAGTTGCAATTGTACTCTTAGATGCACTGCATGCATTTATTTAATGTCATGCTTAGCTTTTTCAACATTGCTATGATCCTCTGTTGCAGAATATTTACCAAAGGTCAAATCCAAAAAGACTGGCAATTCACATAGAAATACTTGCATAGGAGAGTGCTTGACACATTTTAAACATGCTGGATGAAACGAAAATGCTCATCCTAAAATTCCCATACAAATTGACTTTAAAAAATTCCAAAATAAAATAACATGCGAAAGAAATTATAATTGTTACAGATAAGTGATTTGTACATGACTTCACTTTTCAAAGTACCCAAATGGGAATATACAACAAGTAATTACAATTTTACAAAGTAATCTAACTATATAAAATAGTCTACCCATTCGTTTCCTAACCAATCTTATGGGTTCTCTTTATGTAACTGTTCTTCTTCAAAGGTTTCTTCAGTAACTATATCATTTTCCATGTTGCCACGTATTTCTTCCCTTACAAGGGGTCGCATGACCTATTTATCCTTCTTGGGACAAAGTTACAGATGGAGTTTTCTGTTAAGAAATTTACCTGAGAACACAAATTAATTACGGAGAATTACTAAGAGAAACAAATATAAAAATAACCAGCAACAACCATAAACACAAATGTTTATTTGGGAAAACCCCAAATCTGGGGAAAAACCCAACCTAATAATATCTCATTAGCATTGGCCAAAACCATGGCCAATCCGACCAAGTGAGCCTTCTCCGCTCACCTACAGGTCTTGCATTACAATGAAGTCCTTCCAGCCTTTTATAAGCTCCATTACATATAATACCACGGGTAGAATATTATGGGTGCACAATACCATGTGCCCCAAAACCATCACTGTTTAACCTGGTCAACTTTGACTCTATCCCGAGTCAATTTTACCTAACAATTCCCCCCTTAAACTTGACTTGGGGTTCCTTGACTAACCCCAGTCAAACCTGCTAAGTGAGACAATCTCGCTCACTCTAGCTCTTACCCCCTAAAAGTTTTTACCTGGGGTATTGTTAACCCGACATCCCCCCTATCACCTAGGTCTAACCCAGACTTTACCAATGATCACCGAGGGGTACACATGCCTTACCAGGTCTTAGAGTAGTATGCCCATTTACATGCAATAATTTTGACTTCATTAATTTTTTTTTTTGTTTATTGCTGCTATGATTCTGATCCATCCTCTCTCAATTTGATTTGCTCAAAAACTTCTATCAAACCACTCCAACTACGAGCCACCTCACGTAGCATCAAACGCACAATTTTGAAAGCCACATGAACAATTTTCTTCTGCTGAGCTTCTTTAAATAGTCGCATGAATCTCGAACAATTCGTCAACATGTTCCAAACTGGTAAATATCGCAAATGCACTACGATTCCTGGCAGTTACAGCACTATCTTCCGCACATTCTCCTTGAGGTTCTTCCATGTACGATTTTTCCACCATTATTTTCAAAACCCAAATCTGTAAAAAAGGCTGCATTGATCTCATCAGGCACTATAAACCCCTGTCATCAAAGAATCCCTTTGAAACCAATATCTAGCTCTGATACCAGTTGTTAGGAAATTTACTGCATAACATAAATAATTACTGAGAGGAATAAATATAAAAATAGCCAGCAACAACCATAAACACATAAACACAAATGTTTATCCAGGAAAGCCCCAAATCTGGGGAAAAACCCAACCTAATAAGATCTCATTAGCATTGGCCGAAACCCTGGCCAATCTGACCAAGTGAGCCTTCACCACTCACCTCCAGTTCTTGCATTATAATGAAGTCCTTCTAGCCTTTTATAAGCTCCATTACATATAATACCATGGGCAGAATATTATGCGTGCACAATACCATGTGCCCCAAAACCATCACTGTTTAACCTAGTCAACTTTGACTCTATCCCGAGTCAAGTTTACCCAACATTTCCAACACTTTTCAATATGGTGCCCATTCATACTACAATGGGTACAAAAATGATTACAGTTTCCGATGGACAAGGAAGTATTCATACCTGTGAGAGGTTCCTCATATCTTGTCCCAAGTATTTGATCCATTTTTCAGTTCCATTAAAAAATGTACAAGGAAACATTTCCCATAAATGATCAAAAGTACAAACATTTCTGGAATCCTCATGATGCTTATACCTGTCTTTTGGGTTATGAATTTGAAGAGAAGAACTGGAATTGGCATGTCCCTTGGAATGTTCATCTCTCTGCAGAGACAATTTGTCACTATCACTACCATCATGATGTGTTGTACCATCACTTTGTAGGATCCCCTTTGGCATGAACTCCATACTTGATGATTTATTTGCCTCAGAAATTTTGAGCACCCTCCAATTTCTTCATGGACATAACCCAATCCTTCATACTGTGGTTGTTCCTTCACTTTGATAGGATTAATGATGCCTTGTCCATTGACTTTGAAGCCTATTCCATCATAACCCATCTAAGTTAAAAGCTTCATACAAATACCCTTGGTATGATTTTAAAAAGCTACAAAAGATGTGGTATCAACATTAATTGGAGTAGAACTAGGAACACTAATTACCTCCTTTGACCAACCACCCATCTTTTTCATTTCAAATGTTGATGAAGAAGTGGATGATGTCTCTAGCCAACCACTTTTACCAACTGGCACATGGGGAGAATCTTTTAGATGCTGAAAAAATTGCAAGCATCATTCTCATCATAGGGTCCATATCCTATGTATGGACCATGCCCACAAATTGGTTTCATCTTTGAGGGACTCTTTGCTGCTTCCAGGATGAAACACTCACCAGTCTATTCCTCCACTATATGTTGTAACTGCAGGCACATTTTCCTTTTCTCCTCCTCTGCAACTTCAAGCAATCTCCTTAGCTCGACATTCTCCATTCAAAGAGATAGATTAATCTCCTCCAACTCTTGGAGTCTTTCACGCTTCAGTTTCTTTCCCATACTTGCAATCTGGTCAGAACCTACTCTGATACCACGTGATTTGAAAATGGAAGAAAAACTTAATCGTCCTCTGACACTTTGCAAGCATGTTAAACTTGAGTCATTAAATGTAAAATTAATTTCAAAACCTCTTCTAAGATGATGAGTTAAGTTTTCACATGAACTTAAAAGTGAAAAAATCCATATGCAACTCAATATGATAAACATGAAGAGAAGAAACCAACAACTGATAATGGATTTCACCCCTCCTAGGCTACATCTTTGGGACCTGCTCTAATGGCTAGACCGCTCTATTGATTTCAACAGAAAATGAGCACAATACAACTTGTTGACTCTGGAGTGGATTTTTTCTCCTACAAACAAACATTCTCCTACAAATAATTCTCACTCAAAAATATGAATCCATACAACAAGTCTTGATTGTCAATAGAAAAAGGACTCTCTCACAATAGGTCCTTGTTCTCCACCTGAAATAAAAAAGCATAATTATATAACTACTTCAAAATGAAGTGTTGAAAAGGTATTCTCTCATAAGAAAATTGAGAAAAGACTAAACTTAGCTACTCTACTAAAGTAATAGTTGTTGCAAATGAAATTGGAAGGTTAGAAAAACTCTAACTAGGCTCTTTCCATGCTCAAATATGCCTCCATTTGGTCTCAAAACTCTCTTTGTATTTAGCATTGAAGTATTTGGATCTGCAAAATTTTCATAATATAGTGCTCAAATCAGAAATATTAGGCTACCATTAAGTTAAAGACAATCAAAAACTCCTATCTAGGCTCTTTTGAGCTCAAAAAGGTTTAACAATGAGCAAGATATGCCTCTTGGAACCAAGCTCTACTATTTGTCTTGTAAATTGGAAAAACTTGCTATCTGGTAAATGTTTTCCACCTTTACAGAGTCTGCCAAGTGAATTTTTTTTCTTGGGACTGATAGGATTCTTGTCGAGAAAGGGGTAAATTTTCGTCTCCTTAATTGTGCCAATAACTCTTAAGAGCTGAAATTTTAGCCTCAAAGGGTAGTCATATGGTCCATGTGGCCTGAGGCCAGGGCTAACTGCTAGCCTCGTCGGCTAAACCCTCTGCTTCAGTCATCATGGCCATGTGTGTGTTAATATGGTTGGGGGTCGGGGCTAATCGCCTACCCTCACCGATTTTGGTTCTCACCTAGTTCTCTGTTGGTCACATTTGTCTCCGAGAACTGGTGGTCGGGGCCTATATTCCTGCCTCCTTCATTAACTCCTCCACATGCTCATATGGACTGTGCATGAGACCCAGGGCCAGAGCCTAACCGCCCCACCTCACTCCCTTCTACTATGGGCCACGTGGTGACAATAATACCAGGGCCTAGAGCTATCTTCCTGACCCCTTCCCCCAAATGCGACAACCACACCATTTTAAATATAAACGATGACCCATAGTTAATAAGAACCAATGTGGTGGTCTAACATTAAGTTAATTGGTTGTTACACTAGAGGTCAAGGGGTCAAACCCTACCGAAGCCCTTTGGCCTATTATAAAAAAAATTCCTACCATAGAAGGGCACTTGGTGCCTCATAATTGTCCCACATCATAATTAAACCAACCAATGAAATTGCATCATCTCAACCTGTACGGTGTTACCATGTGTCAGCATGGGATTGGCCCATCTGACACTATACTCTTCACAATCAGCTGATGGTGTTAATTGGATGGACTGTGTTGGGTCCCTATAATACTAGTAATTACCCCATTACTATTGTAGTTATACCCCTTATTTATATTGTTGTGCCCCTATTACCCCCATATTTTTATTTATGTGCCCCATAGAATCCCTCTATTATTATTTTTGTGGCTTTATATTATTATTGTTAGGTCGGCTGGATTATATTGTGACTCCTTAGACTCCTATATATAGAAAGGAGGTTTTGTCATTTGTATCATCCAAGAATTGTTCATTTATGTAATGTAAAGGAGGTTGCCCCTCGAAGAGGCTGAATTCTAAGGCGTTGATCTCTCTTTTCTATCTTTTCTTGAGCTGGTTTCATAACATTTGGTATCAAAGCTTTCGATTCTAGGGTTTCGCTGCTCCAAACCAGTCATCATGGAATTTTCGCTATAACTTTTTTCTGTGACTTTTCAGAAGTCGCAAAAAAAAACCCATTTGAGAAGAAATCGTGCTAAACCTTGGGTCCGAATTTCAGAGCTTTTTGCGTGATATTTTCGGAGATATGATCTGAGGAAGTTGGTCTTTTTGCAGACCCCTGAATTACACTCAAAACAGGTGACCTGGGGAAAATCGTCATAACTTTCTTTCTGAGCATCGGATTGAAATTTCGTAAGAAGGTGCAGAAAGAGAACGGACTGTAGTTTTCTTTTATATATTTTTTAGAGTCAAAGGTTGAAACAGTGACACATGGCACTTCGTACAATTTCGCTCTACTGAACTAGTCTATAATCAGGTCACTGCGGGAGATTGTGCATAACTCTTTCTTGGAGAATCAAATTTGGATAAGACTAGTGGCATTGGAAAGAGGACATAGAAGGCTACTACATGTCACAATTTCAGAACTGGATGATTCGAAATTACAGAGATACTTCAGAATCAATATCAGGCTTCTACAAAGTAAAAAAAAGGTGTGTAGTTTTTTTTTAATTTTTGCATAAGCTTGGTTTGAAGGAATTCAAAGGGCATAGTAAAGCATTATTATCGGTAACTGATGCCGCGAGGAAAGAAAATGCAAACACCTAGTAAGGAACCTGAAAGCTCTAGCATGACTCATGAAGAAGAGGAAGAAATGCTACATGATATATCAAAATTACAAGAACAAGTGCAACAAATGTCACGCTCACAAAAGCTAACAGATGCTAAGATAAATGGCGTGGAATCTAAGATAAAGGGCATGGAAGCTCAGGTGAATGGCATGGACGCTAAAATTGATGGCATGGATGATAAGATGGAAGAATTGAAGATAAATATGAATAAGTTGCTACAAGAAATGGTCACTAAGGGTGAAAGAGTACTAAAGGAAACTCATGATGAGAACAAAAGAAATGTTAATCATGATTCCATAGACTCTAATGTTGGATCGAAGACTCACCATGTTCCAAAAATCGATATGAGGAAGTTTGATGGCAAGGATCCCACCACATGGATATTACAGATGGAGCAATTCTTCGATCTCAATAATGTGCAAAACACACAAAAGGTACATATGGCAACTTTATATTTGGAACCAAATCAGTTTGTATGGTATCAATGGCTTTGTTCTCGTAAACAATTTATCACTTGGGCAATTTTTACGGAAGAATTGATAGCACATTATGAGGATACAAAAAGCAACACTTTTTTTAGCCAATTGATAAGTCTCAAACAAAAGGGTTCAATAATGGAGCACATTGAGGAGTTCCAAAAATTGAACATAAGGGTAAAAGATATTCCAGAGGAGCATAGGATTGATGTGTTCATAGGGTCTTTAAAGGATAATATCCAACATGATGTGCGCCTTTGGGAACCTGATTCATTAGAGAAGGCATTCAGGTTAGCAAGAAAAATGGAAAGCAAAATTATGGCAACTAGGAAGCATACCATTCACAACTATAAAGACGGAAGTGTTGTTGCCCATAGTCTTCCACAACCTACAAGGTTGACACCACAACAATTGGAAGAAAAAAGAGCAAAAGGGCTTTGTTACAATTGTGATAGCAAATACACAAAGGGTCATAAGTGTGCTGAGAAGAAATTATTCTACATAGATTGTGAAGAGGAAGAAGAAAAGGAGCAAGAAAGGTCAAAAGAAGAGGATATATTCCAGGAAAAAAGCCTAGATGAAGAACAAATAAATCCGACCATATCTTGTAATGCATTGGCGGGAATTACCACTCCTCAAACCATCAAGATAGAAGGACAAATCAAGAAGAAAAAGGTAATAGTGTTGATTGATTCAGGAAGCACCCACAATTTTATTCATTGTAGGGTAGCAAAAGAATTGAATTGCTTCCTATATCCAGCACCAGAGTGTCAAGTGATGATTGCAAATGGAGGAACAATAAATTGTTCTGGAAAGTGCCATAATATCAAGCTATCCATGGGAGAATATGTATTGACTAGCCCAATGCTTTCCATTCCAATGGGAGGTGCTGATGTTGTACTAGGAGTCCAATGGCTACAATCCTTGGGTACAATAGCTTTTAATTTTCAAGAACTTTTCATGAAATTTTCTGTGGAAGGAAAGGAAGTTGAATTAAGGGGTATTGCAGGGAAACCAGGAAAGATAATCAGCTCTAATGGCATGACAAAGCTTCTAAAAAAGGAGAAAAGAGGTGTAATTGCACAATTATGTTCGCTAGATGTTTCCACATTGGAATCATCTATTTCTCCAGATCTCCAAAAAGTCCTGGACAATCATTCCAAGGTATTTGAGACTCCCAAAGGTCTCCCACCTATGCGTGATCATGATCATGCTATTCATCTGATTCCAGGAAGTGTTCCTCCAAACATCAGGCCGTACAGATATCCATATGTCCAAAAAAGTGAAATTGAACGTATGGTTGCAGAAATGCTAGAGGCTGGTATAATTCAACCGAGTCAAAGTTCTTTCTCAGCTCCAGTAGTATTGGTGCACAAGAAGGATGGATCATGGCGCATGTGTCCAGATTATAGGGAGCTCAACAAGCTCACTATTAAAGATAAGTTCCCCATTCCTGTCATTGATGAATTACTGGATGAATTGCATGGATCAATTTACTTCACCAAGTTGGATCTTCGTTCGGGATATCATCAAATCAGAATGAAGATTGAAGACATTCCAAAAACGGCATTTAGAACTCATGAGGGTCATTATGAATTTTTGGTCATGCCTTTTGGCCTTACCAATGCACCTTCAACATTTCAAGGTTTGATGAATTCAATTTTCAAACCATTCCTTAGAAAATTTGTGTTAGTATTTTTTGATGATATACTAATCTACAGCAAGTCTTGGAAGGATCATGTTGAACATGTTGACAAGGTGCTACAACTATTGGAGGAGAAACAATTATATGCAAAAAGATCCAAATGTTTCTTTGGAGTCCAGGAGGTGGAATATTTGGGTCATATTGTATCTCATGAAGGAGTTAAGGTAGACCCTAGCAAAATTAAAGCCATTAAGGAATGGAAAATCCCCACATCCATAAAGCATCTGCGAGGATTTCTTGGGTTGACAGGGTATTATCGCAAGTTTGTTAAGAATTATGGGAGAATAGCAGCACCTCTAACAACATTATTGAAGAAAGATTCATTTTCATGGACTCCGGAAGCAACAAAGGCCTTTAAACATCTTAAAGAGGCAATGTGCCAAGCACCGGTCTTAGCTACACCGGACTTCACAAAAACCTTTATTGTGGAATGTGATGCTTCAGGAAATGGAATTGGTGTCATTCTAATGCAAGATGAAAGACCCATTGCTTTTGAAAGTCGTCCAATCAAGGGAAAGTTTTTAAGCAAAGCTATTTATGAGAAGGAAATGTTGGCAATACTCCATGCACTTAAGAAATGGCGACCCTACCTAATGGGAAGACACTTCAAGGTAAAAACGGATCATGATAGCCTTAAATACTTTTTAGAACAAAGATTATCCTCTGAAGAGCAACAAAAGTGGGTCACAAAGATGTTGGGTTATGACTTTGAAATCATCTACAAAAAAGGGAAGCAAAATGTGGTGGCAGATGCACTCTCAAGAAAGGATGAGGATATGGAAGCATTGTTGTGTTCCATTTCTATTATCCAACCAGATTGGATAAACGAAGCAAAGGAGGAATGGAAGAATGACGAAGAAGTGTGGGCACTTATTCAAAAGCTACAACAAGATTCCAGTACTTCTGATACATTTAGCTGGAAAAATGATTCGTTATGGTACAAAGATCGCTTATACCTCTGTAAGAATTCCCAGCTAAAACAAAAGATTCTTATGGAATTGCACACTTCTCCCTTAGGAGGGCACTCAGGATTTTTAAAAACTTACCACAGGGTTAAGAAGGAATTTTTTTGGGATGGCCTTAAATCAGATATTCAAAATTTGTGGCGGAATGTTTGGTTTGCCAACAAAATAAAGTTGAAACAATTAAGACATCGGGTCTATTACAACCTTTATCCATTCCAAGCCAACGTTGGGAGGAGGTTTCAATGGATTTTATCACAGGTTTACCCAAGTCTGAGGGAAAGAGTGTCATCATGGTGGTAGTTGACAGACTTACCAAGTATGCACACTTTTGTGCATTATCACATCCATTTAAAGCCAGTACAGTTTCTACTGCATTTATGGAAACAGTTCAAAAGCTACATGGAAACCCAAAGATTATTGTAAGTGACAGAGATCCCATTTTCACTGGAAATTTTTGGACAGAATTATTTTCTTGTCTTGGTACTCAGTTAGCTCATAGCTCATCTTATCATCCTCAATCTGATGGGCAAACTGAGATAGTAAACAAATGTTTGGAAGGATATCTTCGTTGCTTTGTATATGATAAACAGACACAATGGGTCAAATGGTTGCCTCTGGCTGAATGGTGGTATAACACTTCCTTCCATACAACAACAAAAATGACCCCATTTATGGCACTTTATGGGTACCAACCACCATCAATCACATCATATTTAAGAGAAAATTCTAAGGTTCAGGCAGTGGAACATCACATCGAACATCAACAACAAGTCCTCCAACTCTTAAAGGATAACCTCGTGTTGGCACAAAATAGAATGAAACAACAGGCAGATCAACATCGCAGTGAAAGAAGTTTTGATGTAGGTGATTGGGTATTCCTACGGCTACAACCATATAAGCAAATGTCCCTAAAGCAAGCTAAGAAGGATAATAAATTATCACCAAAGTATTATGGTCCGTACAAGGTGTTGGAAAAGATTGGTACTATGGCATACAAATTGGAGCTTCCTGCAGCTTCTCGATTGCACCCAGTTTTCCATGTTTCATGTTTAAAGAAGGTCATAGGTGACAAGCTCCCAGTTCAAACAATATTGCCAAAACTTGATGAGGAAGGAAAAATTATATTGGAACCGGAAGCAGTCATAGAAACAAGAACTCGACAGCTACGAAATCGATCAATTTCAGAGTATCTTATCAAGTGGAAGAACTTATCCACTGAAGATTCCACATGGGAGGATGAGAATTTTATGCAGAAGTACCCAGAACTGCTCAAGCGTTGAGGACAACACTTTTTTGAAGGAGAGGGGCATGTTGGGTCCCTATAATACTAGTAATTACCCCATTAATATTGTAGTTATACCCCTTATTTATATTGTTGTGCCCCTATTACCCCCATATTGTTATTTTTGTGCCCCATAGAATCCCTCTATTATTATTTTTGTGGCTTTATATTATTATTGTTAGGTCGGCTGGATTATATTGTGACTCCTTAGACTCCTATATATAGAAAGGAGGTTTTGTCATTTGTATCATCCAAGAATTGTTCATTTATGTAATGTAAAGGAGGTTGCCCCCTCGAAGAGGCTGAATTCTAAGGTGTTGATCTCTCTTTTCTATCTTTTCTTGAGCTGGTTTCATAACAGACTGCCTAGTCAGCAACCCAAACAACCCTATTGCTTGAATTTTAGTTGTTGTTCAAAAACTTCAGAACGTCATAACTTTCTAATATGATGTCAGATTGACATTGTTTTTAAGTGGTGTTGGAATCAGGACAACGAACACTACAATTTAGTGCTAGTTTCGGGAGATTCCATGCACTTTCGTTTCTGATCCTAATTTTTATCTCCAGATCAGATTATGACTATGTTGAGATCGACTTCTAGGGTGATCCAAAGTTAGACCCACTTGAGGGGGATGACTAGGATGATGCTGGTAATTCTTTTACCCATAAGTTTTCCTCAAGTTTTTTTATTCATTTAATTATTTTTGTGAATTTTAGGAATGTATGATGTTTTCGGATGTTGGTACTATATGATTTTTTTTTTATGTAAGAATATTAACATGTGGTGTGCATATCATAGATGTGGCACTGACTCATCCAATATTGATGTCATCATGGGATCAGAGGGTAGGGATCCAAGAACTGAAGAGGGGCAATGACTCAAAGGCCAATCACAAGCTATGAGAATTTTGGTGGAACCTCGAGGAGTTGAACATGGGGGTGCCCCCTTTATGGATGAGTGATATTATGGTACATGTGTAGTTCCACATGGTTGAGGTGTCAAGAATTTTTAGTCAACTCCTCATGCATGTGGCTTAAGTGATAGTGTGCTACCATTAGCACGGAGTTCCATAGGAGGATTAGTAATAGGAAGTTGTAGTGTTAGGAACCCTATGATGTGTATGGGCCTAAAAGCCCATTTTATGAAACCTATATCAATGTTGTGATTTTTTGGCTATGTAACATACTTATCAATTTCTATCTATATGTAGTGATATTTTCTGTTTGGGTGTAAAATCTGCATGTTTATATACATGTTTTTTTTGTATTTTTCATATGGCACATACATTTTCATTGCTCTATTAAAAGTTTCCTAAATGATAATCCATAACATAGTTAGCCAAAGAGTATTTTAGTGTGTTATATCCATGTAGAACATATTCGTAACTAAAAAAATCAAAACAATGTTCAAGGACGTGTACCATGAGATACTTTCAGTATAGGCGGGAATTGTGGATAGGGAAATCACTTGTAAATTATGACATCATGAGCAAAGAATTGAGTCACACAATTAATTAGTGGATACCAAGGGAAATGAATTTAGTGAGAATATCTATTACAACACTATATTCCATGATGTTGTTAGTTTCTTATCTAAGACAAGATCCTCCTAAATCTAATAGTGATCCAATGGTTTGAAAATGACCCAAGCAACTATAACTAGTGTTGTTTGTGTATCTTATGTAATGGTCATTGTCTGATGACACATGGGTAGGAAAGAAGAGACCATAATAAGCATTGATATGAAGAATACCAAGGTTTCAAAATGAAATAAAGTATAATAGAATACATAGCATACATAACATCATGCAGCTAGGGTTCTTACACATAACACATTTTTAGATAGATCCCATTGTAGGGCTCTGAGAGAGGATTACCTTCAAAATTTGATAGCTCATAGGCCCCTTTTTGGAGAAGTCATTTGACAATGTATGGTCCATTCCAAAGGGATTCCAATATACTAGTTCCTAATTTGGCATGGCCTTGGTCATAGAAGAAAACCAAGTCACTTTTGGAAAATGTGCACAGTTGGATGGATTTATCATATTGTGCTTTGACATGCTTCTTATGGGTTTCATTGGCCAGTGTAGGATCACCAAGGGTCTCGCATAGTTGAGAGATGTATAGAGGTGTTCCTCTTTGGTATAGGTATTAGATAGGAGTTGTATGGCTAATTGAAGAGATGGAATTTTACCTTCACCTAAAAGTACATATTTGACATCATAAACAAGTTGCAAAGGGGTGAATCCATGGAGATTTTATTCAATTTTCAATACACCCAAAGCAAAAAACGAACATGATATGTCAATTATTTTTGTGTGCCCCCACTGTCTTTTGGATCATCATATTTAGGATGTAAATGTGGGCCTCAACCTATTTGTTGGCTTGGGCATAGTAAGGTGTGAAATTCTCTTTCAAAATACCCAACTTGGTTGTGGGCTTAGTAATCATTTGATTCCTAAAATGGGATTCATGGTCAATGGCAATGGATTTAGGAATGTTGAAGAATTCAATGGTGTGGTTGAAAAGAAATAGATTCGTAGTGTTTCCATCATTATAAATGGTTTGCATGACTGCATCCCATTTCATGAATTAGTAAAAAACTATGATGATGTACTTATGACCATTGGTAGATGGGGGATTGCACATCATGATGTAATTCCCCATTTGGAAATGGGGTCGACACTAACCATAGGGTAAGGGGAGGTAGGATGAGCATGCATATTCTTAGAGAATATCTAACAGGGATGGCACTTATAGACAATATTCATACAATATTTAAAGATAGAGGGTTAAAAGAAGTCATTGTATAATATTTTTTGGGTTGTGGCAAGCCCAGATAGGAGATTTCCACATGCACTACATGTAATTCATTGATTACATGTTCAACGTTGAGATATGTAAGGAAGCTATTAATAATGGAATCAACACTACATTGATAAAGAGTGTTTTATATAATAATATAATGGGCGTCGTTATGGTGCAACCAATGATGTTCATCATGAGATAGGTGAGGGGGAATCAACTAGGTTTGTAGATAAATCAAGATGACACCATACTAGGGATTGGAAGAGTCAATGAGAACTAATGACTAAACGACCAAAGTGTTGTCGACCATAGGTTCAAGATTGACTTGAGGGAAGTCAAACATGATTTTTTTGAATGTGAGTTACTTGTTGGAATATTTTGTGGTGTGAAATTCCAACATGATTTACTTATTGACATGAAATTCCAAAAAAAATTATTGGAGTATTAGGATCCATTTCAAGTGTGTTCCTTTGAGAAATTAGTGACCAAGTAAATAACACATTGGGTTTGAATCAACTATTATCATGGTTTTATGTAGGATAATGTAATTCTTGAGTCCTTGGATAACATAGATGGATGCTAAGGCCATATTGTCAACATGGGGGTATCAATGCTTAGGGCCAATGAGGACTTTGTTGAGATAGTAGATAATGTGTTTATGATGAGCATCATATTCTAAGACAAGTAAAATGTTGATAGTGGAGGAATATTATGTTATGTGTAGCCAAAAATCTTGAGTATAATCTTGAGGGCTCAAAAGATGTGCAAATACTAATGCTTTCTCGATCGTTTCACAAGAGAATTGATCTTGGTCATCCCATATAAATGGTACATAATTCTTGAGGAGTTTCATGAACCATTTTGTTGTCTCTACATAATTGCCTATAAAATGACACAAAAAGTTTTAATTCCCTTTCAAACTTTATAGTTGGCCAAGGGTGGGAGGCAAAGGTTATTAGACAATGGCCTCAAATTTGAGTGAGCCAATAAGAATGTTATGCTTCAATATAATGAAACCTAAGGGGCACTCAAAGGTGACATAAAATACACATATCTGAGGATTAAGGAAGATATTATAAAATTAATATATTATGAATATGGAATGTAATTTCATGGGGTGTTCATCGCGAGTTTTAAATTGAGTTGAAAGTTTGTCTAAGTAGGCTTACACAATGTGTTTTATGCCACAAAAAACATAAGGCATGAGACATTGGAATGTGGCTCCTAGATTCTTCAAGCCAAAGGGTGGCTTTTCATAGGCAAACATGCCCCAAGGGAATTTGAATGCATTATTATGCTAGTCGATTGATTTTATTTATATTTGATCATATCTAGAGAATCCATCCACAAAGGATAAAATGAATATGATGGCACATTCATTGATAATCTAATTAATAAATGGGATCATAAAATTATCTTTAGTTAAAGCCTTGTTGAGGTCCTTAAAATCAATACAGACGAAAATGGTTCCTTGTTTTTTTGTGACGAGAACAGTGTTAGAAACCCATTCTATAAGGGGCATTGGGTAAATGAAATTAGCATGAAGCATTGTTTGACTTCAAGATTGATGGAAATGACCTTCTTAGGATGGACTAGGAAACATTTTTAGCATACCATTTTGGCACCATCATATAATTTGATCTCAAGTTTTATAATGGATGGGTCAATCCTTGTCATTTCCTCATAATACCATGTAAAAATGTTCTAAAATTCTTTGAATAGGGTAGTTTATTGAGTGATATCATAAGGAGAGAAGTTTGCACCTATCATGACATTTTCCACCACACTAGGTGTATAGGAGATGTCAACTAGGATGGTCGTTGAGAAGTTTGTGTAGGTTTTAACCCCGTATAGAAATTGCTTGCATACGAATTCTAAAACACATAAAATAAAAAATGTGAGATCATAACACATAAAACACATATACATAGAGATTTTCCACTAGATCCCAAAATGGAGACTACCAGCTTGATTTTTCATTATGTTCCTTTCAATGATATAATACATATTTATACATGCTGAAGCATCCAATACCGTGGACTGAAAACCATCGCGTCCAAAGCCATGGACCAAAAACCATCGCATCCAAAAACATGTGCGAAAATCATGCAAAAAACCATAGGTGGGTCCACCCAACCTAACATAGGTTCCAAAACCAAAATTTTTTGTGGCACTGCCCTAGACCCCATAGAGTGGGGTTTCCTGCACCCCTCAAACCCCCTGTAACTCCCCATGCTACACAATCGGCGGAACGAAGGGGGGGCTTTGGCCCCCTTTAACCTCCCGGTTAACTACCTGGGCTAGTCGTGGAAAGAATATAACAGAACGCAACATTCTCCCACTTGTTGTTTTCTTTCCACAAGGGGCCACAAGAGAGCTTAGTCATTTATCTAGCCCTGCAATGCCCATTGTTTCTCTACACCAAGAGAACTTCTCAGAACTCACAGATTTTGTCAATGCATCTACAGTATTATTCAAAGTTTCCACCTTTACCAGCAAAACCCCCTCACAAAGTGATACTGAACATCAATGTGCTTTGTCTTTGAATGATATGCAGGGTTCTTTGCCAAGAAAAATGCACTTTGGCTGTCACAGTCTATCCTTATAGCTCTCTGTACTAACCCCATACTTGAACATAATCTCTGCAACCAAACTACTTCCGTGCTTGCATGAGCGGCTGCCATGTATTCTGCCTTTGTAGTTGATAGTGTCACTACAGATTGTTTCTTACTGATCCAGCTGACTGCACCTCCAAATAGGTTAAACACATACCCACTTGTAGATCTTCTCTGATCCAGATCTCCAGCCCAGTCTGCATCAAAAAAGCCACGAATATCCAACACTCTGTCCAATCCTGGTCTTCCTTGGTAGCACAAACCATAATCACTAGTGCCACGCAATCCCCTAAAAACCCACTTCACTGTTGTCCAATTCTCCTTCCCTGGTTTTGACATAAACCTGCTCAATACTCCCACTGCATGTGTAATGTCTAGTCTAGTATAGACCATCGCATACATTAGGCTACTGACTGCACTTGCATATGGAACATGGGACATATCCTCTTCCTCCTCTTGTGTCTTGGGACATTGTTCAGCAAATAACTTTACACCTACAGGAATAGGAACCTTCACCGTTTACTATCCTACATATCAAACCTCTGCAATATTGTCTCGACATACTTCCTCTGGTTTAACCAAAGCTTCCTCTTTGTCCGATCTATTTTAATTTCCATGCCCAAAATATAGTTTGCAACACCAAGATCTTTCATGTCAAATTTGGAGGACAATTGGGTCTTCAAATCTTGGATAATTTCTTTGTCATTTCCAACCAGCAACATATCATCCACATACAAGACCAAATAAATAACACGGTCACCAATTAATTTAAAATACACACGGTAATTTGCTTTGCTTCTCGTGAAGCCCAGTCCCCGTATAAATGTATCAAATTTCTGATACCGCATCCTTGGTGATTGTTTTAACCCATACAAAGACTTATTTAACTTGCATACCAGTTCTTTCTTACCCTTCTCCGTAAAGACTTCAGGTTGCTTCATGTAGATTTCCTCTTCCAGATCCCCGTGAAGAAATGTTGTCTTCACATCCATTTGTTCTACCTCAAAATAAAAAGTAGCAGCAACAGATAAAAGTAATCTAATAGAAGTTACCTTGGCAACAGGAGAAAAAATATCACCAAAATCAATTCCCGGCACCTGGGAATAAGCTTTTGCTACCAACCGAGCTTTGTATTTCTCCACCTTTCCTTCTGCATTTGTCTTCTTCTTGAACACCCATTTGCTGCCAATGGGTTTCCTTCCAGTTGACAACTCCACCAGATCCCAAGCTTCATTTTTGTGAAAAGTTTCAATTTCATCAACCATGGCCTCTTTTCAGAGTTTTCCATCCTCTAAATCTACTGCTTCCTTCACAGTTCTGGGATCATCATCAGTAATAGATAAAGTAAAATTTGGACAGAAAGCGAATGGGCTATACCTTTCTGGTTGCCTTCTTTCTTGAACTGATCTTCTCACACCCGGAGTTTGTGGCTCTTCATCTTTTGATTTCTACTCTACTATAGAGTCTGATTCTTCTTCCTTTAGCTCAAACTCTATCTTCTCAGGTTCCTTTGGTTGGACTTCATGTTTAATAACATCTTTCACCTTCCTAAACACCACATCTCAGCTGTACACAACCTTCCTTGTTACTGGGTTCCAAAGATTATAACCCTTTAAACCATCCTTATACCCAGTAAAGATGCACTTTGATTTACTATCCAACTTGGTTCATTTCTCCTTTGGAACATGTACATATGCATCACATCCAAATACCCTCAGATGTGAAAGAGAGGGTTTCTTACTAGTCCATACCTCTTGTGGAGTTTTATCATCCAACGCTGATGAAGGTGATCTGCTGACCAGGTAACATTTTATGTCCACTGCCTCTGCCCAAAATTATTGTCCTAAACTGGCACCACTGAGCATGCTTCTTGCCCTTTCCATCAACGTCTTGTTCATTCTTTCTGCAACTCCATTTTGCTAAGGTGTATATGAAGTAGTCTTCTACTATGCTATACCAAACTTCCTATAGAATTCTTCAAATTCCTTACTGCAAAACTCTCCACCATTATTTGTCCTTAGCACCTTCATCTTCTTCTCTGTCTGGTTTTCCACTAGAGCCTTGAATTCTTTAATCCTATCAAAGACTTTAGATTTCTTCTTAAGGAAATATATCCATGTATTCCTTGAGAAGTCATCTATAGATGATACATAGTACACAGACTTACCCAGTGATGGAACCTTCACAGGTCCAAACACATCACTATGCACAAGCTCTAATATATGTTTCGCCCTCTTACCACCAGACGGGAAACTCACCCAATTCTGTTGCCCATATACACAATTTTCACAGAAATCAAAATCCAGAGAGCTATTACTCATACCTTCTACCATACCTTTACCATGAAGTATTCGAAGGCCCTTCTCTCCAATATGTCCAAGCCTTTGATGCCACAGCATGGTTTTCTCTCCAGAGACCACTAGATTTTCTGCTCCACTTTCAGGAACCACAGAACTATTGCACCCATCAATAACTGTGCTACCTTGCAGATTGTATAGAGTTCCAATTCGAACTCCACACATCAATATCAGTGCTCCCCAAATCATCTTGCAAGTATCCTTCTCGAACACTGTTTTTACACCTGCATCATCCAACTTGCTTACAGAAATCAGATTTCCGGCCAATGCAGGAATATGCAGAACACCCGAAAGTGTTCTAACCCTTCCACCTTGAAACTTCAACTTTACTTTTCCACAACCAACGATTCTAGCCTTCCTATCATCCCCTAAGAAGACATAACCACCATCGTATTTCTCATACTCGCAGAACCACTCTCTATGGGAAGTGAAGTGAAAGTATGCACCTGAGTCAATCAACCATGCCTCATGATCTACATGTGTACTTGAAGAAGCCAAGTACACATCCCCAACTTCATCTGAGGTGGTTTTCGCCTCTGCAGAAGGAGCATCATTAGATCCCTTTCCTTTATCAGGAGCTTTAGTACAGTCCCTTTTGTAGTGCCCTTCGTTTCTGCATTTCGAGCACACCACCTTTAGAGGTTTTCCTGGAGATTTAGATCTCCCACTCGATGACTTATTTTTGTTTCTGTTCTGGGACCGTCCTCGTACAGACAAGGCATCACCATTATGGCTCTCCATATTTTTCCATCTCATCTCCTCCGTCAGGAAGGATGAGAGTCTTTCATCAAACTGCAAGGTAGTTGCATTGCTACCTATTGCAATAACCAGACTATCACACAAATCTTGTAGAGAACATAACAAACTGATGCACTTATCTTCATCTAAAATTTTAATATCAACAGATGTTAACTGACTTACCACAGTATTAAATGTGTTCATATGCTTTGTCACCAAGTCTCCATCTTTCATCCTCAAGTTATACAGCTTTTGCCATAGGAACAGTTTATTCACTAGAGCCTTAGATTGGTACAAAGTCCCTAACTTGTCCCACAAAGCCTTCACCATAGCTTCCCCTGATACATTCAACAATACTGAATCTGAGACACACAATCGTATTGTGCTCTTTTCCTTCTGATCCAACTTCTTCTATTCTTCATCCGACACTCCTGTTGGTTTAGTACCCGGATCTACCACGATCCACTGATCTTTATCCACCAACAGATCCTCCATCTTGAGTTTCAACAACTCAAAACTATGACCATTAAATTTCTCGAACTCTATCTTTCCACTGCTCGCCATCTTCTTTCACCACCAGAATCGATCTCACAGATCTCCCACTGAACGGGGTCTACCATAGGCCGTAGCGAAACCCCTCAGCAACAAAGGCATCCCTTTGAAGAGAAAACAACTATGATACCAAATGTAGGTTTTAACCCCGTACAGAAATTATGCTACATACAAATTCTAAAACACATAAAATAAACAATGCAAGAGCATAACACATAAAACACATATACACAGAAATTTTCCCCTGGATCTAAGTACTGGGACTACCAGCTTGATTTTTCATTATGTTCCTTTCAATGTTATAATACATATTTATACATGGCGAAGCATCCAATACCATGGACCGAAAACCATCGCATCTAAAAACATGTGCGAAAATCATGCACAAAACCATAGGTGGGTCCACCCAACCTAACATAGGTTCCAAAACCAAAATTTTCCAGGGCACTACCTCGGACCCCATAGAGTGGGGTTACCTACACCCCTCAAACCCCCTCTGACTCCCCCCGCTACGCAATTGGCAGAACGAAGGGGGGGCTCCACCCCCTTCCAACCCCCCAGTTAACTACCTGGGCTAGTCGTGGAAAGAATATAACACAACCCAACAGTTTGAGAGATTTCCCTCTAAGAATATGTCTTGTGGGAGGGATGGAATATTATACCATCCTATCAGGAGGACATACAAGAAATGATGAAATCCATCCAAGGTAGGTCCCTTGGATCCATGTGCTTAATGATAACTTCTTCTTATGGGAACACAATGTACCACGAGTCAAAGGGAGAGGTGATATCCCATATAAGCATCTAGTATCAATCAAAATGAAGCTCATGATGAGTGTCCTCTATGGAGTGTGAAAAACGTTATTGGGTGGCATCATAATATAGCTCAACTAGAGAGAGAGTCATTTTAGTGAAAAGAGGTCAATATTCATAGCTACGGGAACCATCCAAGAATCGAGGAATTAATGGGGCCAAAAGTGTGGTTATAGATCATGTTTATTGAAGCCACAGATTTAGAGGGATTGAGTAGGGGAAAGGGGAAGATCCTCATGATGGAAAATTATTAGAACATCCCTATGCCAAAACTATCATAAGTAGCGTTAGAATTTCTTATGAGTGGAATAGTAGTTCATATATTAGTTTGTGAATTAGTTGTTCAATACACTAGTTGGTAAATGGTAATGATCTTCCTTTCATGGGGAAAGAAAAGTATAAGAAATACTGGCAAGAAAACTTCTACCATCACATAGAACTAACTCTAATTGAATAAAAGGTGGTATTGAAATGGGGCATCAACTATCATGACTTCAAATAAGACAATTTTATCGCTAAGTTCAATAGGAAAGGCTTGGATGATGCCATGAGCGAAGAAGTTATAGTCATGAAAGGCCTTTGTCAGGGTGTTTCAATGACCAAGAGTCAATGATCCATTGAATTTCCAATGAGACAAGAACATGACACAAGTGGATGATCCTTCACCAACTACAGTGCAAAACACATTCTTTTCGAAGGTGGAAACCTGCATTTGGAAATGACTATTAGGGGAAATTTCATTCAAACCTTGAGTTATGTCAAATGTGATGATGTAAAAATCGAAAGGATCCACACCTATGATAGATTACAATAGAGCATTGCGCTACAATGCATAGCTCTAAAGAACTTATAGAGTTGACATTGCACAATGTTTTTGAACCAAATATTCTGTAATGTTGTAGTGGTGGGTGGATTTTGCATTGGGTTTGTTTGTCGAATACCAAAGTACATTCTTTTAGGCTAAAAAAATTGGGTCAATATTATTCTTCTTAATATGAAGAGAGCCATTGGTAGGTGTAGTCGAACGAAGGTCTTCTTGGAGGTTGAGGAACTTGACTTGTTTTAATCACAGGCCTGAGTCAAGAGGTAAAATGACTTCTCAACCATATAAGAGCTCACCCTAGCTAAAGATCACCCTTTGGGAAGGAATGGGGAAATATATCCTAGTGAAGGATGTTGAGTGGTAGAGACCATTTGTTGCTACTAGGTGGGAAAGGGTTGGGTGAGAATTGCAGGCTACTAGGGAGCTTTCTATTGGTTGAAATAGTTGTGGATTTTTCCCATGTGAGGACACTAATGGATTATGTGGTATGCACCACATATTTTTCAAGGTTATTTCATCTTGCATTTCTCTCTCTGGTCATTTGGTGGAACATCATGAATTTGCATGGCATCCTTCTTGAAAGGTTGGTTTTTTTTTTTTGTTTTTTTTGTTTTTTGGCATCCAGGTTGCTAAGAGTTATTTTGGTTCATGGATTGAACCATATAAATATCAAAGTTTTTCATAGGCATTAAAAGAGTGGGAGTAGGAGACATAATGGTTGCAAAAAATTAACCTACTTCCATTTGGGTCAATTGAGTAGACAACTAGCCCACAAGATCATGTTGGGTTGTGTTATATTCTTTTCATGACTAGCCCACCTAGTTAAGTGAGGGTTTAGAGGGGGGTAGAGCACCCCCTTCATTGTGCCGACTGTGTAGTGGGGGGATTGTAGGGGGTTTGAGGGGCGCAAGGGCAGTGCCCCGAGGAAATTTTTTTTAGACCCTATATTGGGTTGGACAGACCTACCTATGGTTTTGTGCATGGCTTTCGCACATTGTTTTGGACACGATGGTTTTTGGTCCATGGTTTTGGAAACGATAGTTTTTGGTCCATGGTATTGGATGCTTCAGAAAGTATAAATATGTATTGTAACATTGAAAGGAACATAATGAAAAATCAAGCCTGTAGTCCCAGTTTTGGGTTCCAGGGGAAAATCTCTCTCTATATGTGTTTTATGTGTTATGCTCTCACATTGTTTATTTTCTGTGTTTTAGAATTTGTATGCAGGTAATTTCTATATGGGGTTAAAACCTACATTTGCTATCAGAGTTGTTTTGGCTTCAAGGTGACGCCTTTGTTCCTGAGGGGTTTCGCTCGGGCCCGTTGTAGACCCTATTCAGTGGGAGATCTGCGGAATCGATTTTGGTGGTGAAAGAAGATGGTGAGCAGTGGAAAGATAGAGACCGAGAAATTTAATGGTCAGAGTTTTGAGTTGTGGAAACTCAAGATGGAGGATTTGTTGATGGATAAAGATTAGTGGATCATGGTAGATCCAGGTACTAAAAGAATGGGAGTGTCTGATGAAGAATGGAAGAAGTTGGATCTGAAGGAAAATAACACAATATGATTGTGTGTCTCAGATTCAGTATTGATGAATGCATCAGGGGAAGCTACGATGAAGGATTTGTGGGACAAGTTAGGGACTTTGTACCAATATGAGTCTCTAGTATAGTCCATCTTCTTTCTGTTCAAATTTTGCTTTATCCATTACTGATGATGATACCAGAACTTTGAAGGAAGCAGTAGATTCATAGGATGGCAAACTCTAGAAAGAGGCCATGGTTGATGAAATGGAATCTTTGCACAAAAATGAGGCTTGGGATATGGTGGAGTGGCCGGCTGGAAGGAAACCCATTGGCAGCAAATGTGTGTTCAAGAAGAAGACAAATGTAGAAGGAAAGGTGGAGAAATACAAAGCTCAGTTGGTAGCAAAAGGTTATTCCCAGGTGCCAGGAATTGATTTTGGTGATATTTTTTCTCCTGTTGCCAATGTAGCTTCTATTAGATTACTTCTATTTGTTGTTGCTACTTCTGATTTTGAGGTAGAATAGATGGATGTGAAGACAACATTTATTCACGGGGATCTAGAAGAGGAGATCTACATGAAGCAACTTGAAGGCTTTGCGGTGAAGGGTAAGAAAGAACTGGTATGCAAGTTAAAAAAATATTTGTATGGGTTAAAATATTCACCAAGGATGTGGTATCAAAAATTTGATACCTTTATACAGGGACTTGGCTTCACGAGAAGCAAAGCAGATCACTGTGTGTATTTTAAATTAATTGTTGACCGTGTTATTTATCTAGTCTTGTATGTGGATGATATGTTGCTGGTTGGAAATGACAAAGAAATTATCCAGGATTTGAAGACCCAATTGTCCTCCAAATTCGACATAAAAGATCTTGGTGCTGTAAACTATATTTTGGGCATGGAAATTAATGGACATCGGGCAAAGATGAAGCTCTAGTTAAACCAGAGGAAGTATGTCTAGACAATACTACAGAGGTTTAATATGTAGGATAGTAAACCGGTGAAGGTTCCTATTCATGTAGGTGTGAAGTTATCTGTTGAACAGTGTCCCAAGGCATAAGAAGAGGAAGAGGACATGTCCCGTTTTCCATATACAAGTGCAGTCGGTAGCCTGATGTATGCAATGGTCTGTACTAGACCAGACATTGCACATGCAGTGGGTGTATTGAGTAGGTTTATGTCAAAACCAAGGAAGGAGCACTGGCTAGCAGTGAAGCGGGTTTTTAGGTATTTGCATGGAACTAGTGACTATGGTTTGTGCTACCAAGGAAGACCAATATTGAACAGAGTGTTGGATATTCATGGCTTTGTTGATGCAGATTGGGCTGGAGATCTGGATCAGAGAAGATCTACAAGTGGGTATGTGTTTAACCTATTTGGAGGTGCAATCAGTTGGGTGAGCAAGAAATAATTTGTAGTGGCACTATCAACAACAGAGGCAGAATACATTGCAGCCAATCATGCAAGCAAGGAAGTAGTTTGGTTGCAAAGGTTGTGTTCAAGTATGGGGTTAGTACATGGAGCTATAAGGATAGACTTTGACAACCAAAGTTCAATTTTCTTGGCGAAGAACCTTGCTTATCATTCAAAGAAAAATACATTGATGTTCAGTATCACTTTGTGAGGGATATGATAGAAGACAAAAAGGTGTTGCTCATAAAGGTGGACACTTTGAAGAATACTGCAGATGCATTGACAAAATCTGTGAGCTCTAAGAATTTCTCTTGGTGTAGAGAAACAATGGGTGTTTTAGGGCTGGATAAATGACTAAGCTCTCTTTTGGCCCCATGTGGAAAGAAAACAACAAGTGGAAGAATGTTGGGTTGTGTTATATTCTTTCCACAACTAGCCCACCTAGTTAACCGAGGGGTTAGAGGGCGGGTGGAGTGCCGACTGCGCAGTGGGGGGGTCATAGGTGAGTTTGAAGGGGGTGGCTATTGCCCCTCTATGAGGTTTAGGGTAGCACTTCGGGGATTTTTTTTTGGACCCTATATTGGGTTGGGCGGACCTACCTATGGTTTTGTGCATGGTTTTCACACATGGTTTTGGACGCGAGGGTTTTTGGTCCATGGTTTTGGACGTGATGGTTTTCGATCCATGGTATTGGATGCTTTGACATGTATAAATATGTATTGTAAAATTGAAGGAACATAATGAAAAATCAAGCTGGTAGTCCTGGTTTTGGGATCCAGGGGAAAATCTCTTTGTATATGTGTTTTATGTGTTATGCTCTCACAATGTTTATTTTCTGTGTTTTAGAATTCGTATGCAGGTAATTTCTGTATGGGGTTAAAACCTACAGATCAATTGAGATCGTGCCCCACAAACAATTAGTATGGGGACTTGGTTATGGTTTGGGAGGATTTTCAATAGTCCTCGGAGTGTTAGGGATGATTTCATGTAGTGTTAATAATTGAAAATAAATAAAATAATGTTTTTTGCATGCAAGGTCTCTTTCTCCACATTAATGGTACTATTTATGGCAACCTCCCAAGAGATGGTTAGTTATTTCCATGTGCAATAGGAATTAATGTCTTCTTCATTCAGGGATATGGTCCGAGATATGGGTAGAGGGATATTAGAGTAAATGTGGAGAATTCATGTCCTGGTAGCTTAGCGAATTGAAAATTCAAAGTGAAATATTAGTATGATGTTTGATTAACTTCAACATACCAATGGCATTATTATTGAGGGTTAGCTAGGAAAGGCATATATGGATGCTATAATCGATGAGAGATTTGGATGAGAACCATAGATGGTATGTGGTGATGTGATTTTTTGGGTTCTCACCTAGTTTTTTATCAAAATTAGGTATGTTGAAAGGGACCTTATGTGGCATGGGTGGCCATAGAAAATTATGAAAAATAGGGTCATTCGTAAGTTTTTCCAAGTCAAGTAGGTCTATATATGTGATAAATGGTAATTGAGAAGGGCAAAACGAATGAGTCTATGGTTAAGGAATCTAGGTTAAGTACTTGGCGCTCTAGTAGGATAATGACTTGTTACACAGACCATCAAGTGAGGCTTAAACTTAGGGTAAGAGAAAACAAACATATTAGTGTGACCATAGGGGAATAAGTTCCCTTGTAGTTTTCCTCTAGTAGAAATGGTTTTTATTTGGGTTAGCTCCTCCATAGCAAGGGTGTTCAAAGCTTGAAAATTTTCGGAATAGATATACATTAGGTGTGGCAAATATACTAGGGGTGAAGGTGCCCTCGATTATAATATTTCCATTAAATAGGGATGGTTTTTATAATAAGTTTGAGTTATTACATAGTACTACGCCTAATGAGTAGTGGTTTCCCTAGTCATCTAGTGGAGGTCTTGATCCCGTTGGGATGTTCGAAGAAGAGAGTCATGGATTAGGAAAGAGACAAGCTCATAGTAAATGGATTTGTAGAAGGTCCACTTGCTTTGGAGGAAATATGAAAACCTCTAGATTGAGGGGATGTTAAGGAGTGAGATTCCATTTATAGTGTTGGTGTCAAGGTATTTGGAATAATTGTAACTAAAATATGACATGGGTGCTTGGACTTAGATAGAGAATTTGAGAGTACTTAAAGCAGTAACCCGACTGAGTGAAGGTAAGGGAGGGAGTGAGGTGAATCCTATAGGCTTTAACCCTATACAAAAATTACCTACATACAAATTCTAAAAATAGAAAATAAACAATGGCAAGAACATAAAACATAAAACAAATATACACAGATATTTTCCCTAGATCCCCAAACTGGGACTACCATATTGATTTTTCATTATATTCCTTTCAATTTTACAATACATACATACATACATACATACATACATACATACATACATACATACATATATATATATATATATATATATATATATATATATATATGTTGAAGGATCCATAAACCCCACACCATTAACCCTGGATTAGAACATAACCATATTTCCCTTGACCGGATGCACAAAATACCATGGACAGAAAACCATCATGCCCAAAACCATGTGAGAAATACATGCACAAAACCATAGGTAGGTCTTCCCACTTAATATAGGGTCCAAAAAAAAAATCTCGGGGTGCTGCGCCCAGCTCAATGTACAAGGTGAGCTATCATCCCCCCTGTGAGCCCCCCATACATGGGGTAGTCGTGCAAAGAATATAATGTTGGCATTTTGGCTCAGGTATGGCGCTATGATACAGGTGTTGTCCTTGATGGCAACTCTCTTTGATGACAGATCTCCGTTCAGTCTACAGAATGAAGAGAAATCTCATATACGCAGGTTAATTAAGTCCAAGTTGCGTATACACGCTGGTGATATGCATACTAAGTCGCGTATACGCAGGAGAGCTATATAATAAGGCGCGTATACACGCAGATGCATGAACAGAAAAGTGCGTATATGTCGGGAAGTTTCTTTTTGGTCCATGGTAGTTAGTGCTCGGTACTTGTGCCCATGTCTTTGGACCAAAGTACCTCGACAGTCGTGTAGATCTCTAGTTTCGCAGTTGATGGTTTTGGATTTCTATGGTTTTGGCTCTTGGTATTGAGCAAGGCCTAAGGCTATATAAGGAGAAGAAGATCATTAGGCAAAATCATCTTTCGAAAAGGCTTGAATATCTGAAAAAGAAAGAGATCTGATATGCAGGTTCTGGGTTGCTTGATCTAAGCCAAGGAGAGATCACATCGGTTGATGGAAGACTAGATCTAAGGATAGATCGGGATCTAATGGTTTGAAATGCACTATCATGATATGGTTGATTATGCGTATTTCTAGATCTGCATACTGTCGCAATGTTATGTTCTGGGTCTAACTGATGTCTGGTACAGCTGCAAATTGAGAAAGTTTATTTTTAGATCTGTACGCAGGTTGGCTTCGGTAAAAGCGCGTGTATACGCGGGTTTTGCTCATTGAAGTAGCGTATATCTTTTGAAGCTTGATTTTGGGTTTACAGTTGGGTCTGACTGTTATTGCAGAGTTCTGTAGTCTGCTCTGTGTTCTGGTAACTGGTGATTGACAGGGTTCAGTGATTCAAAGTTTGGTTGTTTTATGCTTCAATGATCTGTTGTGAAAGGTGAATGAATTGTGGCCTTCAGATTGTAATGTTGTGCTTCAGGAATATCCAGTCTGAAAATGTATGAAAGGTGGTACCTGAAGGAAAGAAGATTGTAGGTCAGCACCTACGTACTAGTATCTTGGCTAGTACAAGAGCAAAGGGGGTTGGAGCTCCCTTCCAAGGAAGTTTGGAGAACGAGAGAAGGTTGTAGCCTTCTGCAGGTTGTAGCCTGCGTACTGGTATAAGGCTGCACCAGTACAAAAGATTGTAAACTGAAGTTTCATATTAAAGAAAGATAGAGACAACTTGCAGCAGGTGGTTTTCACCCACATTGGGTTTCCACCTTATATCTTGGTGTTCATGTGTGTGGCTTTTGATCTGTTCTGTTATACTGCACCTGTTTACTGTTAATGTGGTGAATAATGTCCTGATGAACTTAACTGAAGAATAAGCTAACTAAACTATGAGTTTTCTTCTTATACGCTGTTTTATTTAGTCACAGTAGCGTGTACACGCTGGTTCACTTAACTGAAGTAGCGTATATGTTTCTGAGCATTGAAAAAGTTTGATTGATCTGATAATACTGATTCACCCCCCCTCTCAGTATTATTTCCAACAATTGGTATCAGAGCAGGTCCTTCAGAGAAGCTTGATCGCTTGAAGGTAGATCATTCATCATGAGCAACTACGAGAAAGAAGCATCAATCAGGCCACCGATTTTTGATGGGACAAATTTCAATTATTGGAAGGTAAGAGTTACTGCATATCTTCAATCTCTTGGTACAGAAGTTTGGAACATTGTAGAAACAGGCTATGCTTTTCCTTCAGCTACTCCTACAGATCCAGCTGAGAAAAAGCAGTATGAAACAAATGCAAAAGCAGTCAGTACTCTATTAGGAAGTATATCCCAAACAGAATTCATGAAGGTCATGCACTTCAAATCAGCAAAAGAGATATGGGACAAAATTATCACTAGCTATGAAGGAGATGAACAGGTAAAGCAAGCTAAACTTCAAACTCTCAGGATTCAATATGAGACTCTCAAGATGTATAATGATGAAAGTGTGGCTAATTATTTTCTTCGGGTAGATGAGATTGTTAATTGTATGAAAAATTTGGGTGAAGAAATAAAAGAGACTATAGTAGTTCAAAAGATTCTAAGATCATTATCCCCCAAGTTTGAATCTAAAGTATCTGCAATAGAAGAAAAATAAAATCTCCGTGTTCTCACTATGTCTCAGCTACATGGAATTCTAACTGCTTATGAAATGAGAAAGGGAGGTCCATCAGACAGAAGGGAAGCTGCTTTTAAGGCATCAGGAAAAGAAGATTACTATGAAGCAAGCCATGTTCCAGAAGAAGAGGAAGAAGAATCAAATTTTGTCAGAAATCTTCAAAGGGGTTCTGGAAGGTTCAGAGGTAAGCTACCTTTCAAATGCTTTGCTTGTGGAAGAGTAGGTCATTATGCTGCAAAATGTCCTTATAAGGATAAAGGAAAAGAACCTGCTAGATGGAACAAGAAACAAAGTGCAAATAAGAAAAGCTACTACACCCATGAAGATAGTGATGGCTTATCAAACAGTGATGAAGATGAACAAGGTAATAAATATAAGCTGTTAATGGCATTTGAAGATGATGATTATGAGGATGCTGTAGATGTGGATAATCTCTATAATGAAATTACTAGACTCAAGAGATGCATAGAAGAAAAGAATGTGATCATTGATACTTTGCAATTTCAAATTGATGAAAAGGAAAAACATCTTGAAAAACTAGAAGGTGAAATTGTTGGTCTCAGAAAAGAAATTGAGAAAACAAAAGCTATTAATCTTAAGTTTGTCAAAGGATCTGAAACTTTGGATGAGATTATCAATGTGCAGCGGTCTCCTCTAAACAAGACAGGTTTGGGCTATAATGGAGAAACCTCTCAAGCATCCACCTCAAAAAGTTATCTTGATGCAGCAAGAAGAAATGAGCAGAAGAACAATGAAGATAATCAGGTAAAGCAGGGACGAATTACAAACAGAAACTATCAGGGACAATCCTTCTTAAGGGTGAACAAAAGCTACAACCAACCACAGGTAAAATCTTCTCAGTTTGGCTCAAGAATAGATGAAAATAGAAATTACAATCAGTTGGCTGGTAGATTCAATAACCGCAGAAGCTTCTTCAATGGACAATGCTTTTCTTGCCATAACTTTGGTCACAAAGCAGCTCAATGTGTTGCATATAAAACAATCATGACTAGGGAAGCTCAAAAACAAAGAAGTATGACAGGGATTACAAAAAGGACCTATAACAACTTTTCGGTTCTTGAAAATGAAGTTGAATGTTCTATTTGCAATAATTTTGGTCATAAAGACTCTGAATGCAGGAGCAGGTTTCAGGAGAAAAAGGAACAAGCCACGAGCACCAAAACATGGAGAATAAAGGAACCTCAAACAGAAAGATGTGGGATAGCATTTTATGCAGAAGGACAGGAAAATCTATGGTACATTGACAGTGGATGTTCGAAACATATGACAGGTGATAAAGAAAAACTTGAATCTTATTCTACTTTAGAAAAGGGAAAGAAAGTTTCTTTTGGAAATGATACTCCTGCAACTATAAAAGGAAAAGGTATTGCTCCTTTGAAAGAAAAGGTCAAGGCTGGAAATGTTTTATATGTTGATGGATTGAAGCATAATCTACTAAGTGTCAGCTAGATGTGTGATCAAAAAACCGAGGTTATTTTTAGATCGAATGGATGTCTTGTTCGTGATCTTGACACAGGTAAAACAGTTCTCAAAGGCAAAAGAACTCCAAATAATCTGTACATATTTGAAGAAGGACAACAACAATGCTATCTTAGCAAGGATGAAGAGCACTGGTTATGGCATCGAAGGTTGGGACATCTAAGCTTCTCACAAATAAGGAAAGCATGCAAATATCAGGCAGTTCGCGATCTTCCAGATATCAAAATTCCAGACAACACCATATGCAAATCTTGTCATTTTGGAAAGCAAACCAGAACTAACTTTCCAGAGAAGGAAGGATCAGCTAGCTTGCCTCTTGAGCTAGTCCATACAGATGTATGTGGTCCATTTAGGAAAAGGACACCTCGAGGAGAAGAATATCTGATATTATTCATTGATGATTTCTCAAGGTTTGTTTGGTTAGGGCTTATGAAGCACAAAGATGAAGCATTCGAAAAATTCAAATCCTTCAAAGCATTGGTTGAAAATGAATCAGGACACAAAATTAAGTGCCTCAGATCTGACAGAGGTGGGGAGTTCACCTCAAATGAATTTTTCGATTTCTGTGACGAACATGGGATAAGAAGAGAATTCTCTACAGCTAGAACTCCTCAGCAAAATGGGGTTGTGGAAAGAATGAACAGAACTATCCAACAAATGGCTCATGCTATGCTCGATGAATCAGGTACTCCTGCAACCTTCTGGGGTGAAGCTGCACATGCTGCTGTTATTATTCTTAACAAAACAAATGTCCGAGTAAACAGCACGCAAACACCTCATGAGCTTTGGAGTGGTAAAACTCCTTCCGTGAAGCACTTCAAAATCTTTGGGAGCAAATGTTATATTAAGAATACTGATGAGCAACTTGGCAAACTTGAACCAAGAGCAGATGAAGGCATTCTTCTTGGTTATTCTCCACATAGCAAAGCATACAAGTGCTACAATAAAAGACTTGGCAGAATTGTTGACAGTATTGATATAGTGGTTGATGAGAAGGGATATATTCCTAGGCAAGTTCATCATGAAGACATTGAAGAAGATGAAGGTTACTCTCAAAGGCGAAATGATGAAGAAGAAGAACCTCAAGAAGAAGAAGAATCTCAAGAAGAACCAGAGGAGCAGACAAGAATAGAAGAGAAGACTCCATCCAGATATGTTCAAAAGAATCATCCAGAAACTCAGATTGTGGGGCAGAAAGAAGCAGGAGTACAAACAAGAAGGACACTTGCAGAAGCTTCAAGCTACTTGGCATTACTCTCCTCCACTGAACCACAAAATGTGAAAGAGGCATGCAAAGATGAATGTTGGGTCAAAGCAATGGATGAAGAACTTGAGCAAATCGAAAAGAACAACACTTGGGAATTAGTTCCTAGACCAAAAGATAAGAATGTAATAGGAACAAAATGGGTCTTCAAGAATAAATTAAATGAAAATGGAGAAGTAATTAGAAACAAGGCCAGACTTGTTTGTAAAGGGTATGCACAGCAAGAAGGAATAGATTTTGAAGAGACCTTTGCTCCTGTGGCAAGACTTGAGGCCATCCGAATGTTCCTTGCTCTCTCAAGCTTTCAAAACTTCAAGGTATTTCAAATGGACGTGAAATCAGCCTTCCTGAATGGAGACTTAGAAGAAGAAGTATATATTGAGCAGCCAGATGGCTTCATTCTTGGGAATGATCCAAACCTTGTATGCAGATTGAAAAAGGCACTCTATGGACTCAAACAAGCTCCAAGGGCTTGGTACTATCGGTTGGACAAATATCTTCACCAACAAGGCTTTTCAAAAGGATCAGCAGATAGCAATCTCTATATAAAAGTTGAAAATAACAAATTGCTAATTCTTGTTGTTTATGTAGATGATATTATTTTTGGCAGCAATGAAGAGACTATGAGTCAAAACTTTGCCTTGGTTATGCAGAAAGAATTCGAAATGTCACTTCTTGGAGAATTGACATATTTTCTTGGATTGCAAATCCAACAAAATGAAGGAGGTATCTTCTTGTCTCAAACCAAATACCTCAAGCAGATCTTGAAGAAGTATGGCATGGAAGAGTCAAAGCCAGTATGTACACCCATGGTTACAGGATGCAGCCTCAGTGCAAATGATGAATCAGCAGCAGTTCACCAACCCACTTATAGATCCATGATTGGGAGTTTGCTTTATTTGACAGGTACTCGACCAGATATTACACATGCAGTAGGAATGGTTGGAAGATTTCAAGCCAACCCAAAGGAAACTCATCTTCAGGCAGTCAAAAGAATCTTCAAATATCTTCAAGGGACCCAAAACTATGGCTTATGGTATCCTAGAAATACAGATCTCACTCTTCATGCTTACACAGATGCAGATTGGGCTGGAAGTGTGGATGATAGGAAAAGCACAAGTGGTGGTGCTTTCTTCATGGGTTCCAGATTAGTATCTTGGTTCAGCAAGAAACAGAGTTCGATTGCCTTATCTACAGCTGAAGCAGAATATGTGGCTGCAGCATCTTGTTGCACACAACTTCTTTGGATGATGCAGACCTTGCAGGACTTTCAAATCACTTGCACTCCACCCGTCTCTATCTTATGTGATAATACAAGTGCAATCAGCATTTCAAAGAATCCAGTCATGCACTCAAAGACCAAGCACATACCAATCAAGTACCATTTTCTTCGGGAACAAGTGCTTGAGCAGAAGGTCAAGTTGGAGTATGTTCCTTCTAAGGAACAAGTTGCTGATATTCTCACAAAACCACTGCCCAGGGAAACTTTTGAATATCTCAGACAAAAGCTGGGAGTAGTTGATGCTTCATCCTGCTGTTGAAGTTTGTTTATTCTACAGAAAAGTTGGTATACGCAGGTTACGGAAGGGCTATCCGCGTATATACGCAGGTTACGGAAAAGGAAGTCGCGTGTATGTTGGACGCTTGTTGCAGAAAGTATATCCGCATACATACGCAGTTTCATGCAGGAGAAAACGCGTATATGAAGTTCTGAACAGCAAGGGCAATCTCTGGAGTTCTGAACAGCAATGGGTATGTCAGAATTCTTCAGGCACAGTTTCAGGGGGTGCAGCAGGCATAGGTTCAGGGGGAGCAGCTTAAAAGTCTCTTAAAGCATTGTTGGCATTCAGATGTTTTGGTTGTTGGGTTCAGGAGAAGGAGCTCAGAAAGAAATCCTAGTTGCTGATCTAAAAAGATGGTTCTCAGATGCTGCTGGTGACTTTCATAAGTCTTGGTCTAGATCTGTTGTCTCTATGTCATATCTCTTTTATGATGTCAAGGTCATGTAACGGCCTATGTTGGTTTCCCCACTATGCCTGGGATGAATGATGTAATATAATTGATTGTCTCTGATGTGTCCCCTCTTGGTAGGGAGTATGGATGTATGTATTGAGTCTTTTGGTGATAGGAAGGTCCCTTATGGTGTATAAGTCTTGGTTCTTGTTGAAGAACATCTTTTGCAGATCTTGCCTACAGTCAGGGGGAGCATGTTTCAGCACAGCCAAGCAGAGGTATCAGCATGTTCTCAGGGGGAGCACAGCCCTTTGCCCTTGATGACAAAGGGGGAGAATGATTCTAAGGATCTGAAGGTTGCCATCAAGTCCAAAGGGGGAGATTGTTGGCATTTTGGCTCAGGTATGGCGCTATGATACAGGTGTTGTCCTTGATGGCAACTCTCTTTGATGACAGATCTCCGTTCAGTCTACAGAATGAAGAGAAATCTCATATACGCAGGTTAATTAAGTCCAAGTTGCGTATACACGCTGGTGATATGCATACTAAGTCGCGTATACGCAGGAGAGCTATATAATAAGGCGCGTATACACGCAGATGCATGAACAGAAAAGTGCGTATATGTCGGGAAGTTTCTTTTTGGTCCATGGTAGTTAGTCCTCGGTACTTGTGCCCATGTCTTTGGACCAAAGTACCTCGACAGTCGTGTAGATCTCTAGTTTCGCAGTTGATGGTTTTGGATTTCTATGGTTTTGGCTCTTGGTATTGAGCAAGGCCTAAGGCTATATAAGGAGAAGAAGATCATTAGGCAAAATCATCTTTCGAAAAGGCTTGAATATCTGAAAAAGAAAGAGATCTGATATGCAGGTTCTGGGTTGCTTGATCTAAGCCAAGGAGAGATCACATCGGTTGATGGAAGACTAGATCTAAGGATAGATCGGGATCTAATGGTTTGAAATGCACTATCATGATATGGTTGATTATGCGTATTTCTAGATCTGCATACTGTCGCAATGTTATGTTCTGGGTCTAACTGATGTCTGGTACAGCTCCAAATTGAGAAAGTTTATTTTTAGATCTGTACGCAGGTTGGCTTCGGTAAAAGCGCGTGTATACGCGGGTTTTGCTCATTGAAGTAGCGTATATCTTTTGAAGCTTGATTTTGGGTTTACAGTTGGGTCTGACTGTTATTGCAGAGTTCTGTAGTCTGCTCTGTGTTCTGGTAACTGGTGATTGACACAGGGTTCAGTGATTCAAAGTTTGGTTGTTTTATGCTTCAATGATCTGTTGTGAAAGGTGAATGAATTGTGGCCTTCAGATTGTAATGTTGTGCTTCAGGAATATCCAGTCTGAAAATGTATGAAAGGTGGTACCTGAAGGAAAGAAGATTGTAGGTCAGCACCTACGTACTAGTATCTTGGCTAGTACAAGAGCAAAGGGGGTTGGAGCTCCCTTCCAAGGAAGTTTGGAGAACGAGAGAAGGTTGTAGCCTTCTGCAGGTTGTAGCCTGCGTACTGGTATAAGGCTGCACCAGTACAAAAGATTGTAAACTGAAGTTTCATATTAAAGAAAGATA
This sequence comes from Pinus tabuliformis, assembly GCA_031772625.1. Classification (NCBI taxonomy): domain Eukaryota; kingdom Viridiplantae; phylum Streptophyta; class Pinopsida; order Pinales; family Pinaceae; genus Pinus; species Pinus tabuliformis. The sequence goes on from CM062804.1 coordinate 55,918,218, forward strand.
GAGACAACTTGCAGCAGGTGGTTTTCACCCACATTGGGTTTCCACCTTATATCTTGGTGTTCATGTGTGTGGCTTTTGATCTGTTCTGTTATACTGCACTTGTTTACTGTTAATGTGGTGAATAATGTCCTGATGAACTTAACTGAAGAATAAGCTAACTAAATTATGAGTTTTCTTCTTATACGCTGTTTTATTTAGTCACAGTAGCGTGTACACGCTGGTTCACTTAACTGAAGTAGCGTATATGTTTCTGAGCATTGAAAAAGTTTGATTGATCTGATAATACTGATTCACCCCCCCTCTCAGTATTATTTCCAACATATAACACATACCCAACATTCTCCCACTTGTTGCTTTCTCCATAGGGGGCCACAGGAGAGCTTAGTCATTGATCCTACCCTACAATGCCCATTGTTTCTCTACATGAAGAGAACTTCTTAGTGCTCATAGACTTTGTTAATGCATCTGTAGTATTCTTTAGAGTGTCCACCTTTACCAGCAACAACTTTTTGTCCTCAACCATATCCCTTACAAAGTGATATTGAACATTAATGTGCTTTGTCCTTGAATGATAAGAAGGGTTCTTTGACAAGAAAATTTCACTTTGGCTATCATAGTCTATCCTTATAGCTCGTTGTACTAACCCCATACTTGAACACAATCTTTGCAACCAAAATTCTTCCTTGCTTACATGAGTGGCTGCCATGTACTCTACCTCTGTAGTTGAAAGTGCCACTACAGATTGTTTCTTACTCATCCAACTGACTGCACCTCCAAATAGGTTAAACACATACCCACTTGTAGATCTCCTTTGATCTAGATCTCCAGCCCAGTCTGCATCAACAAAACCACGAATGTCCAAAAATCTGCCCAATCCTGGTCTTCCTTGGTAGCACAAAACATAATCACTAGTGCCACGTAAATACCTAAAAACCCATTTCACTATTGTCCAATTCTCCTTCCCTGGTTTTGATATAAACCCGCTCAATACTCCCACTGCATGTGCAATGTATGGTCTAGTACATACCATTGCATACATCAACCTACCGACTACACTTGCATATGGAACATGAGACATGTCCTCTTCCTCTTCTTGTGTCTTGAGACATTGTTCAATAGATAACTTTACACCTATAATAATGGGAACCTTCATCGGTTTACTTTCCTGCATATTAAACCTCTCCAGTATTGTCTCGACATAATTCCTCTATTTTAACCAGAGCTTCCTCTTTTCCTGGTCTTGTTTTGTTAGGGTGCCACCCTAACCCCCTTATTTATGTAGTAGGATCGAGTCATAGTTATAGTTAAGTAAAGAGTCAATAAAGCCCATATTAATAATTGTAAGTGGTTAACCTCCAATTAATGATGGGACCACAATTAGTTGCAAATGGGCCATGGTATTAGATAGATGGTATTAATAAGAACCATGGTATTGCTCCATGGTATTGCATGTATGAGTCATATATAAAGGATAGAGACTCCCTGCGAGGAGCATCATGTCTTATTTTGTAATCGAGCTTTGCTCTATTGGAGGTTGCCCCCCTCGAAGAGGCAAGTGAACATTGCTCTCTGAATAATAAAATACCTGCTGTTATTTCTCACTGTTCTATGTTCTGGGTATATTTCTGTGCATATTTGGTATTCTTGTATCGTCTTGTAGGTTAAGAGTATAACAAGTGGTATCAGAGCGCTTTCCAGGGCCGGTGGGATCTCCATTTCCTAGCAATTTTTATTTGTTAGAGACGTGTTCTAGCATCTTTAAACCATAGGATCTGTCATTGAGCGCATAAATCTATGGATTTGGGGAGGCATGCACGCAGGAAATACAAGAGGTGGTCATGCTTGTTGGACTCTCTTGTAACCCCTATGGGTACCCCTTTGAGTAGTAATGCATTAGACAGAACTGCGCACAGACTGTCTTCCAAGTACCCTCTGGGTATATCGGAAGCCCCCTAGCTCCTTTGAAACCTCACCATAGATAAATCATCGGCTGTCTTGCTGCTACAGTACACCAAGAACAACACTCGGAGAGATTACTCGCCCGTACGATAGGGTAGTCGGGTTGTACGGATAAGGGTATGGTTGATCCTCCTTAGTTAGTGCCTTGAAACATTGGGCTGAGTACTACTGTTAGACCCTTATGTATATTGCGATCTATAGCACCTGACACTCCTCGAGACCATAGTTCCCTTCTCTATCTCTGGATCACGCATAATCTCTACCAGTTCAGATCTTGCAAGTGGGAGTTTTACAGCAGCAGCAACAATCAGTTTCGTTGTTCAGATTTACCAGAAAGCCACTCAGATCTATTAGATCCATCAGATCCGTAGAAGAAATCTATTCTGCCTCTCTGATTAGCCATTCAGATCTCTCAGATCCATCAGATTTTCCATCTAGATTTGAGTAGTTGTGTGGGTTCCTATACCTGGGCGTGATTTTCTCAGGACTTTTGGCAACATTGACATTTTGAAGATTCAGCTAATGCAGTATTCCTAAGCAAGTTTGAGACCCCCCGGAGCACTTATTGGTGACTTAGCCCATAAGAATCAGGGTGACGAGCTGAGAAAGAGGGTACCACTCAATTGTAGTGCCAAAAAATTCAGGAGGTCCAAAATTTCAAGTACATCAGATCGGTGCATGGTAGAAACTAGAGCTCAAGCTATGGCCAATGAGAAGATCAATAAACTTGAACAATCCTTGAAAGAAATCCAAGCCCAGCTGGTGACAATAACTAACACACTCTCTAAGGGCAAGGCGGAAGCCCGCGAGGAGGTGTATATTGGCAATGAACACAGTGAGGGTGAGTCTAGCCACTCTTTTCACCTCTGGGTCACCCACCAACAATCCCGTTCGTGACCACCCAAGCTGGACATGCATACATTTGATGGTTCTAACTAGGCAACATGGGTAGCACAAATGGAGCAGTATTTCAATCTGAATTACATCTTGGATAATGAGACTCAACTTATGGTAGGGAGCATGTACTTGGACAATGAAAGATGGCAATGGTGGCAATGGCATCAACGTTGCAATGGAAGGCCCTTGACTTGGGACACCTTCAAAAAAGCTCTTATAGAGCGCTTTGTCCATGACTCTGCTTTTTTGGGTCGTCTCACTAAGCTCCGACAGACTGGCACGGTGGATGAA